>CM057454.1:1228715554-1229315554 GCA_016271365.2 Neoceratodus forsteri
CCCGTTCTGTGAAGAAATTCTTCCTCACGTTTCCTCTGAATCGTCCTCCCTGCAACTTCATCCCATGTCCTCTAGTCCTGGAACATCCTTTTCCCTTAAAAATAGTGTCTCCCTGTGCCCTGTTCCTCCCTGTAAGATACTTGTATGTCTCTATCATATCCCCACTCTCCTTCCCTCCTCTCTTCCAGGGAGGAGAGGAGGTATTTAAAGGTCTCGTTTATATCCCCCTGTTCCTCCTCCTCTCTGCCAGGGTGTACATATGTCTCTCCTCAAAGGTCTTCTGTTGCAGAACCTGTACTGTTTTAGTTTCCCTCATCTTGACTGCATCAACTCTATGTCCTTCTGGAGATATGGCCTCCAAAACTGGGGACAGTACTCTAGGTGGGGTCTTAATAGTGATCTACATGGAAGCAATTCCACATCCCTCTTTTTTCTGGTGATACCCTTCCCTATGCTTCCCAGTATCCCACTAGCCCTCCCTGACCACCTTTAGGTCATAACCCCAGGTCTCTTTCCTGCATGGTAGTTGTACCACTCTTTCCATTTTGTACTCTGCCCCTGGGTTTCTGTGCCACATGTGTTAGAAACACAGAAACATAGAATTTGATGGCAGATAAGGACCGCTTGGCCCACCTAGTATGCCCATTTTCCTACCTAACAGATAAGCTGCAGATCCTAGTTAACCAACAGCTTACTTCCTCTTACCCGCCCCTAGGACTGCTCTTATGCTTGTCCCATGCATTCTTGAAGTCCCCCACTGTTCTTAACTCCACAACCTCCTCAGGAGGTTGTTCCATCATCCACAACCCTCTCTGTGAAAAATGCTTCTCACATTACCCTGAGCCGTCCTCTCTATCTTCAAATTGTGCCCCTTGTTCTTGCATATCTCTTTTTCTGGAAGATGCTACCCTCTTGGACTTTGTTAATTCCCTTGAGGTACTTGAAAGTTTCTATCATGTCCCCTCTCTCCCTTCTTTCCTCAAGAGTATACATATTAAGCTCCTTTAGTCTTTCTTTGTATGTCTTTTGGCGCAGACCCTGCACCATTTTGGTTGCCCTCCTCTGGACAGCCTCCACTCTGTCTATGTCTTTGCGGAGATGAGGTGTCCAGAACTGCACACAGTACTCCAGATGGGGTCTCACCAACTGTCTGTACAGAGGGATAACAACTTCCTGTTTTCTACTATTGATGCCTCTTCCTATGCATCCCAGTATCCCCCCAGCCTTCCTTACTGCCTTCTCACATTGCTTGCCCACCTTTAGGTCATCTGATATAATTACCACCAGGTCTCTTTCTATTTTTACTGTTGTCAGTATCTCACCCCCCCATTGTGTACGCTTTCCCTGGGTTTTTGTTTCCCATGTGCATTACCTTGCACTTCTTTGCATTGAATCTGAGCGTTAGCTAATCGCTTGCTGGCAGAATTCATTACCTGATGGCGGAAACATGAAACAAGACCAAAGATGTGGCTAATAAAGCAATTTATTGTCAGACAGCATAAAATATAGACAGGTAGTAGTAAAAGCAAAACTTTATTATTATACAGGAAACAAATCTTTAGGCCAGAGGCCCAGTTTACAAAACATCCTGTTATTCACTGGGACCAGACAAACCCCTGTACATCACAATATCTCTTCCATCTGACAATGGACCACATCCAGCTTCTTCCCTTTCTGCTTCCCCCTGTCTACTATCCCCTGTTGCCTGCACCCCCTTAGTCTCTCACTGAGCCACCTTACAATCCCTGATCTTGGCTCTTATCCATGGCCTGGTCCAGTGCCCAGACCATCCTCCCCTCCTACCATCTCTCTGCACTGAACTGTACCTAGCAATGCTTCTAATGCTCTATTTTTACCCTTTATGTTGTATCTATTGTACAGTATGCTCACCATTTATACAGACTGTACCTGTTTTGCTTTGTTGTATGCTTATGTTTGATATGCTTATTGTTTCTGTACTTGACGTGGAGCCTTTGTAAAGGAGTCTCTGACTCAAAGGATTGTAATTCTGAATAACCAAATAAATAAATAAAATAAACAAAGCTGGACTCAGCTCACAGAATCCCTGCAGGGCGTATATAGAGAAACTAACAGTACATGCCTGTCATAACAGTACAACTGTGAGGATTCTGTGAGCTGGACTCAGCTCACAGAATCCCCACAGGGCATATGTAGAGAAACTATGGGCAGACTGGATGGGCCAGGCGGTCCTTATCTACTGACGATTTCTATGTTTCTATGTCAGACAGGTATTAACGGGGACCAGACAAACCCTGAACATCATGATATCTCTTCCAAAGCTGGACTCAGCTCACAGAATCCCTGCATGGCATATACAGAGAAACTAATAGTATATGTCAGACAGATATTACCTGGGACAAGACGAACCCTGGACATCATATCTCTTCCAAAGCTGGACTGAGCTCACAGAATCCCCACAGGGCATATATAGAGAAACTAATAGTACATGTCAGACAGGTATTACCTGGGACAAGATGAACCCTGGACATCATGATATCTCTTCCAAAGCTAGACTAAGCTCACAGATTCCCCACAGGGCATATATAGAGACACTAACAGTACATGTCAGACAGGTATTTAATGGGACAAGACAACCCCCTGGACATTATGATATGTCTTCCATAGCTGAACGCAGCTCACAGAAACCCTGCAGGGCCTATATAGAGTAACTGACAGTGCACACTTACTGGTTGGCTTTCACTTCTGTACAGTCAAAAATATCAGGCATGCCTGCTGGCTAGAAAAGGCCTCCTGGGTCTCACCCTGCTGCAATCTGGGACCTTCTCTGTCCAGACAGTAATAATTATTCTACAAGGAGTATAACCAGACGACACTTTGTAGTCCCTTTTTGTAAAACAAATCAAGGTGATGCTCATTTGCAGTCCAAGCTTCTTGCTGGATGAATTTTATTTTATTTTATTTATTTCAATGGTTCAGAAAACATCTTTGAGCAGATGCTCTTTTTCAAAGGTTCCACATCATGGTAAACATACAGTCATGATTACAAGAAATAGACAGACAAAATAACATCAAATGCTAAATAATTAGTACAAAGACAAATAACATGGCTCAAAGGTATTTAAAAATATTTTTCAATAATGCCTGATGATTACAGTATCAGTTTAGTACAAGTGAGAAAACATTCATCATGTGGAGAGAAATCTAATGACATCCAGTTACTGACAGACCATCAGATGAGCACTAGAGGGAGCTCGGTACAGAAAAAAGGGTAGCAGCCTGGAGATCAGGCTTAGTCATGGTCCCAGAATGGGGGAAGGATGTCATGGCCAAGCTAGAGGAGAGAAAAAGGCAGGGAGAAAAAGGGCTAGTGCCAGGGAGGAGGGAATGAGGACTAGGTGTATGTGGGACAAAGAAAAAAGGGGAGTGGAACAGGTGCAGGGGTATTGCAGGAGCAGTATTGGAGGAACGAGTCAGATAGATACAACAGCATAAGAGCAGGAGATAATGTTGAGGCTGGGGAAGAGGGACCTAATAATTTATACTCAACAGCCAACACCCGAACTACCTGCAGATACAGGCATCCACCTCAGTGAGATACATCTTCAACTCAGTTTTGAAGGAAGGTAGGGAGTAATTGTGGAATAAGTGCAAAGGGATTTGGTTAAGCCAGAGGGGAGCTCTGTAGGCAAAGGAGTGCTGACCTACAGTTGTCTTCATGAATGGAACAGCCAACGAGCACCTTGTAGTTCCTCTGGTGTGGGTAGAGCAATATTCGGTCAGCAGCTCCTTGAGGCTAGGGGTGGATTTACCTAGTATAGCTTTCTTGCCCAGGAGGCGTTTTTATATTTTATTCTATTTCCAAGGCTGAGTCACCCTGTCTGCTCGTAAAGAGAACAGGAGTAAGTAAGATTGTCAGCTGTAAGAGTGAGTCTGCAGGCCTTGTTGAGGGCCGTTGACATCCACTTGAGTGCAGTGTCAGTTGCCACACCATACACTACCAAACCATAGTCAATGGCTGACAATATGGAGGAGGAAACAGGCAGGCACAGCGCTGGCAGAGTAAGATATTGCCTGTGTTTTGTAAAGAACACCACATTTAGAGTTCACTGCTTTTATGAGTTGATCAATGTGTGGTGCAAATGAGAATGTGTTGTCAATGGTGACCCCTAGGTACCTGAATGAGTGTACCTGTTCTAGGGGTACGTCCAAGTTGTTTGCAATGGTCAGGACTGGGGTTGATTTCTTGGCATGGGGGCTGGAGATCAGCATTGTTTTTGTCTTCCTATAGTAAAGAAGAAGTTTCTGTGTGCTGAACCAGTTTTCCATGAGAGAGAAAGTGGATGCAGCTCCTGTTGCAAGTGATCAAATGATCACTTGCAATGAAAGACTGGATGAATGTTCTCCCAGAATCCCCGGTGAGTCTCCCCAAAGTTTCACATTTTAAGAATTCCCAAAAAAAGATCTCACATTGAAATCCACCTGCTGCAAGAGGAAGGAGCTGCTGTTAGAACTTTACTACTTTGCTGGACTAAAGAACTAGAACTCTACTACTGGGAATTTCAGTTTAGGGTAAAAACAAACAAAAAAAGAGTTAGTGTGTTTGTCTGAGTTGGGTGAAGGAATTGTTTCGTTCGCAGTTAGCTAGGTGAAGAAAGAAACTGTGAATTAGGGGGAGTGGATTAGGCAGAAGGAAGCCAGGTGTTTGCATTTAAAAACTGACCTAGATATATTTTAGCAGAGAACAGCAAGAGGAAGGAGCTGCTGTTAGAACTTTACTCGGACTTGTTGCCCTCTTTCCTTCCCCTCCACCAACTACCCTTGGCTGATTCTATATTTCTACACACAGGATTTGACTGACAATAGGAACTTCCTGTTTGAGAGAAGGCAGGGAGTGATCACAGAGGCATAAAGGGCTCACCATCCTAGAAGGAAAAGAGTAGCTCTCCACTCCTCCCCCAGCTGCTGGAGGTCTGACTCTGAGCAAGTAAGAAGGAGACTGCTGAGGAATATAGGAACTTCCTGTGCCAGAACAGAAAGATCAGGAACTTTATATGCACTGATTCAGTAGGAAAGTAGGGAGAAAAAACATTTATATAAAAAAATAAATAAATATACAGAGAGAGGAAAGAGTAAGTATACAAAACAACAGTTAAGGGGCCACAAATAAGACATGATGGGAGTGGTGCAGTGCAGTGGCTATGTAGCAGCCATCTTTCAGAAGACGTTCTGGAGGATGTGGTATTGTCCCATCTGCAGGCACCTCTGTTGGCTGAGGAAGGAGGTTGCTCATCTCCAGGCTGAGTTGGCCAGGATTCAGGGGACCTCCTTTCCCACCTAGGGCCACCAGGGCCACCACCGCTACCTCAGAGGTTGCCAAGAAAAAGGAGCAATTGGACCATAGTTGGTCAGGGAGGGTGAGGGTGGTCGAACAGAGGCACATCCCTCCAGTTGTACCTCTCCGCAGTTCATATGCCATTCTGGCACAGTATGGTTCCTCTATGTAGGCACCCACAGTGGAGACCAAGGAGGATGCTGGGAACCTCCACAAAGAAGACCCACTGGAGGGTGGCATGGGAGCCCAAAGGGGAAGGAAACAACTGCTAGTGGGGAACTTCATTGTTAGGAGGGTAGAACTGTGGGTGGGAGGCCAGAGGGAGGAAACGTGCTTGCCTGGTGCCATGGCTTGGAGGGATAGGGAACGAATCCTCAGGATTGCTGAAGCAGCTGCATGGGGAGGGAGCTGGATGTCATTGTCTACCTAGGGACAAATGACCTAGCTGGGAAAGGGATCAGAGCAGTGCAGGAGGAGTTTGTGGAGTTGGGGAGGGGCCTTAGACAAGTAGCACACACACACTAACCTTCTTGGATGTGCTGCCTGTCTATGGCATGGGTGAGGCTAGGGTGCTCCACACCATGGGATTCAATCAGTGGTTGAAAAACTGGTGCAGAGTTCAGGGCTTTGGCTTCACTGGGGACTGGGGTCCACCTGGAGGGATGTAGACCTATACTAGCGCAATGGTCTGCATCTGTCCAGGAGGGGAACTAGGATCCTAGGTGATAGGTTTAAATGCATCATTGGTAAGCATTTAAACCAGCCAAGGTGGAGGGCACTGAAAAGGAGAAGGAAAATCCTAGACCCCCAAGAGGTAAGCACCAAGATAGAAAAGTCGATAGGGAGAAGAGCAGGGGTAAATCAATCAATCAATAACTTTATTTACTGGTAAGTACACTGGGCCGAAGCCAATTTTCAGGAATGACCCAGAGCCTCACAAAGAGGCCAAGAAGCATGGAAACAAAATATAATACAATAACAGTTTGCACATACAATACATGTATGACATAAGTAACATTTTAAAAACAAATAGCTAAAGATTGCAAATGATTAAAAAAATGTTGCTTAAAAATTACCATTAGCATTATTACAATACTGAGGCATGGAATTCCACAGTTTAGGACTGGAAACTGAAAAAGCTCACTCACCCATACAAGATGTAACTCTGGGCATGGCCAAACAAGAAAGTGAAGAAGAATGAAGTGTGCTAGTGTCATCGTTAAGTTCAACAAGGGAGAATAAAGGGGACTTATGTTCAAGTCTCAATTTATTATTGGGCAAGCAACCCAAATTGGAGAAACAGAAAAAGGCAGTGAGGACAGAGATGGGGCAAAAAGAGATAAGGCCTTAAAAAAAAGGAAGGTAATGAGTACTAATGCCTGTAGTCTAGGTAACAAGCTCCCTGAACTGGAGACCTTGATGGAAGAGGGATGCTTGGAAATCGTGGCAGTCACAGAAACATGGTGCACAGAGAACCATGACTGGGATGTCAACATACCAGGGTACACAATCTACAGGAGGGACAGGAAGGGTAGAAAAAGGAGGATGAGGAGCTCTCTATGGAAGGGAAGGGATCAAAGCAATGGAACTAAAGGGTAAACAGGGAGGAGGCGAGGTACTGTGGGTCACCCTGGAGACTGGAAATGGCACCACAATCTGCAGAGGGGTTGTATACAAACCCCCATCTCAGGGGGAGGAAATGGGCAAGAAAACATAGAAGGCATCTTTAGGATGGCAGAAAAGGGGAGATATTGTTGATGGGGGACCTGACTATGCCAGATGTTAACTGGAGCACCTTTGCTACAGCCACATCCAAGAGCAGGGCCATTCTTGATGCCCTACAGGGGGGCATGCCTCAGAAAGCTAGTGTTGGAACCCATTCGGGAGGGAGCAATCTTAGACCTGGTACTCTCAAATGGGGATGGAGAGAGGATCTCAGATCTAGACGTGGATCTGGGAACAAGTGACTACCAGTGTGGTTCATGATAAACTCAGCTGTAGAGTCAAGCCATACAAAAGTGAAGGTACTGGACTTCAGGAGGGCTGATTTTATCAAAATGGGAGAGTACCTCAGAAAAGCACTAGCAAACAGACAAGAAGGAGGGGTGGAACAACAAGGGGGAAACATCAAAACTACCATCACAGAGGCAACAAGCCATTGTACTAACAACAACAAGAATGGAAAGGGACCTGGGGGTAGTCATATCAGATGACCTAAAGATGGGCAAGCAATGTGAGAGGGCAGCAAGGAGGGCTGGGGGGATACTGGGATGCATAGGGAGAGGCATCACCAGTAGAAAACAGGAAGTTATTATCCCTCTGTACAGACAGCTGGTGAGACCCTATCTGGAGTACTGTGTGCAGTTCTGGAGACCCAATCTCCGCAAAGACATAGACAGGATGGAAGCTGTCCAGAGGAGGGCAACTAAAATGGTGCAGGGTCTGCACCGGAAGTCATATGAAGAGAGACTTAGGGAGCTTAATATGTATAGCCTCGAGGAAAGGAGGGAGAGGGGGGACATGATAGAAACTTTCAAGTACCTCAAGGGAATCAACAAAGTCCAAGAGGGTAGCATCTTTCAAAAAAAGAGGTGTGCAAGAACAAGAGGGCACAATTTGAAGATGGGGGGGGCTCAGAGGTAATTTAAGGAAGTATTTCTTCACAGAGAGGGTTGTGGATGCATGGAACGGCCTTCCGGAGGAGGTTGTGGAGTCAAAATCAGTGGGGGAATTCAAGCATGCATGGGATAGTCATAAGGCAATTCTGGGGGTTGGGGGTAGGAAGAAGTAGGCTGCTGGTTAACTAGGATCTGCAGCTTATCCAGTAGGTAGGGAAATGGGCAGACTGGGTGGGCCAAGCGGTCCTTATCTGCCGTCAAATTCTATGTTTCTATGTTTCTATTGTGTGAAGCAAATAAACAAATCAAAATGAAAGAAAAAAACACTATGGTTCCCAAAAGAGGTGGCAGAGAAGGTTAGAGAGAAAAAGATAGCATTCAGGAAGTATAAGGAAACACAGAAGGAGCAGGACAGAGCACTGTACCAGTTAAAGCAGAAGGAAGCTGGGAAGGCAGTCAGACTAGCAAAGGCCCAAACTGGGGAAAAGATGGCCAACTCAGTTAAGAAGGGGCATAAAACCTTTTATAGGTACATTAGGGAGCGAAGAAAGACAAAGGAAGGGATACTGAGACTGAATAAAGAGGAAGGTGGGTGGGCAGAGAGGGACAATGAAAAAGCAAGGATACTGAATGAATACTTCTGCTCTGTTTTCACAAAAAAAGAGGAGGGGGAGGAACCTAATCCCGTCAATAGAAGCGCTCTGGATAGGGAAGGGTTGATATCAGTCCTTTCACAGAAGAAAAGGGTTCTAAAGGAACTACTAAAACTGAAGGTGGACAAAACAATGGAACCTGATGGGATTCACTCCAGAATTCTAAAAGAACTAAGGGGAGAACTAGTAACACCACTGACTACCCGTTTTAACAAATCATGGGAGGATGTTGTGGTACCTGAGTACTGGAGGAGGGTGGATGTGATTCCCCTTCACAAAAATGGGAGCAAGACTGAGGTAGGAAACTACAGACCTGTCAGTTTGACCTCCATGGAAGGGAAAATGATGGAATCACTTCTGAAGGAAAGAATTGTTGAGTACCTAGAGTCCAGTGGGGCACAGGACCCAAGTCAGCATGGATTCAAGGTTGGAAGGTCATACCAGACAAATCTAATCAATTTCTTTGAGTGGGTGACCAAAGTAGTAGACCAGGGAGGGGCTGTGGACATGGCCTAGCAAGACTTTAGCAAGGCATTTGGCACAGTTCCACACAAAAGATTAATAAACACATTAGCTAGCCTAGGAGTGGATCCCTGGGTGGTAGCCTAGGTAAAACATTGGCTGGACAACAGGACACAGAGGGTAATCGTAAACAGAGTCCACAGTGAAGAAAGAAGGGTTACTCGTTGAGTACCGTAGGGTTCATTACTGGGTCCGGTCCTTTTTAATATCTTTATAAGTGACATTGCAGAGGGACTGGAAGGGAAAATATGTCTTGTTGCAGATGACACAAAAATCTGCAATAGGGTTGATACACAAGGTGGGGTGGAAAGGATGAGAAGGGACTTGGCAAGGTTGGAGGAATGGTCAAATGTATGGCAGCTTAGACTCAATGCAAAGAAGTGTAAAGTAATGCACCTGGGAAACGAAAACCAAGAGGAACAGTACACAATAGGGGGTGAGATACTGACAACAAGAACAGAATGGAAAGGACAGGCCTCATCATCCTCCTCCCTGTTCTACGAGGGTCTCCTGAATACCTCCACCCCTACCTACCCCTGAGTCATCATTGTCTTCCTTATTCTCTTTACCCTCTCCTTGGTCATCTTGTTCCTCAAGTAGAGGGGTGAATGACTCTAGCACTGCCCTATCTTCAGGCACAGCTCTGGGGAGAGTAACCCTGGCTTCTTCAAAGGGCATAGTCAGGTCAGTGTTTAGTTCCGATGTGGGCCCCTCAAAAGATGGATCTTCCCCCTCCTCATCCTTATCACCAGAAACACCCTGCATCCATTCCCCAAGTGTATCTTCAGGAGGGCAGCTCCAGTTCCACCGAAGTAGCTCAGTCGGACCAGTATTCAGGTCCAGAATGGTCCCCCCGAGCAGCATGTTAGGAACAGATTCTCCAACCATACCCTATCTTCTAGCTATATCCCTTGTCAGGGGCGATCCCTGGAATAACCTGTCCAACTCCCTGGCAGGGCTTATGACTATGTAGGGTCTCATCATTCTCCCCCTCAGACTCATCCTTAGTGCTTTCTCAGTTGAGACCTCCTCACTCTGGACAAGCCCAGCCCCCATGGCATCACTGTCTCCCTGCCTCTGTCTTCTGTGTGGAGCAGCTCAAGTGGTGGGGGTGATGAATGGTCTTCCACATCTTCTTTAGCACTCACTATTTTATCACCAATGGGCAACAGGTGATTGCAATGAATATGTTTGTGCCCTCACGCTTTCCTTCAGGCCAAATCTTGTACACTGGTAGATCTGAAAGTTTCTCCACTATGACATATGGGGTATCTCCCCACCTATCAGTTATCTTGTGCTTTCCTGGGATACCGGGCCAACATAGCAACACTCTGTCATCTGCCTCCAAATCTTGTGCTCGCACTTTTCTATCATACTGTAGCATTCCTCAATTGCCCAGTTCCTCTTTGCAGCCATTTCTTGAGTGAGCCAGTATGCCTCATCTAATTGTTGTCTCAGACTTTTTACTTGCTGCAGAGTATCCTCTTCCCAGTCCATCTGAGGAGACCCCATAACACAATTCCTCTGGCAGACTGGCTTCCCTCCAAAACATAAGCTGCTAGGGAGAGAATCCCGTGGTGCCATTCTGGGTACAGTTGTAAATAAAGACCAGGGTTCTCACCCACTAACTCCAGAAGCACTTGTCCCAGGGATGCAAGGTGCCGGGCATATCTAGCAGAGTCTGGTTGAATCTTTCAGGTTGAGGGTCACCTTGGGGATGGTAAGGTGTGTTCTAGGACTTCCTGACTCCCCACAATGGCAGCAACTCTTTGATGAGCTGACTATCAAAGTCTCAACCCTAATCCGAGTGGATCCTCGGGGGGGGGGTGCCATAATATACAAAAAATGTCTCTACCAAGATTTTGGCCATAGTGGAAGCTCAATGATCCTTGGAGGGTTAAGCTTGAGCATAGCGGGTGAAATGGTCAGTAACAACTAGAATATTGGATATATTATGCATGTCAGGTGCTAGCGTAAGGAAGTCTATGCATACCAGTTCCATAGGGCTGCTAGTTTGGATGTTGACTAGTGGAGCAACTCTCTGGAGAAACGCTTTCTGCTTTATACTGTACATCTCATTTAGCTCTTGCAATATTCCTCTACATCTGCTCCATTGTTGGACAATAAAATCAGCTCTTAATCAGGTCCAAAGTTTGTTCAGCTCCCAGGTTCCCCATATCATACTAACATACTAACATACTAAAAATGCCAGCAGAATAGGCCTAACGGTCTTTCGTGTCTACTCGTTTGGTCAGCCCCCACCCTGGGTGCTGACCTTGCTGTCCCCTTCGCCTTCTCTGGCTTCTCCCTTCCCAGTTCGGGATATTCTTGCTGCATTGGATTTTGCTTCCTGAACCCTTCCCCTGTACCTGTCCCACCCCCTCTTGAACCCCTCCACTGTCTCTGCCTCCACCAGCCCCCTAGGTAGTGCATTCCATGGCTCCACCACCCTCTCAGTGAAGTAGCACCTCCTCCTTTCTCCCCTGAATCTTCCCCCCTCCAGCTTCCACCCATGCCCTCTAGTGGCCCCTTCCTCCTTCCTTTGAAGCACCCTGACTGTTCCTCCCCTATTTACCCTCTTCATGTACCTGAAGACCTCTATCATGTCCCCCCGGTCCCTTCTCTCTTCCAATGTGTACATATTTAGCTCTTCGAGCCTCTCCTCATAGGTCCTGTCCCCAAGCCCCAAATCATTTTGGTTGCCCTCCTCTGGACCCTCTCCAGGAGGTTAATGTCCCTCTTTAAGTGTGGCCTCCAAAACTGCACGCAGTACTCCAGGTGCGGCCTCACCAAGCAGTTATACAGAGGAAGTATCACTTCCCTCCTTCTGGAGGTGATCCCCCTAGTGATGCATCCCAGCATCCTGTTGGCCTTGGCTGCTGCCCTCCTACAAGTCTCAGAGTTGTTCATCTTGACATCCACCACCACCCCCAGGTCCCTCTCAGCCATCGAGACTTGTAGTATTCCCCCAGGGTGTACACTTGGCCTGGGTTTCTGGCCCCCAGGTGGAGTACCTTGCATTTCCCTGCATTGAACCTCAGCTTCCACTTTCTAGACCATCTTTCCAGAGCCTCCAGGTCCCCCTGCAGGGCCACCCTCCCCTCCTCCCCATCCACCACTGCCCCCAGTTTTGAGTCATCTGCAAAGAGACTCATCTCACTCCTGATTCCTGTCCTTATGTCAGATACGTAGGCGTTGAACAGAAGGGGCCCAAGGACTGATCCCTGTGGGACCCCACTAATGACCCTCCTTGGGGATGAGACTATCCCACCAACTACGACCCTCTGGGTCCGGTCCTGGAGCCAATTGCCTATCCATCTGATCATCTGGTTTCCCACCCCATTTCTCTAGCTTATCCAACAGGCCCCGTGAGGAACAGAGTCAAATGCCTTGCTGAAGTCTAGAAGAGGACATCCACTGGTCTACCCAGGTCCAAGGCACTTGTCACCCAGTCATAGAACTCCACCAGGTTTGTCTGACACGATTTCCCTGGGATGAATCCATGCTGTCTATCGTCCAGGCACCCTGACTTATCCAGGTCCCCCCAGCCTCTCCTTGACAATGCCCTCCATCACCTTGCCCACCACCGATGTCAGGCTGACAGGCCTGTAGTTCCCTGCCAGCTCCCTTGATCCCCCCTTGTGGATAGGCACTACATGTGCCACCTTCCAGTCTTGGGGCACCCACCCTGTCCTCAGAGAGATGGTGAAAAGCTCTGCCAGGGGTTTCACCAGGACATCTGCAAGTTCCTTCAGCACTCTAGGATGTAATTTATCCGGTCCCGGTGCTTTTTCCATCTTAAGGGAGCTGAGGGCTTCCCTCACTCTCTCTGCTGTGATTTCCACTTCTGGTACCTCTTCTCCCTGCTTAGCCCTCCCCCCACCTGCCAGTGATGCCCCCCTCCGCAGACCTGCCCGATCGGTAGGGTCCCCCCTCCCTCATTATCTCTGTCTCCTCCCATGTATGATGCAGCATCCCCATTTTCCCTGGTGAAAACTGAGGTGAAGTACTCATTTAGTACCTCAGCCTGCTCCCCCGGGTCTTGTGCCCATCTCTCCCCTGATTTAATCCTGCTAATCTGCCCCTTCACCCTTCGTCTTTCCCCAATGTATCTAAAGAACCCCTTTTTCTCTCTCCTAATTTCCCTGGCCAGGTTCTGCTCCTTCCTTGCCTTAGCCGCCCTCACCACTCTAGTGGCCCTTCTAGCCATCAGCTCGTACTCCCCTCGATCCCTTTCACTCCTTGAGCACTTGAATTTCTTATAGGCTGCTTTCTTTCCCCGCACCACCTCCTGGACCTCCCTGGTCCACCAACAGGGTTTTTGGGCCCTACCGCATTTTCGTCTTACTCTTGCACAGGTGCTGGTAGCATCTTGCACCCCTCTCCTGATGATTTCCCACCTACTATCAGCGTCCATGTCTGACCCAATCCCATCCAAATGCTCCTTAAGGATCCTTCCCATTTCCTTAAAATCGGCCCCCCTGAAGTCGGTTACTTCTGTCTTTGCATCATGCAGGGCCTTCAGTACAGTCTTAACACGCTTCTCCAGGAGTACCAGTTGCTCTTGTTTAGTTTATTAGTCTAGGAATTAATACCTTTGAGCCAGGGCTCTTTTACAAAGGTTCCACGTCACAAAGAACATTTAACAAAGCACGAATACACATTATAGGTAAAACCAGACAGGAAAGTTACATCATAAATTTACTATTAACAGTTTAAGGCAGTAACGTTTTTAAGTTTCATAGAAAAACAAGCTATAACAGGTTCAAGCGAGTAGACAATTTCGAGGTTAAGGAAACTTCCAGGAGAGGGTGATCATTAGGCCAAAAGGAGGCTAGAGAGGAGGGAAGGTGGTGAGCAGGAGAGTAAGTGAGAGGGGACAGGAAAAAAGGGGGGGAGTGAGTTTGGGTGGGAGACAGGAAGTAGTAGAGGTACCAGAGGGTTCATTAGTCAGGGAGGAAGAGGCCTCAGATGTGAGGATGGACATGAGGAGTAGTAGCCTTTATCTAGCTCAATCACAGTTGCTAGTGGTGGTGAGGTGGGCATAGAGCATTATGTAGCCCCATGCTGATTCTGTTTCTCTTAGTACAGAAATCCCTTCTTTAACTGGAACTTAGGCCATTCTAGTAACAGTAGCCAAGCCTGAGGAATAATAGTGTCCACTTGATCCTGGCTTTTCTGCCAATTTCAGCACTTGCATGATCTGCCTGGTGACTGGGCAGTCCCTTTGATCCCATTGTAGGTCTTGAGTGGTCAACTGTGGGAGGGATCTGACATCTAGGGTCACCAGCAGACAACAGACAACCAGAAGACAATCCCCTGAGACCCCAGACAGTTTTTCACATGATGGATGTCTTTAGTGGAAAAGATCTTGTCTCTATCATGTTTCTTACACAGGGCCTTTACAGTTTGCTGCAAGATGTGGACCCAATGTGAGCTCTCATCATTACAGGAATGTGGCCTTCTGGACAAAACATCTGTGTCTATATGGTTCAGGCCAGGGCGGTATTCCACACAGTAATCATAGGTGGGCAAAGTTGAAAGCCACCTATGACCAACTGCATCCAGCTTGGCCATAGTCTGCAAGTAAGTAAGGGGATTATTATCCATCTTCACAGTGATCTGGGCCCCATACAGGTAATCATGGAACTGATCAACTATGGCCCACTTCAATGCCAAGAACTCCAATTTATGGACAAGATACCTCTGCTCAGAAGGGTTTAAACTTTGGCTGGTGAATGCAACTGGATGTAAACCTTCTGGGTGCTGCTGATACAATACAGCCCCCAATCCACTGAAACTGGCATTGGTAAGAAGGACGTAGGGTTTCTGCAGGTCTGCATAAGCCAACACTGGGGCATGGGTCAAGCAGAAAATGATGTTTTTCAAGAGCTCTATCATGGAGATTCCAGACTTTGATAGCCTAGTCACCAGATTTTTTGAAAACCTGGACCTCTGGAAGATGTCATTTGTAGCTAGAGATAGCCTGGAAACTGGAATTTCTATAGCTGATTGAAAGGCCCAGGTGATGAGGTTGAAAAGTGGTAAATCTCTGGGCCAAGAAAGCTTTATGCCAGAGTTCTACAAGATAAGTGCTGATCAACTCTTTTTACGCTTGCTCCCAGTCTGTGAGGAGGTCATGGAGGGAAGGGAAGTCCCAATTTCCTGGCAGTTGGCTCAAATCCCTGTGTTTCCCAAGGAGGGGAAGATCTGCTGGAATGTTGGTCATATAGGCCCATCTCCTTATTAAATGTGGACCTAAAAATATTTATAGGCTATCTGGCTGGGAGACTGTGGGTAGCAGCCTCTCCAATAGTGCAGGAGGCTCAGACTCGATTTATTTCAGGAAGATACTTCCCAGATAATATCCGCAGACAGCTAAACATAATCTCCAATCACAAGAGTAAGAAACAATTTCAAATAGTCATTTCAATGGATGCAGATAAAGCACTTGTTAAACAAATGCAAATAACTCCTAAAGTTATGTGACAGACACAAAGTATCAGTGGCAAAGTTGTTCAGCACAAAATTACCGTTCTAATGATGCTATGCAATCAATTCTAAGCAATTTGGTTTATTTAATATTTAGGTAAAAACTGCAGACTTCCTTAGATGTTTCCAGGCCTAAGTGAAAGTCAGCTGAGTACGTCTACAGTCGTTGAGTGGCTATGCTTTTACATGCCACCTACAGGTGTATCCAGGTCTGAATGAATTAAGGAAAGCAGCCTTTTGCCCATCCTCTTCTGTCACCCTACCTCCCTCCAGTAGCCTAACTGCACAATTCATTTAATGGAAGTGTTATAATGCCCCACAACTTCAACACCCCCTTTCTAGAAAACAAACTGTTGGTTACTACCACTGAAGTCCAGTTTGGTTTTGACTCACTCCTAAAGTACATAGAGAGCTAGTGTTTCAATGTCAGCTTCTTCTGTCTCTTACAAATATCCCACAAATTAGCTTGAGACTATTTCTTGGTTGTTTGAAGCTGTGCCCCTGTGAAGGTAACTCAGATATAGCCAATTTTTGTGTCACACCCATGAGCAAACATGATGTTTAAAGAGCTGCTGACATCTTTAAAAAAATCTTTGAAAAACATAATTAATTAGGTACAATTCAGCTTCCATTCCATATATATTCTAAAGACTCCTCCTCCCCAGCATTTATTACTATGGGCATTTGCAAGAATGCATGATCTTTAACCCTCAGTGTTCGTCTACCTCTACAGTTGACTCCCTACTTCAAGTCATAATCCTCTGTTGTGACGACATCACATGTTTTTTGCTATGGGGTAACTGTGATGTCACAAGCAGTACATTATGATCTCAGGTAAGGAGACATGCTGCAATAGAATTAGATGAACTCTTCGGGAGCAAAGGCCCTATTTTCATGCAAATAACCTCGGTAATAAATAACGAGAAGCAGAAATACAGAACTAATGTGAAGTACAAGTTGGACTGCATCTAAATATTATGTTTTGGTAAAGTTCTCCTGAAGGTATTAGCTGCTCTTTAAATCACAGTTCACTGAAGCTCTATAAAGATGCTGGTTTCAATATAATCTTTCCGTGGACATAGGGGGAATGTACGTAGAATCAGTATTCATTTGTAAATGCTGTAAACGTTACAGTTTTCAAAGAGAAACAAGCAATTTTGATTTCTTTCTATCCTGCTTAACTCTCAACTGTTTTTGGAAAATCCCCATACGTGCCATCTACTTACTGTCCGGGGTGTTTCCAAGATGATCCTCCTGCTGCTGAGTTTCATCTTCCTGTACATCACTGATGGAGAGTTCCTCATTCCTCTCAAACAGCAACAACAAGTGTTCCTTTGGGATATTGTACCCTGCACATTTATTACAAAAACAGAAAGCAGGTAATAAAACAATTATATATAATCAGAGCTAGACATTTGACTTTTATTTGTTTTACCAGGATGTATGCTAGGCCAATGTCCCATTTTCAGTTACACCAGGAGTGTAAAAATATTTTCTTTCTGCCAAAGGAAGAAGGGGGAGGAAGAAACAGACAGAGTCATATTTAATACTGCTGTCTTATGACTGGATAGTCAGAATCTGTGAGCCTGGAGCAGATGAAATAAAGTTAGAGCACAGCCATGTACCCTCCCCCACCAGCCTAACTATTCCCTCCTGTTTTCCCTTTTCCCCTTTATGTACCTAAAAAAATGTATTGCCACCTTTTACTCCCTCAGCAATCCAGAGCCTCATGTCTGCCTTTGTCCTCCTGACCTCCAACATTGCTTCTTTGAGTTTTTCCCAATAATTATGCCAGACTTCCTCTGCCGTGTTCCTCTTGAACTCAGAGGATGCCTTTCCTTTTTGCTCTCCCAGCTGCCCTCACCCCCACTGAGAATCAGATCAGCATTTTGTGTTTGCTCCTTTCAGCAACATTCCTTGCACAAAATTCTTCAGGTGAATTAGTAAGTAATCAATCATGTTTTTTTGAAGATCAATCATCACTGATCGTAGTTAATCATCAAATGTTACCAAATGATCAAGGGACAGTAGGCCCATGGATGCAGTGGTAGCCCTGCCATTTGTGATGTCGATAACCCAGGTACAAAAGGGAGCCAAGAATGTTCACTGGCCAGCCGGGAAAGAGGACAGAGTGTCCATTGCACTGCTCTCCTCCAGAAGGGAGGGAAGGGAACAGCCTGATACTCAACTGGGTCTGGTAGAAGCTGGGGGAGAAGACTGAGCTGGAAGTTTGGGAAGGAGTGGCAGATGTCGCACGTGCACCATCATGACATTGCATGCCACGTCTTCCATAGGGGTGACAGGGCTGGGAGGACCAGGAGGAAGGAGGGCTGGCCGTGGAGATGGGGAGCATAAAAAAATGATCAAGAGAGATCATGATCTAAGATCATCCTCCCAGAGCATGATTTAATCATCAGACATGTACAGTAACTATTAAATCACCAACCTCCATGTTTATTGATAATTTTTGTAAGCTTAAATCAGCATGATGGTTTCTGATCCTCTGAGGATAATCAATGAAGTAAACATTAGTTCTGTTACAGAACTAATGTTTACTTCTGTACTGCAAATGTTATGTGAGTAATACTGTACTTACTCCAAAACAGGTGCCACAGGACAAGCAAGCCACATAAAAGGTCTTATTTCTGAGTACATTAATTTTATTTCCTTCATAAGCGGTCCCTGGCAGCCTTGCTCAACATATCACCCTATGTGGGCTTCTTCAGGGGGCCGAGGGCCTTGTCAGTATTTTGTTCTAATGAAGTTTTCTCTCTATACACAAGTGAACAGCACGCAGTGCTTGGTCTCTCCAGAACCCCAAAAATTGCATATCTCAAAACTGTAGTGCACTCTGCACATTAGTTCACTTAAGGTAAGGATCAGATTTCTTCTACAATATCTGTATACAGGAGGAGATGCTATCAGTATGCAGAACGCTCTGCAGAGCATGACCAAAACAAAACAAACAGAAAAATTACTGCTTGTCTTAGCAAAAGATATAAAAGAAATCTGATATTACTGAATTAATCTGATTCTATAATGAACTGAGGTCCAGGTTTTGAAGAAAATAAAAAATTAATGGACTTGGAAATAAGACTTTCTGATTTGTGTGGCTGGTTTGTCCTGGGCCACTAGTTTCTGAGCTTCTACAGTACTTTGCCTACTGGTTCAGAGAACTACCTGGACACTTAAGGACTGTCTCTGAAGGGTACCCAGCTGTGCATCTGGTCTTGTATAATACTTTATTTAACAATGTTTTATGTTAGTAATATAAAAATATGATGTCAAATATCACCAAAAGCATATTAATTATAATTCATAAAACGAGTAAAAGGAATCCTGTGTCCACATTGATCAGTACCTGTAGTACAACCCTGCAGCTGGCACTTTTTATAGCACGCTGGATGCAGCACAGCCCACATATCCATGCCTGCCAGAAACTTTTGAAAAAACAATCATTTCTGCCAGACATGGTTGTAATAGAAAAAGGCTGACACCCACTAATTTATTTATTTATTTAAACTTTGGTGACTGGGAAAAGCACACTGCGCCAAGGCTAGTTTCCAGGTGTGACCCAGGGTACCTAGTACAGAGCAAGAATACAGACACAGGTGTACGGCAGATACAGTACATTGGCAAAGTTTCAAAATGAATAGAAATTATAAAACAGCGGTAAGAACAGTGAATATAGTGACAGCACAGAAGTGCATAACACAGGTTACAAGTGCAAAGTGTATGACATATAGACTGACATTTAAAAATAAATTAGTATGGGGAAATTTCTAGTAACAAAAAAAATGCTGCGGGTGAGAAAGTGGGATGAAACTGCTCACCCTAATTTGGGGGGGGAGGGTGCAGGTGCAGGAAGGTGATGGTAGTAGGGCTAGAAGATTTTTGAGAGGACTGGTAAGTTGAGGTGTTGCGAAGAGTAGGGGAGAGATTATTCCATGCAAGGGTGATGCGATAGGAGAAGGCATGCTGGCCTGCTCTAGTGCAGGGGTGGGGGATAGAGGAAGAGCTGGGATCCCAAGAGTGAAGATAGTACAGAGGGGTAGGAACAGGGCTAAAACAGGAGCAGTAGCGAGGGGAGAAGGAGGGCAAACCAGAATTTGGCAATGAAGGTCATGGCATGAGTTTGCCTTCTATGCGAGACTGGGGCCATAGGGAAAGATGAGTACAAGCAGCAGTGGTGCTCCTGGTGTATGGAATTGAGGGTAAATCTGCAGAAGGAATTCAGTGTGGTATCTAGTTTTGTGAGGGATGTGGCTGGGGTTGCACTGTATATATGATGTCGGCGTAGTCGAGGGATGGCAGAATCAACCTGGAGAAAAACTCATGCCATACAGGAAGGGGGAGAGAGAGAGAGAGAGACTTTATTTTAATATAGGAAGCCCAATTTGGGTTGAAGCTTGGAGATTAAGGTATCAATATGGGTAGAGAAGTTAAGGTGTTGATCCAGCCATACACCCAAGTATTTATAGGCCTGTACTGATTCAAGGGTGAGTTGTTCTAGGAGTGAAATACAGGCAGGGAGCTAAGCCTAGAGAGCTTTTGAGCAGAACTGAAAGTCATAGAGACCATCTTCTAGTTTACTTTGAGATCATTGGCTTTAAACCAAGCCAAGACATTAATGCAATCATGCTGGAGGAGTGGCTGCACTACCTTAGTGGATGGTCCTGAGATGAAGATAACAGTGTTGTCCACATACATATAAACCTGGGAGTGGGAGCAGATGAAGGGGAGATTGTCAATGAAAATGGAGAACAACATAGGGCCAAGTATCGACACCTGGGGAACACCTGCCAGGATTGGTAGATAAGGGGAGGAGGAATTGCCAATTCGAACTGCTTGCTGTCTACTGATAAGCTAGGAGGTGAACCAGAGGATGGGGGCGGGGTGCTAGTCCAATGCAGTGCAGTTTGTTCAGGAGGATTGTGTGCAATACAGAATCAAATGCCTTCACAAGGTCTATGTATATGGCTGCTGTAGTATGGCCTGTGTCTATTGCTGAGTGGATTGCATTAGTCACATGCAGTAATGAAGAGGCTGTGGAGTGATGCTTGTGAAACACAGACTGGTAAGAGGAAAGAGTGTTTGAGGGGGTGATAAAATTTAGAAGTCTTGTACTGTACAAACAAGTGATTCCAGAACTTTCGCAAGAGAGGGGAGGCGGCATATGGGGCAACAGTTCCCAGGTGATGATGGGTCACCTCCCTTATGAAGAGGGATCAAGTATGCTGTCTTCCATAGGATAGGGTCTGAGCTGGTAGAGACTAAAAGGTTAAAAATATGGGCAAGAGGTGCAGCAATGGCTGCTGCTGAAAGACAGAGCAGTTTAGGATAAAGTCCATCCAGGCTAGATTTATTGGGGTTTAGCAAGTGTAGGGCATCAGAAACTTCCTAGGTTGAGATTTGGGGGAAGCGGTAACCATTGTTCGAGGGAGAAGGTGGAGCCAGGGGGGAGGTTTGGAGCAATGGGTGGTTTAGCAGGGCACAGGTTGTGAAGAACCTATTGAATATATCTGCCACTGTAACTTGATTAGAGATGGGAGTACCATCAACCTTGAGGTTGGGGGGGCACTTGGTATAGAGTGTACTGTTTTTCAGAAGGAGGAGGGGTTGCATGAATTGTTGTGTAACTGTTTTTTTAAAATAGGAGGATTTAGCAAGGCACCGGGCCTTAATACATTTGTTTCTGATGGTTCTATAGGCAAAAAGATCAGTTTGTGATTGGGAGGTTTTAAAGTTGAATCCAGACCTAGTCACAGGATTTGCACATGGAAAGAAGTTGTGGTTAGATTCATGGGTGATAGGATTTCTTTACTCAAATTTTTCTCAATGGGGCACAAAGATCCCAGACTTGATAGAAAGTTGTCAGGAAGTGTTCACAGGTGGTGTCCGAGCCAGAAGCAGAGAAGACAGGGGACCAATGGCGAGAGTTAGGTTGTGTAAGAGTGTTTGGGTCGAGGCACCGGATTGGACAGATACTGATATATTTTGGTGTGGAATGGGAGAGACTGTTTTTTCTGACACAGTGAGTAATGCAGTGGTCACTCAGTGCATCTGGAAGGATGCCAGTGGCTGAGATTCGTGTGGATGTGAAGTGAAGATCGTCTAGGAGCGAATGGTTAGGAAAGCGGGGGTCAAGTCTGGTGAGTTATTTTATTAGCTGTGAAAGGTTTAGGGATTCACTTTTTTGGGTAGAGGGCTAGAAGGAGGGAGCGAGGCAGTCCATATTATAATTGCCCAATGGTATACTCTCACCATCACTAGTGAGAGAGGCAATAGAGGAGATGCACTTTAAGAGTGCTTCTGTGGAAATTGTGGGGGCGGCGTAAATGAGAGAGACATAAACAGGAAGGGAGGAGGGAAAGGTATATTGTAAGATTAGATACTCGGGTATGAGGGTTAGGTTTGTGTGAAGTTGTGGAGCTGGTATTGGAGTCATGGATGTACCTTGCGACACCCCCACCATGCCTACCATGGTCTTGGCAATGCAACACAAAATCAGGGATGGCTAGAGCTGAGTCAGGTATCCTGGACAGAAGCCAAGTTTCCCAAATGCATAGGATATGTGGGGAGTGTTGGTACAGCCAGACTTTCAGAGTATCAAGTTTAGGAAGCAGACTCCTTGCATTTAGGTGGAAAATGCAGAGGTCCTTAGGGGTGGGGGTAGTGTTGTGGGTCAGGCCAGGGTTAAGTTTCACATCGTGAAAGGAGCAGGATTAGGAAAATGCAAAAGAATGAAGTTGAGTATTTCTGTAGTTTAGGATGGCGGTGGGAGAGGTAGGGAGAGAGTTGAGGGGGGCAGAAAGAACAGTACAGGGGGGATCTGAAGAGAGTAATGTGGAGGGAGGAGGAAGGCAGGAAGGAGGGGTTGGGCAGCCACAGGTAGTATAGCACAGCAGACAGGTGGTGGTGGTGGTGGGGGGTGAGAGTATAGGAGGGTACATGGGGTACGATGGGGGGAGTCATGAGTGTTTGGCAAGGAATGAGGAGGGAGGAAGATCTGAAGGCATAAAGAGGAGAGTTAGGAGGAAGGTGTGAAAGGGTAGCATTTTGAAGGGGAGTTGTGTGGTGTACTGGAATAAGGGGGAGGCAGAAAGGTGTGGGGGAAGAGAGGATAATTTTATTTGTTTTGTTTAAAAATTAGTTATTTTTTTATTCCACCCGGTGCATACTGGATAGCATATCTGAGCCGGTAATTGTCTCGGGACGCTGGACCCATTCCAATCCAGACAGGGCCTAATCCAGACTCTACAGCTGCTCGTGAAGTTCCCCACTCTGCCGGTGCAGCACTTCCAAATGACCACAACGTACGTGCTGACTGGCTACAGAGCCTGCCAACATCCAAGCTACAAGAGGAGCAGAACGCTGCACTTTCTTAGATCCACTCGCATAAATACCTGCTACACACTCAGACGCCAGTCAAACTGTTTGAGTGAGGCCAGATTTCAGGCACTAGGGGAAACATGTCACAAGCAGTCGATGTCAGCAGTTCATTGCAGCATACTACCATGCTGCTGGAAATGTTAATCACCAGGGTGGATTCCCTCTCTACCACGTTGACTGGCACTGTAGAAGAAGTGAAAGTGCTTAGCAACCGGGTAAATGTTACAGACCAAAAAACAGAAGATTTGGAAGCTAATCAGGCTAAAATTATGTGCTGCTTTCAGGACCCTGAGAATAAGTTAGCCACGTTATGGAGGAGGGCTGAGGACCCAGAAAATCGAGGGCGAAGGAACAACATTTGCATTCTGGGCATCCCTGAAGGGGCAGAGGGTTCAAATACAGAACAGTTCTTGAATGAGGAGATCCCTTATATGATGGGAGAAAGATGGCAGGGTCAGACTGAAGTAGAAAGGGTGCATAGAGTGCTTGGTGGGCCCCGCTCTAATAGCCCTGTACCAAGACCTATTGTGCCATATATTTTAAAGGTACTCTACTAAGGAGAGGCTGTTAAGGGCTGCTCATGACAAAGGGGATATATGGTGGCAGGGTGTCAAAATATCCTTTTTCGGGACTTTTCAGTGGAGGTGGCAGCTCGTAGAAAGGTTTTATACCCATCAAAAAGCAGCTGGCAGAACACGGTTTTAAATACAGTTTTTGAAACTTAGCTCATCTCTATGTATCCCGGGAAGGGAAAGACTGCATCATTGAGACAACAAGAACTGGAACTTTGGATATCCAAGAACTGGCGACAGATCCCGTTCAAAACTACATCTCCCAGGAAGCTGTGGGACCCGACGCAGCGGAGCCAAGATACAGGGACCCGCCAAGCAGGGGGCAGCAATCCAGGGGGATACAATTCTGGCTGGACCAGTCCTCGACATTCTTCTTCCCCTAGGCCTGCAGGCCCACCACACACTCCTCAGCCTCTTAATACCCCCCATAGCACTCATCACCAGCCACCTAGCTCTCCTTTTCCTCCTCAAAAGCAGCGAAATCAAAATTCAGGAACCAGAGTAAGGCAGCGGTCACACAGCGACCGGGATTGCAATGCAGCCCTCCTTGGGCCAGAAGTGGCCCCTCCTGCAAAGCAAACAAAGGAGGAGCATATCTCTATGGGGGGATATACCGGACGAGCTGATCATGGAAATGGCAGATGAAACTTCCTGGGCAGGGTCTAATCCAGAGGATCTCCCTGTCAAACTGGGATTGCTGACATTTTCGGAGGCACTGAAGAAGGATCCCTTGCAGATGACAACTTCACGCTACACCACTACTGAACTTTCCCCTCCAGACTGAGGCCACCTCTGGCACTCTGATATATGATAACTGAGTAGAAGCTCAGGACTTTATGCACTAACATTGGGGCTATTATATTACGGGGAGGGGGGTGGGGGAGATGATGTCTGCTTATTGTATGTTGTAACGTTTACAGCTGAAGGCATGGTCCCTCATGGAACTCCAAAGATGGACACACCAAAAGGCCTCCCTCCCCTCATCCCTCTTTATCCCCTATGCCATCTCGTGGTCTTAGGGATTCCTGGATGGGGGTCAAGGGAGCTGTGAGCTAGTATCCTCCCCCCCCCACTTCCCCCTCACTCTTTATTGTCCTCCTGGATCCTACATAGGGTAGCGCAACTCTCTCTGTCGAGGACTGAACTCCACCCCTGACACTGCTACCTATTTGAAACCTTAGATGATGGATTTTTATTCGTCGGCACCTCTGCTTGCCAAGGTAGATCCATTGTGGTCTATAAGGCCACATTATGGGTCTGTTTCCCGCTCCTTCTCCTCTCCCCTGGCTGCCTCTTTAGACACTCCTTTAAGATATGATGGTTGGGGATGGAACTTCGTTTACTTGTTCAGTTCCATCCCACTGTCCCGCATTTAGGTGTCTGGACAGCACAACTGTGTGATTCCCTCTATATTTGTAAGGGATAACACCTTGTGCGTAATCCATTCACTAGTAACGTAGTGTTTTGTTAGGATTTGACTTTGTTGAATTAAAAGTCTATATTTAGGCCTGTCAGTTGACGGCCATTTATTCTGCTTTTCTAACTCTGAGGACTGTTATTTTGTAATATAAACAGATATTACGTGAATAACCCTGTTGTTTTTGTTCTTGATCCTTTCCCAGGTTGATCATATATAGTTACTGTAGGATACCAGCAGTTTGCTCTTTCATTTTCTAGTCAAGGGACTACCTACTCTCCCTCAACTACCTATCTTTACTGTTTCTTGGGGGTGAGTACTACTACTTATCACACTACAGACACTACAATGAAGAACTCCAGGGCAGGGCTTAAACTGATATCATGGAACGTAAAGGGATTAAATCACCCAGTGAAACGCTCTATGGTCCTCAAACACTTACACTCCTTGCAGGCGGACATTGCGCTCATTCAAGAAACTCATCTCACTGCAAGAACTGTATTGTGGCTTCAGAAATCTTGGATGAGCGCTGTTCTTGCCAGCTCTGCAAAAAACAAGTCCAAAGGGGTAGCTATTTTGCTTCGGAAATCCTGCTGGTGGAGTAAAGATCAGGCGGTTTCTGACGTTCATGGGCGCTGGATAGCGATTAGATTCTCTTACCCTGGAGGGCACGCAATATTGGTCAACGTCTATGGTCCTAACACTGATGAACCAGAGTTCTTCATGGACATTAATCAGGCCCTAGATTCCTTTCGCGGAGGGGTATCCTAATAGTCCCATCATGGTAGGGGGGATTTTAATATGACCATGGATATTTTTCTCGATAAATCCAAACCAACAACCCAAACACATCTCAAAGCAGCACACTCCCTGCAGGAGGTAATGAAGGAGTGGGGCATGACTGATGTATGGCGAAGGGACAATCTGTCTGGAAGAGACTACTCATTTTTCTCACCAGTCCACAACACATACAGTCATATCGATTTCTGTCTGGCTAACCTCGCTGCGGCGCAGGATATAATTTCTTCCAAGATGGAGAACCTTATTATCGCCGATCATGTCCCTGTCTCCTTCATCTACATGCCTGCTGGGCAGTGCAACCCTGGAACTAGATGGCACTGTAATCCTCTCTTCCTCCGAGACCCAGCATTCCAGACGTTAGTGCGTAGCACTGCCGAGGAATACTTTGTGAATAATACCACCGAGGACACGTCAGCTGCCATGGTATGGGAGGCGTTTAAGGCTGTTCTTCGTGGGCGGATCATAGCATACTCAGCTCAGAGGAATAGAACACAGAAAACAGAACTGACCCATCTGCAGACTGAGTTGTCGGCCCTGGAGGCTAGGTTTAAGGCCTCCATGACTAACTAATGTGACCAGATGTCCCTCAGGGAAATAGTGTGTTTGAAATACCATATAAATATGATACTACAACAACGAGCTGAGTGGCTGTTACTGAGAAGCAAACAGACATACTGGGAGGGGAGTAATAAGGGAAGAAGCTCTTAGCTTTCCACCTGAAGAAGCAACAGACGGCTTCTCATATTCATGCCCTCAAGTCCCCAAGGGGGGATATTGTTACTCATCCCAAACAGATTAATGACTGCATGCATCAGTTTTATGAGCAATTGTATCAGTCACACGCTGAGACTGAAGGTCACCAACTAGGGCAACGGATGCAAGAATTCTGTGCCTCTGCCAGTCTTCCCCAACTATCAGACCCCATGAAGGAGGAGCTGGACAAACCCTTCTCTGAGGCAGAATTAAGGGAGGCATTATCATAACTGGAAAAAGGCAAATCTCCCAGGCCAGACAGTATGACCGTGGAGTTATACCAACTTATGAGCTCAGAAATTAGCACTCCTCTCCTGACAACCCTTCAGGAAGCCCATAAGAAGGGCTCTCTCCCACCCACTATGAGAGAAGCCTTGATCACCCTAATCCCAAAAAAGGCAGATGATACACTAGATTGTGCAAACTATCGCCTGATCTCTCTTATATCAGTAGATACTAAGATTGCGGCCAAGATGCTTGCTACTCGCCTGATGGATATAATCCCATCCATAGTACACCCCTCTCAAGCTGGTTTCACTAAAGGCCGAACCACGGCTGACAACATTGGATTAATCTTCAACCTTAAATGGATAGCTAGGCAATCCCCCACCCCTATAGCGGCCATGGCAATAGACTTTTCAAAAGCATTCGACTCTGTCGAATGGCCTTATTTGCATGAGACGCTCTGACTCTATGGGTTTGGTCCTTACTTCAGGCAGTGGGTCCAGGTGCTATACAATGACCCAATGGCCCATATTGTCACTTACAAAGACACTTCTCCTCCCTTCTTGTTGCAGCGTGGCACACGACAAGGCTGCCCGCTTTCTCCACTGCTGTTCCTAATTGTTTTGGACCCCCTTATCCGGAGGTTGCAAACCACCGAGGAGATTACAGGAGTGCAAGTAGGCGACCGATCATACTTGACCGCAGCCTATGTGGACGACCTGCTCCTTACGATATCTCGCCCTCAAGAATCTTTACCGGAGGGGGGGGGGCGTGGCTGAGCTCCTTACTGCACTCACTCTTTTTCTATTAAAATTGGTAGTATCAGCCTTGAATTGAAGCTTGCTGGCGGTGGCATTTGTTCGGGAGATTGATGGCAACTAGCAGAAGCAAAAACAAACAATCGAAGTTCTTATTTGGCGCAGCACAGCATACCAAATCACAACCCCGAGGCCTACCAGCAATGGACGGCCCTGCAAACTCACTAATAGTGCAGGAGGGAATGTCTAAACTGGAAAGATCGTTATCAGCAGTACCTGCTACATTAGCGCTTATGCAACAAGATATGAAGGCAGGTTTTGACAATATTACCTCCCAGATCTCGCACTTACAATCAGCGGTAACAGGTCTATCCGAAACTTCAGCTAATCATACTACCCACCTGTGAGAACTGGAAACACGGGTCGGTAGCCTGGAGGACTCACTGACGGTAGCTATGGGAGACAAACAGAATCTTAGCAAACTCGTGGAAGAACTCACCGACAGAATTAAAGATCAGGAAAATCGGTCCCGTAGGTCGAATCTCCCGATTATTGGTCTGCCTGAGGGGATGGAGGGGAATGAACCCGAAAGGATGCTGCATGCTTGGTTATTCGTACATTTGGAGCTCCCAGCTACACTACAGAACTGTGAAGTTGAACGAGCACATCGTGTAGGCCCTAAGTTTTCAGATACGCGCTCGAGACATTGCTTAATAAAATATCTACACTATACAGACAAGGAGGCTATTCTGCAGAGAGTTAAAGAGAAAGGGCCAATTACAGTGGGCAATCATAAAGTTCATATTTTCCAGGACTTCAGTAAGCAATTACAGTTGAGAAGACAAAAGTTTAATGCGATCAAGGGTGGTCTCTATAAAATGGGCTAGTCATTTGCACTTGTATACCCGGCCAATTTGAAGATTGATCACCCAGGAGGTACACCACAGTTCTTCTCTTGCCCTAGGGTGGCAATGAGGTGGCTTGATTCTGTACTTAAGAAGGGAGAGTGCGGACGCTCACCACGATGGCAAGAGGTTGCAGATCGCTGAAAAAGCTGTGGCCATGTGATATGGCTAGAAATCTCATTTCTGAGTGTGGCTGGTTCGTTGGGAGTGCTGGGAGCACAGGTTATCTTAATTTCTTAATTTTATACGTTCCTGGGTCTGTGCAAACTTTCGAACATTCGTGAGGGTCCTGGCATCTACGCAGCAAGAAGGAGAGGGGACCGCCATTTTCATACATTAAATCTGACCGTAACAGCTAAGTCTTCTTCATTTGTAATTTGTTTTAACAAGTCCTGTGGGATTAATAACTTTGCAGAGGAGACTTGCAGTGGCCACGCTCTGGATAAAGGGCCAGCCATTTTTGAGTTTGTTTATTTTTATAAAATGACTTTGCTCAGCTATGAGGACATGTGGACTGCATCATGGACTTTAACTTTATATTTTGTTATTTTTATGCAATGCTTTTGGATATCCATTTATGCAGTTTAAATTTGATGCCCAATTGTAAATGGCATTGTTTAATGAGTGCAGGTTACTCCTAAATTTGAACATCAATGTTCGCCAAATGTTTGCAGGGGTTACTACTGTGGGCTTTTTTGTGCCCACGGGAGGCCGGGGTTAACTTTTATACTTTTGGGATTGTTCTTTGGATTAAATGGGGGGGGGGAGACTTAGGTGTGGCATGGAAGGGGGTTTCACACTGCGACCGGCAACTTTTGCTGTACAGGTTGGTTGTCTTTTGGGAATCCTTTGGTGCCACCCTGAGAGGGTAGTATTGGGTTGGAGGGCACTTAATTTTGAAATGAGATGAGGGAAGATCTATGTCAATGTTGTTTTACATGTACAGGAGGTGGGTAGAGTTGCTTTTACATTAGAGGATTATGGCTGATCAGGTTTCTATAGCATCCTGGAATATTAATGGATTGAAGTTGCTTCCCAAGAGGAGGAGGAGGAGGAGGGTCATGACCGAGGCTAGACGTGCTAAATGGCAGGCTGTGTTATTGCAAGAGACGCATATGTCCAGAACAGAGGCATCTAAAACTGAGGCCTTTATGGGGGGATTATGGATCTCAGCTAATTTTTCTTCTAAGGCCAGAGGAGCATCCATATGGCTACCTAAGGGCTCTCATTTTAAGATACTGGATACTAAATTAGACCCTCATGGTAAATACGCCCTTGCTAGAGTTTTTTTACTTGGGGTGGGTAGGTATAATTTGGGATAGAAACATAGACTTTGACGGCAGATAAGGACCACTTGGCCCACCCAGTCTGCCCATTTCCCTACCTATTGGATAAGCTGCAGATTCTAGTTAACCAACAGCCTACTTCCTGCAACCCCCTCTATAATTGCCTTATGTCTGTCCCATGCATGTTTGAATTCCCCCACTGTTTTAGACCCCACAACCTCTCCAGGAAGGCGGTTCCATGCATCCACCACTCTCTCTGTGAAAAAGAATTTCCTCACATTACCCCTAAGCCGTCCCCTCTAACTTTAAATTGTGCCCCCTTGTTCTTACACATCTCTTTTTCTGAAAGATGCTACCCTCCTGGACTTTGCTGATTCCTTTGAGGTACTTAAAAGTTTCTATCATGTCCCCGTCCTCCTTTCATCAAGGGTATACATATTAAGCTCTCTCAGTCTCTCTTCATATGGTTTCTGATGTAGACCCTGCACCATTTTAGTTGCCCTCCTCTGGACTGCTTCCATCCTGTCTATGTCCTTGCGTGGTGAGGTCTCCAAAACTGCACGCAGTACTCAGATGGGGTCTCACCAATTATCTGTATAGAGGATAACCACTTCCTTTTTCTACTTGTGATACCCTCCCTATGCATCCCAGTATCCCCTGGCTCTCCTTACTGACTTCTCACATTGCTTACCCACCTTTAGGTCATCTGATATGACTACACCCAGATCCCTTTCCATTATTGTTGTTGTTAGTACCTCCCTGCTATTGTGTACTCTTCTCCTGGATTTTATTTCCCAGGTGCATTACTTTGCACTTCTTTGCATTGAATCTAGTTGCCATATGTCTGACCATTCCTCCAACCTTGCCAAGTCCCTTCTCATCCTTTCTACCCCCCTTGTGTATCAACTCTGTTACAGATCTTCGTGTCATCTGCAAAGAGGCATACCTTTCCTTCCAGACCCTCTGCAATGTCACCTATAAAGACGTTAAAGAGGACTGGACCCAGTACTGAGCCCTGAGGTACTCCACTAGTAACCCCCCTTTCTTCAGAATGTGTTCCATTCACTATTACCTTCTGTGTCCTGTTGTGCAGCCAGTTTGTTACCAGGCTACCACCCTGGGACCCACTCCTAGGCTGGCTAACTTGATTATTAATCTTTTATGCGGGACTGTGTCAAATGCCTTGCTAAAGTCTAGGTAGGCCATATCCACAGCCCCTCCTTGGTCAATGACTTTGGTCACCCACTCAAAGAAATCGATTAGATTCATCTGACATGACCTTCCTACTGTGAATCCATGCTGGTTTGGGTCCTGTGCCCCGCTGGCCTCTAGGTACCCAACAATTCTTTCTTTCAGAAATGATTCCATTATTTTCCCCACCACTGAGGTCAAACTAACAGGTCTGTAGTTTCCTGCTTCTGCCTTGCTCCCACTTTTGTGAAGGGGAATCACATCTGCCCTCCTCCAGTCCTCAGGTACCACCCCATCTTCCCATGATTTGTTAAAAAGTGTGGTTAGTGGTGTCACTAGGTCCTCCCTTAGCTCTTTTAGGATTCTAGGGTGAATCCCGTCAGGCCCCATTGCTTTGTCCACCTTGAGTTTTAGGAGTTCTTTCAGTACTCTTTCTTCTGTAAATGGACTGGCGTCAACCCCACTATCCAGAGTGCTTCTACTGTTTGGTTTAGGTAACTCCTCCTCCTCTTCTTTTGTGAATACTGAGCAAAAGTATTCATTCAGTATCTCTGCCTTTTCACTGTCTCCCTCTGCCCACCTCACCTCTCCTTTATTAATCTTCACTGTCCCTCCCTTAATTAATCTTCACTATCCCTCCCAATATAGATGACCCTGAATTTTTTCAGAGACTTTCCTTAGATCTGGTTGGCTGGCAGGGCCCTTGGGTTTTGGGAGGTGACTTCAACTTTGTGTTGGACACAGTGTTACATAGGTCCAATCCTACACCTGTGTCTTTGACAAAAAACGCACAGGCGCTAGCAGTCCTGATGCGAGAGGTTGGCCTAACTGATGCCTGGAGGCACCTGTTCCCATCCAGCAGAGACTATAGCTTCTATTCTAATGCCCACCAGTCCTATGCCCATCTAGACAAGGTGCTGGTCAGTTCTGACCTCTTGTCAGTAGTGATGGGAGCTGATTACTCTCCGATATTGATTTCGGATCATCTGGTGGTATCCGTGGTATTTAGGCTGGGGAGCCTTGATTTGGGGTGTAAAGCATGGAGGCTGGATCCACTTTTATTGAAGGATAAGACTTACATAGAATATATTAAAACATATTGTTGAGTTCCTTTCCTTTAACGAGAGGGGGATACCTCCAATTCAACTAGATGGGAAGCTTTGTAGGCCTTTATTAGAGGGCATACTATCTCCTATGCAAAACACGAGGCCCAAACTAGATTTAAGGCCCTTGAAGAACTGAGATCCCAGATTGAACAGGTGGAGCGAGCCCATAGATTAAAACCTGATCAAATTACTCACAAGCTTTTGCAGAAATTGAAATGGCGATACAATTCAATTTGTGGAGCTAGAATGGAGAGGGCCATTCTACTTTCCCAAGCTGGCCAGTATTTTGATGGGGACAGAGAGGGGAAACTGCTCTCCTGGCAGTTGTGTAGGAAGGAGGGGGAGAGAGCAGTGACTCAAGTACATTCTTCCAAGGGTGACCTGGTGGATAGTCCAAGGGAGGTAACTCCGGCCTTTGAAGATTTTTATGAACAATCATACACATCTGAAATTTCACCATCTCCTGTACAGGTAGACACCTTTCTGAACAAAGGGGTCCAGGGATCTATCTCGGAGACACAGTCCGAGTCGCTTGAGGTCCCAATTTTGGGGGAGGAGATCAGGATAGTTATTAGAAAGCTCAAAGGTGGTAATGCTCCAGGGCCTGATGGCCTTCCTATCGACTTTTATAAGTGCTGCCAAGATATACTTTTGGAGCCTCTGGTGGGTATGCTGGAGGAAAGTTGTACAGTGGGGATGTTGCCCCTCTCACTTGGTTGGCAGTCATTATGGTGCTCCCAAAGCCCAGGAAAGACCTCGGCTGGTGTTCTTTCTATAGGCCTATCTCGCTCCTAAATGCTGATTATAAAATTTTGGCGAAGGTTCTGGCCTCCAGGTTGCAGCCTTTACTGCCGGGTTTGGTACACCCTGACCAAGCTGGTTTTGTAAGGGGCAGGTATGGGAAATATAATGTTAGGAAATCTCTGAACATCGCCCACCAGTGGGAGAAAACTAAACTTAACATGGGGCAGCCATTTTGACATTGGATGCAGAGAAGGCCTTCGACCGAGTGGAGTGGGGATATCTGTTTGCCACTTTAACTAAATTGAGGTTCAGGCAATATTTTATGTCCTGGATTAGGACTCTGTATAAGGACCCTGTGGCCCAAGTACTAGTGAATGGGAACCTGACCTCGAGTTTTCTTCTGGGCAGGGGAACCAGACAGGGGTGCCCCCTCTCCCCTTTACTGTATGTTTTATCTCTGTAACCTTTAGCGGGGTGCATATGGTCTGATCAGAAGATTCAGGGATTTAGACATAAGGACAATGAATATAAATTGGCCATGTATGCTGATGATCTACTTTTGTATTTGCAGTCCCCTCATGAAGATCTTAATAAGGTCCACAGGGTCCTAACAGAATACGGCCTGATATCAGGCCATAAAATTAATTGGACCAAAAGCGAGGTCCTCCCCATTGGTAAATTACATAGGAGCACCTTACTTCAACATTTGAATGGACTGCAGATGGTTCCCCACCTTAAGTACCTAGGGATTTTAATTTCTGGGAAAGCATACTTTATATGGGTTAAATTACAGGCCCTTTTGAAAACACTCACTTTGGATTGTGAGAGATGGACGGCACTTCCAAACTCCCTCATGGGTAGAGTCAGAGTGATCACCATGATGATTCTGCCCAGGCTGTTATATTTATATCAGTCTCTCCTGATCAGACTTCTGAAATGCCACTTTCAGAGATTGGATGCAGTTATTCATAGGTTTCTTTGAAGGGGCAAAACATCTAGAGTAAAGAGAACAATACTGCATCTGCCACCCCGCTTGGGGGGACTTGGCCTGCCTGATTTTAGAATTTACCATCAGGCTGCTCAGCTTGCTGCTATCCCGATGGGATGGGAGGATCTGAATAATAGCTGGTTAGAACTTGAGAGACTGGGTTCAGGGGCCCATCTCAAAGGGGGAAAGCTCCAGGCCCAGATAAAATCCCAGCCGAGATTTATAAAGAAAATCTCAATTTTAGGATTCCTTTTTTACTCAACTTATTCAATATTTGTTTGAAAGAATGTACAATACCATCGTCATGGCAAAAAAAATAATAATACCTATTCATAAAAAAGGTTCATTATACAAACCAAGTAATTACCGCCCAATAAGTTTACTAGACATTGCAGGGAAAATATTCTCTCGTATATTGTTAAACAAACTACAAATCTGGATAGATACTAATAGCCCTCTTTCAAAATTTCATGCTGGATTTCATCATGGATTTTCCACAACAGATAATGTTTTCGTATTATTCCATCTCCTAGAGAAATACATATTATTTAGGAAAATGAGACTTTATGTTTTATTTGTTGATTTCTCCGCTGCGTTCGATTCATTAATAAGACAGACTTTATTGGAAATTCTTAGGATTCGAGGCCTCCTTCATCTTTACTCCTCCCTATGGTTTTACTTTATACTAATACTTATTCGGCAGTGAGATTTGATCAAAGAGGAAATATCACAGAATATTTCCCACCTCTAAAGGTATCAAACAGGGATGTTTACTAGCTCCCTATTATTCAATATCTATATAGATACCTTATTAGATTATGACTTAAATGATCAGTGGGACTCTCCAAAATAAAAGATCAATACATACACAACCTAGCATATGCAGATGATCTAATTCTACTATCACTGACCCCTAAAGGACTAGAATTAAAATTTAAATCTTTGTGAATAAATGTAAGAATTGGAATTGAGAATAAACCTAGACAAAACAAAAATAATGATCTTTGGAAATCGGTCATCAAAACCAAGGATTTTCTACAATGATGCCTTTTGAAATAGTGACATCTTATAAATACCTTGGTATAACATTACACTCTAGAAACTTCTGGGCACATCATATTAAGGAACAGATTAATAAGGCAAAGTATGCAGCAAAAGCACTGCAAAGATTTAACCTTAAATATGGAGGTTTTAAGGTAATACCTGCTATTAAAGCAGGGGAGGCAAAAATTACCCCACTACTATTATGTGGAGCAGAAATCTGGGGATATAATCATTATCCACAACTGGAAACCTCTCTTTTATATTATTATAAATATATTTTACAAGTTCCCACTTCAATGGCTGGATGAATAGTTAGAACAGAATTAGGTAGATTACCTTTGATTTCCTTATTAACCTAAGGATAGTACATATTGGTTGAGATCAATAAATAATATAAATAATGTTATGCCATTGAACTGTATAATGGAAAAGGAATCCTGGCATAAAGAAGGTTTTACCTCTCTATGGTTAAAATCCCTTTTCAAATATTACACAGTGTAGAGTCAACTCACCTATGGAATGATTGGCAAGCGGAAATAAAATACAAAAGCTATAAGGTTAATTTAAAAAACACTTTTTACAAAAGCCACACAAATTCAGATGAATCAAGTAAGGAGCCAAAGACAAGCCCTGTGGTTTGCTCAAAACAAAATTGATTCCAACATGGAAGAATACTTGCAACTTCCTTTAACACCATACATACGTAAAGCAATAACCTGGGTGAGATTTGAACTTATTACATTAAAATACATTTACTTTAATAAATTAAAATTAAATGAATCAACTCAGGATAAATGTCCTTGCAATAGAGGATTCACTGAATCGTTAAAGCATGTATTAATTCAATGCCCTTTATTTAATTATATTCGTTTTAAATATTTGGGGAAAATTCTTAGTAAATATGCAAATTTAACATATGATGTGATATTCATATTGATGCCCCCAATGACTGTTCAAGATGCAATACTGGTAGGGAAATTTATAATGTCTGTAATAAGTGTTAAGAAAAAAGCATACCGAAAGTGGCTCAGAGATAAATGAATTGTTTTTTATACAATCTGAAGAATTTTAACCAGCATAATTTCTTATGAGAGTTATTCTAATGAGATAAGGAGTCTGTTTAATCATATTTTTAATTTATTTTACATTTTGTATTTTTAAATTTAAAAATTGTAATGTCCAGAAATTTTTCTAATTTATTGGAAGAACAATAAACTTGACTTGACTGCATTACAGTGTGCATTGCACAGTATTGCAAATTTATCATATTTTCTCAGCAAATTTTCAACATTGCCATTTTTTTTCCAATACTTCCCCATGAACAGTGCAGCTGTTATTTTCTGCATCCTGCCCGAAATGTGTTTCTGCACCTGTGGCTCCCAAGGGCACATTTGCTGTGTGAAATCACATTTCCGGACTGAGCAATGAAATTATAGCACCACTGCTCATGAGGTGGGGTTGCAAAAAGCCACTGTTGAAAATTTGGAGTGAAAATATCAACAAACACCTGGGGCATTGAGGTTTCCAACCATACACCCACCCTGTAGAGACTGACAGGTGTCGGGGATGTAACTTGGGTTAGTCAGCCATCATGTTTACAGAATTCTACCCCCACCCTACAGCCACTGACAGAACACAAAGCACACCTCTTTGCCTGTCACCCTAATGTTCACCCCATTCTCCGAAGACCCCAATGCACACTAGGGTTGTCAGAACCCTCTGAAGTTCTGGGTTCTAGTTCTAGTCTAGAACTTTTGAAAAAGTTCTAGGGTTCTAATCTTTTTTTAGAAATTTTTAGAACTCGAACCCTATTTTTTTATTGTGCTGCCAGTAATGAAGATAGTAATAAAATACATGTAAAGGAAAAACTGTTCAATATAAGGGGGAGAGAAATTATCATGTGTGACATTGATAGGAATACAACTAGGTTTATCTATGGTTTCTTCCGTTTGCTAAGGCCAGCAACTTATACATGAGGCCCACCCACCCACCCACCCATATGTTAAAATTTTTCCTGCTGCAGCTGCATCATAGTTCCTTAGTGAAAGAAAGAGGCACATTACCCATTTATGTACTCAGTTATATATACTCATCGTCATGAATTATGAGAAAAATAACTGATTTTACCTAATTTCAGCTATTTCTGCTTTCTGTTTTAAATGAGTAAATCAAAAGTTGCTATGTTTAAAAGAAAGCTTTTATAACAAAGTCAAGCCAAGTACTACAGCAGCAGCATGTGGAACTGTTGCAAAACATATTATGTCATAATGTAGTCAGTCAAGACATTTGAATAAAAAAAATGCAGTCATTGTTGCTGGCAAAAATGCATGCAATTTTCTAAGATAATGCATACATATACCAACATTTTGTTGGCAAATTGAAGTAATACATACAACTTTCTAAGATGATGCATTTTGCAGCTGATACTTCAATAAAATATGTATTTCAGTCACATACATGAAAAAAGTGGTTTCCTCACCACATACTAACTTAAGGAACATTTAATGTAGCTGCAGCAGTTGGCATGTGATGTTTAAGGGACAGCGTCTGTCAACCCCATTATGTATCAAATATCACTACTTGTAAAGCAAAAACACTTTATGATAGGTCACATTCTGTGAAAACTGCTGATGCAGATTTTCTTTTTTATTTCTGATTCCTTTATTCTTTTTTTAAAGGGGACAGGACAATTGTGCTAGGTGGCAGCAGTTTGCAGTGTATTTAATAAGAATATATATTATGTGTACAGTAGGTTCGGTCTGTCATAATTTTTTTCCTCACCATCCCCAGCCGATCACGAATCTGTAAATGAAAGGACTAAAACAACACCCACCTTTCACCCCATCACCCATTCCACTTTTCTTCCACCACCCTCATCTGTGCAGTAGCACCCATGCCACCCTTACACCCATGTTAAAACCAACCCACAACCCTTACCCATGTACTAGCATCCATTTTTGGTTTATGGCTAACATTTCTATAATTGAAAAAATAATAAACAGCTACCAATTAGAACTCATTGTTTTGTCCTCTTTAAAATTGAAAAATAGACCGTCTCCTGTCCCAGCCCATACTGATGCACCACAAAGTCACAGAAGGTAAATCCAAAACTATATGTTTGCACTTTAACTATAAATAATATGATACAGAAAGGATTGATGTGACAGTGTCCCTTTTATGCCAAATTTGGGCCTGTTCCCACTGATGTTAAAATTGCCCTGTATATAAAACTTGTTGACTTTAGTTTAGACTCTAGCTACAAAGCAGTTTGCTATGAAATGGTGAAAGTTTTGGGGGGGGTATATAGTCCAAGGTAGTAGATCGAGAAAGGAGAGAGACAACCAAAGTCATCACAGTCTGTAAAAGTTTCCTTTTTGGTGCAGAGAGACTCTCTGTCCCACACAGTATTTACCATCCACCACCATCTGAGATGTCATCACCATCAACATCCACAACATCAATCACTTCAGGATCAGTTTGTATACTCTTGTAGGGATACGAAAATCTTGACTTATTAACTTTAATAAAAGTTAACGTGTGTACATTTTCTGGCAGCAACCTATTTCTGGTGTCTGTCACAATATTGCCAGCTGTACTAAACATGCATTCTGAAGAGACACTTGTTGCAGGACAACCAAGATATTTACAGGCTTCATCATACAGCTCTGTCCAAATTGACTTTTTTTATTCTCCATTATTCAAAAGGGCATGCATCAATAGGAATAGGCAGTTCTTGCAGGTAACTGTCTACCATGATGGACAGAGACCGCTCAGAAGAGGAATCAGCAGAAGCTGGTATGGCAGCAATTTGGGAAAGGTTTTGCCACAGATTTAGCTTGCTACTAAGGGCTGAAGAAGTGGCAGTTGTGGAACAACTACTGTTAATATTTGGTGACTTTTCCAGTTCTGTATCCCTTTTGTGAAGATGAACCTGCATGTTGTGGTGATGACAACCTGAGGGTACTGTGCGTGTCTGTGTTTGACTCCTGTGAGTGCTGCAGCTCATCTAGCAACATACATTTGTACTGCTCTATATCATCTGTTTTTGGAAGATATATAGCCTTGAACCTGGGATCTAAGAGAGTTGCAAGGCGTAGTGTTTTGATTTAGTCATTGCAACTAATTTGTCATTGGTTTTGAAGCTCGCTCATTCTCTTTATGAGATTCCCATGATACAGGCGACATGTTGTCTGTGCTTCAGATCTGTCTTTTTCTATTTGTAGATTTAGAACACTAAGATGATGTGAAATGAGCATTATGAGTGGGATAACCTGACTCACAGATGCACCTTCAGAAGACATGTCCCTTGTAGCTGTCTCAAAAGGAGCTAGGATACAGCACACTGTCTCCATTAATTTCCACTGCAGCACAGACAGCATAATGCCATCTCCAATAATGTAACTGGAGCAATACTCATGTACAGCTTGCTTTTGCCCCAAGAGGCGCTGCAGCATATAAAGCGTTGAGTTCCAACAAGTGGAAACATTTTGAATCAGCTTTTGCTGGGGCAGCGTGTGTTTTTTTTGCAGTTCAGTCAATGTCCGTATAGCCTTGGTTGAATGTGAAAAGTGAGTCACAATTTTTTTGCAAACAGCAATCATACCATCCACTTGTGTTTTGTTGCTGAGATATCCCGTGACAATTAAGTGTAAGCAATGTGCAAAGCAAGAAGCATGCAGAAATCCTCCATCCTGTACTGCTTTCAAGATGTTGGCTCCATTGTCACTTACTATGAAGCCGCATTTTAGACTGTGAGAATAAACCAATTCATCAAGGAGGTCATTTAGTTCCTGCAAGATGTTTGCAGCAGTATGACTTTGCCCAAACTTCTTTATATGCAGCAGCGCCATCTTTTGGGGTGTCTTTGTTTTTGAAGAAGCACAAGAAAACGTGACCCAATGAGCGGTAAGGGACATGTAATCTATGCTTTGAGTGCTGGTCCACATATCTGTTGTGACATGAATAACCCCACCCTCCGCAGTTTTAAGTGCAAGCATCACTGTTGCTTTTAAAGCCTCATAAATGTTTGGTATTTCAACATAGGAAAAGCACCTTCGATGAGGAACATTGTAACAAGGCTCTGCTAATGTCATGAGCTCCCTAAAATCCTCATGATCTACCAAAGAGTATGGGAGAAGGGCTCTGGCTAACAGTTCACCAATTCGGTGATTAAGATGAAGGGTCTTTGGATGATTTCTAGTAAAGATATTCTTCCTTTCAAATGCCTGAGACAGTGTTAGCTGTTTACAACATGTCCCTGCTGGTTTAATATACATCGTGCTTCGATAGGCAGATGGACGTGGAGATGGTGGACTAGGACTTATACATTCAGTGCCATCACTGGATGTGCAACTGGTACTAATGGTGCTGGCATTGGTGGTAACAGTGATCCTAGGGCTGGCAGTGGTTCTGTCCGCATCAAGTTCAGACAATTCAGTATCCATTTTAGATTCCTGACCCTTCTCACGTGTGATCTGGAAGATGGAGGACATGGGTTTTGGATGATCAAGCAAAACTGAATGCTTTTCAGATGGCGTTTAAGAGCTGTAGTGCCAAGGCATGACACAACTTCTGACGGCTTACACTCTGTTTACACAGGAACAAATTGCTCTGCATGGATCAGTTTACTGACAGAGAAATAATTCCACACCTCAGATGTGACAGATTTTGTTTGAGTGCTAGGAAGATAGCTAAAGACTGTTTGTGTCTTTTCACCTGTCTAACAGAACCTGGGACATGCTCCTTGGTGCTAGAAGAGTGGGCAGAAGACTCTGATGGATTTTCATTGCTGGCCAATACAGAAGTGGTGGATTCAATGGATATGTCCTTTTCATTGCCAATAGTGCTGGATGTATTTGCAAGTGCACTACCTGATTCATTGTCAGCAGACTTGCTCATTTCACTTCATTGAGGAAGTAATGATTCGTCGCGAGACACAACAGTGTCAGATCTGAGACAAAGAGCTACTGTCTGAGTCAGAGAGGGACTCACTGTCACTTGAATTATTGCTGCTAGTCACAGGGATCTTAAACAGCATGAATGGCATACCTTATGGTGCCTCTCCGTGTGACCCCAGCAGCTGTACAGGTTTTCTTAATCGGTCCCCCTTTACCACACTTCACTGTTGCTCTTTTACTGTTTGTTGAATTTTTATCACGTGAAACATTTTGCTTATTTCTGCTAGCACCAGGATTACCACTACCTTCAACACCTGCTCCAACACCAGCACTAGATGCTTCATCTATGTTGGTGTCAGCCATAACAGAACCAGTATACTGCAGGGAATACACCCACACAATTCCTGTGTAAGAAAGCAATGTGATCTATGATCACTGGCTACAACTCCAACATTTTATTTTGGCTATGTGACACTGTGATGCAGTGGACTGAAAGTAATTGAAGAATATGATGGTTTGCAACTAAAGGGTCCCAGGTTCAAGGCTTATAGAATGATTGGGCTGCTGGGCAAAGGCATAACATAGCAGTCAAGGGCTAGCAGCAGGGTGATGGAATGACCACAAGAGACGGAGTTACACACACAAACCGAGGAAAGAGATTTTTCTGTCTCTTCTCCAAACAGGGAAATATATTTTTTGACTTCTGTTGTGTATTTAAGGATAATGCCACAACAAAACTGGACACTGTACTACACATGGTAACACACACTGAGTAAGGTACAGTGTAGTCAAGGGGCACACAGCAGCATGGTGATGGACTGACCACAAGAGATGGAGCTACATACACAAACCCAGGAAATAGATTTTTCTGTCTCTCATCCCAACAGGGAAATATATTTTTAGGCTTCTGTCATGTATTTAAGGATAATGCCACTACAAAACTGGCCACTGGGCTTCTGTCTTTCCTCCCAACAGGAAATATATTTTTAGGCTTGTTCTGTCATGTATTTAAGAATAATGCCACCAGAAAACTAGCCACTGGGCCTCTCACGATAACACACACTGGGTACTAGGGTACAGTGCAGTCAAAGGGCACACAGCAGCAGGGTGATGGCCTGCTCACAGGAGATGTTTCTGTCTCTCCTCCTAACAGTAAAAAAATGTATTTAAGGATAATACCACCACAAAACACACACTGGGCAGTAATAACTAGGGTATAGTGCAGTCAAAGGCAAGGGAACACAGCAGCAGTGTCATCCCTCCTGATACTTGGTTGTAGGACTTGACTTTAAACAATTCAATTCAATAAAAGTTCACTGTTCATTCACTCATTTAACTTTGTTTTCTCTCAAAATCTGATTTTCTTCACCCCTCCCCCAGCCAGGGTGCTCTGTCTCCATGACAAATCCCACTAGACAGAGATGAGTAGTTAATCTTAAACAGATCAGGAGGATCAGAAAATTCAGAATATAGTAGTTTGGCAACTAGCGAGACTAAGCAGCATTCCAATGCAGGCAGTCAGCTAGATATAGATCCCTCAGTCTGTATCCCACACAATGAGAGAGACCCCACCGTTTTTTCCTACCCTCCCTTGCTTTCCTCAGTCTCCCATCTCCCCTTTTCACCCTGTCCACCACCCACACTTTAGATTTATTATTTTGTTTTACTCTAGTAGCTGGAGGGAAAGCAAGTCGTCACTTTTTTTTTAAATGCCACGAGTTCGCAACTCGCAACGCAATCAGGCACAGCAGAGCTGCAACTCCTTTCAATCTCGGAATGAAGTATGAATGCAGCCACGCGCGACTTAAATACTGTGCTGGTATGAGCACCACATGACCGCAGAGCAGTTGGTCAGGTGGTGACAGTGACTGGGATCAAGGGTGCGCACTACGCAGGCGTGATCTCACAATGTCCCCCCACAAGAACAGTAACTGCAGCTGCCTGGAATCGGGATGGGAACGGAAGCGAAACTCGAGTGAGAACTCCATCCAGAGCTGACAATTTTGCATGCCAACAGTAAAAAAGTAAGATTTTTTTCAATCAGGGGCTGAAAATTTGCATTCGGGACTTGGGAGGGTTGCGCTTACCAGAAAACAGAAAAATAAGATTTTTTTACAAAGATTCAAAGAACCCTTTTGCGAACCCTCTAGTGTTCGAGTCCTAAATTAGAACTCGAACACCAGGGTTCGAGATGGGTTCGAATCTTACTCGAACTAGTTCTGACAACCCTAATGCACACCCAGACACCTGTCACTCTCTGCAGGGTGGAGTGAGGTGGAATGGTGTAAGCATTATGGCCAACCCAAAGCCACACTCCCAATGCCCTTCAGTCCCTGTGAGAGGTGTGTTGGTGTTACTTCAATAGTTCACTGCCATTCCTATTTTGCATTTCTAAGTCCTGTACTACCAATGCCAGCAAGCCAACATTCCGCATTGACAAATGCTTGTTATAGATAGTACCCTGGACCCACATAGTTTAATAAAAAAAAATTGTTAAATAAGAAATGTGTATATATATTAAGCAGGAAGGAGAGAGAGACATGTGGGTAGTGGTACAGTGGTGCAATGTACTGACTGAGGGGCAGTAGTTTTCCAGGAGACATTCTGAAGGCTGTGTTGCTGCCCTATTTGCAGGCAACTGTCTGCTCTGAGGAAGGAAACCTCCCATTTCCAGGCTGAAATGACAAGGAATAGAGAAGCCTCATCCACCCATGAAACACCAGTGCTACCATTGTTGCCTCAGAGGTTGCCAAGAAAAAGAAGTGACTGGCCGACAGTGGGCTTAGGGAGGGTAAGGATGGTGGAACAGAGGCACATCCCTCCAGCTGTACCTCACCATAATTCATATGCCATTCTGGTGGAGCATGGTTCCTCTATGGAGGCACTCACAGTGGAGATCAAGGGGGGTGCTGGAAACCTCCATAAGGGAGACCCACAGGAGGGTGGCAACTAAAGGGACACCACGGGGAAAGGAAGCAGCTCCTGGTGGGGGACTCTAGTAGAGGGTAGAACTTGGAGAGGGAGGGGAGAGGGGGTTATGGTGCCTGCCTGGTGACATGGCTTCGAGGGACAGGAAGTAAATCCTCAGGATCGCTGGAGCAGCGTAATGGGAGAGGGAGCTAGACATCATTGTCCACCTTGGGACAAATGACCTAGCTGGGCATGGGATCAGAGCAGTGCAGGAGGAGTTTGTGGAGTTGGGAAGGGGCCTCAGACAGGTAGCACACACAGTAACCTTTTTGGATGTGTTGCCTGTCTATGGCATGTGTGAGGCTAGGGTACTTTGTACCATACAGTTCAATGAATGGTTGAAAGACTGGTTTGGAACACAGGGTTTTGGCTTCATTGGAGAGACTGGGGTCCAGCAGAAGGGATGCAGGCCTATATTGGTGCTATGTTCTGCTATGTTCAGGGGGGGAACCAGGCTCCTACATGATAGGATTAAATGCTTCATTGGCAAGCTTTTAAACAAGTCTAGGGGAAGGTGCTGATATGAACCAGGAATTCCAAGCTTCCCCTCACAAAACGTGCTAGTTAGGAAGGTAAGCACCAAGGTGCAGAGGTCAATAGGGAGCAGGACAGTTGCAAATGGAGAAAAAGCAAAGGCAGTAAGGGCAGGGATGGGGCAAAAAAGGGTAAGGCCATCATAAAATGAAGGGCAATGAGTACCAATGCCATTAGTCTGCGTAACAAGCTTCCTGAGCTAGTGCCCCTGATGGAAGAGGGACACCTGGATATCATGGCAGTCACAGAAACATGGTACATAGAGAACCATGACTGGGATGTCAACATACCAGGGTACACAATATACAGGAGGGACAAGGAGGGTAAAAGAGGAGGAGGAGTAGCTTTCTTCATAAAAGAAGGGATCATAGCAATGAAACTAAAGGGTAAATTGGGAGGAGAGAAGGCACTGTGGTTAATCTCAAAAACAGGTAGTAGCATCACTATCCACACAGGTGTTGTATACTGACCCCAGTCTCAGGGGGAGGAAATAACAAGGAAATGATAGAAGGTATCCTCAGAATGGCAGGGAAAGTTGAGATATTGTTAATGGGGGACCTAAATTTGCCAAATGTTACTGGAACACATTTACTACAGCCACATCCAAGAGTAGGGTCATTCTCAATGCCCTACAGGGGGCATGCCTTAGACAGCTAGTGTTGGAACCCACTCAGGAGGGAGTAATTTTGGACCTGGTACTCTCAAATTGGGACAGAGAGAGGATCACAGATTTACAAGTAGATAGACATCTGGGAACATGCGACCGCCACACAGTGTGGTTCACAATAAACACAACCGTGGAGTCAAGCCATACAAAAGTGAGGGTAATGAACTTTAGAAGGGCTATCTTTGGCAAAATGGGGGCATGCTTAAGGAATGCACAAGCAAATGGGCATGAAGGAGGGATGTAAGAGCAATGGGAAAAAATTGAAACTGCCATCACAGAGGCAACGAGCCTTTGTGTGAAGCGAATAAAGAAAACAAAACAAAGTAAAAAAACACTAAGATTCTCAAAGAGGTGGTCAGGAAGAAAAAGCTAGCATTAAGGAAGTATAAGGAATCACAGAAGGAGCAGGACAGAGAACTATATCAGTTAAAGCAGAGAGAAGAGGGGAAGGCAGTCAGGATAGCAAAGACCCAAACTGAGAAAAAGATAGCCAGCTCAGTTAAGAAGGGAAATACAACCTTTTATAGATACATTAGGGAGCGCAGAAAGACCAAGGGAGGGATGGTGAGGCTTAATAAAGGGGAGGAGGTGAGCAGAAAGTGACAGTGAAAAGGCAGAGATACTGAACGAATACTTCTGCTTAGTATTTACAAAAGAAAACGAGGGGGAGGTACCTAAACTAAACAATAGTGGGTATGGGGTTGATACCTTTCCATGCACAGAAGAAAGAGTCCTGAAAAAAAGCAATGGGACTGTATGGTATTCACCCCAGAATTCCAAAAGAACTAAGGGGGAACCTAATGACACCACTGACTACCCTTTTTAACAAATCATTGGAGGACGGTGTGGTACCCGAGGACCGGAGAAAGGCGGATGTGATCCCCCTTCACAAAAGTGGAAGCAATGCAGAGGCAGGAAACTACAGACCTGTTGCTCTGACTTCGGTGGTAAGGAAATGATGGAATCACTTCTGAAAGAAAGAATTGTAGAGTATCTAGAGGCCAGCGGGCACAGGACCCAAGGCAGTATGGTTTTACAGTCTGAAAGTCATGTCAGATGCATCTAATAGATTTCTTTGACTGGGTAACCAAAGTAGTAGACCAGAGAGGGGCTGTAGATATGGCCTACTTAGACTTTAGCAAGGCATTTGAAACAGTCCCACACAAAAGTTTAATAAACAAGTTAGCCAGCCTGGGAATAGGTCCCAGGGTGGCAGCCTGGGTAACAAACTGGCTGGACAACAGGATGCAGAAGGTAATAGTAAACAAAGCACACTTTCGAGAAAGCGGAGTTACTAGTGGGGTACCAGGGTTCAGTACTGGGACCAGTACTCTTTAATGTCCTTATGGGTAACTTTGCAGAGAGGCTGGAAAGAAAAGTATGTCTCTTTGCAGACGACACTAAGATCTGCAACAGGCTTGATACACAAGGAGGGGTGGAAAGGACGAAAAGGGACTTGGCAAGGTTGAAGCCACTGGTCAAGAGTATGGCAGCTTAGTTTTAATGTATAGAAGTGCAAAGTAATGTACATGGGAAACAAAAACCCAGGGGACTAGTACACAATGAGGGGGTGGTTTACTAACAACAACAACAAAAATGGAAAGGGAGCTGGGGGTACTCATATCAGACGACCTTAAGATTGGCAAGCAATGCAAGAGGGCAGTAAGGAGGGCTGGGGGATTCTGGAATGCATAGGGAGAGACATCACCAGTAGAAAGCAGGAAGTTGTCTGGAGTACTGCATGCAGTTCTGGAGACCCCATCTTTGCAAGGACATACTGTAGGCAGAATGGTGGCAGTCCAGAGGAGGGCAACCAAAATGGTGCAGGGTCTACACCAGAAGCCATAAGAAAAGAGACTAAAAGAGCTTCAGATTTATATCGTTCAGGAAAGGAGGGAGAGGGGAGAGATGACAGAAACCTTCAAGTACTTCAAGGGAATCAACACAGTCCAAGAGGGAAGCATATTTCAGAAAAAGAGATGCGCAAGAATAAGAGGGCACAATTTGAAGATGGGGGGGGTAACAGCTCAGGGGCAATGTGAGGAAGTATTTTTTCATGGAGAAGGTGGTGGATGCATGGAACAGCCTTCCTGAGGTCATGGGGTCAGGAACAGTGAGGGAATTCAAGAATGCATGGGACCAACATAAGGCAATTCTAGTGCGGGGTAGGAGAGGGGTAAGGAGGAAGTATGCTGCTGGCTAACTAGATTCTGCAGCTTATCTAATAAGTAGGGAAATGGGCAGACTAGGTGGGACAAGTGATCCTTATCTGCCATCAAAGTCTATGTTTCTATGTTATGTAGATGAAGTAAATACACACAGCACGCAGACTTTTTATAGTGCATGACTTTTGCTTCATTTGTGCTGAGATACCAATGCAATATTTATGAATTATTTGGTTTTATGTCATTGGAATTTCAGTCGCATGTATGCAGTACGCACATCACTCCAAAACCCCATTAACACAAGGGCATGAGGGAGCATGAGGGCTCACCTCTACACCTTGTGGAAAAATATACATCCGCCACACTGTCTGTCCAAAGAACTGCTGTCCTTCTCAAGAATGTAAATGAAATCACTGCCTTCATTCTTAATATTTGTAAGCTGTTTGATTGAAGCATGCTATATACAAATATATATTTCTACTGAATGATTAATAAACTCTAACTTAAAAAAAAGACAAATATTAACACACAAAAGAAGAAATCACTGGTAGTGAAGACAGCGCAAACAGCAATAATGTAGTGGACAAGAAAAAGGAATCTGAATTTACCCCCTCAAGTGGGCGTAACAAAAAACTAGACATTACATTAATTGTTTCCGCCAACAAGTCAGTGGTCAGATCCTTACTAGGCAAAAACAGACCCATTATAACCTTTCTCCACCGGAACGGAGAGCTATAGGGACACTGAAATCAAACCACAACATGGTCATCAAAAAAGCTGATAAAGGCTCTGCAGTGGTGATTTTAAACAGAGAGGATTATGTTAATGAAGCTAATAGACAGCTAACAGATCTTACATACTACAGAGAACTAGAAAGTGACCCCACTACAAGATATAAAGATGAACTACATGGCTTAATTAGAACTTTTCCAGACCATGTCTGAGAGAAACTAACTGACCTCATCCCTGCTGAACCCAGGCCAGGGACATTCTACATGCTGCCTAAGATACATAAACCTGGCAATCCAGGGAGACCCATAGTCTCTGGTAATGGTACCTTGACTGAGGGGATCTCAGGGTTTGTAGAGACCATTTTGAAACCACTGGTTATGGAAAGAGACAGTTATATCCAGGACACTAAGCACTTTTTGCGTGTACTTTCTGGTTATAAGGATTTAACACCTGATACCATTTTAGTGACAATGGATGTAACATCCCTCTACATTAATATTCCACACACAGATGGCATTGCAGCATGCCTTAAATACATACATGAGAAAGGACCAGAACAAAACATCAACCCTGGAGTGGTAGGGGAACTTATGGAATTCATTTTGACACATAACAACTTCAGCTTCAATGGTAAACATGATGTTCAAACTATGGGAACAGCAATGGGCACCAAAATGGCTCCACAGTATGCTAACCTCTTTATGGCTGACTTGGAGGAGGATTTTTTTAAGGCAGTATCCCCACAAACCACTAGCTTATTTCCGTCCGTTACATTGATGATTTGTTTATCATCTGGATGGAGGGCACAGATGTACTCAAAGATTTTCATCACAAGCTTAATAGTCTCCACCCTACCATAAAGCTTACCCTGGAGTACTCTACCACCAAGGTTAACTTTCTGGACACCACAGTCACCATTAAGGATGGAACCTTACATACATGTATTTACAGGAAGCCAACAGACAGACAGAGATACCTGCACAAGAAAAGTAATCACCCAAACCATACAAAAAAATCTGTCATATACAGTCAAGCACTCCGATGTCACCGTATTTGTTCAAATGAGGATGACAGAGATGCACATTTAGCTATGTTGAAAAACACCTTTATTGAGCAGGGACACTCTTCCAGGGAAATTGACAGGATAACAGAACGGGCAACCCAAGTAGCAAGACAACAACTACTTCAATATAAAGAAAAGACAGCTACAGACAGAATACCCTTGGTAGTCACATATCATCCAGACCTTGAATGTCTGCATAAGATTATTAAAGACCTCCATCCAATATTTAGTGAGGATGAAACCCTTAATTGTATTTTTAAGGAACTCCCACTACTATCTTTTAAACAACCACCAAATTTATCCAGCCTAATTATTAGGAGCAAACTTTCACCAGAACAGAATACCATGTCACACAATGGCACACAACCCTGCAATCAATGCCCCTGTAAGACTTGTGGGCTCATTTCTACCTCGGACTGTGTGGTTACATCACAAAACAGACAATTCCAGGTGCATGGGAGTTATACATGCATGTCACGACATGTTGTTTATTTCATTCATTGCAAGAGATGTCCACAAACAGGTTATGTTGGAGAGAGACACGCCAACAGCTCTGCACTATGATGAACTCGCACAGACATACCATTACAGCAAAGAAGACTGAAAAACCAGTGGGGCACCACTTCTCCCAGCCTGACCACTCAATCTCAGATATGTCAGTAATGGTCTTAAAAGGAAATCTCAAAAACACACAACAGAGCCGAGCTTTTGAGATTAAACTTATTTTACATCTCAATATGGTAGCAGATGGGATGGACGTTGATCTTGGTTTTATGGGACACTACAGAAACTAACATCCACAGGCCTCTTCTTCTTCAGACTGACATATTATAGGACTTCAGCATGTGTGGGATGTGGGTGTGCGTGTGTGTGTGTATGTATGTATGTGTGTGGGTATGTGTTGTGAGGTATGTGATATAACAGATGTGGGGCTTGCTGTCACATTGAGGTAGGTCTCTATTTAGATATATGTAGTTATAATGTGTTACTATTCTTACTTCACACATATAATGAATATTAATTCCTCCTTACTTTTTATCTTTGCCTGGGGGTGGGATTGATTTCATTGCACCATATTCAGATTAACTAGCCTGCTACTGTACATACAGGAATGTTATCATATACTGTCACATATAATTTTTGTAACTCTGTACATATTGGGGTGCGTGATCTCATTTGCATGGGGGTCCTGCACAGATCTTTTTACATTAGGCTAATATTGTAGTAATTTGTGGCTATGTAGGTATGTTAGACCTCTGGTCTTACACACATACTTTATATTTACTTCTAGTTACCTTATCCTGAGGAGGGTGGCAGGTTTATTTCATGGTAGTTCTATCCAGAATCCTTGGAAATGTTACTATGCAGATAGTAGTACGGTTAAATAGTGTCACATTTTTGATCTGTAAGTATTAGGAGACATAAGCCCTTTTACTCAGGATTTCATGACAAGTTGAATTCCTTTGTGGAACAATTGCAGTGACTGAAGTGAATAAAGGTTCACTAGAGTGTGTGTGTGTGTGTGTGTGTGTGTGTGTGTGTGTGTGTGTGTCTGTGGGAGAGAAAGAGAGGGGTGGAGAGAGAGAGAGAAAAAAGGTGGGGGAGACAGCATCTCCTTAAAGCTATGTATCTCCCCCACCCACATTATGGTGATGTGGGGTGGGTTAGGGTGTATTGTTTGTATGAAGAGGAGGAGAGAAATTACATTTTTATCTCTTTTTCAGATTCCTTAGACACTTGTGGTACATCAAGTTGTTACTTTCTCAGTGTATACTGACATCAGTACATATCAGGCTACATGGTCTTAATTCCTTGAGGTTCCTCGACTATAGTTTTTTGTTTGACACTAATATTGTCAATTTATATTTAAATTATCATTTATATAGTCCTGAGGTTTTTGAAATTTCTTGGGCCTTATATCTAGCTTGAGAGTACAGCTGGGTGACAGGTCCAGCTAGGTTTAACACATCACACAGTGATCACTGATGTTTTTAAGTCAAATTTACTGGTAAATTCTTATCTATAATGCAGACATTGAAACTTCATGAGCCCTATAACAATCTTAGTTTGTCTTTAATCTGGGTGGGGGTTGCCTTTCAGTAATCACATCCTTATACAAACTGTGACACTCATAGCTTGATTTAGGAGTTATCTGCTTCAGCAGTGTTATCTTATGTCAATTAAATTTATATGCAGTAGGATTCTTTGTATGTGTGTTCCACGAGCACCTTTGACCCAGGGTTCCTCCTGGCTGAAGGTAGTATGGTACTGTTAAACTTCTCTGACATCATCTTCTGTTTTGGTTTTTTTAAATGAGTATTTTAAACCAATGGGGATTTTTTTTCTGTTTTTCTCTGCATTATCTAGCTGTTATAAGTATTGTATTTTCTAAACAACTGCCATGAGCTTCTGAAGAAGGACTGGTTGGTCTGAAAGCTAGAGCACTTTGTTCTTGTTGTTACATCTATGTTGGTCCATTAAAAGGTATCAAATCATTTGCTTCTGGATCACACAAAAGAAAGAAATAAGACAAGTGTAACCTCTCACCCCTGCCTTTTTAGCAAAACGACAGGTGGCATGCTGTTGAAGCTGACAGCAGTACCTGGTGGGGACCTGGGTTCGGGGAGGATGAGGTTACTCTGCACAGGGGACCTAGGCTTGGCTACTCTGCACAGGGGCACCCAAGTAAATCCGAACAACAGGAAGCAATAACTGTAATGTCCAGAACTAGGAATGGGATTCTTCAATGTGGCTTATATTCGCATCCAAGCTGAACAAACAAAGCATAGACGGACCCCATGGGGCTACATTCCTGGTAATGCAGATTAAAGACAACAGAACACTTTATCACTATTTCCAGCCCTCAGGCTCTAAACCCACCAGGCACACACCCGGACTTGCACGCAGCTTTGGGTACACAGCCCGACTTGTACACACTTGGGTTTTTCCCACGAGCCCGGCTCCCCCGCCGGCCACTTGATCCGTAGTCCATTTGAGGAATGAACCAATTATCCTGTTGTGGCTCCCCAAACCACACTAGAGTCTGTGACTCGTAGAGAGAATTTTCCTTACAATCCCACATCTGGGTACTTCCCCCATCACTGGCCAAGTGCCTGAGGCAAAGTAGAAATCCACAGAAGAAATCCGTAGAGGTGGACCTGGTCACTAAAGATGGGGGCCACCCACCTGCAGCTCCCACACCCATACCTGGCCATTTCTCTGGAAACTGAACAATTCCTGTACTGAACTTTTAAATGTAGATTAAGGGTAGACGTCTGTCACATCACTTCTACATATTATTTGCATCCCAACAAACTCTGGAACTTGAAACTACTTTTAACTTGCTTAGCCCATTTCTCTAGGCTTCCCAATATTTAGTAGTTCAATCCCCACATTGTCACACAAGTCCCAGGGTGAAAAACATATGCCCTTTTAGCCAGAGCAGACACTCACCCTCACATTGCAGGTGCCCCACAGGCGACTCACAAATCTTCTTTTCTCCCAAATAAATACTGGAACATATAGGCAGCTTTTCCTCCACAAGCAGAACTGGGGGTTGCCCCAGGAATCTGCAGGGAAACCTCATCCCCGGAGAAGTGGCACTGAGACCGAGCAGCGGTCTCCACCACTTGAGTACTCTTCTGTGTCTCTCTTTAAGGTGGAGACACACACCCTTTTACTTAAAAGTAGCCCTCTGTCAGGGCTGAGGCTCCTAGAGCCTTCATTGAGCTGCTTTACCAGCAAGCTCCCTACTTCCAACTTCACTCACTGAACACCAACTGAAGACTGACTTCAAAACTCCCAATGTTGTAACTCCCTTTGCTGCAGATTCCAATGTGGCTCATGCAGCTGCGATAGTTCTATTGGTGATGTCATCCCTCAGTCTCAGCTGAAACTGAGAACAGAGTGAGACAGTGTGAAACCCATTTAACTGGAGTTTCACAAGCTGCCTTCCCTGCCTACCACTAGGTCTTACTGGGATTCTAGTAACCCCGGTTAACAAGGGGGTTACACAAGAATAAGCAATCCCAATAAGAGATTTCTGTTTTTGTAAAGGAAATCTTTAAATAATACTTTTTCTTTTGTAAAAACAAAACAAAACAATGAACCCATTCTCATAAACAAAGTCAGAAAGATGCCATTTACCCCACTTCTGCTTTGTTCTTTCATATAAACTGCTTCCTTACCTCCAATTTCATGGTCCCGTTTTAGTCTCCAGCACCACCTGCTTACAATTCAGAACCATCAACCTTGAGCAGCTCTTCAGAGAAGGAGTTTAGTGGATTTTCCCCAAAATCAAGTTCTCTCTATGTGTCCTTGTGCTCCTGTTTCTACTGCGGTTGCTCTCAGAAACTCAACTGCTGATCCTGTCCCCTTCTATATACTCCTGCCTCTTAGGAACTAAAGTTCACTTCCTGTCTGCCTTGGCTACATTCCCCAAAACTATTCAAATCAGCTCATTAATATTCATGTACTGCTGCAGCAGGGAGGAGTTCCAACACAGTAAAATCCTAATTTCAGTCAAGTCATGAGCTTAAACTCTTTTGTGCATTTGTTTGAAAGCGGAGTCAAAATTCAAATTGGTTAGATTATGTAAACTTAAATATTGGCATTTGGAATAGCACACATAACGAAGTCAGATAAATTGTGAATGTACTGGCTCAGTTTGTAAAACTGTAATGCAAGCCTTGTGATGAGCTTCAGGCTTTACCACTGGAGGTCTGGAAGTGTAGTTAAATAAGCCTATCTTTCAGAATGAGATATTGTCATTTTTGGAAAAAATAAAATAAAATAATGGCCAACATAATAGTATAACAAGCACAGAAAATAAGGAGTTTGTATGTGAAGCAATCATTTACCATGTGGAACTTGCCTCATTGTACACTGTAGTGTAAAAAGACTGAATGACTGCCACATCTCTTTGCATGTGCTTAACGCTTACCTGTGCTTTCTGAGCGGCTGATTATCAAATCCCCCTCCAAGCTGTACTCCAGGCCCTTGTCACTTGGGTGCGGGAAGCTGAAAGGTGATCTCCCCTTCACACTCTGTGCAGGTTGCTTAGAATTTGTTCTGCAGATGTGGGAACAATGTTAACATGCACTCTCAGTACCTTTGTGGTGACCGGTCTTAGGAGGGTTCGTCCCTTCTTTCCAGGGAGAGGCAGGCACAACAGTTCTAGGTGCAAACAGTAAGCTTTTATGGTGGCAGCCACTGGTTATGCTAGAAAATAATTTGTTATGTGGTTGTAAAGTACAAGGCACTCACAATAATTGTCATGCACAACATAATACTTAGTGACAGAAGGCGACTACACAAGTCTAGGAGCAGTGAAGGTAGAAGTAAACAGTCATATCCACCTTGGCCAAGGATAATTAGACAGCACTGGTTAAGTCTGGCAGTCCAGTTGGAGAGACAGTCTTTTTGGTGTGAAGCAGGACTAGCTAGCTTGAAGAGCTGGTACAGTAGCTTAGTGACCGATCGGTCTTGTTCACCAGCTGGAGGGCTGAGAACAACAAGATGAAGATGAAGGAGATGAAGAAGATGAAGGCTGGTCCAGAGCTGAAGATGCAGGTGATGGGAGGATGGAGGATGGTCATGGTGATGTCCTTCTGTGGTGATGGTGGGTCCTCTGGAAGGCTCCTGATGATTTGCAGCCTAGCCAGAGAAGGGAACAATGGTTACCTCGGAAAAGCAAAACAACAATGGGGCAATTTCCTATTCATATACTGTGGAGGGAGCCTCACTACAGAAACATAGACTTTGACGGTAGATAAGGACCGCTTGGCCCACCTATTCTGCTCATTCCCTGCGTCTTGGATATAGAAACATAGACTTTGATGGCAGATAAGGACCTCTTGGCCCACCAAGTCTGCCCATTCAAATGAGCCAGGGTGGCTTCTAAACACAGAAACTTAGAATTTGATGGCAGATAAGGACCACTTGGCCTACCTAGTCTGCTCATTTCCCTACCTAATGGATAAGCTGCAGATCCTAGTTAACCAATGGCCTACTTCCTCCTACCCCCCACTGGAATTGCCTTATGTCTGTCCCATGCATTCTTGAATTCCTCCTTTGTTTTTGACTTCACAACCTCCTCAGGAAGGCTGTTTCATGCATCTACAATCCTCTCAAATTGTTCCCCCTTGTTCTTGCACATCTCTTTTTCTGAAGCTGACTATACTATACTTTTTCCTAAGCTGACTATATTGGGCGTAGGACCTGACTACCACTATGCTGGCTAATGAAGTCTTTCATCGTCTTCGGGGGTTGCTGGTAGGCTGGGCAGGAGACTGTAGATGTTTAGCCAGTGAAAGGCGGATGACCCCTGAACTCAGGGGTGCAGGCAACGGCAGTCTCTGTAGGGCAATTAGTTTGGGTGGTAGGACTACCACAGGTGGGTGGTTCATTCACTCCCCCACACCAATGGTTCAGACTGGGGGAAGAGAGAGTACTGATGTGGCTCGATATAGTTGGTGATGGGGCAGACAGTTTGAGCCCCTTCTGGAAAAGTTCAGGTACCAACTGGTCGAGGTGCAGGGCATGCAAGTTCAACCCCAGTGTTGATAGGTGGCTTTGGTGGGTTCAGGGCAGGCTGTTCAGGCCCTTTTGCAGTTTTGGTCAAACCCTGATGCAAATTATTCAGTCGTTGGGGTCACCACATCAAAGGGTGCAACCCAGAAGGAACACCGAGATTGACAATTATCCAATGCTTATTAACACAATTTCCCTTATCAGGTACTGGGGGCACTTATAGCCAGAGTTTGGATGGCAGGCAGTGCAGCATAGGCCTGGCCTTGCCCTTGGTCCATGGTCACACCAGTCATCAGGAAGCAGTCCATTAGGATATGAGTGGCCAATGGGAAATGGGTGAGATTCCCAGGGAGAAGTGCCAGGGCTGCTGCAGCACTTTATTTAACATGGGGTGCTGGCCCTATAAGTTCCTGAGAGACTCCTTCCCTGTCTTTGTAGGCCCAGAGGGAGGGGTTTGCCTAGGTCCTGCTCAACCCTCTCTCAATCATAAAAAGGGGGGCACCTGAGCTCCCCAGTGTGCCTGGCCTCAGCTCCACCACTTATAACTGTTAAATTGTTGTGCAGGGCCTGGGTCTGTAACCTCACCCCCCCCCTTTTGCTGCCCCTCTGACTGCCTTAAGCTTTTCCTCCCAGGGGTGCGACTTGTGTACCAACCCTAAACCCTGGGGCTCATGCCACGTGGTGCCCACCTAGGGTTTTCTTTGTTCCTTTTCCTGTCCTCTGCTGCCCTTGCTCCTTCTACAGCCCCTCTGGTGCTAAATGAAATTAGTGTATGTTTACCGCCTACTTACTGCTTGGTCCAGGTCCTTTGCTCCCAGGAGATCGTTGGTGGCACTTGTGGTGATGGCCAGAGAGCTACACTCCCACCCGGTGTTGCTGCTGCCTCTCTGCAGCTGTGCATGGAACCTTTAAGGTGGGCAATGCTTTCCACCCAAACATACTTCATAGTTGTACTCCACGGTCCCTGTGGAAAACTGTCCCATCCCCCCCGGACACAGCCCAAGTCAGCAGCTCTCCTTGGAGACTGCAGCCACACTAGCCAACTTGGGGGAGGGAGACAGGACAAGGAATGGGTGGAATTTTACACACAACTGCCACTGGTCCCTGACCAATGGCCTTCACTTCTGCCAGTGGAAGTGGGCAGGTTCCACAGAAGGGGGAAAACACCTGTTGGAAAAAACAACAGGGAGAAAGAATCGGTCCACCACAGGACAGTGACTGGGATGAAAATAACAAATACAAATAGATAAAGGACAGGTCTCTCACCAAAGGGCAAATGGACCCCAACAAACCAGGGGAGCACAACAAGAAAGGAGAGGAGGAAAAACAAAACTGAACCATGAGCCCAAGGAGCACAAGATGAGCCTGCCATCCTGTAACTGGCCTGGGGGGGATGAGGAGGGAGTACCCAAGGGCAGCAACGAAACCGTTATAGGGAAGGACCCACCTAAGTAAGAAAGGGTGACCACCCCACCCCTGATCAAAATCAAACAGGAGAAGACCAAAAGGGAAGAAATCATCACTCATAGAGCAGACGTCTGGAGGGAGCTCACCCTATGAGACTGGCTGCTGCTGGAGAACTGCTTGGCTTCTCAGGGACCAGGAATGACTACTGCTGCTACTGCCACCACTGGAGACCTCCATGGACCACTGGCTACAGAGGAGTAGCCACCGAGGAGCTATGAGCCTGAGCTTCAGGTAATCCTCCAGGCATCCGTACTCTTGTACTCTCCACCCTGTAAGCCATCCAGTCCTGAACTGCCTTCTGGCTAGCAGGGGATACCCTTTTCTAGCCTGAGGATGGATTTGGCTTTTGGCCAGTTGATTGGGTCCCTGGGGCTTGGATCAGCCCCGTGGGCTGATTTATAGCCTCTTCTAGACATTGACCAGAGCCCTGGCCTGACCAGGACAAAGGATCCAGCCTGGAAAAATCTGGGAGGGGGAGGAAGTGGCCAGCCAGCACTAGCTTGATCAGCAAGCCAGCTGCCTGTGTATGGCGTGGTAGGGGGTTAACCCTTTCCCTCCCTGAGGTTTTCCCTGGTCTGCTTGCAAATGAACTCTGGGGCACTACAATCCACACCTTCTTAAACATACATGTCCCCATGTATGGGTCTTGAGTACCACTTTAGCTATAGAATATGAACAAACAGGTTACTATTAAATGCTAGCAAAGTACTTTACTGGAGTATAATGTGAAACACCTAATGTGCAATAACATTAACACATTTACAGTAGTAATACATTAGGACAGTTACATCTGAGCGGGGCATGGCACAATGACTGGGCCCCCCATGTGACTTTAAATTTGTTGGATGAGCCAAACAGGGGGCACCCCCTTTGTCAACCACTGTGACTGTAGTAAGGGTGGTTCTGGTGCTGGTGGGTCTTCCAAGGGCAGGTCAGGCACTGGCACCTCCCCCACGGGTTGGTCAGGAGCTGGCTGGTTGACCAAGGATGGTTCGGCCACTGGTGCCTCCTCTGCCAGTACATTGGGTGTAGCCAAGCTTGATATGAGTGGTTCAAGCACTAAGGCCTCAGTTGCTGGTGGGTCGAGTGCCAGCATGCCCATATGGGGCGGATCCAATGCTGGCGGGCCCACAAAGGGTGGGTCAGGTGCCTACTTATGCACCATGGCTGGTTCTGCTGCCTGCTGCTCTGCCATAAAAGGCATTCCCTGAAATGCAGGGGCCAGGACATGGCTGAGGCAGGGCCACAAGAAGAGGTTCTCTGAGGTGCGCCCTGGTGACCCCCTGGATCTCTGTTCCTTCCTGTCCTCGGAGCTGACATTTACAGACACTGGATCTGCCTCTTCCACTGGCTGGTTAGCTCTGAAGGTGCAGGGCTTGAGGAGGTTGCGATGCATTATCTTCCACTCAGATGGCTCCGACTTCTGTCGGATGTGGTAGATTGGGAGATCTGGATTGGAGATGTCCACAGTTAGGTAGAGGTCTGGCTTCCACTCAATCTTGAGCTTTTGGATATGGTGCGTTCACTTGAGCAGGACCCTGTCTCCGACTGCAAGTGGCTGTGATTTGGCCCATCTGTTGTACAGATCCTTTTGTTGCTGATGCACCTTGCCCATTTGCTGGGAGACCATTTTGCCAGTCACTAGGAGTCACTCATGGTTCTCCTGTACTCAGTCATTGATGAGGGTCAGTTTAGATTGCCCTGGTGCCCTCAAAACCAGGTTCATGGGTAGGCGTCTATGCCATGCAAATAGGAGGTAGTAGAGAATGTACCCAGTGGAGCAGTGGGTGGTGTTGTTGTAAATGTAGATCATCTCTGGGAGGAGGGTGGGCCAGTCGGTGCTCTGGTGCTGTGGCAGAGACCTCAGAATGTTGATGATGGTGGGGTTGGCCCACTCACAGAGCACATTGGACTGTAGATGGTATGTGGTGGTCCGCAGCTTGTTGCCCCCATAAAGTGAACAGAACTCCTGGAAAAGTTGCGACTTGAAGGCTACACCTTGGTCTATGAGAATTTGAGTAGGGACCTCATAGTACTGGATGAAGTGAATCCAAAAGGCTTTAGCAGTTGTTTTGGCAGATATGTCATGGACAGGTGAAACCAAGGAATTTGCAGATGTCTCTGATGGTGGTCAGCGCAGGACAGGTTTGTACAGTTTGAATCTTATCTGTGTCAGAGAAAACTCCTGCTGTGTCAACGATGTGGCCCAAGTAGTTTTCCTGGTCTTTGAGAAGATGGCATTTGGAAGGTTTGATATTTAGGCCCTTAGTCAGAAATTCAAAGACACTCTGTAGGTGCTGCAAGTGCTCTTGATAGGTGGCCAAATAGATGATGATATCATCCAGGTACAACAGGATTATATCACAGTTGTGGTGCCCCAGACAGTGTTCAGTCCGTCTTTGGAAGGTGCCCGAGGCATTGCATACTCCAAAGGGCATTCGGGTGAACACATACAGTCCCATTGGCATGCAGAATACTATCTTTTCTTGGCCTTCTGGGGTGATCCGCATCCGTCACTATCCACTGGCCAGACCTAGAGTGGAGAACCAAGTCGCGGATTTCAGTGCAGCAAGGGAATCTTCAATTCAGAGCAGGGGGTAGGTATCCTTGTGCGTAATCTGGTTTAGCTTGACACAAAACCAAAGATGCCCATCTTTCTTTTTGACAAGCATGATAGGCACAGCCCAGGGACTTTGGATAACTTTGGCATCTAGCATCTCTTGGATCAGATCTTTGGCAGGCTGGTACAGGGCATATGATATCAGCCAAAAGTGTTCTCTGATGGGGTGGTTTCCCATTGAGATGTGGTGTTGCCTAGACTTAGTGCATCCAAAGTCAAGCAGGTGCTGGAAGAATGTAATGTGATGCTGTCGGGTCTACTGCAGCACTTCATGTCGCTGTTCCTCCATGATATCTGAGGTGTCCAGGTCGATCTCCTGGAGCCACTTTTTCTCCAAGCTGTCTTTGGACCCTGCTATGGTGACTGCAGATACAGCTGCACCTCCCACGCCAAAGATACTTTTGGGGGTTGCCTCAAGCGCTATCCAGATTGACCTGCACCAGACATCCAATTGACTGATGCTGGTACAGCCTTGCTGGGGTCACTCCATAATTAAGGAGTATCACTGGCACCTGCCCCTTTTTTACTACCACCAGGCTCTGGGCAATGGCTATGGAGCTATCCTCATCCTAGATGTGGGGTTCCAGCAGGGTGATATAGTCCTCCCCTTGTACCCCCTTACTGGCTTTACAGATGACAAAAGTCTCAGACTCAGGTTCTAGCACAATGGGTTAGGGATCCACAACTTGCACAAGGCTTATCTCTCCTTTTTCACTGGCAAATTGTTGATACCTTTGTATGACTTGGATGGCCCATTGCCAGACATGCCTCTTGGGCTTCAGTACATTGGTGGCTAGAGCCCTTAGGACCTCTAGCAGTTCCTGGTAGCAGTTGGGCAGGCAATCTATTCCCAAGATAACAGGGGCCAAACTGTCATTTGAAGTCTGGGTGATGATGATTCCTTGGTCTGGGTATGTGGTCATGCCCAATTGTATGTCAACTTCCTGGTAGCCATGGTATGGGATGTCTAAGCCATTTCCCAGCTATCAGCCGGAGCCACTTCTGGGCTGGGGTCTGAAGCTTTGCCTCAGGCCAGTGCCAGAAAAAGTGTTCACCCTGGATAGTGGTGACTTGATAGCAGGTGTCAAGGAGTGCCATGGACTTAACGCAGTTAATTCAGATGGGTATGATGGGATACTTGCCGACATACTTGCATCATTCTATCTCTTACTGTGGGCCTAGCTCCTTCTTCTGTCCCAGGGCTAGGCCCACTGAACCAGGGGCTCAGTGTTTAAACTTGCAGCCTCTACTGAATGCTGCATACAATCCCACTCCACATGGCTGCTCATGCCACATCTCCTGCAAATGGGCCTGCCGCATTCATTGGACCAGTCAATTGGCCTCCTCCCACCATCCATTGGGCTGCAGTCGGTTGGATGCCCGCTTTTGATTTACGGACCCTGTTTCAGCTGTCTGATTTCCAGGCGCATGTCAGCCACCTGCTTGACGAGCTCCTTCATCTGCTCCCAGAGCTCCTGGTTGGAGTCTGGAAGAGGGCCCATTCCTTGGTGAGGATGTCGATAAGGTGCTGTAGTCACATGGTCAGGGCCCTGTGTTTACTGCAGCAAACTGAACCTACATTCTGCGGCAGGACCTCATGCTTGTGATGGTCAGACTATAAGCAATTATGCAGCGTTTCTGTGGTAATTCTGTGATGGGCTTTACATTCTCTGGCAACACAAGTGAGCCTCAAAATAAAATCTAGTTACCCAGAAAGAATGCCCAATACCTTATAGGGCTAAGTCAGAATATCACTTTAGTCTGTCCCGAATGTGGATTTCCCACAGTGACCATGCCATTCTGTGCCAGATGTGCGAAAACACAGTTCAGGCAGGATTTAAAAAATGACAGCTGTACCATTCATAGGGAGGTGTGAAGAGATGGCAATGTTGAAAATCTGGAAAGAAAATATTAACAATTTTTGAATTTACAAGCGTGTGTGGAAACCGCACAATGCACACTCGTAACACAGTCATTTTATGGAATTCTATCACCAAATTTTCAACATAGGCATTTTGTGACCTCTGCTCATGAACAGTGTCACTGTGATTTTCTTAATCTGTCCCAAACATTGATTTTCCACAGCGACCATGCCATTGTGCGCCACAGGTGCGATTGTGCCCATTGTATGCCACAGGTGCGAAGACATGTTTCGAAGACATGGTGTGAAAAATGACAGCTGTATTGTTCATAAGGAGGTGTGCAAAATGGCACTGTTGAAAATCTGGAGTGAAAGTATTACAAGTTCTTGAAGTTACAAGTGTGCGTGGAAACTGCGCAATGCATGCTTGTAACATAGTCATTTTGTGGAATTTTGTCACCAAATTTTCAATATGGGCATTTTGGGACCTCTGCTTATGAACAGTGTCACTGTGATTTCCTTAATCTGTCCTGAACATTGATTTCCTGCAGCGACCACACCATTGTGCGCCGGATGTGCGCAAACACATTTCAGCCAGGATGTGAAAAATGACAGCTGTACTGTCAGAAGGAGGTGTGAAAAAATGGCAATGTTGAAAATCTGGAGTGAAAATATTATAAATTCTCAAAATTATGAGTATGCGTTGAAACTGCGCAATGCACACTTGTAACAGTAATTTTTATGTTGATTGCGCGCATGCACAAGAAACATGTTGCGGCAGTTTTCTCCAGAAGCAGGTTGCGGAGGCGTGGCACTGTTGTGGCCAATGCCCCCACAGCCTTTAAAGGCTTGGCCCACTTCCTCCAATGCTGTGGCACACTGCTACTGACACTAGTTCAGCCAGCATGCCACCAACTTGTAAAATTTTAGCCGCTGCAATCAGGGGTGGCCTCCTCATTGCAGCGTCAACCATTCGCTGCAATGAGGGAGCGATCCATCATTGCAGGGCAGAACCTTGAAAGACTGATATTGTTTGTGTACATGGCGGCGGCTTGCCGCCGTGTTCACAAACAATATTAACCCCCCTCGCCAAGGGGGTGCCCAATCCCTCCTTGGCAGCATGTGCCAGCCCCCATCTTCGTGTTTATTTGCAGACGGGGGCCCCAATCACCACCGGCTTCAGTATCCCAAGGTTTATGTTGCCAACTGGGGAGCCCACTCCCCATCGGCATTATGTAACCCCTCCCACTTTTGTTGTCTGCCAACGGGGTGCCCAATCCCTGTCAGTATAATGTCACCCCCCCTTTGTTGTGTGTTGATGGGGGTGCCCAATCCCCCATCGGCTACAGCTGCCCCCTAAAAAAAGACTCCGTTGGCATGCTGGGAGCCCACCCCAGCATGCCACATGCCCCTGTAAAATCAAAAACGGTCCCGCAATGTCTTTTTTTTTTTTTTTTACCTGTAAAAAAAGAAACGTTCCCTCGGCAGTCTCCCTGACCTCTCCCACAGCCCGCACCCACCCATTGCGCACCTTGCCTCCCCATACGCCCCTCATCCCATACTTACCTCCGGAGTCTGGCTCGATGATCTTCGGTGGATCGGGAACACGTCTGTACTCTTCAAAGCCGACTGTGAACTGAGGAAATGCTGGAAAGCTGTATAATGGAATAAATAGGGGGTTTCAACTTTGATGCGTATCTCAGGCATTTTTTGGAATTTTTGGCACCAAATTTTCAACATGGGGTTTTTGGGACACCTCCTCATGAATTCTGGCACTGTCATGGCATTATTTTGCCCCTAAAGGTGATTTCGTGGTCACTGCATGGAATCCCCTTTCAGGATTGATTAACAAAATGACAGTGCCAGTGTTCATGAGGTGGGCTCTCAAAAAGCCTATATTGCAAATTTGGTGGGAAAAATCCCCAAAATGACTGTTTTACGTACGTGCACTGTGCAGCTTCTACGCATGCTCGTAACTCTGCAAATTTGCAATATTTTCACATCAGATTTTCAACATTGGCATTTTTTTGGACCTCCTTATGAACAGTACAGCTGTAATTTTCCACATCCTGGCCAAAATTTGTTTTCGCACTTCTGGCGCAGAATAGCACGGTTGCTGTGTGAAATCAGTGTTCAGGACAGATTAAGAAAATGACAGTGGCACTGCTCATGAGCAGAGGTCTTAAAATGCCTATGTTGAAAATTTGGTGACGATACTCCATAAAATGACTGTTACAAGCGTGCGTTGCGCAGTTTGCACGCACGCTCGTAACTTCATGAATTAATAATATTTTCACTCCAGATTTTCAACATTGCCATTCTTCTGCACCTCCTTATGAAAAGTATAGCTGTCATTTTTTACATACTGGCCGAAATGTGTTTTCGCACTTCTGGCACAGAATAGTGCGGTCGCTGTGGGAAATCCATGTTCGGGACACATTATGAAAATGACAGTGACACTGTTCATCAGCAGAGGTCCTAAAAGCCTATGTTGAAAATTTGGTGATGAAAGTCCATAAAATGAGTGTATTATGAATGTGCATTGCACAGTTTCCATGCACACCTGTACCTTTGCAACTTTGTAATATTTTCACTCCAGATTTTCAGCATTGCCATTTTGCCACACCTCCTTATGAACAGTGCAGCTGTCATTTTTTACATCCTGGCCAAAATGTATTTTTGCTCTTCTGGCACACAATAGCTCGGTCGCTGTGGTAAATCAGTGTTCGGGACATATTAAGAAAATCACACTGACACTGTTCATGAGCAGAGGTCCTAAAGTGCCTATGTCGAAAATTTTGTGATGTAACTCCATAAAATGACTGTGTTATGAGCGTGTGTTGTGCAGTTTCCATGCACCCTTATAAGTTTGCAAATTAGTAATATTTTCATGCCAGATTTTCAACACTGGCATTTGTTCACACCTCCTTATGAACAGTACAGCTGTATAATTTTTCACATCCTGCCGAAAAGTGTTTCCGCGCTTCCAGCACAGAATACCACAGCCACTGTCGGAAAATCAGTGTTTGGAACAGATTAGGATGGAGCGACTGAGGGAGGGGGGGAGTGACCAAGCTCAACTGAGCTCTGTCGGGACTGCTGCAGATTTCTTTGTGTGCAGGAAAAGGCACCAACACAGGCAGGAGCCCAGTATAAAAGGGCAGCCTGCAGTGCCGGAAGACACAGAATGAGCGCGTGAGGGAGGGTGAGTGAGTGAGCTCAATGAAGCTCTGTTGGGACTGCTGCTGATTTCTTTGTGGGCATTAAAAGGCAGCAATGCACTCAGGGGCCCAGTACAAAAGGGCAGCCTGAAGCGGTGGAAGAAACAGAATGAGCGACTGAGAGAGAGGGAGTGAGCGAGCTCAGTGGAGCTCTCTTGTGACTGCTGTGGATTTCTTTGTGGGCAGAAAAGGGCAGCAATGCAGGCAGGAGCCCAGTACAGAAAGGCAGTCTACAGCGCCAGCAGAAACGGAATGAGCGAGTGAGACAGGGGGAGTGAGTGAGGCCAACGGAGCTCTATCGGGACTGCTGCAAATTTCTTTGTGGGCAGAAAATGATGCCAACAGAGGCAGGAGCTCAGTACAAAAGGGAAGCCTGCAGTGCCAGGAGAAACAGAATGAGTGAGTGAGACAGGGGGAGTGAATGACCTCAATGGTGCTCAGTCGGGACAGCTGCAGATTTCTTTGTGGGCAGGAAAAGGTGCCAATGCAGGCAGGAGCCCAGTACAAAAGGGCAGCCTGCAGCGCTGGGAGAAACAGAACAAGCGAGTGAGAGAGGGGGAGTGAACGACCTCAATGGAGCTGTGTCAGGACTGCCACAGATGTCTTTGTGGGCAGAGAAAGCCACCAATGCAGGCAGGAACCCAGTACAAAAGGGCAGCCTGCAGCAGCGGGAGACACAGAACGGGCAAGTGAGGAAGGGGGAGTAAGTGAGCTCAGCGGATCTCTGTTGGGACTGCTGGGGATTTCTTTGTGGGCAGAAAAAGGCAGCAATGCACGAGGAGCCCCGGTACAAAAGGGCAGCCTGTAGTGGCAGGAGAAACAGAACAAGTGAGTAAGAAAGGGGGAGTGAGTGAGCGAGCTCAACGGAGCTCTATCGTGACTGCTCAAGATTTCTTTGTGGCCAGAAGAAGGCGGCAATGCAGGCAGGAGCTCAGAACTAAAGGTCAGCCTGCAGCACCAACAGAAACAGAATGAGCAAGTGAGAGAGGGGGAGTGGGCGAGCTCAATGTAGCTCTGTTGGGACTGCTGCAGATTTCTTTGTGGGCAGAAAAGTTGCCAACAGAGGCAGGAGTCCACTACAAAATGGCAGCCTGCAGTGCCAGGAGAAACAGAATGAGCGAGTGAGACAGGCAGAGAGAGCGACCTCAATGGAGCTCTGTCGGAACAGCTGCAGATTTCTTTGTTGGCAGAAAAATGTGCCAATGCAGGCAGAAGCCCAGTACAAAAGGGCAGCCTGCAGCGCCAGCAGAAACGGAACGAGCGAGTGAGAGAGGTGGAGTGAGCTAGCTCAATGGATCTGTGTCAGGACTGCTGCAGATTTCTTTGTGGGCAGAAAAAACTGCCAACAGAGGCAGGAGCCCAGTACAAAAGGGCAACCTGCAGCGCCAGCAGAAACAGAATGAGCGAGTGAGAGATGGGGAGTGACCCACCTCAACGGAGCTCTGTCGGGACAGCTGCAGATTTCTTTGTGGGCAGAAAATATCCCTTCCTTTGGGCAGAAAAATGTGCCAACGCATGCATGAGCCGAGTCACAAAGAGCAGCCTGCAGCACCGGAGAAACAGAACGAGTGAGTGACACAGGGGCAGTGAGCAAGCTCAACGGACCAACGCAATCAACATTCGGCATTGACAAATGCTGTTTGATATGAAGGTGTATTTGTGAGCCTATTTGTTTATTGAGTTGCTGTCTGTTCTTTTGCTTCTGTGTCCATGAAATGCAGCTTCTACAGTGGAGAAATTAAATGTATTTTGAAAAAAATGGTACATTTTAAATACTGAAATGAAAACAAAATGTTTTTAAACCTACTAGTGAGTAAGGAATAAAAAAATCTAAGGGGGAGAGGGAGGGAGGGAAAATGGGTGGATAGAGCCCTTTCACTATGACTTGGGTCAGGGCAGAGCTATATAGACTAATGATGGACAAGGCAATGAGGTCTGATGGGTTACACCCCAGAGTGATCAGTGAATTGAGGGAGGTGCTGGCTGCACCCTTGACAAGGGTCTTCAACCTGTCCCTGGATACGGAAGGGTGACGGCGGACTGAAGGACGGCAGACATGGTGCTCTTGCATAACGGAGGTAGCAGGAAGTTGAAGGAGAGTAACCACCCAGTCAGCCTCACATCTGTGGTGGGGAAGGTAAAAAAGGCATTAATCAAGAAGAGGGTGCTGGATTACCTAGAGGAGTGTGGCTTGCAGGACAGCAGACATCATAGCTTCACCAAGGGAAAATCATGCCAGACCAACCTGATTGAGTTTTTTGATTGGGTGACTTCGGTAATCGAACAGGGAGGGGTGGTGGACATGGCATATCTGGACTTCAGCAAGGCCTTCAACACCATTCCCCACAGGAGGCTGGTGAGTAAGATGGAAAGCTTGGGATTGGGATGGAAAGTAGCAAGCTGGGTGGAGGCATGGCTAGCAGGGAGAACTCAGAGGATGGTACTAAATGGGGTGCTCTCCGAGATGGCAAGGGTAAGGAATGGGGTGCAATGCTCCTCTTTAACATCTACATCAGTGATATTGCGGAGGGTTTGAGAGGGAGGGTGTGTCTATCTGCCAGTAACACAAAAATCTGCAACATGATGAACACCCTGAAGGGGATGGATGACATGAGAAAGGAACTTAAGACACTTGAGAAGTGGGTTGGAAAGTGGCTGCTGAAATTTAATGCCAAGAAGTGTGCTGCGATGCACCAAGGGAGTAAAAACACATGAGCTAGGTATAAGGTGCGGGGAGGGAATCAAAAAATTAGAACAGGAAAGGGATCTGGGGATCATAGTCTCCTCAAACCTTAAGGAAGGGTTCCAATGTTGCAGGGCGGCAGGAAGGACAAATGGAATGTTGGCATGCATAGGCAGGGGCATTAGTAGCAGAAGGAGGGAGGTAATAATGCCCCTCAACAAAGCTATGGTGAGGCCACAGCTAGAGTAAGGAGTTCACTTCTGGAGATCACACCTCTGCAAGGATATAGATGCATTTGAGAGGGTTCAAAGAAGGGCAGCAAAGATGGTGCAGGGTATGCAGGGGAAGTCATACTAGCAAAGGTGCAAGGAGCTGAATCTGTAGATGCTGGAAACAAGGAGGGACACAATTGAAACCTTTAAATATGTAAAGGGGCTGAATAAAGTAGAAGGGGTCTGCTAAAGAGGAAGAAGAGGGCCAGAACTAAAGGGCACAGACTCAGACTGCAAGGAAATAGATACAGAGGCAATGTGAGGGGCGCTTCTTCACAGAGAGGGTGGTGGAGCCCTGGAACAGACTGCCAGATGGAGTGGTGGGGACTAGAATGGTGGAGAAATTTAAAAGGGCAAGGGACAGGCACATGGGGCTGAGTATTAAGGGAGTGTAAGGGCAGGCGGGAAGGGGGCATGTGAAAGGGGAGGGATGGGCAGACTAGATGGGCTAGAAGGGTCCTTTTCTCTCATCAAGTTTCTATGATTCTATGAAAAAACAATTATTGGACATGCTGAAACTTCTTGCATGACAACTTATACAAAGTAAACTGATAAGTTAAAAGGCAGTTCTGCTTATTGTACACAAATTGCTTCCATCAACAAACATATGAACATATAAAATTGCCAGCAGATACAGGCCATTTGGTCTATCTAGTCTGCTCGAGTGTGCAGCACTTCAGTATCAGCACATTAGACTGCAGCTGTCCCCTCCCTCATATGCCCTCCTCTGCATCTTGCGCCCCCTCATGGTTTGTATCCTCCCCTTTGAATGTGTCCCACCCCCTCTCGAAGCCTCCAACACTCTGCAGCGACACAACTTCCTCTGGCAGAATGTGCCACCCTGCCACCACCCTTTCTGTGAAATAGTGCCTCCTCTGTTCCCTCTTGAACCTGCCCCCTTCCAGCTTCATAGAGTGTCCCCTTATTTCTCTTCTGCCCTTCAGACTGAACATACACCTGGTGTCCACTCTTTTCAAACCCTTCAGATACTTGAAGGTCTCAATCATATCCCCTCTCTCCCTTCTTTCCTCCAGGGTATACATATTGAGCTCTCTCAGTCTCTCCTCATATGGTCTGTCCCCCAATCCCAGGCTCATTTTTGTAGCCCTGCACTGTACACCCTCCAGAAGTTTCATGTCTCTTTTTCAAGTAGCAGCACCAGAACTGCACACAGTACACTAGGTGCGTTCTCACCAGGGACCTGTACAGGGGCAAGATGACCTCCCCACCCCTCAAAGTAATCCCCCTTGCTATGCAGACTAGCATCCTGTTTACCTTCACTGCTGACTTCCTGCATTCAGCAGAATGGTTCATCTCCCTGATTACCAGCGTTCTCAGATCCTTCTCCTCCCTGTATTTTGTTAATGGGACACCCTCCAGCCAGTAATTGTGTCCTGGGTTCTTGCCTCCTAAATGCCTCACTTTGCACTTCTTGGCATTGAAACCAAGCTGCCAAGTGTTAGACCATTCCTCCATTTTTGCCAAATCCTCCTGAAGTACCTTTGCCCCCCCCCATCTACCTTGGCACAAATATTTGTGTCATCTGTGAAGAGACTGATCTTGCTCTTAATCCCTACTGCAATATCAGCTATGAAAATGTTAAACAGAACCGATCTCAGCACTGAGCCCTGGGATACACCACTTGTTACTGCTCTGGGTTCAGATGCCTCCCCCCTCATTACTACCTTCTGCTATCTGCCCTGCAGCCAGTTCTCAGCCCATATGACCAGTTTCTTCCCTGCTCCAAGACTCTCCAGTTTGCAGGTCAGCCTACCGTGTGGCAACGAATCAAAGGCCTTGCTGAAATCCAGGTAGAAGACATCCACCTCATGTCCCCTGTCCAGTACCATTGTAACCCAGTTGTATCAACCAGACTCATCTGACAGGATCTGCCTGATATAAACCCATGCTGCCTGCTGTCCTGGAGGTTGTTATCCTCAAGAAATTGCACTAGCCCTTCCTTGAGGATTGTCTCCATCAGTTTTCCCAAAACTGCAGTAAGGCTCACTGGTCTGTAGTTCTCCAGTTCGTCCTTGTACCCACTCTTATGGAGAGATACCACATGTGCTTCCCTCCAGTCCCTGGGCACACAACCCAAGTTCAGAGAGGTACTGAACAGGTCCACCAGTGGCCCTACCAGTACCTCTGCCAACTCTCTCAGCACCCTGGGGTGGACTCCATCTGGGCCAGATGCCTTGTCCACCTTCAGGGACTTAAGGTCCTCCCTCACCCTTTCCACCATGATTTCCCCAGGTATGGTTGCTTCTCTCCCACCCTCTCCCACCTCGCCCTTCCTCTCAGGTATGGGCCCATCACTTTCCTTGGTGAAGACTGAACAGTAGTATTCATTAAGTGCTTCTGTCTGCTTAGCCCCCTTTTCTACCCACCCACTTCCCCTCCTGATCCTAACAATTAGATCCTTGCTTTTCCTCTTTTCTCTGATTTATCTGAAGAAATCATTTTCTCCTCCTTTGATCCCCTGCATTAACCTTCATTCCCTAGCCACCTTTGCTGCCCCTACCATGATGCTCACTTCTCTGGAGTTCTTTGCATATTCTTCTTTGTCTTCTGCCCTGTTGGATCTCTTGTAGGTCCAAAATGCATTCCTCTTTTCCCCTCACCTTCTCCACTACCTCTCTACTCATCCAATGCAGGCAGAAGGGGATAGGGAAAAGTACCAGGAGAAGCAAAGGGAGGCAGTGAGGTCAGTAAGGGAAGCCAAAGCTCAGACAGAAGAGCTCATTGCAAAATCAGATGGTAGGGGGGACAAAATCTTTTACAAGTACATAAGTGAAAAAAGAAAGGCAAAGGGAGGGATAGTGAGACTGAGGGGGGAGGATGGGGGCCACGTGGAGGATGGCAACAGTAAAGCTGACATACTGTACAGGTATTTCTGTTTAGTCTTTGACGAGGAAGAGGAGGGTAATGGGTAGAGATGGGCAAAGTGGTCTCAATTCGCTCTGCAGAATGATTCGTGAAGTAAAGGTGAATTTGCAGAGTGCTTCACAATGCGAAGCTGAGTACTTTGCGTTATAATGGGTATCGCGAAGTCCATTGAAGACAATGACTTCGCATTATTCCACCTTCACAGACCACTACTCCACCAAATTTGAAGGTGAAGTACATTGAGAACAATGTTCATCACCTCACTTTTCCTTCTTTTTAAGCTCCAGAGGTGAATTTTGCAGTGATTCATAGGATTTCAGGTCACATGGGCTCTAGATTGTTCTGCACAGCCTCAGTTGTGAGTGGAGTGTAAGAAACTGTAGGAGACAGTCTGCTCTGAGAGCTCTCTGTGATTCAAACCTTCTAAAAGCTGTTAAGTCTTTTTGAGTCATTTTTTTTCGCTGAAACTAGTTCATGGACTGTAGAAAACCCTCCTGTGCTCATATCATTGAGCGTTTATTGTTTGTGTGTGGATTTTGAATGTTTTTTTTTTTTTAAACTCCTTACATCCCAGGCATCATTCAGGAGTGCCATCACGTAGCCTGCCCTACTGCCAACCTGAACCCCCGCATCTCCCTGACCCCTACCCCCGAATGAATGCAGGCAGACCCGACCCCCAGCACCATCTCCGGGGCTGATTCCGCCCTCCTTCTGTGGTTAACGCCTAAGTGTGAGGGGCCTACCTGCAAGTCATTGAGTCCTCTGAGGAGAGATCCAGGGTACGTCGGGCCAGTATTTGGGATGTGGGAAGGTCCACCAGGGACACCGTTATCTCCTGATGTGTAGGAGGCTTTTTCTTGCTTTTTTTTCTGTTCCCCTCATGGAGCCCGACCAGCAATGCTACAGGTTGCCATGACTCTGCTCCCAGGCATTACGCCACGTCGCTACCCTTGGCGATCCTCCAGTCACCACCAGAGGTTGATCCCAGAGTGAAATGCTGTTCCCTACCCACCCCCAGGAAGAGAGAGCAGTCGGCGGACACTCAATCTCTCCCTCCTCTGCCGACCCCCGGTGGCCCTTGCTCATTCCCGAACCCAGGTCAGTGGCGTGGCGTGAGGTGTGGCGTCCAGCGTCTCAACCCTCAGTGCCACCGGGCCAGCAGGATTTTGAATGTTAATGTACAACATTCAGTCTGTGTACTGAGAGAAAGTGGAAGTGTGCTTTGGGGAAGGGGTGTATCTGGTATAGATAGATTTAAGTTGAAGAAATAGGGAGTTCTTTTTTGGGGGTTATATTTGTCTTTGTATAACTGACTGTGTTAATGTACACACAGTAATATTTTCAGTAATTTAAATTTTTTTGCTGATTGTGTGTGTTGTGGTCTGGAGGGACCTGGTGCAGCAGTGAGGTTGTTTAAAATACATTGTATATTACTGAAGTTTTAAATTTGCTATGCATTACTTGTAGACAAATTCTGCGTGTGTGTGTGTGAGTGTGTGTGTGGTGCATGACGTGACGTGACATCAAATAATTCACATTTTATTGTGCCACAGTGTAATTACAAGCACAGCAGTGTGAACCTGCTATCCACTGCAGCTGCATGATTTTGTACTGCCATTGTGGCATCTTTTCTTGGTTTTGCACTGCAGTAATCTGCAATCAGTGCTTCCCCCACCAGCAAAAGGTATTCTTTTCCAGATTGGATTGTTTGTGACTTGAGAACACCACTGGTCACTTAAGGTTTTGTTGAACTTTTTGTGACTTTGCATCTATATCCGTTGTTGAAGCCACAGTTGTTTTTTTGGCTTCACATCCAGTGTCACCCCCCCAGCCCCTACCCAGAGTGAACATTCCAAAATCGAAATTTGTTTAGAATATTCCTGTTGATCGCTCAGAATGCCCACAAAGAGATGTGCAAGCAAAGCTGTTTCTTGCCATGGCACTGCTGCCAGTGGTAAGACTGTCTGTGGTCATGGTAGTAGTAGTACACAGTCACAGAAGTGCATTGCTAATGTGAGGAAAGGTATTTCTCCTTCAATGGTTTTTACAGTGCAATCAGTAGCTTCACTCATTGTTGGAGGAGATGATGTTATCCCAGCTGGTGGTGTTAGTGCAGTTGCTGGTGGTGGTATGAGTATTGCTGCCTCTAGTTTCACTTCTGACCAGTTTACCGTGTCCAAAAATTTAGTGAAGTGTGAAGCAGTGGCAGTGTGTGACAGTGTAGCTGATGTCATATTCCCCAGTAACATCGTAGTAACTGAACATGAGGATTCTGATCATCATATCACCAATAGCACACAAAGTGACATTTCTTCCACCGCAGTTCAGGTCATCCATTTGCCATGAAGTTTCACAGTGTGGTGAAAACATTTCGGGAGATGGTGGTGCTGATGATGATGATGTTGCTGTGGTTGCAACATGCAGTCCATATGTCAGCATCCAAGCAGAAGATGTGGATGATGTTGATGAATATGATGATGATGTCAGTGACTCCTGTTGGGAACCAGAGAAAAAGAAATTCAAGGTGGCTGTGTCTGGGTCTGTTTGCATTTTCACCCCCTCCCATAAAAACTTGTGATTTGCCAGTTTCAGTTGATGATGATGACCCAGTAGTAATGCTAGGTAGTCATGGTGGTCAGTTCCAGTCCAAGTGTATCCTGCCTGAAAAATCATGTAGCACAGCCCCCACTTCATGGCTTAAAAAAATGGATTCCAATAAGCAGCATCAGGGGAACATGTTAAAACTAGAGCATCACAATCGCTTGTTTGGGATTTTTTTTGTGGAAGATGCAAATGATGAGTCAGTTGCAATCTGCCAGGTTTGCCAGGTGCGTGTGAGTCGAGGTAAAAAGGGGAGCCATCTGGGCACGGGGGACAGCATACACATCTTAAGAATAGGCACATGGCACTGTGGACACAGCACAAGATGGCAGCTAATACCTGTACCACAGTGGGGCATTCACCCCCGTCATTAACCATAATGAGCATGTTATCCCCTTCCATGACTGTAGCATCTAGTAGAAAATTAAATGTGTGCAGTAGTGATGAAATAATAGCAGAGGATTACTATAGTTATGATGAGATGGAAGAGCAGAATGATTTTGAAGTCTTGTCCAGTGGTGGTGAGAGTAGCAGTTTTGGTGGTGGTGGTGGTGGTGAATGCAGTATGTCTAGTGCAAGTGGTACATCAACACCTCTTGGTAAATCTGGGAAAATAACTGCATTTCTGGGTTTGTCATCACCTGTGTGACTGTCTTTATCACACGTCCACACTCCACCCTCTGTGATTCGTAGAGCAGAACCATTTGTCATCACACCCCATGTAAAACATTTAAGTCAGCCCATGTTACAGAGTGTTTTTGCGCATAAGCTGAAGTACCCACCCAATCATACAGTGTCACGTGAACTTAATGCTGCTGTAGCTGAAATGCTGGAAATTGATCTTTCGCCCTTCTCTCCTTTGTGGAGAATTCTGTGTTCCTGCAGTTTGCTGCACGTGCCTGTCCAAAATGGAAAGTCCCATCCAGGACATACTTTTCGACCCGTGCTGTCCACGAATTGTACAGTACTGTGTCCAACTCAGTAAGACATGCCCTTCAACATTCCTCCTCTCCATTCATCCATTTAAGTACGGATATGTGGACAAGTGGCAAAACAGTGGGAGTTCATATTTGTGTATAACTGCACACTGGTCACAGGTGCCAGGGGTTGTTTTTGCTGTTGGTAGTGTGTGAATAATCAGTGTAGTAAGGTAGAGTGTCATGGTACCAATCTTCCAGGAATTCAACAGCATGCAACAATTGCTATGCACAATGTGACCTGTTCACACACTGGTGAAAATATGTTGGACATGGTACTGACTGAAACTGACAAGTGGCTGAACCCCCTGTCCCTGAGAGCTGGGTTCATAGCAAGTGACAATGGGTCAAATGTGGTGAAATGCATCATGAATGGTGTTTTTTTTCAGGTTCCATGCATGGCCCACTGTTTAAATCTTGTGGTGCAGAAGTTTCTGCAGTTCGCTGATATAAAGGAAATGCTGATAGTTGTATGCCATATCAGTTCTCACTTTTCACACTCTGCAAAGGCCCGTGACCACCTTCGGTAGTTGCAGATGCGAAACAGCCTCCCTCAGCACTGCTTGAAGCTGGAAGTTGTCACTCAGTGGAACTAAACTTTATACATGGCAGAGAGGTTGTATGAACAGTACAAAGCCATCTTAGAATATCTTGTCATGCACACTATCCTTGGCAGTTCTGGGGCCTCCATGTCAATGACGACTGAACAGTGGTGCCTCATGGACTCTGTAATAAGAATCTTGAGGCTTTTGAACATGCCACACAGGCAGTGAGTGGAGAGTATGCCTCCATTAGTCAATCAATTCCACTACTGCGGGTGCTGAGGCAGACATTGGTGAATGTACAGTATAGCCTTGATGTTGCCGAAGACAGTGTTAGCAGTGTGTTGCTGAAACACATGCTGACAGTATTCAACCAGAATCGTCACATCTTGAGCATTCAGCGTAGTGACAACTTTGCAATAGCAACAATGTTGGACCCACGATACAAAGAAGAAGAAGAAGAAGAAGAAGAAGAATCTGCATTTATATAGCGCTTTTTCTTACATCCAAAGCGCTTTACAAGCAATGCTAGACTGGTAGTGAAGTGACTGAATGTGTGGTGGCGGCCATATCGCACATCATCACCCACACACAGCCTGGATAATTGCATGAACCGGCTTATGGGAAGGGGAATGTTGGCCAGGACACTGGGAATGTTCCCTACTCTTTGCGAAGAGTGCCCTGGGTTCTTTTACTTCCACCTGGACACCCACCAGGACAACACCAGGATGGGTAGAAGGGACCTCGGTTTAACATCTCATCCGAAGGATGGCACACCCCAGCAGTACAGCACCCCCCAATACTGCACTCGGATGCCAGCGATTTTTTAGGTGCAAGTCCAATCCCGGTGTGGGGCGAGAACCCACGACCTTCTGGTCCAGAGGCGGATGTGCTACCAACTGAGCCACGCTGACACCATGGAACTGCCTCAGTACTGGAGGGCAGGCCTAAACAGGTGAAAAATGTCAGTGGGCAACTGGTGCACTTGGTTCATGGGGCACAGAAGTCATGTGCCAAGGTCAGGAAACCTGAGCAGCATAATCAGGCTGAAGGTGAACCTGCAGGAGTAGTATCAAGCATATCCTGTAAGGGGAAGGGGACTGCAGTTCCAGGTGGTCTGTCATCAAAAGTGGTTGGTTTTAGCCCACTTTGGGAGGCTTTGTCCCACCTGGGGATTTGTGACACAAATGATTCCGGAGAAGCGGACGATGCATCAACCACTGGACATAGAGCAGCACAGCGAATGGTTGAGTCATATGTGTCTGAAAACAGGCATATATCAATCACTGATGATCCCCTTTTATACTGGAGTGGAAAGGTCAGTGAGTGGCCAGAGCTGACTGCTATGGCACTGAAGTACCTGGCATGTCCACCCTCCAGTGTGAGTGTCGAGGGGGTATTCAGCTCAGAAGGTGCAATAGCTTGGGATCATCATACAGACCTCTCTTCTGCAAATGTCAGTTTGCTGACATTCATAAAAATGAATGAGAGGCACATACCAGCTCAGACTGCAGCCTCAGTATTTGTACCCCAGCATACTCATGGTTTTGCTGATGTTGTAGAATGGGACCATCCTGGTGGCAGCGACAGCATGAAGCAGCCTACCACTGATGTAGAGGGTAACGCAATGGAGAAAGAATTTCCCCGTAGTCAGAATTCAGACATAGAAGACTGCGAGGGCAGCTTTCTTTCTGAAGATGATGATGAATGATGATGAGGTAAATGTTGGCAGGTTTTAACTTAAGTGGTTAAAAGGCTGTCACATGTCTTGTATGATACATGTTCTGTTTTTCATAAAGTTAAATTACTATCCCACTCATAGTGACTCAAATTCTATATGTCATGTCATCACATTTATAACGCAGGACACAGTATATCCTGGCCCTCGGACTACCACCACCATAAAACCGCTGTTCTCCACTGCCACCATAGGGAATGTGACCGTGTGTGTCCCTGGGCTACCACCACCATAAGACCGCTGTTTGCTACTGCCACTACCACTCGATGCAGGAAGATGTGAGATGGAATGTCATCATGCGCCACAGCTATGACCACCACCACCCACCACCAGTGCCATTGTGACAATGTTTTTCCATTACATTAACCATGCCAAGGAAGAGGGAGTCAACCAGGAGACCACATCCATCAGCCACAGGAACAAGGCTTCTTACTATAAAAACTATAAAGTGAGTATGTGTACTAATGTTTTTCATGCTATTCAACTTCCTTTAGCTGTGTGTTTTGTTTTGTTTTGCTTTTCTGAGCTGCAATGGTCAAACACATATGGTCAACTTATTTTGTGTTTTTACAGGTTAACAACAAATGACTCTCTTTTGCTGAAGGTCTGTAACAATGGTACAGCAGCAGTACTGTCTATAGGAACCTATGGGATATTCATTTCCAATCCATACTGGTAAGTATTTCAATATTATTTCATCTGTTCCTTTTTTTTCATAAGAGTGCAACAAATCCAACTGATGATTCATAAACTAGGTGACATGTGCACATCACAAAAAATATTTCTGCAACATATAATGCACTGTATTCCAAGTTTAAGTTCTTTAATTGCTTAAAAAAAGTATAAAACCATAAGTTTGTTACATTTAAATACATTTTCCTGTACATCCATATCAACATGACTTATAGTTCATAAAAAAGTTTGTTACATCTAAATACACTTTCCTATACATCCATGTATACACACATTATAATAAAACATAAATAACAAAGAACAATATAAAATTTAAATCAGCCAGTTACAAATACTATAAGTTTCCCAAAAAGAAATTCAACAGATTATTTTTAGCATAGACATAATTTTGCAGTGCCATAAATCAGTTTCAGATAATCTAATTTAAGAACCATTTTTTTAGAATCTGGAACTTATGAAAGAAGATGATTAGGAAGCAGAGATAGAGAATATACTTTCCTCAATCTTGTGTCCAATTTTTACATTCAAACAGTGTATGTTTATGTTTATTTCAGAGAACAGAAATACCTTTGAGTCATAGACTCCTTTACAAAGGTTCCACGTCACATATAATAGATACCGATACACAATACAGTTAGTACAAATACACAATGCAGTAATTGTTACAGAGTAAAGATATGTTTATAACAGGAACAATTTGGCTAAACATTCTGGAACTAGTGCAGTCTGAGACAGTTAAAAAGACTGGGAACTTAACATCCCTGAGATGGCGGAGTTAAGAGCTGTAGAATATCAGCTTCTCGTTTGTCAATACAATCACAACTGCTTTTAAACTTTTTACAGAACCAATTGTTTAAGTTATGATAAGACATACCAAGGCTGGCCAAACGTAGTCTGCACAGAATATTCCTATGTAAGCCATTTTCACATAAAACCAAAAATGGCTCCATCCCCCAGTTAATCTTTATAGAGGAATATAGACCACTTTGGTCAATATCATGAACGCTTATGAAATCCTATTGGACAGCTATGTCCTTTAACCTCTTAACAGATTCTCTCACAAAGCCATCTATATTGGCCAGAACATATATGCTCCCAAGGTCTGCACACCCAAACTGTCTTAAGGCTCCATTCAACTTAGAAAACCCGGAATTAAAATGCCCATTACATCCCATTTTATTTATACTTTTAATCCTTTCAGTCCAACATAACCAAAGGAGACTATTTTTATTTGACTTCACCAACTTGCCCCAGTACTTAATTGCTCTTATCAAAATTCTTATTTTAATTGGAATCATCCCAGCCTCCAATCTTAATAAACAAGAGGGACAGTTGCGAGGAAGATTCAGAGTAGATCTTAGAAAATGACTCTGTACACTCTCTAAATTAGCTTTATCTAAATAAAGGCCCCACAATTCACTACCTTATAACAGTTGGTTCATTAATTTAGCTTCAAAAGTTCTCTTTAATGCAACAAAAGAATTATTGGCAAATTTGACTGCAAAAGAATGAACAGCCCCTTTGTTTCAGAGGCATTTTGTTTAACATCTGCCAAGTGGCTAGACTAGGACAGATTCTTATCAATCAATAACCCCAAGTGCATGAACTCCTTCACTACCTCAAAATTACATCCATCAATTAACCAACATTTCTCATTATATTTAGATTTTCCTAACATCAAAATGTTTGATTTATTGACATTTAATTCAAAATCCATCTGATTCAAAGTATTCAAAATGCTGGATATGCATGTTTAAGGCCTAAAGGAGTTCTAGATATAACTAAAGTATCATCAGTGTACAACAGCACTGTAACTTCCTCATCATCTAATATTGGGGCAAAAGTATCAACAAGACTGATTTTTTTTTATTAAATTCTCAATATATAAACTAAACAATATTGGTGGAAGTAGGCAACCCTGCTTTACTCCAGCTTTAATAGGCAGTTCTCTTGATAGTGCACCATCTCTCCCATAGCGTATCTCTATCGTAGTATTTGAGTATAATAGTTTGATAATTTCTAACAATTGAGAATCAGTTTTTAAGTCAGTCAGGGATTCCCACAACTTTATTCTATTTATGGAATTGAATGCACTTTTAATATCCAGAAAGGCTACAAAAAGGTTGCCTTTTTTATGTATTACATATTTTTCAACCAGAAAGTTTAAGGAGAAAAGAAGGTCAACAGTACTATGACCCTTTTTAAACCCCCCTTGAAACTTTGACACCAACTCATTCTCCTTGACCCCGACCATCAGCCTATCCAAGATTAATGTTGAAAATATATTTTGCAAGACTGGAAGTAAAGTTATAGGTCTGTAGCATTTTGGGTCAGACCTGTTACCCCTTATGAACAGGGAAACAACTGTACCCTTATTCCAACTTTGTGGGAGAATAAGATATTTACTTATGATGTTAAATATTGGAGTACATATAGATGCCCAAAAAACTGGATCATGAAGTATAACTTCTGCAGGCAAACCATCTGGACCTGCAGCTTTATTTCTTTTCTGTGCCTTTATAGCCTGCTCAACTTCATTAAAAGAGAGCTGAAGCCCAGGTCCCACAAACTGATATGAGACTGTATATAAATCCTTCTCCAATACCTTACTGGACACTAGGGGTATTTTATATACCTCGCTAAAATGTTGGACCCACATTTGTTCGCTAATCATACCTAATACATTATAGGAGATGTTATTTTCATTACAACCAACAGCAACCAGGGACCAAAATGTCTTGGAATCTTTCATTATTATACTCTCTTGTAATTTAGCCCACAGATTAGATCAATAATTCTTTTTTTCTTCAACAATAATTGTTTATATTCTAATTTCAATTTCTTAAAAGCTCCAAGAATTTGCAAAGATGGCTCTTTAGTTCTGATTTTCCCAACTTTCTTAATTACTTTTCTAAAGCAATGACATTCGTTATCAAACCAAAGCTTATCCACAGCTATTTCATTATAGTTTCCAAATCTTTCCTTTCTGAAGAGTTCTGAAGCGGTAGTAATGATTAGCTCATCAAATTCCTTAATCAGGCATTCTGATCTTATAAGGCTACTGTCATTATTTGCCCAAATACTAGCTTTATCCTGTACATTGCTTATAACATTATCCAGTTCCTCCTTTGAAAATGCATCCCAATTAATTTTTTTCCATATTTAATACACATATGGCTGTTAGCTTTTGCCTCTTCCAACTGGTCAATTGGATCTTTTTTAAAACCCAAATATACAAGACACTTGACTGAATAATGATCACTTTCCCAGGATTTAACAACTTTGAGTTGCTTTGCCGCTGGACAATCAGTAACTTCTACAATGCATGAATCCAAAACACCTCCTCCATTACTAGTTGGAAAAGTACACTCCCCCTCTCAGTTACCCGCTGATTGTCCATTAAGAACTCTGCAATTATAACATCCCAGGAAGTTAAGCAAAAGTTTCCCATTTCTGGAAGAGGATCTATCCTTGGACTGTCTCAATGGGATATTTAAGATATCATCAATACACCAATCATTTGATAACTTCTCAACTGAGGAGTCTATATGTGCATTAAAATCCCCAGCCAGAAACATTTTCACCCCAATAAATCTTGATTTAACAAAGTCGATGCTACTACCAATCATATCCAACACTTTCTGATAATTCAAAGTATTTAAACCAGGTGGGATGTAAATATTAAAAAATAACCATTTAACACCATTATTGGCAATTAGAATATATATAAAATATTTGTTATATGCACTTACTTCTATTAAGCCAAAATCAAGTTTGGTATCCACATAAATTACTAGACCCCCTTTATAACGACCAAACCTTTTCTCTTTATAAGCTGGTGAAGCCCAAAGATGAGTACCCCTCTAGCATTTGATCACAACAATTATCCCAAGTTTCCTGAATACACAGGATTGAAAATGACTTCAGCTAATTCAGACATTCTTTATCTGTTAATTTATCTTTCAAACCAGCAATATTCCAGCATAAAATATTGATTTCCCTTTTAAATAATTTCTGCACTGTCTGTATTTGTCAGATGTAATCATCAACAAGATTAATAGTTCTGTTTATACTTTGCTCTGAAGGCAGCAAGCATTTATTCACAGAAATTACCGAGCTTGATGAGCTATAATCTTCATCCAAAACAGTACTACTATTAATTCTAATTCCTAACGGTTTCCGACCTCTTCTGAATTTAGTAGTTTCCTCATCATCCCTTAAATTGTGAACCATTTCAGCAGGTTTTATAAATGCTGTTATCCAAGGTTGTTTAAGTGCTGGTTTACCATTAGTAGTAGGCCCTACCAATTTTCTATTGATACTCTTAGCTGGACAAGTGTGATACCAATATCCATGAATTTGTCCTTAATAGCAAGAATTCTAGATCTCACAGTTGCATTTCTAAGAACCACACACAACCTTTATGTGAACCATTCCTATATCTATAGGAGGATTTGATATCCTGCCACCCAATTTTTGTACCAGCAAGACCCTTCATTAAATTATAGATAGCCAATTTCAGAAGGTGAAAGTTTCTGATCTCCCCTTAGGTAAATCATTAATATACAGAGTTAGTAACATATCCCCAGCTATAATTGAGCATTCCTTAATAACTTCTCTAGAATGAGGGATATTTTCCTTAATAAATGGATAGACAGTATCAGATACTTTCCCAAACTTTACCTTCTTACTTTTACTAACATTACACTTCTTTACCAAATCTTCATCATTTTTTTGTCCACATCCAGCATCATTTTCATTACTGGGGATATTTCTGGAGCTACATCTACTAATACAGCCATGCCTTTTCACTTTCGTTTTAGTGGGTTTTCCCTTTAGCCTTTTGGTATTACCAATCTGGAGTTTCCTTTCTTCCAAATCCTTTATTAAATTATCTATCTCTAATATCTCTTTCTTTGAAATTTCATCTGTCATAGTTCTAATACTTCTATTCTCCTTCTGAGTCAGCAAACAGGTCTTCTCCAGGGGTACACTATTAGCAACCTCTAAATCTAAGGATTTAGAATTATCAACCATCATGTCGCTAGTACTAACTTCAGGCAGATTTTTAGCTTGCTTATTTACAACCCTATCTTTTAGGTTCTTTAAGAGGACCTCTTTTTCTTTCACAAAAAAATTTATAAACGAACCAAACAATGTGACTAATTCCATAAGCTGCTCATTTCCCAAATTGAATTTTATTTTTTAATTCATACAGGATACTCTCTAGGTTCTTATTCACCAGATTTGAATTCTCAGGCACAGATTTGCAGCTGTGCAGCCATGACAGTGTTGAAAAAGTTGGACCCAGGTTGTGTTGCTTGCCAAGATGTGTTTTTAAAATGTAACTTGAGTTGAGATGCAGGGACACTGACACAGTGTATTTGTTACACAGCCTGGTACTAAATTAAATTGTGATCTGATGATTGCAGTGGGACAGCTTGCTATCTGTGTTAATCCAGATACTCATGGAACAGCCACAGCTTAAACATACTGTAATCTCTTACTGCTGCAATCAAGTTGTAATAAGTTCTTCATTTCTTTTTTTAGGAAACTTCCAGATGCTTTGTTGTGTCATAGTTGCCTTATCCAAAGAACTTCTTCAACACCATGCACCCCCCCTGAGCTGGGGCAGACATGCAACAAGCAGAAGTAATTTCAGTCGATGACCATGACCATCACTAGCGGACTGGAGAAGGATGCAGATGAAATCTGTGAAATAATCAAATAATAAACCATTAATGAGACCTACTTGCAAATATGCTCCCCCCTAAACAAATACTTACCTTAATTTGATTGAGAGTATTCCAATTCCAATTTCAACACCAAAATTTCTCATCAAGCACTGGAATGTGCACACCAACAGTATGTGACCTGTGATACACAACAATACGAGTACATGAATATATAAGTCAACCCCCACCTAGAAAATACATATACATATATATCAAGAAAATACAAAATCACACATGCCCACACAATGCAAAGCATCATGGGCTGCATATGCAAATCACCACAGAATGTTATACTGGTTCAACTTTAAGCAGAATTGCATGGTGCCGAAAGGCCTCTCACACAGTTTGCAAAGGGCATCTGTTAGCACCCTTTGCAAACTGTGTTTAAGCGATTCGGCCTTTCATGCAGTCTGCTGGCAAGCAACGTTCTGTGTGATCACATCTACCATGATGCTTTTACGTGTGGGCTGTGTTCTTTATTTCTCTGAGCACCAGCTTCAGCAAAAAGCCGCTAGAATTAACCCTTGTCTCAGTGTTTGTACACAGAGGTTCTTAGTCTTCAACATATATATCAGCTCACCAAGGCTACTATTAGTGTACACACAAAGGGCACCCTTCCATCTGGTTGAGGTGATTGCATCACATTCGTGGGAACTGCAACACACTTTGGACCAGCAACAGTTCTCTCACGGTCATCATTTCTGATGGAACACTGAATGGATTCATGTCATGTTATCCCTCCTTCACGTGGTTTCGCAAGACTCTGTATATCATGACATCATCATAACAGAATATGTAAATTTCATGGACACAAGACAGTTGCATTTTGTGGATGCAGAAAAATTCTGGGGACTCTGTGTGACCACTGCGTTTATGAGTGACTGCACTATACATTCTGGGGGACTTTGCATGTGGTGTAACACTCCTATTCACTTTATCAGCACTTGGGAATTTTCTGGACACAAGACAGTTGCATTTTGGAGATGCAGACAAATTCTGGGGACTCTGTGTGACCACTGCATGCATGAGTGACTGTGCAATACATTCTGGGAGAATTAGCATGTGGTGTAATGCTCCCATTTCACTTTGTCAGCACTTGGGAATTTTATGGACACAAGACAGTTGCATTTTGTGTGTTGTGATTATGAGCACATACTGTCATACTTAAATTATAAATTAAAGCAGCAGTGCAACAATGTGGTGAACATTTTGACCTGTACTTTTTTTATGCTATTTTAGATTGCCAGCCACTAGTTACCTCCTGATTTGTATGATACCCTTCTTTTCACAATTTGTGTCTGCTTTACTACTTTTTCTCATTACTGAAAAAATGGAAAGGAGCATGCCTTTTTTTTTTAACACATCATGATTTTTCTCTCTCCTGGTCGGAGCAGTCCCTCACTGACCCCCCCCCACCACCAGCACCCACACCCCTGGAGTCAGTCTTTGTGTATGAATTTATATGCCCCATCGCACACTCTGGCCTATGGCAGCATCTCCCCCGGGACCTGCAGCAACTGAGCTTTTGAAGACACCTCTCAACTCCAAGGGCACAGGGCTGGCCATCAGCCGCTGAGGTTGCCCCACCAATTTTCCACCAGTATTTTGTTCCACTGAGGAGCCAGAAGTGCAATGGCATTGCACTGATATGCAGATGCCCCACCGCGCTCTTCCTGTCAAGTATGCTGCTGCCATCCAAGTGCACTTAGCCTCTGCTAGGTGTCACTGTGGTGCGATGCATGGCCTCACCCACCCCAAAAGAAGGAGAGCAGTCACAGGATGCTTAATCCTTCCTTCCCCCTGCCGGCCCCGGGTGGCCCAAGTCCATTCCTGAACCCGGGTTGCCGGCATGGCATGAGGTGTAACGTCCAGCGTCTCAACCCTCAGCACCACCGGGCCAACTAGAAGCACACCTTTTAATATGGCTCTGACCAGGTTATCATCACTATTTGCAGCTGTTTTTGAACAAATATTGTTCTGTGAGGTAATAAAACACTGCCTGCTGCATAATAGTTAATTTTACAACAGAAGTAATATATAAACAACTGATGGAGAAAAACAGGAGAAAATACTGATGAAGACCTGGTCCACACTGTATTAAAAGGAGTGCTCCTTTTATTATTTCAGACATGAAAAAAAGTACTAAAGCAGACTCAAATACTGGAAAGAATGGTATCATACAAGTCAGGAGGTAAGTAAAGTGGCAATGTAAAATAGCATAAACAAGTATAGGTAGAAATGTTCACCAGATTGTTGCACTGCTGCTTTAATGTCTATTTCAAAAAAGAAATATTTCTGGAGCCTCAGTAATGTTTACTTTCTGTCAGGTCTCGTGAAGTGTTTAGCAAAAAACAGGACTGAGCAGTGCAAGTATGTTGTGCTAAACTGCATGTGTGCTGTCAGTGTTCTTTCCTGTGTGTGCAGACATGGTCCAGCTTCATGAAAACATATATATGGTGTGACTTGTTGCAGTATGTAAAGAATAAAGATAAGAAAGAGTATATGATGTATATTTTATTTGTACCATCAGCACCAGCAGAGTAAGTGATATAATATTTCTTCAGAGGTATCGAGTCACTGTTCACCTCAGTCACTCACAGTGCACACATGACTTTGCAGAGATCATAGCACAAAAAACACATGCTCTCCTAAAAGTCATGTGTGCAGTATGTGGCTAAGGTGCACTCTGGCCAGACACTTCTGAAAAAATATCATATCACTTAGTCTGCTGATGATGATGGTGACAATAAAATATATGTTATTCTTATCTCTATTCTTTATATCATAAACACTGCAACAAGTTAGCATATATGTATATTTGCAAGAAGTTGGACAATGTCTGACATTACACACACACACACACACACACACACACACAGAGGAAACAACACTGACTGCACACATGCAATTTACCATAACATACTTGCACTGCTCACACCAGCTTTTCAACAACAGAAAGTAAACATTACTGAGGCGCTGGATTATAATAACAGTGCAATAAGGAGCATGTATGTCTGTATGTGTGTGTATGTATATATCTAAAGGGAAGCAGTCAACAACAGGAGCTCCTGCCCCCTGCAAGGCTTATCCTCCGGTTAAGCCTTTTAAGTATGTTGCTGCATTTTTCTTGTGCCGCAACATACTTTATTTTAATAAAGAAAAGTCAGTGACCTGGAAGCATGCAGATGCTATGGGGGCTACTTTATGGGTAAAGGAAAGGTGTGGCAGTGACACACCATGTGCTTCAAAACTTTTGTATTGAAGCACATGGTGTGTCGCCGTTGCACCTTTACACATAATGAAGCCCCCATAGTGTCCGCCATACTTCTGGGTCGCTGACTTTTCCTTATTAAAATAAAGTATGCTACGGTGAGAGAAAAATGCTGCAACATACTTAAAAGGCTTGACTGGAGGGTAAGCCTTGCAGGGGCAGGACCTCCTGTTGCTGACTGCTTCCCTTTAAACTAATACTGTGGCCTTCCCTCTGTCTGTTATTAAACATAAACAAAAGACAAAACACTACAGCAGTGGGGGGGGGAGGTGTGCTGAAAAAAAAGCTAATGGGGATCCCCTGATGTTCCAGCAGCAGAGAGAGCAACACAGTCTGTAACTGGTGTTGGTGTTGTTTGATCTGCTCCACCTGCTGCTGGACAGCACCCACCCTCTCATTATTTTCCTCCACCATGGTCCACAAAAGTGCTATGTCTGCCTGAGTTGCAGGCATTGTGGAGTCCACTGGTGCGGGGTGGAAATCAGGTAGTGGTGGTGGTGGTGGTGGTGATGGTGGTGGTGGTGGCAGTGGTGGGGTGGTGGTGGAGCAGCTGCTGCTGTGGCCCTCCTCCTGCTGCGGCGACACACAACAGCAGCACCCTCTGCCATTGCCACAGAAGGACAAGCAGGTGGAGGCCTGGCCCATTCAGTGGCAGCCTGCCACTCCGCCTTGTGGTGGTTCAACATATGTATGCACTGGCCCCCAGTCCCCAGATGTGTCCCACAGACCCACAGCGCAACTGCACACCTCAAAGCAGACACACCACAAGGCTGCTGTCCCTCCTCTACACAGTTGAAAAACTGCCAAACTGGGGAGCTGCAGGGGGGACCAGACACAGGAGGGGCAGATACAGTGCCAGCAGCATGGTCATGGACCTGGGGCTCCACCTGCTGCTGTGGAGGTGGTGCTGCTGGAGCTCTTGCAGGTGCTACTGGTGGTGGTGGTGGATTTAGTGGACATGGTGGTGGCACTGGTGGTGCTGCTGCTTCCAGAGGGTGGGAGGCAGGACCAAAGAGTCTGGAGCAGTCCAACACCACCTGGCTATGACCCCCACTTGTGCGCACTCCCCTCCAGCCATGGGCCACATACTGTCCCTGGTCCATCGCACAAAAAAACACTCCTTCCCTCTCCAATGTGATGAGCAACTTCACACACACTCACACAGCACAGGCACACACAGTCACACACACACACACACACACACACAAAACAAAACTTATAAAACAAAGAAATCGGTCACCAAAAAGAACTGACAAAACAGTACAAAAAAACTAAAGTATTGGCTTTTAAAAAATCTTTTGGGTTTTTGGAACTTGCTTAAGAAAGAAACTTGTTCACACAAACTCTCCTCTACTACACAAAATGCTTCCTCTCTCTACCTCAGCAAAGGAGAAAGTGAAAGTATCTGCTTGTATGACTCACTTCCTTCCTGCCTGGCTAAAGCATGTGACTTACAGCATTGTAAGCCATGTGATGTGTGGGGGAGCTGCCTAAAGTGCGTATATCATTGTCACTCCACCTTAATTTGTGGTAAGGTGGAATAACAATGCAAAGTCATAATAACAAAGTGAAGTGAGCACTTTCCAGTGGTCACTTTGCATAGCATGATGATAACGTGAAGTGGCCACTTTGCGTTAACTTCGCAGGCAGAATTTAATTTCGCTGCATCTCTAGTAATGGCCCTGAAGGGAGTGCAAGGGGTGGCAATGGTGCAGGAATGGACACAAGTTCCTTTACATGGGAAAGGATCATGAAGGAACTGGAAGGAATAAGAGTTGATAAAGCAATGGGCCAGATGGGGTGCACCCCAGGGTCCTATAAGAATGAAGAGAGGTGGTGTCTAAACCTCTGGCAATCCTGTTTAGCCAATCACTGGAAACAGGGGAGGTACTCAAGGACTGGAGGACAGCAGATGTAGTCTCCTTATACAAAAGTGGGAACAAAGAGGAAGTGGGGAACCACAGACCAGTCAGCCTGAATTCGGTAGTGGGGAAGATCATGGAAGCACTAATGAAGGAGAGAATGGTGGAACATCTGCTTGCCAATAGACTACAGGACCCAAGGCAGCATGGTTTCACAGGGGGTAGGACATGTCAGACCATCCTCATTGAATATTTTGACTAGGTGACAAGGGAGATGGATCAGGGGAGGGCAGTGGACATGGCCTATCTGGACTTCAGCAAGGCCTTTGACACTGTGCCACACAGAAGGCTATTAAACAAACTGGAATATGGGTGTGGGCAGGACAATAGTGTGGTGGGTAGATAATTGGCTGGGTGGCAGGACACAGAAGGTGGTGGTAAATGGCTGTCACTCCACAGAGGAGAGGGAAGAGTAACCAGTGGGGTACAACAGGGATCAGTGCTGGGACTAGTCCTATTCAACTTCTTCATCAGTTACATTGTGCAGGACCTAGAAGGCAGAATTTCCCTGTTCGCTGATGGTATGAAGCTCTGTAACAGAGTAGACATATCAGAGGGTGTAGTCAGAATGAGGTGGGACCTTCAGAAGCTTGAAGAATGGTCAAGGGTTTGGCAGTTGAAATTCAATGCAAAGAAGTGCAAGATAATGCATTTGGGACACAAAAACCCTGGAACAACATGTCCATTGGAGGGTGAGGATATAGCATGCACCAAACAGGAATGGGATCTTGCGGTTATCATCTCTGATGACCTCAACATAGGGAAACAGCGCAACAAGGAAGCAGGTAAAGCCAATCAAATGCTGGGATGCATAGGCAGGGGCATCAGCAGCAGGAAAAGGGAGGTCATAATTCCACTATACAGGACACTAGTGAGGCCCCACTTGGAGTACAGTGTACAGTTCTGGAGACCTTAGCTATGTAAGGACATAGACAGGGTAGAAAGGGTTCAGAGGAGGGCAACAAAGATGGCACATGGATTGCATCACAAGTTCTATGAGTACAGGTTGAAGGACTTGAATATGTACTCCCTGGAGGAGAGGAGGGAGAAAGGGGATATGATAGAAACATACAAGCACCCTACATGGTGGAACAGAGTGCAGGAATACACTATTTTCCAGTGAAAGAGATTTTCCAGGACTAGATGGCATGAGTTGTAGTTGGAGGGAGGGCAATTCAGAGGAAACATGAGGAAGAATTTCTTCACAGAATAGTTGGTGGACTAGTGGAACACCCTGCCAGAGGAAGTAGTGGTGGCTGAAACAATTACAGGTTTTAAGAATGCATGGGATAGACATAAGTGAATTCTGAAGGTCAGGGGTAAGGAGCAACAGACTTCTAGGAAAACATAAAGTGAACTTACAAGCTCAAATGGGCAGACTTGGTGGGCCATAGGCCCTTATCTGCCTACAGTGTCTATGTATCTATGTAACTAAGTTTCTTGGTCCTGGCTTTCTTGCTCTGGCTCAACACCAGTTACAGTGGCTTCAGCCAGTCCTGTCTTGATGACTGCCCATTTTTGTTCCATGTCCATTTCTGTGTGGATGACTGCCATATGACTTTCCAATATGTTTACCATCCTGCCAAAGTCTGACCTTTTGAAGTCCAGGACCCTAGACTTTGTAGTGGGTACTTCTAGCCCCAGGAATCATTCATTATGATTAAACTGATGCAGTCAGCCTCCTGTGTTGAACTGCCCAGAGAGATGGAATTATATGCAAATGATGGAACTCCCAATTGGGTCATGCCAATTTCAAACTGCTGCTCTAGCAACTGCTGCACTCTGAGTGCTTCAGATTCTTTACTGTGCCTGCCTAGTAAGGATGTCCCAGAGAGCTCTCCTTGAACTGTCTTCAGAATAAATTATCTGTTAGATAAGTACTTGTTTTATGTTTAATTTTAAATTGCTACCTTAGAATTTAGTTTATTTGGTAGTTGTAGAAGTTTTTCATTTTATTAGTGGTTCCCTCACGGTTCCTTAGAACCGAGGGTGCCACGTCTTTTGGTAAGGTTTACCTCAGCGTTATTATTTAAAGTCTGTATTCGCAGTCAGTTCCTTTGACCACTTTATTTTTATCTAAATTTAGAGTAATTCTCGGTTCCTTTTCTTTTCGGGAACCGAGTAGCGCTTGGTTCCAGGAACTGTTAGCAGTTGTTTATATTTGAAATCTCCGTTTCTGAGGTATTAATAAAAGTTTGTGATTGGTTTTTGCTGTCTTACTCAATATCAGAGGTCCATTTAGGCAAGCCTAAAAAATGCACAGGACCCACTGGGTTTAAATATTGTGAGTCTAGTGGGCAGATTATAAAAAAAGTAGTCAGACATTCCCTTTGTATTTCCTGTTTAGGTACCAGCTATATTTTTGGTAATTGTGAGATTTGCAAGACTTTTTGTCCTAAAACTTTAAGAAAAAGGGCTATAAAGTTAGAGGAGATGGCTTCTGGTTCTGCTACTGCTGAGACTGAATCCGGATAAGACTGAGGTGCTGGTCGTGGATCCAGGCCGCCAGGGGGCAGGTTTTGGTGCTGGGCACATGTCGGACCTTTGGCTTGATGGTGCCCAGCTCGCCACCTCAGATCGACTGCGTAACTTGGGTGTTGTTTTTGATGATGGCTTGACCTTGAAGTCTCAGGTGTTAGCTGTGGTCAAATCCTCATTTTACCATCTGAGGAACATTGCCTAGGTGAAACACTTGATTCCCCCAGACAATCTTCCAACATTGGTCCATGCCTTCATTACTACCCGTCTTGACTACTGCAATGCCCTCTACCTGGGGCTGTCTGGGGTCAATATCCGCCGCTTGCAGCTGGTGCAGAACGCCGTGGTCAGGCTGTTGACTGTTACCTCCAGATCCAGTCATATTACGCCTGTCTTGTGCAAACTGCACTGGCTGCCAGTTCAGTGGTGGATCACCTATAAGGTAGGCTTGCTTACCTTTAAAGCCCTACATGAACTGGGACCTCACTACCTTAAAGATCTCCTGACTTCCTACTCCCCCAGTCACCCTCTCCGATCCGCCGATGAGGGATTGCTAGAGATTCCCAAGGTTCATCTTAAAACATCTGGAGCTCGTGCTTTTTCATTTGCAGCACCGACCCTGTGGAATTCTTTACCTCATCAGTTAAGTGAATGCCTGACCATCAGCAATTTTAAATCTATGCTGAAAACATACTTATTTTCCTTGGCCTTCCCGGAGTAGCTGAATTGATTTTAAAATGTTATTATATTTCTGTTTTTACATTGTAATTTATCATTTCTACAGCACCTTGGTTTTGAAAGGTGCTATAAAAATAAAGATTGATTTGATTTGATACTGATAGTAGTGCACCTATCTCTATCCCTAAAAAGGATGGAGGTAAAGCTAAGGACCCTGGCAAGAGTTCAGAAAAATCTGAACAAGGTAAGTCAAAAAGGCTGTGGAGACAGTGGCTGAGTCTGTCCCACTAAAGAAAAAATGCAAAGAAAAGCATGTCACTGCACCTCTGGCAAAGAAGGCTAAGGAGCTCCAAGCAGACAAACATAATATGCCCTTGGCTGAGGACATAGATAAGGCCCCACAGGCCTTACAAGCCCTGCAGGCTGCAGTCCCGGTTCCTACACTGGCTGCATCGGTTCCTGCTCCAGTTCCTGTTCCCCAAGAACCTCAAGATATTTATGGTGAGGAGGATGAGGAGGATTTTGAAGGGGAACCAATAGGTCTTGAGGTTTCCCCAGAACAGGAATTTGGATTTCCTTCTAGGGGTCCAAAAGATTACTCCTCTCACCATGCTTTTGTAAAAAGCATGGTAGAGACCCTTAATCTCCCTCTTCAGGAAACTGAAGAGGATATGGAGGAAGGATAGTTCCTCAGTATGATGGGTCTAACCCCCACAAAGCACCTTCTGCTTCCAATGCAGAAGTCCCTGCAAAAGGAAGCATTGCAGATATTCCAAACCCCAACTTCGATCTCTGGGGTAGATAAAAAAGTTGACAAAAAGTTTCAGCTAGACAGAACTACACCCTGACCCTAAAGGGGTGGTTCAGGCTACTGCCTGCGACAAGGCCAGGATACCCCTGGCTACACATCCTCCAAATAAAGATTCATGAAAAATGGATTCCATGGGAAAGAAGGGCTACATGGCTGCTTCTTTAATAGTCAGGCAAGCCAACTACATGACATATGGAGTGCAGTACAAGAAGGCACTCTGGAATACAATGTTAGCTCTGGCTGACAAGATGCCAGGTGAAGTGACAGTTGACCTGCAAGATACAGCAAGAGCTGCACTTGATGCCACCAAATACCAGTTCCATATGGCAGTGGATGCCAATAACACTGTAGCCAGCCTAATGGCATTAGTTGTCTCCCTTAGGAGATTTGCATGGCTCAGAGCCACCAACCTCACGGTGGATACCCAGGCCAAAGGTTTTCCCTATCGAAAATAATTCATTGTTTGGTGATAAAACTGAGGCATACAGTACAAGTCACATTAAACTCTTCCTCCAATGAGTTACTGTAGCATTTCTGACTGAGTTGCATAAGTGTTGCTGGATCCAGCACAAAGTCTTGCACAAACTGTTTCTTAAGAGTTAAAATGCAGCTCTGCATTACACTGTGACGGGACTGCAGATGCATTCCAACTGAGCTGCAAAAACATTCTACAAACATTGCTTTTCAGCAGGTTAAGCATTGAAAAATGCATTGAAATTATGCAATATGAGTTGGCAATGCACTGCCAACTCAAAAAAAACAATGATAAACCAACTCATTGATGGAACAGTTTAATGTGACTTGTACTGTATATGAAAAAGGTAGAGGAATACAAATCTACCTAACAAAGTAATTCAAAGGACAGACCTTCTACTTCCTATAGATCCCAGACTAGGGGAGGCAGGGGTAGGGAATTTTATCCCAGTCCTTTTTTCCAGGCTCAGGCCTCTCAGCCACAATGGCAGTCTAGAGGCTATTTCAGAGGAAGGGGCAGGACAGCTATAAGAAGGGCTTCTCCTTCCCCTCAGATTCAGGCACAGCCTATACAGAACCTCTGATGGGCTGGTACAGGTCGCATCACCTTTTGTAGAGCCACCAGTGGGTGGAAGACTGGCTCACTACCTCCAGGCTTGTCATACCATCACCACAGACAAGTGGGTCCTGGAGGTAGTGAGCCAGGGTCTGGCACTCAGCTTCAGATCATTTCCCAAGCTAAGAACAAGAACCTTTGCACCAGTTACATCTGCAGACAGAATCTTACTGGAAGCAGAGGTAAAACACCTTCTGGCAATCAAAGCAGTGGAGCCAGTGCTCCTAAACTGAAGGGGTGAAGGCTTTTACTCCAGATACTTCCTCACAAGGAAGAAAAATGGTGATTGGCAACCTATTCTTGATCTAAGACTGCTAAACAGACACATTTTGAAGCCAAAATTCAAAATGGTCACTCTTTCAATAATTATTCCCACATTACAAAAGGGAGACTGGCTAGCCTTCCTAGACCTAAGGGATGCTTACTTTCACATTCCTATCAGACCATCTCACAGAAAGCACTTGAGATTCAGGCTGGCCACAGGCCACCATCAGTTCATAGTACTTCCTTTTGGCCTAACTTCTGCACCAAGGACCTTCACAAAGTGCCTTGCTGTAGTGGTAGAATTCTTGAGAATACAGAGGATAACAGTCTTTCCCTACCTAGACGACTGGTTAGTAATGGGTCAATCTCTGCAGCATGCAGACCACTCCCTAGCACTAGCAAAATCTACTCTGGAATCCTGGGTTTTCTAATAAACAAGCAGAAGTCTCAGCAAATACCAGTCCAAGTACTGGAGTTCATTGCAGCAGAACTGGATACCAGCCTAGGCAGAGCCTTTCTGCCACAGGACAGGGTAAACGACATTCTGCAGATTGAAAACTCATTTGTGCCAGGAAAACCCAAACCAGCCAGAGAATTTCTCAGGCTGCTGGGTCACATGGCAGCTGCCACCACAGTGGTGCTAGGTTCCAGATCTTAAATGAGAGATATCCAGTTTCACCTGCGACAGTACTGGTCACAAAGGACAGACTCACTGTCCAAACTGGTTCCAGTCACTCACAGCCTATGACAGGCTCTGCAGTAGTGGCAGGATGAGCACAAGCTTTGGGTAGGTGTACCTTTTCTAAAGGAACAGCCTTCCTTAATTCTTACAACAGATGCCTCCCTTTTAGGTTGGGAAGCACATATGTTGGACCACACAGCAAGTGGCACATGGTCTCCCCAAGAGTTTCTGTTGCGCATAAATCTGCTGGAGCTCAGGGAAGTTTACTTAGCCCTACAAGCATTTGCCCCACATCTTCAAAACAAGGTGGTGCAGGTCAGAACAGACAACACCACAACTATGTACTACATCAACAAACAGGGAGGAACCAGGTCAGCCCCACTGTGCACAGAAGCAATGAGGCTGTGTTCCTTGGCATACTCCATGAAAGTATCCTTATCAGTCATACACCTTCCAGGGAAGGACAATGTACTGTCAGATTTCCTCAGAAGGATAAGTCAGGACCACCATGAGTGGTGCCTGAATCCCCAGATACAGTACTTAGTACAATTTTCAGGAGGTGTGCACTCCAGAGGTGGATCTTTTTACCTCTGTAGAAAATCACCAGTTACCAATGTACTGTCGCAGGCCACCTCTCAGGGGCACACTTCTCCTAGATGCGATGGCCCTGGACTGGACAGGGAAGTTTCTGTATGCCTTCCCTCCTTTTCCAATGATATTCAGGACCCTGCTGAAACTGAGGTCCCAGCCAGTAACAATGATACTAGTGGCACCAGATTGGGTGAGACAACACTGGTACTCACTTCTGCTGACTCTTATCAGTAGTTCCCCCAGTTCACTTGCCCAGGAGGCACAATCTGCTGACCTCCTCTAAGGGCAGGATCCTGTATCCCAACCTCAAATCGCTGAGGCTCAAGGCCTGGCTCTTGAGGACTTAGAATTTGCTAACCTTAGGCTGTCAGAACAGGTGCTGACATGCTTAGGGGTTCCAGGAAACCTTCCACTAAGAAAACATATTCTTCTAAGTGGAAGAGGTTCTCCATATGGTGTGCAGGTAAGGGTACTGACCCCACCAGGGCTGACTTGGCTATTTTCCTGGATTACCCAACACACCTACATTCCTTAGGCCTGAAGCCTTCAACCCTCAAGGTCCACTTGGCTTCAGTCTCAGCTTACCTGTCATCTGGTAAAGAGAGATCCATGGCCTCTCATCCAGTCTTCAGGAAATACTTTAAAGGCCTCAACCTTCTGCACCCTCCCCTGAGGGAACCAGTCCCAGCCTGAAATCTGAATATCTGCTTTGCCAAGCTCATGGATGCACCATTTGAGCCCATGGCAACTGTAGATTTGAAGTATATCACTTGGAAAACTGTGTTTCTGGTTGCTATTACTTCAGCCAGAAGGATCAGCGAATTTCAAGCCCTGTGCACAGATGTGGACGGCATCTCTTCTCACAGGGATAAAGTGATCCTCAGGACCAGTAGAAAATTCCTTCCCAAAGTAGTATCTGATTTCCACTTAAATCAGGTCATCGCCCTTCCTGTCTTTTTTACAGAGAACTCCAGTTTTCCAGAAAGGAGGCTTCACTCCCTTGAAGTCAAAAGGGCACTTAGCCACTATTTTGACAGAACCAAGTCTTACAGATCAAGTCAAACACAGCTCTTTCTCACCTATGGTGAAGTAGGTAAGGGCAGAGCTGCCACAAAATGTACAATTGCTCACTGGATAGTGGCATGGATACAGTTTTGTTATAGTAAAGTGGGTAAACAGACACCGCTGGGCCCGAGGGCACACTCCACCAGGGGCACAGCTGTTTCAGTGGCACCTTCAAGAGAAATTTCACTACTGGAAATCTGTAAAGCAGCTACATGAAAAACAGTACATGCCTTCACAAAGCATTACAGCCTGGATCTACAATCCAGAAGTGATGCTAGGTTTGGTACAGCAGTGCTGCAGAACCTGTTTTCAAAATAGGTTCTGTGCCCAACCTCCAAATGTACTGCTTGGTAGTCTGCATCAGTTTAATCATAATGAGTGATTCCTGGGGCTAGAAGAAAAAATCACTCACCATAGTAATCTTGTTTCTTCAAAGGGATTACTCATTGTGATTAAAGCACCCACTCTGCCTCCCCTACTAGAATCTATGAAGGTTGTTCTGCATCCCTGCATTAGGGAGTTTGTCTATATGGGTTAGGTTAGAGGCTTGCTTTTGTTTAACCAGTTGGTTTCCTTGTGGTTTCAAGTTTTTTAGGTTTGTTTCTTAAGGATGTTTTTTTACCTGAGAGGACAAAAATTATTTTATAAAGATTTTAGTTTTAACTAGTGTTAGGCTATGTAAGAATCTGTAGCACTCAGAGTGCAGCAGTTTGAAACTGGCATGAGCCAATTGAGAGTTACATCATTTGCATACAGTATAATTCTATCTCTCCGGGCAGTTCAACACAGGAGGCTGACTGCATCAGTTTAATCATAATGAGTGATCCCTTTGAAGAAACAAGATTACTATGGTGAGCAATTTTTTCTTCCCTACCCAGGCTGATTGAAAACCACACTGTGTGGTGGTCACTGCTTGCCAGAGGTTCCTCCACTCTTACATCCCTGACCTATTCCCCATCTTCCAGTACCAGGTCTAGTATATTCCTCTCCCTCATTGGCTGCATTATCCTCTGGGTAAGGAAGCCATCCTGGAATGCTTCCAGAAGGATCTGCTCCCTGGCTCAATTGGTTTCTGGGATGCTCCTATCTACCCCTGGTAGATTAAAGTCCCCCACCACCACTGTGCTTCCTTTGCCAGTATGCCTCCTTATCTGCTCCCCCAGTTCCCTGTCAATGCCCTTCTTCTGAGTCGGAGGTCTATAAACAATCCCCAGACAGGTCCTTGTCCCTTTCTGGCTGTGTAGTTGTAGCCAGATTACTTCCAACCTGCCCTCCTCCCCTTCCTCCCTTTTATATCTGATCCCTCCCCTTATATAAATGGCTACCCCCCAACCTTCCCTTTATCTCTATCCCTCCAGAAAAGTTTGTACCCTGGGATGGTTAGGTCCCAGTCTTGGGAGATGAAATGGATATTCAATTTGAAGACATTAAATCCAGAAATAGGGATGAACTTGGACAGTAACTGGCAGGTCTGCATATGAATGTAGGGAGCCAGAATGTAAAGGGAAACCTTAAAGAACTATCTGAATATATACCTTGCATTCTTTCTAAATATTCTAATACTTTTGTGTATAATAAATTTAGGGCCATGTCCGTAGTTAAGTGGGGGAAGAGCTCCTCCCCCACACTCTATTTAAACTAGCAGGCTGCCCACCACCCTGCTTAGAGTGAGTTGCACTCATAGCTCTCACTGGCGTGCTGTTTGGCTTGGGTTGTGGTTGCTGTTTTGTCCTGCTGTGCCACCCCACCGTTCCTTCTGTCTTGCTTGCTCGCTCTTTTTTTTCCTTTATTGTTTGTTCTTCTCCCCATTTCTTCTCCCTTTGTCTATTGTTTGTTCCTCCTTTCCTGCTTTTTTTTGGGGTGAGGTCGGCCGTCCTGCTTCTACAGTGCTGCCTCCCTTCTTTCCCCTTGTGCTCCTTTCTCTAGCAGCTCATTCGGTGCCGCTGTTTCTGCTCTCTGCTTCCACTTCCAGCTCAGCTATGCTCCATTCTCCATTTATATTTGTATTTGTTTTCCTTTTCCCTCTAGCAACCACTGCTCCAAGCTCGCCACAATGTTCGCCTGTTTCAGACTCACTCGCTTTGGACTACAGACTCCTCGCTTGCTTTCGGTTGCAGCTCCAACCGCTACTCCTCCAAACCAGCTACAGTATGTGACTCACTCGTAGTTTTGTATTGCCATTTCTGCATACTGGGATGCCTACAGTTTAACAGTTAACTTTAGGAGCGTGTGCCTTTAGCCCCAGTTTATGGAGCAGCATTTCCATTTCGCAGTGGCAGCTGCCCAGGAATTCTAACATCTGGCCAAACCACGTAGCAATCAGTAACCTAAGCAAACAAATAAGCAAACATTATGAAGTCATTACCAATGCATATGCAGTCTCTGCACTTTACTTGCAACATTTTGGAATAGATGTAGCACCTTCAAAATATTACTACTGTACAGTACTCTAATCTCTACTTATTATTATGGAGTTTGACTTTGAGTATGGAGCGAGGTTAACTTGTGATCCACTATCAGCCACTGAGTGGCTATTTACATTGCCTATTACATAGAAAAATAGAATTTGATGGCAGATAAGGACCATTTGGCCCACCTAGTCTGCCCATTTTCCTACCTAACAGATGAGCTGCAGATCCTAGTTAACCAACAGCTTACTTCTTCCAGCCCCCCACTAGGACTGCCTTATGTCTGTCCCATGTATTCTTAAATTTCCCCACTGTTCTTGACTCCACGACCTCCTCAGGGAGGCTGTTCCATGCATCCACAACCCTCTCTGTGAAAAAATACTTCCTCACATTACCTCTGAGCCGTCCCCCCTCTATCTTCAAATTGTGCCCCCTTGTTCTTGCACATCTCTTTTTCTGAAAGATGCTACCCTCTTGAACTTTGTTGATTCCCTTGAGGTACTCAAAAGTTTCTATCATGTCCCTCTCTCCCTTCTTTCCTCAAGGGTATACATATTAAGCTCCTTTAGTCTTTCTTCGTATGTCTTCTGGTGCAGACCCTGCACCATTTAGGTTGCCCTCCTCTGGACAGCCTCCACTCTGTCTATGTATTTGCGGAGATAGGGTCTCCAGAACTGCACACAGTACTCCAGATGGGGTCTCACCAACTGTCTGTACAGAGGTATAACAACTTCCTGTTTTCTACTATTGATGCCTCTTCCTATGCATCCCAGTATCCCCCCAGCCTTTCTTACTGCCTTCCCACATTGCTTGCCCACCTTTAGGTCATCTGATATAATTACCCCCAGGTCCCTTTCCATTTTTACTGTTGTCAGTATCTCACCCCCCATTGTGTACGCTTCCCCTGGGTTTTTGTTTCCCATGTGCATTACCTTGCACTTCTTTGCATTGAATCTGAGTTGCCATACATTTGACCATTTCTCCAACCTTGCCAAGTCCCTTCTCATCCTTTCCACTCCATCTTGTGTATTAACCCTGCTGCAGATCTTTGTGTCATCTGCAAAGAGACATACCTTTCCTTCCAGTTCCTCTGCAATGTCACTTATAAAGACATTAAAAAGGACTGGTCCCAGTACTGAACCCTGTGGTACCCCACTAGTAACCCTTCTTTCTTCACTGTGTACTCCATTTACTACTACCCTTTGCATCCTGTTGTCTAGCCAATTTTTATCCAGGCTACCTCCTTGGGACCCACTCCAAGGCTGGCTAACTTGTATATTAATCTTTTGTATGGGACTGTATCAAATGCCTTGCTGAAATCTAGGTAGGCCATATCCACAGACCCTCCCTGGTCTACTACTTTGGTCTCCCAGTCAAAGAAAACTATTAGATTCATCTGACACGACCTTCCCATCGTGAATCCATGCTGCCTTGGGTCCTGTGCCCTACTGGCCTCTAGATACTCAACAATTCTTTCCTTCAGAAGTGATTCCATAATTTTCCCTACCACTGAGGTAAAACTAACTGGTCTGTAGTTTCCTGCCTCTGTCCTGCTCCCACTTTTGTGAAGAGGAATCACATCTGCTCTCCTCCAGCCCTTGGGTACCACCCCATCCTTCCATGATTTGTTAAAGAGAGTAGTCAGCGGTGTCACTATTTCTGCCCTTAGTTCTTTTAGAATTCTTGGGTGAATCCCATCAGGCCCCATTGCTTTGTCCACCTTCAATTTTATTAGTTCTTTCAGAACCCTTTCTTCTGTAAATGGACTGGTATTGACCCCCATCTTCAGAGTGTTTCTCTTGTTTGGTTTAGGTACCTCCCTCCTCTTCCTTTGTGAATACTGAGCAGAAATATTCGTTTAGTATCCCTGCTTTTTCACTGTCACCCTCTACCCACATTCCCTCCCCTTTATTAAGCCTCAGTATCCCTCCTTTGGTCTTTCTTCACTCCCTAATGTACCTATAAAAGGTCTTATCCCCCTTAACAGAATTGGCTATCCTTTCCTCAGTTTGGGCCTTTGCTATTCTGACTGCTTTCCCAGCCTCTTTCTGCTTTAACTGATAAAGTTCTCTATCCTGCTCCTTCTGGGTTTCCTTATATTTCCTGAATGCTAACCTTTTCTCCTTAACCTTCCCTGCCACCTCTTTTGAGAACCATAGCATTTTTTTCCTTCGTTGTGTTGTGTTATATTGATTTGCTTTACATAAAGGTTTGTTGCCTCTGTGATGGCTGTTTTGATTACTCCCCATTGTTCCTCCACCCCTCCTTCTTGCCTGTTTGCTAGTGCTTTTCTGAGGCACTCTCTCATTTTCCCAAAGTCAGCCCTCCTAAAGTCCAATACTCTTGCTTTTGTACGGCTTGATTGTATGGCTGTGTTTACCGTGAACCACCATGTTTGGTGGTCGCATGTTCCCAGATGGCTACCCACTTCTAAATCTGAGATTCTTTCTCTGTCCCCATTTAAGAGTACCAGGTCTAAGATTGCTCCCTCCTGAGTGGGTTCCAATACTAGCTGTTTGAGGCTTGCCCCCTGTAGGGCATCAAGAATGACCCTGCTCTTGGATATGCCTGCAGCAAAAGTGCTCCAGTTAACATCTGGCATATTCAGGTCCCCCATCAACAATATCTCCCCTTTTTCTGACATTCTAAGGAAGACTTCTATCATTTCCTTGTCCATTTCCTCCCTCTGAGATGAGGATCTGTATAAAACCCCCATGTGGATTGTGGTGCCATTTCCTGTCTCCAGGGTGACCCAAAGTGCCTCATCTGCTCCCTGTTTACTCTTTAGTTCTGTTGCTTTGATCCCTTCCTTTACATAGAGAGCTACTCCTCCTCCTCCTCTTTTACCCTCCCTGTCCCTCCTGTAGATTGTGTATTCTGGTATGTTGACATCCCAGTCATGGTTCTCTGTGTACCATGTTTCTGTGACTACCACAATATCCAGGCAACCCTCTTCCATCAAGGCCACTAGTTCAGGGGAGCTTGTTACACAGACTACGGGCATTGGTACTCATCACCCTCCACTTTTTGATAGCCTTACCCCTTTTAACCCCATTCTTGTCCTTACTGCCTTTGCCTTTTTTTACATTTACCTCTGTTCTGCTCCCTAATAACTTCTCTACCTTGGTGTTTACCTCACTAATTACCATGTTTTGTGGGGGGAGGCTAGGATTTCCCTGCTCCTTTTCAGTGCCTCCCTCTTGGATATTTTAAATGCTTGCCAATGAAGCATTTAAATCTCTCACCTAGGATCCTGGTTCCCCCCAGACAGATGCAGACCATCGCACTAGTATAGGTCTGCATCCCTCCAGGTGGCTCCCCAGTCCCCAATGAAGCCAAAACCCTGAGCTCCACACCAGTTTTTCAACCAGTCATTGAATTCCCTGGTGAGGAGTGCCCTAGCATCACCCTTGCCATAGACAGGCAGCACCTCCAAGAAGGTTACCATATGTGCTACTTGTCTAAGGCCCCTCCCCAACTCTACAAACTCCTCTTGCACTGCTCTGATCCCATTCCTAGCCAGGTCATTTGTCCCTAGGTGGACAATGACATCCAGCTCCCTCCCTCATGCAGCTCCTCCCACGATCCTGAGGATTCACTTCCTGTCCCTCCAAGCCGTGGCGCTAGGAAGGCACCTTACCTTCCTCTCCCCTTCCTCCCCCATTTCTACCCCCCAATGATTGAGTTCCCCACCAGAAGTTGTTTCCTTCCCCTGTGGGGTCCCATGCCACCCTCCTGTGGGTCTCCTTTGTGAAGGTTCCCAGCATCCTCCTTGGTCTCCACTGCAGGTGCCTCTATAGAGGAACCAGTATCCACCAGAAGAGCGAATTAATTGTGGAGAGGTACAGCTGGAGGGATGCATCTCTGTTCCACCACTCTCTCCCTCCCTGAGCCCACCCTGGTCCAGCCTCTCCTCTTTCTTGACTACCTCTGAGGTAGTGGCAGTGGCCCTGGTGGTCCCTGGGTGGAGAAGGAGGTTTCACGAATCCTAGCCAGGTCAGCCTGGAGACGGGCGACCTCCTCTCTCAGACCAGAGAGGTGCCTGCAAATAGGGCAGCATTGCAGCCTCCAGAATGTCTTCCGGAACACTGCTGCCCCACAGCCATTGCACTGCACCACTCCTGTCATGTATTATTTTGTGTCCCCTTTACTATTTCTCTGTATGCTTACTCTCTCCTCCACCTTCAACTATCACCCTTCCTGTTCTGGGACAGCAACTTCCTATCTTCTTCAGTAGCCTCCTTCTTCCTTGCTCAATGTCAGACCACCAGCAGTTGGAGGGGAGTGAGCTACTTTTTTCCTTTAGGGTTGACAAAACCAATGTTTCTCTATGATCCTTCCCTTCCTACTGCCAAACAGGAAGTTCCTGTTGACAGTCAAATCCAGTGGCTACTTACTTACTAGTATCTACCACAGACTGGCCAGCCACATATGATTTCAAAATGAGGCTTGAAAAGAACAAAGCTGAGGCTAACTGAATTTTCTCTGCTCCTCCTCTGATCGCTACTTCATTCCCTGATTCATTGTTATATAACCTTTTAGTTACTCAGCAGCACTTCCCTTTGTTCTATCCTGCCCCACACTATCAAATTAGCAGCCTGCATTTACTGAGCTCACTTTCCACATGAATCACCGCAGCTACTGGATTAGATTTCAACCATCGCACCTGGACTCATAGCATTTCTGGATCAGCCAGTCATATGCAGCAGTGCTAGATATTGATACTGGAAGCTTGGATTCAGCATCTTGTTACCACTGCTCTCCGGGAGATATTGCATTTCGCTCTGCACCCAGGCAGACCATCACTCTCACATAAATCTGACACTTATACTCAGCGTATTGTAAAAATTTACTATTGCTGCCTTTCGCTGCTCTGCAGCTTATTTATTCCTGCTATGTCACTTCTTACTTGCAGTTCCCGCATGCCTACATTTTTTTTTATTTAGTTGTTTAACCAGGTATAGCACACCAAGCCGAAAGCTTTTTTACAGGAGTGACCTGGGAGCACAAGGAGGTTAAGTGACTTGCTCAGGGTCACACAGTATGCAAGTGGAAGCTGTGGGATTCAAACCCAGGTCAGGTCTGCTGGATGTCACCAAATTTGCAGCTCAGAGCCTTAGACCACTGCGCTATACTGCCTCGCTTCATCATTGCCCTTACATCATCATTGCTCCTTGCTTGCGCACACTCTTGTTACTTGTATACTGCCATCACTGCACTCAATGCTGCATTTGACTTTGCAAGCTCTCGGCACCAATGCTCTTTGCAATCAGAGCACTGTGCTCATTCAACTTTCCAGCTTTTTAGCTCTCAATTAATTGAGCCTCACCTGACTGCCTTCAGTGCTCATGACTCCCTCCTTGGGTTACAGTTCGCTAGCCTTCGTGGGGCCAGCTGCTGTTCTGTACTACTTCCCTATAGGCTGACCTACGTGTGGTCCAGCTGCCATGCTAGCTTACGTGGAGCTGGCTGCCACTTTTTACTTACCCCACCAGCTGACTGCATGTGGTCCAGCTATGAATGCTAGCTTTGTGGGGCTAGATGCCATCTTGTACTTAGCTTACCTTACTAGCAGATCTAGCCTGGTACAGATATGCTAGCCTTCTAAGGTTTCACTACTACTCCATTTACTCAGGCCAACATAAGCAGTTATAGTACCACCTACCATCTATCAGCTGACCTACACGTGGTCTAGCCTCACTTCCTTATCTCATTGTGCTACCTCCCCTTCATTCCCATGGATGATTCCTACAGAGCTGCTTTTCATTCAGACCTACCTTTCCAAATATGCTCCCTACAGCTTCCGCCTTACATTGGATTATTTCTGGAATTCATCAGATATACGCTTTAATTCTCTTGGATGCTCCTCACCATGCTACTTCAACTTCCCCGGAGTTACTACTAACATCTCCACCAGGATGCCCTTCTGACATTTATTCAATATTGTCTTTCTTGGTTGAACTGACAGAAACATAGAAACATAGACTTTGACGGCAGATAAGGACCACTTGGCCCACCCAGTCTGCCCATTTCCCTACCTATTGGATAAGCTGCAGTTTCAGGATGCTTGTTACCTCTCATCAAGTTGCCAACTCCTCTGCCAAGGTCTGCCTAAAACTACAGTACTACTCCGCACTAAAATGACTCAGGATATGCCGCCATTACAATACTGTTTACAATTTATTTCTCACTACTTCGCTGCTTTTCTGCATTGCACGCAGTTTGACATTTCCATTGCATTATCTACCATTGCTCTGTAACCTGCTTCGCCCCGCAGGGCCGGAGGTTCACCGCTGCATTTTGCCAGACCTGCTCTCCTACAGGCCTGGAGGTCCTTTGCTCCTACATATTACTGAGCCACAATCGCCTACTTCTATGACCTGCTTTCACCCATCAGACTGGGGGTTTGACTACTTCTACTCTACACTTGCCTTGCCCAGCTCTGGCCTGGAGATTCACATATTCTACCACATGCCTACCTGCCATCATGTCAGCCAGCCCTAGGAGCTAGTTTATTATGGACTCACATCTGGATTGTTTAAACATTCATCATCTATATTTGAATGCTTGCCCTGCCGTTTCAGTCATATGAGTATTACTACTGCTACACTCTTACCAGGACGCTTAGTTGAGCTTATCCAGAAGACCTTCAATATCCTGATTTATGCTGTAGGCTTCTTGGACCCTGTGACAATGCTACTTCATTTGACTCAGCCTCTTCAGCTTTCACTATCTATGACACATAAGCTCGACTATTCAGGACTAGTCAGAATATTCTTACCAAGTCAATTCCAGCTAAGGTACCATTCTGGCTTTGAAACGTGGATGTCAACATTGTTACACTACCATTTTGATCCACACAAAGCTCTTTGAATCCCATGCTATTACCATTCTTCATACCCCTCGCTGTATACCATTCATAAGCTATGCAATACTACTTCCCTGCTTCTACGTCTGCATCATGCAGCTTACTTACTGCTACAACTGACCTATGTACAGGTCCACTTATTTACACTACTTGCTCATACTACCTGCTTTGCTCTTACAGGGCCTAGAGGACATCATGACTACCACTCCATTTACAACCAACTTCGCTGCTCGTGAGCCGGAAATACTTCTGACTTATGTCACCCTATTCACACTATGCTCTCTACCTGCTTCACATACTTGCTTCCCCTCTCCAGATTGGAGGTTCCTACTGCTCCATCCTCAGATAATGCAGCATATGCCAGTTCTCGTGCTTCATCGCCACGGCCTTCATTTAAGAAGCTTGCTAAGCAGATCATGACCCAACAGTCCTCCTTCTAGACATGGATGTTGAGCCTTGGATTCCTGGTTCTCCTCTAAGAAGTCATCCTCACCTGCTGGAGTGCTGCACCACTGCAACTCATCACTTCTAATTCATATTGGCCATGGATTCCACTCTACTATCATTCCAACATGCACATGGATTCTTGAACTTGAGTTTACTAGGAGGATGCTTGCTCTGTTCACCTGACATGTCATGATTCATTACTTCTTCAGTTCTCCATTTCTCTGGATCAGGTTCTACAACTTGGGGTTCAGATTAGTCGATTAATCAAAAAGTTAGGATTACTCTCCTTCAGTATGCCCAGAAGGATGGGCAGGTCAGTAGCCATGGGTCCTCAGAGGTTCCCCCCAAGGGTTTTTTTCCTCTCCTGCATGCTACTGGCCACACTCTTCAGAGTTGGAGGAGGTGCTCATACTGTTACTCATTCTTCTTGGGGGTGTCATCCTACTTGACTCCTTCTAACAGTCGGATACAGAACAATCGTTGATATCATTATTTTTTTGGGGGGACTCATAATACTGGACTAAGCATCATTCATACGGTTGGATACAGAGAAAGGCCAAAACTATCAAATCATAACAAGTGACTCATCAGTTCGTGCATCTAAGCACTTTGAATATACTATCCAGTTCATATGTACTATAATCACTGACTTGCTCATGTCTATGCTAAAGTACCTAAGCATGAATCATTCATACTACTAGTACCTTGCAAGCATTATCCTATTTACTGGTCTGGCCTCTGTATCCAAGCACAACCTACAGTATCCAGCTACAGTATGTAACATAAGCACTGATCTCTGAACCACAGTTAAATTTAGGGCCATGCCCATAGTTAAGTGGGGGAAGAGCTCCTCCCCATACCATATTTAAACTAGCAGGATGCGCACCACCCTGCTTAGAGCGAGTCGCACTCACCCACCATCCTCCCCTGACACCTCCTCCTTCTGCGGTACTCTTATCCCACTGGGAGGGGGTCTCATAATACTGGACTAAGCATCCTTCCTACGGTGGGATACAGAGAAAGACCAACACTATCAAATCATAACAAGTGACTCATCAGTTCAAGCATCTAAGCACCTTGTATATACTATCCAGTTCATATGTACTATAATCACTGATTTGCTCATGCATATGCTAAAGTACCTAAGCACGAATCATTCATACTACTAGTACCTTGCAAGCATTATCCTACTTACTAGTCTAGCCTCTGTATCCAAGCACAGCCTACAGCATCCAGCTACAGTATGCAACATAAGCACTGAGCTCTGAACCACAGTTAACTGTTGATATCTAAAATAATGTATACCTATGGTATTTCCTCCTTATCCTTCCCCTCTTTTCTCCCCCCAATTGGCAGCCTGTATCTGTGAGGTTTTCTGTTAACAAAGGGTTTTCTGAATAAAATAAATGTATTAAAGCAACCACTCACAGTAAATAAAATATGAAAAAGGCAATATGACATGGAACCCTGACTGCACCTTTGTTGTCATAAGAGATGCTTGTATTTACTGTATATTCCTCAGCAACATGACAGGTGCTACAAGCAGAATTGAGCCCATTTGTGAAGAACTACCCCTGCTTTGGCAGTGTGCACAGTTGCCTAGCAACATTCTCGCATTGTGAGAAGTGCAGGTAGTGATATGTCACTACTGCGGTTCAACACAAATGGGCTTGAGAGGTTCAGGTGTTGTTTCATAGTGGTGGTGTCTTGGCGCCATTAATGGATTACTTGAAATCATACAACTTTCAAAAAGAAGGTATGGAAACATAACTATTTTAAATGAGCTGGTGAGAAAATGATTGGGCAGTGAAACTAAAGAACTAAAAAACTGTTATAAAATCCCTACAGAGCTTAATGCTGAATGTGAAACATAAGACAGCATTAGAAAACTGAGATACTGGGTAAAAAAAATGCAATAACTTCCCTGTGTGACAAATGCCTTTGTTAAAGGGATAGTAGGTTTAATACCTAGGTGACACATAACTTTGCTGTGGAGCACACAGTGTTGGTGAAGGGCATAATAGTAGAAAGTAAGCTGCTGAATGACTTGAAAATAAGTAATGTTGTATTTTCACAAGCAGCAATGAAGAGAATAAAGAAATTAAGCATAACATAAATGAGAACAAAATACAAAAAATGTTCCAGTAGATCTGGTAATGTAATCTCCACATAATTAAATTTCATGAATATGAGATATGTAAGAAGAAGATCAACAAAAAAGGATAAATTATAATGTTATTATATATTTTTAAACAGACGTAATTCCCGGTGAGCAAGCTCTATCGGAGCAAAACATAGGGGACAGAAAATAAAACAAGCATCAAAATTGAACTGCATGTGTGGAACAGCAATTAATGCTTTTTATGAGGCTCCTGTAACTTCAAGCTTTTTTGGATTGTGAACCTGGTTGTGTGCCCACTGGGATAAGTTTTTTACTGCATTTCCCCAAAGAAGGTGTGATATTTGGACCTGTTACATGGGCATTCTAGCGAAAAAGGGTTCATACTTGACCCCAGGACTAGAGACTGGTAATTGTTTAGACCCAAAACAGACAGGAGGGTTACCCTGTTTGTTTCCTGTTCATATATTGTACTTCGAGGTTTGGCACTGTGGGAGCAGAAGGCCTGACCCCCAGAGTGCATTTGTGACATAACCTATTCCCTGCACAAAGATCAGTGTTATCCCTTGTGCTACCCCAGTCCCTCACCAATCCATACTCCTTGATCCCATATCATTCCCTCAGTCACTTGTTGAAGTTGCTGATTCTTTTCTGTGGTGAGGTGTTTGATGATACATGCATGATAAATCTTTCTTTTCAGAAATGACAATGGTGTTTTTTTTCTTTGTAATATCTGTTGAGTTGGTGCTCCTCCTCCTCAGGTGTCTTCCAAAAGTTACTGCTAGAATATCCTAATAGAGATGTAGGAAAATGTGCGATAGCAAAACCCTGTCGAAAGACCAATATTTGTACATGTAATTGCCATCAGTAAGTAGCTAGGGCCGCTAATGTATAAGCAATATGAGCACTCTGTGATAAGAAAAGTAAAAGTAGAACCACAGTGAAAACTTGTTCTGGGCTATTCTTGGTAAACACAGTTTGCCTTATTCTTCCTATGGATTCTGGAAAAGTCACACTGCTATAATTAAAGAAAAGAAAAACATCAGTAAATAACACATGTGAGATAATATATGTCCCCGTTAATCTAATGTTGCCACTTTCATTTCAACTATTTAATCTGTACTGGGATATCATTGGTAAACATATTCTGTCCCTACTTAGTATGTGGTCTGTCTAAACCACAGTTTTAGAATGTAAGTAACAATAACAGTACATACAAGAGGATGAAATGAATACTGTTTTTGTTCATCTACAATTGCAACGTGTACCACCTTATCACAGTGACAGCATAGTATATATGGGAAGGAGATGAAAGAAAACAGCCTTCTGTCATGTGTAAAACAAAGAGAAATAAACCCCCACACAGAGGGCTAGCCTGCTACCATAATTGATTCCCTTATAAAAAAAAGAAAAAAATAAGACACATAAAAAAGCCCAGGCACATTTCATAATACACACAGCAGACTGATGACATGAAGGTGTATTATTTAGGCTATTTTTTTTAATGAGTTGCTGTCTGTTTTTCTAGTTCTGTATCCATGAAATGCAGCTTTTACAGTGGAGAAATGAAATGTATGTTGCACAATAATGGTGCATTTTAAATACTGAAATGAAAATAAACAAATGTCCTTAAGCCTATTAGTGACTAAGGAATAAAAAAATAATTGGATATGCTGAAATTTCATGCTCGACGTATGGAGGAAAATGTATGGTCTTTGGTTAATAACCATGCTGTAAATACTTTGAGAGGTTGCCAACACATTATTATAAACCTCAAGAGAGCAGTTCAAGAGGTTTTCAGATGACATGGCAACCTCAAGACGTGTTTTCTGCATGGTTGTTAACCAAAGACCATACTTCATATTTTATAGTGTATAGGCTACCAAGATTGTGTAATCTCAAATTGAATTACTTTACTGAATTAATCTACAGAACATCGATTGTTGTTTTTGTTATACTGTTGATATGACTCACTCAAGAAGGGTTAACAAAAGAGTGATGTCATATCAGTGGCATAACATAGAGAATAATATATGGGGTGGTGTGTGTAATGAGATTTTGCACACACCAGAGTTGTGGGATGCTACATAAACCCCGAGGGCGAAGCCCGAGGGGTTTATAAACTGCATTCCACAATGAGGGTGTGTGTAAAATCCGAGTTTTACACACACTACCCCTTATTTTATTTTTTATAATTGCTGGCATGCGCTTTTTTGCCTCAGCAATCATAGAAAATAAAATGATCCGCTTTAGGCAACCAGGGAGCAGTCAAAAGTCTTAGTGTTCTGTGGTCTGACAAGTTCTAGTACTCCGCTTATGTGAGGTAACAAGTAGAGAAAGTAACGGTAGCTGTGTGTATATTTTTTCTGTTTCCGGTATTCTTACTTACCGGGCAAACAGCGGTTGCGGAGCTAAGGTGTTCTTCGGTGTGATGAGGAGAGACCCCCCAGCTCTCGTGTCTGGAGAAGGAAACCAGACGGTGTGTTCCTTTTCTGCTGGTTTTTGTTTGTGAGAATTTTTTTTTTCAAATACAAAGAGAAGAAAAAAAAATACAGACAGCGAGCGGCATTGCTTCTCGGAAGAATGAACTGAATGGCACATATTAAGGGAGCACTGTGACGCGCATGCTTGATCAGAGGGAAACCTGGCACGTGTTTGCCGTTATAAACAGCTGAGCTGGTTATAATGGCAAATTATAACCTGGTTTCCCTATGGGAAAAAGCTCCTGCCAGTAATTATATAGAGGATAATGCCTGAGTAACAGTGGTTAACCATGATGTAATCACCTCAAGCAGTTGCCTGGACAACCAAGTAAACCTCGAGAGTGCAGCTTGAGAGGTTTACAGTTGTTATGGCAGCTGCACAAGGTGATTACATCCATGGCTGACCACCGTTACTCAGACATTGTATTTTATAGTGTATGGAAAAACTAACTACTGTGGGAAAAAATATTTTTTTTTTCAATGTGCATTTGTTCTCCTGCTCAACTATGAATGACTTGTGGTTTGAATGTTGAGCAACTGGAGTGCTGAAATTGGCGATTGTGATTTATACTGCAGTGGGTCTGTAACTGTCTGAATGGAATGTGTGTATTTTGCATCTGTGGTGAGGTGTTTGGTGACACGTGCATGATAAATCTTGCTTTTCAAAAATGACAGTGATTTCTTTTGTGTCATGTCTCTTGAGCTGGCTCTCCTCCACATTAGGTGTCTCCCAAATGCTACTGCTAGGATATCCTGGATAGAGATATAGGAAAATGTGTGATGGCAGAACTCTATTAAAAGTTTAATATTTGTACATGTAATCACCATCAATAAGCAGCTAGGTTCACTAATGTATGGGCAATAAGAGCACCATGTAATAAGAAAGGTAAATGTAGAACCCCAATGAAAACGAGGTGTTACATCTGTACTGGCCAGTCCTTGGTAAACACAATGAGCCCCATTCTTTCTATGGACTCTGGATAAAGCACACTGTTAGAATGTAAGGAAAAAAAGAAATAAATAACACAGGTGAGATAATATTTGTTCCCCTTAAAGGGACACTGTCAATCTGTTTTCCACCATATTATTACGAGTTAAAAAAACACATTTTATAATTTCTTACCTTCTCTAAAATTCATTAATGTTGCTGTTTATTTTGTCTCTCTCCTTGTTTAGTAGAAGTGAAATGCATGGTAATGTATATTTATAAATAAACTTGTTTTGTTTACAATCCTGGATCGGTTCTTACTGCACAACTTCCTGAGCATTAGAAACACCCCCAAATGGTGCAGTCACTCATGATGCAGCACCTACCTAAACTCCCACTGCATCATAAGTGGCTAGACTATGTTGTGGGTGTTTCCAAATCTAGGAAATGTGCAGTTGTAGCTGATCAAGAAATGTAAACAAACCTGTTTTTGTGTGGTAACACCAGTATGTTTGGCAGTATGTTTTTCACTTTTTTAAAGAAAAAATAATGAGAATCAAACTACTAACTACTGAACATCAGCAATCTTTACAGAATGAGTACAACCATTAAATGTGTTTTTTGCAACTAGGGAAACTTTGAGGCCTAAGGGGTTGACAGCGTCCCTTTAATCCAATATTGCCACTTCCATTTCAGCTTTTAGATCTGTACTGGGATATTGTTGATAAAAACATTCTGCCCCTACTTAGTATGTGGTCTGCCTAAACCACAGTTTTAGAATGTAAATAACAAAAACAGTAAACTGTGGCATGGTAGTGCCACTATAGTTAGGGTTGCGTAGCCATTTCTATGTTAAACCTCAAAGTTTACACTTCAATAACTTTTGAACCATTTGTCCGATTTGCCTGAAATTTGGAATGTAGACAGAACTTGACATAGATCTCCAGATCTGGAAATCTGTTTGTTAGTTGGATATACAGTTGGTTGCGGAATCCTAGCGTGCTAAAAAAGTGAAAAATCCCGAACATTCTGTATTCTTTGTCTACCCATAATGCACTGAAGAATGCATTTAAGTGGGTTCAGATTGGGTTGGCTGCATGGGTCCTGGTTAGCATTGGTGCCTTTTGAAGATTTAGTGAAAAAATCTTGTTCCGTTCAAAAGTTATGCCATTTTTTGTCTCCCATTATAGTCAATGGGAAAATTTATATGTGCAGTTCGAAAATTGTTGCGATCATATTTTTAGTGTCGAGCTTGCCAAAAATAGTGTCGAGCTTCCACCATCTTGTTTTCAGTTAGCAAGAGAGGAAAAAACCTTATAACTCAAAAATACTGCACTTCTGAACACAGGGATCATTGGGTTTACCTAAACTGGTCACAATGAACATGCCTATGGCATTAGTTTTTGGCTAGCTAGCCAGGAAATGTGTTTTCCAAATTGTTTTATGTTTTTGATTGCAACAACATTTTTTGTGCTGCGAAAACAATCACAGCAACTTTAAATATGATCGCAATCACATTTTTTTGATAACGATCATATCCCCATTATAAAGATAGGAGATTTTTGCTATCTGTTCATTTTCCTTGTCACTTGATTGTGGCAAAGTGGATTGTGCTATTGGTATCAAATTTTCACAGTATGAAGCTCTAGTGCCATGGATGTGCCTTTCAGAGTTTTGGTGTGGAATGCTTCAAGATGCCCATAGTTGCAGCATTCTGAAGTTCAGAAATGTGCCCATAGGAAAACATTGCAGATGTTAATTTCCTTTGTCTGTTCATTGTGTGAATGTGGATTTCGGTATTGGCCTGAACTTTTCAGGGTGGAAAGGCTTAGTCCCACAGGTGTGCCTTTTGGTGGTTTGAGATGGAACCATTGAAGATGCCCATAGTTACAGCATTCCAAAGTTCAGAAATTTTCCCATAGGATAACACTGCAACACCCATGACGCCTTTCGGGGCCTATATCTAGAAAATGGTTCGAGATATGGACTTTTCGTCGCAAAATTTCTTAGTCCCCCCTGCAAAGAACTAGGTTACAAAGACATGAAAACCCTGAAATTTGAATTTTTTTTCTACCTTGTATGGCTCCTGAAATATTTGAGAATTAGTCTTCCAATTGCTCATTTTCATGGCTCTAGGCCACAGTTATGACCTCAGGCTTACCACTCACATTGTATTTTGGTGCCCCTATCTCGGAAATGATGCGAGACAAGGGTTCAGTTGATTATTCTTGCATTAACTACTCACTGTCACGATTACAACACTTGAATTTTTTTCTAGCTGCTATGGTTCATGACATATGGCTACATAAGTGTTACAAGGGCTCCTTGCCTTATAGGGATGTGGTATGGCTCCATAGCTATGTGTAAGTGGGTGCACACACACACACACACATACACAGCATTATGCACAACTGGATGACAAGGTGGGAGCACGGGGCCCTTCACCAAGCCACCCATTTCTATTACTAGTTACATTGCACTTTTAAAAAAAGAAAGGAAATTCTTTGCAAAAACTTCATTAATGCATCATTTAGGGTTGCTTCCACGCTGACAAAAGTTTACCACTCCACGACCACCAGCCCCCCACCCTCCACACACCACCAGGCATCAGGGTGTGTGTTGGGGTGGTCGTGCCTAATTCTTGCCCTGTTCCCCTGTACTGCACCACCACAGTTTCTTTACAGATGGAATGGGGTGACAGTTAGGCCAACCACCCCAATGCATACCTCGATACCTGGTGGTGTGTGAAGGGTGGGGGGTGGTGTGTTGGTGTGGAAACAACCCTAACTGATGCATTAACAAGGTTTTTGCAAAGAATACACACACACACACACACACACACACAGTGGCATCCTCCAGGATGAAACCCACTTTTATAGCACTCTGCAGTATGCTGCAGCTGACCTACTGAACAAAGCAATGTATTTTAATGGCAAAAGTTCCTTTTGTTATCCAGGAAATGGTGGCATTCACTTCATCCTGGCAGTGTCACATTTTAGGGATTAATTGCCTATGAAATTATATTGATATATATATATATATATATATATATATATAGATATATACACATATATATACACACAAACACAAACACACACACACACACATATATTCATTGCAAAAAAAAACTGTTGTTAATGCATCAGTTAGAATTAAAGTGGCAAAAGTGGGGAAACGAGGTATCAGTGCTGAGACCCTAACACCCCTCCACCCTCCCACCCCACCCTCAAGACCAACAGGTGATGGGGTGTGCCTTGGGGTCATTGGGCCTCTTACCCCATTCCATGTGTAGGAAAGCTGACATGGTGCAGTACAGGAGACTGGGGTGAGAGTTAGGCCCAATGACCACAAGGCACACCCCATTGCCTGTTGTTCTGTACAGGGTGAGAGGGGTGAGGTGGTGGCATGAAGGGGGTGTTAGGGTTTTAATCCTAATGCCTTATTTCCCTACTTTTGTCACTTCAACCCTAAGTGATGCATTAACAGAGATTTTTGCAATGAATTTCCTTACTTTTTGACATACAGATTTGGTCTTTACCATATTGGTCCTTGTAAGAACAGAGCTAGAAGCAAATGATTTGATACGTTTTATTGGACCAACATAAATGTTACAAAAAGAACAAAGCGCTTTAGCTTTCAGACCAACAAAGTCCTTACTCGGAAGCTTTATGACAGTTATTTAGGAAATCCCATACTTTTAACATCCAGATCATGCAGAAAAAAACAGAAAAAATTCCCATTGGTTTAAAATACTTGTCACAAACACACTCCAGGGGTCAGACCCTCTGCTCCCACAGTGCCCAACCTCAAAGTGCAATATATGAACAGGAGACAAACAGGGTAACCCACCCATCTGTTTTGGGTCTGAGCCACTACCAGACTTGAGTCCTGGGGTCAAATATAAACCCTTTGTTGCTAGCACACCCTAGGTAACAGGTCAAAATGTCACTCCCTCTTCAAGGAAACAGAGCAATACTTAACCCAGCTGGTACCCAGCCTGGTTCAACAGTCCCCCTTCTGACTCAATTAAGACCTTGGAGGCTGTAAAGTGCAGTGGGCTAAGGCTCTGAGCTGTAGATCAGGAGACCCTGGGTTTGAATCCCACAGCTGTCTAGGTGCATACTGTGTGATCCTCAGCAAGTCACTTAACTTCCTTGTGCTCCCAGGTCACATCTGGAAACAAGCTTCAGCTCAGTGTGCAATTCCTGGTTAAACAATGTTCCCTTTCTTATCTTGCTGCATACAATATGGTAAGATACTATAAGTGCTCAGACAGGATTTCAAGGGACACCAAGTTTACTAGAATTAAAAATAGTAAATAAAATACAAAACCCAGAACATATAACATTAATGGCACAGTCATAAAATTAATGGAAATTACAAAAATCAAACTCCTTTTTACTGAGTAACTGATTCTATCCCAGTTTCAGTTAGTAAATCATGGTGCTGAAATTACCTAATTTTGGTAGAAGTGCTTCTTAGGAGTCCAGAAGTAAAAAATAAGTCTCTTGAAAGTCCAAACACAAGTATGTATAGTACACTCTGCAGCTTGACAATATCATGAGGGGGAAAAGGTCCCACCCAGCTTGTGAGGACACAGCTCTGTGGTGATGCTGGCTGTGATGTCACTCTTATTCCCACATACTGAATTAGTCACTTGCATCTGCACATTGGAAAGGGAAAGGGAACATTGTTTAACCAGGAGTAGTACACTAAGCCAAAGCTTGTTTCCAGATGCAACCTGGGAGCACAAGGAAGTTAAGTGACTTGCGCAAGATCACACAGTATGCACTTAGGTGACTGTGGGATTCAATCCCAGGTCTCCAGATCTACAGCTCAGAGCCTTAACCCACTGTGCTATACTGCCTCTTATTACTTCACATTGCTAAACATCCCACTTAAAAAATATATATACTTTTTTAATTAGTGAGCCACAGCTTTATGTCAGGTCAGAATTCCCCCTTTGATCTTCAGGGGAACATCCTGAAAGCTATTTCACCTATCTGTGTGAGGCTTACCTCCTGATAGGTCATAAAATGCAGTCTGTGATGGACAGTTTCCTAGGTTTCAAAGCAGTAGTTGTTTTACAGCCTGTTACAACCTGGTGTCTAAAGGAAGCTCTTAATTAGTTTTTCCACTGGGTCAGGGATAGGGCATATCCTTCTTTTCTCTCTGTTCAAAAATCCCATGCCCCATGAGGCTTTTTTTCTAAGCAGTAGTCTAAACATATATTTATGTCAAAATATGACACAAATAATGACAAGCAGATGACTAGTGTCACAATCCTCATTTAAACAAATAATACAAGACACATCAGAGAAGCTAAAAAGTACCAGTTCAACTTCAGCCGAAAAGGCCTAAAAGTCAGATGTGCTTAGAGGATAACAACATGCAAGGGGTGCACTGCACATAAATTAAAATGACTTAAAGATATCTTCAGAGTATGATAAGGACATCTCAAGCTTACTGTAGATCTGTATAGCCCAATTATCTGTGCAGTTCATGAAAAGCAAAACTCACTTGGATTGACATAACTGTAAGTTAAAAACTAGCCCCACAAAATAGAACTACAAAAAATAAATATACATCAGTTCACTCTGAAGGTACATCACGCTGCTATATTTATGTAAGAAATGTACATGTACTGGATGTCGCTATATATTTTGTTTTCTCTCTGGCCCTGTGAAAGAGCAGTTTGAACTCAGTGAGATGAGGACATAGTAATATACAGTCCCCAGAGAAACAGCTGGAATGTTAGTGCTTCACATTCCTACAGAAATGTAAACAGCAGGAACGTCATCTGACTTTGAAATTAAATACAGCAGTGTACCAGTAATTGTGAAGTATCAAAGAGTTTTTGGTTTTTTTGAGGTGCAGTTGAAAGTATCCTCAAGTTTGCTTTGTTTCTAGAATAGGTTTATGTGTTTTTTATTCATACTTTTTCTATTCTTAGTTTTTATGCCTGCAGTACATACACACTAATGCACATGTAAATGCTAGAAAGAATAGCAGGAAGAAGTACACTCATGAAAGGAACACTTCATAGGCATAACAGAGATTGCTAGTAAACTGTGCCAAACAGAAATCACTGATATTATTTCTACAAGTTCCTACAATATACACTAATTTATAACTGTAATGAACTAGACAACCAAATTTAACAAGATGAACAAATATAGGTACTCAGCGAGTGTAAACTGTGTGAACATGACACCAGTTATGTAATGTTCATCAATTGGAAAACAATGTTGATGTAGTCCCCACAAAAGATGCACGGCAGCCAAAAATTGCATTTCTTTCATCTGTTTTTTAAGAGATTTTTTTAAGTTGTTAAAAGTACTGCACAGTTTGGGGAAAAAAAATCTTTCAATCTGAAACAGTCCAAAGCAAACAAACAACAGTTACAAGGCAGAATACTGGCATGACAAGGCTTTCTCCTCTTTGTCAGATATTTTTTTTCTGTGTAATTGTATTTCAGTATTGTATTGCAGTTTTTAAAAACCAGCATTTAGTTAATTTCTTCTACGTTTTGTTTTGTTGTGTTTTTCTACTAGCTGTTTTGCAAATTTCCATGTTTAGAGATGCTAGCTTTGTGTGATATCCTCATATCACAATGAGTCACAGATATTTATGCTTTCAAATATCCTCTGTTTTTCTGTTCTCTCCTTTTTGCCAGAGGTAGTGCCTTGGCATATTGCACTGTTGCCCATCAGAGCATAAGGAGGCCGTTGTATTTTACCAAGCATGGGTTTCCTGATGTCCCATGCATTATTTTCAGGCATACTACAGGCATACCATAAGATTTATTTGTCACCTGCCCTATGACATAGTTCCACATTTTTCATACTGGAGGCGGCAATATGGGCAGTATGATTTGAAAATGAATATACAAGACAGCTGGCATAGTAGTGGATAAACTGTATTGTTCATTACTGCTGGGTTCCACAATGTGCACTAGCAGTGTATTGGACAATTTCCTATGTTTGTAAGTCTATTGTTTTAATTACCAATGCTGTCCCCCACCCCACCCCCAACACACACTATTTAAAGCAAGTTTGAAAAGTGTGAGTTGGATGGACTTTGTATGATGGTCACTAGAGCACGTCTGTATTCAGAACATCACATAGAGCAATACTGTATGTAGTTAAATCATACTGTGCCTTCTGTACTATAATAACATTAGCCACAGTCACGTAAAAACTCCACATCTTTGCAGTAGATATGGAGTTTCCAAAATGGTACAAGTTTGGCAATTGCCCCACCCCTCTCCCCTATCTGATAGCTGAATTAGTGCGCTGCAAGTCTTTCATACTTTCAAGTTTTTTTCTACCAACTGCCATTCAATTTTGAGGATAAACCTATACTGCATTTATTGTCTGCTATATTTTCAATGCAATGTTTTTCAATAAGTGACAAAGTGAGGTCCTGCTGGTGGTGAATCCCCAGTGACAATGAAGAACAAGCTACCAAACTTTGCTGCACATTACTAATGTATGGTTCTATGTGTGGTACACAGCTCAGTGCTTGTGATACCTATAGTAGAGATGAATGAGATATAGTTCATGCTCCAATATACTGGAGTTAGAACAGTATGTAGGAACATGCTTGCATTATGTTGGAGCTGGATGATATGGTTAGTGCTTAGATACATCAGCACTGTATATGAACAAATGTCAGTGGTTGTAGTACATATGAACTGGATTAGATATGCTTGGTGCTTAGATACTTTTTGAACAGATGAGATATAGCAACTGTTAGAACTTGATGTTTTGGCCTTTCTCTGTATCCCAACTTTGGCAGGATGCTTAGTTGAGTAGGATTGAAGGCCCAACAAGAAAAGTAATAACTGGTAGGATTACCTCCTCCGACTCCGGAAAGTATGGCTAGTAGCATGCAGGAGAGGGAAAAACCCCCTTGGGGGGAACCTCCGAGGACCCATGGCTACTGACCTGCCTGTCCTCTGGGCATACTAAAGAAGACTAACGGGTAAGTTCATGAAACAGGGTTACTAAAGTGTGACATGAGGGAGAATTTTTCAAATCAACAATAGATCAATTTTAATAAGCTTGTCAAGACACTGTGACTGAAGAGTCAAAAAGGAACCAGATTATGAGATAACTTCCTAGCAGGGATTTGAGAAAAATCACCTTCAGTGTTGCACGTGCAATGGGGACACCAAACGTTGCACATGCAACAGTGGACACAACTGGTGTTTAACTTGAAAAAAAATTTTACTTTTCTTTTTTACTTTATTTTACTAAGCATTTCAAGAACTATGACCCAAGAGTTAAAACGGGCGTATGTTGTGGGCTAACTCTATATCATACTTGAGAGAAAAGCACCTTCAGTGTTGCATGTGCAATGGGGACACCAAACATTGCATGTGCAAGAGGTGTTTAACTTGAAAAAAAAATACTTTCATTTTTTATTTATTTTGCTAAGCATTTCAAGACAGTATGACTCAGTAGTGAAAAAGGGACTATGTTGTGGGATAACTCCATATCAGATATGAGAGAAAAGCAATTTCAGCATTGCGCGTGCAACAGGGACACCAAGCATTACACTTGCAACGGTGGACACCACACAAATGTTTAAGTAAAAAAAAAGCATTGCCTTAACCCCTCTCTCACCAACGTCCTGCAATACTTTTAAGACCCTATCTGAAAAGAAAATCATCCACTCAAAAAAAGCTGGATGCTTTTGCTGAAAATTTAGGAACATGTAAAAAGTGCCGTTTGCTTGGACACCACAGTTGCATGGGCCACGCAAAACTTGAGTGAACCAGAAATATTATAATAATTGAAAAACTAGGGTGAAAATGTTTTCATTAACAAAACACAACACCCAATGCAGTGTTTAACATAAATTTTCTGAAGTGCAACTAAAATAAAGTCTTCATAGAAGCAATGGAATGTACTGTGGTTTTGCATGTCACATTTTGCTAGGGAAAATCTGTGTCATTCTGGAGCTGGACATGGAATAAAAATAAAATGGTTGCAGCTAGGTTTCTCAAACTATGAAATGTATCTGTACTTGTGGCTATCTTTTAAATTTACTTATCATGACTGCAGTGGCTGTTGTTAATTTTTTTTAAATCAACATGCAAAGTATTGGGCACATTGGTACCCCTATTTCATGAACTTACCCTATTAATCCAAATGTAACCAATATTAAGTTGTTGTCTAATTCAAATCCTAAGGTTGACTGAAGATCTTGAATTTGGTTGCAAGCAAGCAATCCCAGATTTGAGGTACTAATGTTGAGTATCCAGCAAGAAGATGGTAGCATATCCTGTTAGCAAAATCCCAGTCCAGTGTAACCATAGGTGTACAAGGTGAGAAGTTTCACACTAAGGAAAACTTGATCAAAGGTTGTGAGAAGAATCACATCTTAGAAGGGCGAGAGTGTAGCACTGGTTGAAGAGCAATCCAAAATGAAAAGAATTCCTTTGCAAATGGAGGGAGAACTATGAGCAAACAACTAATTTCCTTGCGAGGCAGACTAGGGGAGTATGTTGAGCCATGCCCCGAATTGCAAATTATAGTAAAGCACTTGGCCCCTTGGTGGCAAAGCGAGTAAGCAATGCAGGCTGCCATGCCGTAAGAGGGTGGAGAATATGGAGACTATGGAGACCTTCAGGCCCTGTGGAGTGAAGCAGGAGTATGCAAAGTAGACAATATAGGCCCAATGAGGGTGGGTTGGGCAGGAAGCCAGGCCATTTGTGGGTGAGGCGGATAGAAACCTCCATGCCCCCTTGCGGGGTGAAGCAGGTTTCTGTGGAGTAAACATATAAGCTCATTGAGGGAGAGTAGGAGTAAGTTGAGCAGAAGCCAGTCCTTTGCAGGTGAGGCAGATAGAAGCCTCCATGCCCCCGTGCAGGGGAGAGGCAGGTTTGTGTAGAGTAAACATATAGGCCTATTGAGGGCAAGTAGGAGTAAATCAAGCAGAGCCTGCCCTACCAAGTGAGGCGGATAGAAACTGCTATGCCTCCTTGTGGGGCGAAGCAGGTTTGTGTAGAGTAAGCAGGTAAGTAAAGGAAGCCTCCTGTTTTGCTCTGCAATATGGCCTTGTAGAGGTGGCATAGATGTACATTTGAGCATGAGCCAGGGCCAGACAGGTGAAGCTGCAATAGCAGACTTATGAGGTTTGGTATGAGAAGGTCCAGTAAAATGTCAAGTCTCTGATGGTCAAGTTACGGAAGAGAAGAATGTGGTGAAGGGGGAGACTGAATCAGATAAATGGGCAACTCACCCAGATATGGTAACCCCACATATCATGAGAGTTGTTTAATGTATGAGGCTGGAACCTATGAGATTTGGAATGGCATGATGGAATATAGCAAGTCTAGGAAGTTCCAGGCAAGATAAGGCATCAGCAGATTGTCCCAGAACAGCTGAATTGACAGCATGGTGAGAAGAATCAAGTAGAACTGATAATGAATGGCCTGTAACACCATCAACAGAAGCAGAGGTAAGGTCCATAGCTAAGCAGGCAAGGATGTCCTTGATGAATACAAGCCAGGTGCAAGCAAGTGGAAGATAGCCGGCTGGCAACGCCCAGTACTGAACAACTACAACTGAAGGTGAGACATCATTGGTACAGTCCCCAGTGTTGCTTGAAGTCAGTGATGAGGCGACATTGAGATGAGGAGTCCGACGCAGATCCTGGTAACATGGATGCCCAAAGAAGTAGTATGGCAATCCAGAACTAGGTTGGCAGAGAGCAAAGCAGCAGGGAACAGAACTAGATCCAGGATGAGGAGAAAGTAAACACTGCCTATGCACAGTTTAAAGGTAAGGCGGATGGAAACAAAGGTCTTGATATGGTCCAGATCCAGAAGATCTAGTTGATGCGCAGGTAGACAATGCAGAAGAGGATGGTCTGGCAGCAGCAGATCCAGATAGTGATGAAGGAATGGGAATGATGGTGAGCCAAGCCAGGGAGCTGGAGCAAAACAGCAGTATGATGGAAGTTTGCATGGAGCTGTAATTCCAGTGGCACAGTTGAGCCATGAGGCTATAGAGAAGACAATCGACCAGAGATACTCAAGAATTGGGGTTCATCCACAGATGTCCTGGCACAGACCAATGCAGAAGGAGACAAGAGGATGGTGGATACTGTAGAAGTGGGATGGAATGATGCAGTAGGAGAGGCTCTGATGAAGGTCAGCAGGAACAGGGATCCGAAGCAGTTCGCAGCTCACCATGAGTGAATGCTCGGATGGCTGAGCAAGCCAAGAGCCCACCAGGGATGGCAGCAAATGAGTAATGAGCTAGGCCCCCACGTGGGCTAGCAAGAAGACAGGATGGCCACCTAGGTCTGCCTGAGTAGTGTAGAATTGAATGATTCAAGCTGGGCCTCCACATAGGTCAACCTGAGGTAGGAGTAATGAAAAGGAGTAGAGCTAGGCCACCATGTAGGTTAGCAGGAGTGCCTGGACCTCCACATAGGTTAGCCTGAGGAAGGAGGAATGAAAGCAAGCCAAACTAGACCTCCATGAAGGCTAGCTGGACAGGCAAGACCTCTACATAGGTCTGCCTGCTAGTCAGACAGGCAAGTCTGGATGGCAGTGTAGTGGACTCATCCAGGTCACATGGAAAGGATACCAGGAGGAACAATAGGAGAAGCAGGTACACGAGAAGTAGGTAGCCAGTGATTGAGCAGCAACCAGAAGCCCAGTGTCAGGCAAATGATAAAGGGGCTCACGTGGTCCGATTTAGACAGGAGTCCTGCAGGGAAGGAATCAGGAAACGGTGCTCAACAGACAGCCAGGGCTCTTCCAGGGTGAAGCTGAAAGACTGGATCTCATGAGGTCCACTAATTTGGTAGGACAGCCAGGACAAAAGGGCAGAGTAGCAGTTTAGTCATTGAGAGGTGAGAGGGACTACAGGCTTACCAAATTGAATGAGCAGAAGTGAGGGTATTGTTCCGAAGACAGGGCTAAAGCAGCAGGCCACAGGTGGCTTGTAAGTAGGAGGGATCACACCATGCAATCTCTGGGAACAGCTCTCAATTCTCCCCGAACATCAAGGATGTCCTTAATAAGTATCAAATGGTAGTCTGGAGTTCCAAATGGTGTGTGCTCATTGTTGGACTTAGGTTTGGTTTTAGAAAAGGAAATTACAATCAGGAGGCAGCTAGAAGCATATAATGAGTCCCATAAGCAGGAACGACATGGATATAGTATGAATGGGAAGCGGAGTACCTGAGAGATGTCCTTGCCTGTAATAGTTGGAAGCTGAAGTCCTAATATGTGACATAGAAGGAAAGATTGATGAGCAGGGAATGGTTGTCTGAGGAGCAGGAATGAAGGCCGTCAAGTCCTAGCAGCAGGAGCGACAAGCGCCGAAGCAGAAATAGTCCAGGTTTCCCCACTCAGCTGCATAGCAAGAAGGGATGGAAGCCCAGGCGTCGGTCGGCCACCATGGAGGCACTGAGTGTAGCAGTGGCTTGCAGCGTGGGAAGGTCTGGAAGTGCTGGAGCCAAAGGAAATAGGAGCAAGGGAGTCCTCATACATGCAGAACTTGGCGGTAGCATGGAGTGGTGGCTGCTCGAGTGAAATGGGACAGTTCAACAGCAGCTAAAGCAAGAAGCAAGTGTGCAGCAGAGAAAAGCAGACAGCAGGAAGCCTTGCAAGAATAGCGGAGGAAAGCGAGTGGCTGCAGGGGAGAAGGGTCAGCATGGCAAAGAGGAGCAGCAGCGAGAATCCCCAAAAAAAAGAGAACAAGGTATGGGAAGAAGCACCAGACAATGGGAGGAACAAGGGAGGTGGGAACAAAAACAACCAACCAAATGAGCAAGAAACAGAAGGAATGGGGGAGGAGGGGGATGCAAGCAAAACAGAGATGAGGAAAAGAGCAGCTGCAGACCAGCACCACACACAATGAGTGTGACTCACTCTAAGCAGTGCGCGCATAGCCTGAAGGTTTAAATAGGAGATGGGGGAGGAGCTGCTTCCCCCCATAGAACCTCAGGCTACAGCCTTTCAATTATGGTTCCCAGTAGGATCTCAATTGCTCACTTTTGAACACTGTGATACAGCAAATGTAAAAATGCAGTACAGAAGTGAAGGCACTGGGATTCAAATTCACCTGTGCTGTTTCTGTTGTCTCCCCTTCCCATATGTCTGTTATTGTCTGCCATATGTGTAATGTAATGTGTTTTGATAAGAGAGAGAGTGACCTACTGCTACAGGTAATTCCTCAATGACAATTAAAAACAGCTAAAGAACCTTTGCCACTCTTTACTGTTGTATGGTAATGGACCCCAGTGGGATCCGAATTGCTCACTTTTGAACAGTGTAATTAAAGAAATATAACAAATTGCAGTAAGAAAGTGGAGGCAGCTGCATTTTAACTCAGGTGTGATGTGTCTATTCCCTTGCAGTCCGCACACTGACATGCTGTTCCTTTCCAGGTTTATGATAAGAGAACAAAAGAGTTAACTCAATTACTGTAGATATTCCAACTCAAGTGTACATTGCCCCCCCCACCTGTTATCTGTGTTTTGAACTGCCTGCATATAACAAGTTATTGCATTGCAAACCTGTAAAAGCAGAACCTCATAGAATATCGGATACTGACTGGCAGCTATGCTATCCTGGATAGATATATTGGGAAATGTCTGATGGCAAAACCCTATTCAAAATTCAATATATCTACATGTAGTCATTATCTATAATTAGCTAGGTTGTGTAATGTATGAGCAATATGAGTAATGCATGACAAGGACAGGAAAAACAGGACCCCAATGAAAACAGGGTTTTACATGTATAGCCTCGAGGAAAGGAGGGGGGGGAACATGATAAAAACTTTCAAGTACCTCAAGGGAATCAAAAAAGTCCAAGAGGGTAGCATCTTGCAAAAAAAGAGGTGTGCAAGAACAGAAGGGCCAATTTGAAGATGGGGGGGCTCAGAGGTAATTTAAGGAAGTATTTTTTCACACAGAGGGTTGTGGATGCATGGAACGGCCTTCTGGAGGAGGTTGTAGAGTCAAAAACAGTGGTGGAATTCAAGCATGCATGGGACAGTCATAAGGCAATTCTAGGGGATGGGTGTAGGAAGAAGTAGGCTGCTGGTTAACTAGGATCTGCAGCTTATCCACAAGGTAGGGAAATGGGCAGACTGGGTGGGCCAAGCGGTCCTTATCTGCCGTCAAATTCTATGTTTCTGTGTTGCTACATCTGTACTCAGATTCCTTCGCTAAACAGTGTGCTCTGTATTTCTATGTACTGTGGATAAAGTACACTTTTCTAATCTAAGAAGAGAGAAGCATAAATAAATAAATAACATAGCTTAGATAATATTTTTCCATTTCATGCAATATTACCACTTTAATTTCAGCTGCTTGATCTGTAATGGGATATAACTGGTAAATGCAGTATATGCCTACTTTATATGTGGTCTGCCTAAACTACATTTTTTAATGAAAGAAACAATAACACTAAATCAGGTGACATTAGTACTTTTTTTCGGTTCATCTACAATTACCACTTGATTACAGACCCTGATCAGGCTTGTAGCAGCGGGGTCACGGCTCTTTCAGCCAGCCACCCACGCCACATCCACAGGCTTCCTCTGTCCTCTCCTCAGCCGGAATACAGCCTCTGATCAGGCTTGAAGCAGCACGGCCACGACTCGTTCAGCCAGCTGCCCACGCCAACTCCATAGGCCGCCTCCGTCCTCTCCTCAGCCAGATAAGATCCGTGGCCTGACCAGTAAGCACTGAGCAGCCCCCATTGGCCACCACTGACTGCTGCCAACTGCTGATTGGTCTACGGAGCCTCTCTCTGCCACTGATTGGCCATGCTCCTTCTGCTCTCCATCTACCTTCCTGGGCATAAGATTGCTGCTTAGCGAAGTGCAGAAAATTTGCGCCTGCCCCCCCCCACCTCCTCTATTAATTAAATAAGCCTTGGCTCCTCCCACCCTTATTTCAGGGACTTCCTTTCTGTTTCCTATTGGTTCCCTACCTTAGGACCTCCTCTTTCTACAGCCCACACTCTCTCTCCTCTCCTCTCCTCTCCTCTCCTCTCCTCTCCTCTCCTCTCCTCTCCTCTCCAGTGCCCTTACACTCTCGTGCTATCCACTTTCTACCCAGCTTTTCCCTCATGCCTGTCTCTCCTGCTTCCTGATCTCTGATTTCACAGGGCATAATGGCGCTGTTTTTCTTTCCATTTTCTCTACTTATCCTCGCATCTCTGGTACCTCTCTGCTATTTGCCTGGAGCCTGTAACCCCTCTCTTCCCCTTCGTCCCCTAGTCGACCCACCCTACACCCACTCAGGCACTTTAGCCATTGCTCCTTGCTCCCCGACCACACCCTTCCTGGACATTTTTGGGATACACTTATATAAGTGTGACTGGGGGAGTCTGGCCCAATTGATTGCCATTCCTTCCCTGGCACACACTTCATCCCACTAGATCCAATGACAACACCTCAGCCTAAGCTCATGTTCAAAGCGGTTAAATAAACTCTCTTCCAGACAAATATATTTGTGCAACCTGAAGCTACTGCTCCTGCTATCTGGTAATATGCAACCCAATCCTGGCCCTGTGACCACCCATGCAACCACCCAAGTAAAGTGGACAGGGTCTCTCACCCTTGCAACAATCAACATCTGCAGCCTTCTCCCTAAACTTGATGCGTTGCAAGTATTTGCCAACCTCCATAATCCGGATATACTCACTATAGTTGAAACCTCGCTCTCTCCAAAAATCCCAGACATATCTATTGCCCTCACAGGCTATAGCGTCTTTCGACTTGATAGAAAGACAAAAAGAGATGGGGGTTGTGCAATTTACCTGAAAGAGCCTCTCCTGGGTCACTACATTGAATCCACAGTCTCAAATACATCTGCACAGATTCTACCTGTCAAAATCATTCAAGGGGCCCATAACAAAACTCTGACAGTTGCAGCAGTGTACATCCCCCCTAGAGAACAAGGCATAGGTATTAGCGCTGTCCTAGACCTCGTACGAACCCTCCCCCCTGCCTCTGAGACAATCCTGTTGGGTGGCTTCAACATTAACTGGCTGGCAACAGATATAGGGTGAATCAAGGATGCGATCTCTGCCATCAACCTTTCTCAGCTAGTCAACTCTCCCACTCGGCACAATTATAAAACTGATACTAGTACCCTCCTAGATTGGGTACTAACTTACCATCCGACTTGCATCTCAAACATCTCCATCCTTCCTGATGCAATAAGTGACCACTCCCCAGCCATCTGCAAATGTTCTAACAAATTCAGCATGCCTCCCACCTTATTCATCTCCAGTAGAGTCCTCCTTAAAGGGCAGCTGAAACACCTAAAAACCCACCTAAGACAAGATTGGTCTCCTATTTACAATGCTACTGATGTCAACTCGGCCTTGGAATTTTTTTTCAGCATCTTTAATTCCACCTGTGACTCCTATTCCCCCTTCAAAAAATGTAAAGTCAAAGGTCTATGCAACCCCTGGCTCTCTGCTGAACTCCTTGCTCAACTAAAAGCCAGGAACTATCTCTGGATGAAGGATCAGGCCTCAGAAATGCAAGTTGACATCCAGAACTACAAACATGCCCGAAATGCTTGCACAAAATCAATTAGACTAATGAAAAGTCACTATTATAATGACGCTCTCACAAATACCTGGGGACATGGCAAATCTTTCTGGAACAATATAAAAGAAGTTACTGGGAAACAACATAAAACTTGCCCCACAATGCTGAATATTGATGGGGCAACTATTCTGGACTCCTTAACTATAGCAAATAACTTCAACATAGCCTTGGCAGACCTCAGAAGTGTTCTCTCCCCAGACTTTTTCAACAATGATGATGCCACTGCACATGCCACCAGCCCACCCCCTCCTTCTAAATACCCGCCCTTCTACTTCAAGGCAGTCAAGATGCATGATGTATACATATACATTAGAAAAGCAATTGCCAAAATCCGAATAAGTGGGGACTCACTTGATCTTAAACTGCTGTCCCTCACTCTTGAAGAAATTCTACCCCCTCTAACTAAAATCTTCAACCTCTCCCTCAGCCTCAGTCAGTTCCCAGATAGATGGAAAACCGCAACTGCTACCCCTATCCACAAAAGTGGAGACCGGGCCCTCCACATGAACTCCCGGCCTATCTCCATTTTGTCCCCCCCCAAAGGCAATTGAAAGGATTGCATCAGACCAACTCACGGATTACCTGGATAAATATAATATCTTGTGCCCCCAGCAGCACGGGTTCAGAAAGGGCCACAGCACCACCTCAGCCCTACTGGAGTACACTGGAGCAATCCACAGTTCCCTGGATAATGGTCTACTAACTGGCTCTGTCTACATTGACTTAACTAAGACCTTCGATAGCCTCCATCATCACCTTCTGATTGACCAGCTGCTAAATGCTGGGCTCTCACCTGTGGCGATGACATGGTTTAAAAGTTACCTTGAAAACCGATCCCAAAGAGCCAAAATTGGTGACGTCCTCTCTAATGCTAGACCAGTTCACTCTGGAGTCCCTCAGGGATCCATTCTAGGTCCTCTTCTTTTCAGTCTCTTTCTGAATAGCCTCCCTCAGTCCTGCCCTGAGCAAATACTACTCTACGTCAACTACGCCGTAATCCACGCCACCCACAAGGAATTCCATCCCCTACAGTGCAAACAACAGCTTGGCTTCTCTTCAGTCAAAAACTGGTTCACCAAACACAAGCTAGTCCTCAACTATAAAAAAAACAAAGTTAATGCTCTTCTGCGGCACTCACAACAAGTACAGGCACCATCCCTTGATCATCTCTAACTGCAATGGTGCTGCCCTCGAACAAGTACACTCATTTAAATATCTTGGAGTCATAATTGACAGTCAACTAACCTATGGCCTACACATCGACAATGTTGCTAAAGCTGCTAATAATCATATCGGACTTCTCTACAGGCACAGGCAATGCCTCACTCCTGAAGCCTTAAGGGTTGCAGTTCAGATCTCTGTGGTCTCACTGATTGACTATAGCCTTATCATCTATGACTCTGCCACTGCCACTGCACTCCGACGCATTGCTAAGGCCCTCAACAAAGCCTGTCATCTCATCTCCGGTGCCCACCATCTCACCCATATGTGTGACCTCTACACCCAAACTGGCTGGTTACAACTCTCTAACCACATAAAATACCAAACCTGCTTAATGGCCAAGAAGACAACCCTGAGCTTTTCTCCTCCTGGTGCCCAAGCTCTCCTTTCTTCTGCTCGTAACTCACGCCATACAAGGGGCACTGACTCTCAACTCCTTCTGATCCTTCACTGCCATTCCTCTCAGGAGCAAAGAGCTTTCACTTACAGGGCCCCACTCTGGTTGAATGGTCTCAGTAGTGACATCTCCTTCCTTCCCAAGCTTGGCCCCTTCAAATCCAGGCTGCATCTATCCCTTTCAAACTCCAGTACCTGCGACTGTTTCCCATGAACAGCCATCCTGTCCCCCTACCTTCCTCGGCTGCCCCGCCCCTTACTTCAGCACTTACTTTCACCCTACCTATCGCCCCTCCCCTTGTCCACCCACCCCCACTCTCCTCTGCACTTCCAATGCGCTGTTGACAAGGCCTCTGGCAGCTACTCCTGATTGTATCCTACCTAGTACTGTCCTAATTTGTATGTTTGTATTGACAAAATTTGTTAAGCCTCCATATTTTCTGTAACCCAATGTTTACTACAAATACTGTTCTCATTGTCCTGTGTTACATTGTATCCCTCCTGACATGGAACCTTTGTAAAAGAGCCTCGGCTCAAAGGTACTTGTAATCCTAGATTCAAATAAACAAATAAACAAGTATCCCCTTATCAAATATCATGAGGACAACAAATAGAAAAAAAACCCACACAGACTGCCAGCCTGCTACCATAATTGAGTCCTGGGAAAACAGAGAAAAAAAGAAACCTAGGACATGGAGTTAAGTACAGGCATAATAGTACAAAAAAGCAAGATATACATTCCAACTACTTAAGTAAGCTCTTAAGTACCTCAATATCAGAAATTCAAAGTACTTGTTTTTACTTCTGTTATGCAGTGGAATAACATGTTTATCTCCACTAGTAAGCGGTAAGACCCAAAACTCACGAGTGGGGAGGCAGCATGTTAGTTATAAAGGTTTTACCACCTGTGTGGAGATAAATGTGTTATTCTACTGCAGCCCATTAAGTATATAATATCTACCACACCATTTGTAATGTTTGTATTAGTGTTTTACCTTGTTTTAGTGTAAAACTGCCTTTCTTTCCATTGTAAGTTCTTTATCTGGCCCATTGTTCTGTGTGTCATATTTCCAGATTATAAGAAGAAATGACATGTTCTAAGTTAAACATGAATTTGTCAATGCCGAATGTTTGCTTGCTAGCATTGGCATTGGTATTGCAGGAGTTAGAGAGATACATAATAGGAATGGCAGTAAAGTATTGAACTGATGCCAAACTCACCCCCACCCTGCAGAGACTGAAAGATGTTGGGGGTACTTTTGGGTCATTAGCCATAATGCTCACACCATTTCACTTCACCCTACCCTGCAGACACTGACAGGTGTCACAGTGTGCCTTAGGGTCTTTGGGCCTTACACTCATCCCATTCCATAATGAAATACGCTGAGAAGGGTGCAGTATAGGAGAATAGGGTGAACATTGGTGCCAAAGACACCAAGGCAAACCTTGATGCCTGTTACTGGCTGTAGGGTGGGGGTGGAATGGCATGAGCATTATGGCCAATGATCCCAAGTCACACCCTTGACACCTGTCAGTCTCTACAGGGTAGGGCGTTATGGTTGGAAACCCTAATGCCCTGGGTTTTTGTTGGTATTTTCACTCCAAATTTCAACATGGGCTTTTTGTGACCCCCACTTCATGAACAGTGGTATTATCATTTTGTTACTCAGTCCAGAAAAGTGATTTTTGCAAAGCGACTGTGCCATATGGTGCCACAAGTGTGAAAAAACATTTTAGGCAGGATGTGAAAAATAAAAGCTATACTGTTCATGAGGTGGTATGAAAAAAAGGCACTGCTGAAAATCTGGAGTGAATATATGAAAAATTGGCGAAGTGATGAGTGTGCGTAGAAACTGCACAACACATGCCTGTAACATAATCATTTGTTAAAATATTTTTACCAAATTTTTAACATGGGTATTTTGGGACCTCTCATCATGAATAGTGGCACTGAAATTTTGTTTATCTGTCCCAAAAGCTGATTTCCTACAGTGACCACGCCATTGTATGTCACAGGTGTGAAAACACATTTTGGGCAGGATGTGAAAAATGACAGCTGTACTGTTCATAAGGAGGTGTGAAAAAATGACAATGTTAAAAATCTCGAGTGAAAATAAAAACTGGTGAAGTTATGAGCGTGCACAGAAACTGCGCAATGCATGCTCGTAACACATTCATTTTTGGAATTTTTTCACCAAATATGGAACATGGGCTTTTTGGTACCTCTCCAATTGAACAGTGACACTGTTGTTCCATTAATGAGTCCTGAAAGGTGATTCTGCGCAGTGATCACAAAATCACCTTTTGGGACCGAAAAATGAAATAATAGTGCCAGTGCTCATGAGGTGGGGTCCCAAGAACTCCATGTTGAAAATTTGGGGCCCAAAGTTCTAGAAATGGATGAGATATCAACCTAAGTTAAAAAACTAAATTGACTCCCATTATACAGCACTTACCAGATTCCTCAGTTGGCAGTTCAGCTTTAAAGAGTGCAGATGTGTCCCAGTCCACAGAAGATCACTGCTCCTGACCTCTGCAGGTAAGTATGGGGTGGGGGGTGATGCATGGAGGTGTGTGCACAGAGGGGGATGAGGAGGAGGAAGGGCGAGAAGATGAATAACCATATTCTTTTTTGCATGTTAAAAAAAGACTCAGAGGGACCATTTTCTTTATTTACAGGTTGAAAAAAACACTTTAGGCATACTGGGGTGGGCTACCCGCGTGCCATATGAGTTTGGGAAGGGAGAGGATGCCGACAGGGATTGGGCACCCCTGTCGGCAAAGAAAGTGAGCTTGGGGGGAGGGGGAACATGATGCAGACAGGGATTTGGCCCTCCCATTGGCAAAGAAATTGAGCTTGGCAGGCATCCGACGCTTGGAGTGCGCATCCTGGAGTCGGGAAAATAAATTATGAAAATTGTCTGGGTACACTGAGGTGGGCTTCCAGTGTGCCACAAAGTGTGTGTGTGTTTGTGTTTGTGTGTGTGATACATGCCAACACGGGGATCAGGCACCTCATGTCAGCTTTTCTGGGGAATGTGTAATGGGCGGTAAGCTAAGCCAGCTGGTGTATTTATTTATTGAAATGTTTCACCAGAAAGGCACACTGAGCAAGCAAGTTGCTCATGGGGTAAGGGCTGGGGACAGAGTGCTTGGCAGGATCCAACAAGATTGCGAGGGGGGGGGTGCCACTGCAATGACAAACCTGTTCATGATAGCAGCAGCAGATTTGTTTCAGCTGTTTGACTCTCTTTGAAGCTGCTGTCATCGGCAGCTTCCCCATTGATTGGTGGCTGCTAGACGGTCTTAGTAAAGCGCTATTGCATTGGCAACAACACTGACACACCTCTGAAATGTACTACTACCACAAAATGTTTCCTGCACTGTGCGTGCAAGCAAACATAATAAATGGAGTTCTCAGTGGAAGTAACTATTTATCCCAAAATAACATTATATATATTAGAGACAAAAAACTCAGTTTAATGCATCACTTAGGGTTGTTCCACAGTGATAACAGTGAGGAAATTCAATGTTAGGGTTGAAACCCTCTTGCACCCTCCAGCCCCCCCCACCGCATTGGGGTGTGCTAGAAGTGTTGCCTAACTCTCACCCCATCACATGTGGAAAGAAGCTGAGGAATAGGGAGAATGGGGTGATAGTTAGACCGACAACCCCAACGCCGCAGACCCTGGCGCCGCTGGGGGTGGACAGAGGGAGTTCATGGGGTTTCAACCTTAACATCGAATTTCCTCACTTTTGTCACTGTGGAACAACCCTAACTGATGCATTAAATGGAGTTTTTTGCCTCTAATTTCCCTGCTTTTTGAGAATGATAACGAGAAATAGTGAATGTAATGGCAGCGGGAGTGCGGGGCCCGAACCTGCCACGTGATGTCCTGTCACATAGTAACACGGTGCCTGCAAACGCAAATGGTAATGCCCATGGTGACGCAAAGCAAAACACAAGGATAAACAGCACTGTAGACACAAATGGCTAAAATAACACAAACGCAAGCGCAAATGAAAACGCAAAGGGTAATGCACATGGTGGCATAGACAGTAACGGTAAATGAAATGGGTTCGGAACCACAAGCGGAAATGGTAAGGGTAACAGTAATGTAAGCGCACAGGCTGGTTTTTCCCAAAAGCTGCATAGAGAAAGACAGTGAGTACAAATAATGTATGCATAATAATGGGTCTCGGAGCAAAAAATGAGGAGTTGAAAAACTAAATTGCTTATATCTCAGGAACCGTACGACGTAGAAAAAAATGTAAAAGTCATATGATTTATGACTTTCCTGGCTAGTTTTGTACTTAGCCCCTGTTAGGGAGCTAAGCATTTTTCCAAAGAAAAGTCCGTATCTCGCACCGTTTTGAGATACGGGCCCTGAAAGGCACGGCAAACGCCGTTATGTTATCCTATGAAAAAAACAGAGAAGTTTGGAATGCCATAACTTTGCTGCCCTGTAATATATTTTCACCAAACCACCAAAAGGCACATCTGTGGGATGTTAGCTTTCTTCTCTCTAAATTTCAGTGTAAAAGACCAAACCGTTATTTTGCAGCAGGGTGGCGAAGAATTCCTGTCAAGCAACTGACACCGCAATTTTAGTCTATGGGAAAAAGTGTCAACTTCGGAGTACCATAACTTTGCATGCATGCAATAATTTGTCACCAAACCACAAAAAGACACATCTGTGAGATGTTGGCTGCCTTCCCTCCAAATTTCATCCAAAAAGACTAAACCGTTCATTTGCAGCAGGGTGGCAAAGAATTCCTGTTATTTTGGGCATAGTGTCGCAAAATAGTGTCGTGATTTGCAAAAGCTTTCTCACAGATTTGTGAGAGTGTCGAGAGTGCGACACTACTTTGCGACACCACTTTTTCCAAAAATTTTAAAAACATATTTCTGGGGTGTTTAACCACAAAATAAAGACATGGCCAGCATCCTCAGGGTCTGACTAGGTGAACACAGAAAGAATTGTGTCCCTAGAGGGTCCCAATTTTAAATGCCAAGCATTTTTCTGATCACAAACTGAAAACAAAATGGTGGATTTGTGACACTACTAGGGCCATTTGTTACACTAAAAAGTGCATTTGCAAAAGTGTCGAACTTTTTGTTAACTTTTCCCATTGACTTATAATGGGAAATTGTTTTCTGAATAACTTTTGTACCGTTTAGTATTTTTTCACGAAATCTTCAAAAGGCACATTGGGGACCTGGGCCGCATGTTCCCTGAAGTTTTTGGACTGGTCGCGCAAACTGTGCGATCTGTAGGGAAGAGCAAAGAATTCAAAAACGCGTAAATGCGCATGCAGATCATGCTTAATAACTCCATAGCCATACATCCAAACAGTACAAAAGTTTGCATATCCCAAGATGTATGGTTCTTGATTGTGTATTCCAAATTTCAGGCAAATCTGTTGAATGGTTGCAAAGTTATTAAGGTGCAAAATTTTAGGTTTAACATGTAAATGGCTCCGCAACCCTGCTACTATAATATATATATATATATATATATATATATATATATAATATATATATTTATTAGAGGCAAAAACTCATTTAATGCATTAGTTAGGGTTGTTCCACAGTGACAAAAGCAAGGAAATTTGGTGTTATGGTTGAAAGTCCCCTTGGACCTTTTCTCACTCCTCACCAGCATGGGCTGCGCGTTGGGGTTGCCGGCCCCAATTCTCACCCCACCAGATGTGTGAAGAAGCAGAGGTACAGGAGAATGAGGTGAGAGTTAGACTGACAACCCCAACGCCGCACTCGATGCCGGGTTGGGGTGTGGGCGGGGGTCCAAGGGGGGCTTTCAACCCTAACACCGAATTTCCTCACTTTTTGCTGTGGAACAACCCTAACTAATGCATTAAATAGAGTTTTTTGCCTCTAATTTCCCTTTTTTTTGAGAATGATAATGAGAAATAGTGAATGTAATGCGGTGGCAGAAGCGCGGGGCCCCGCCATGTGATGTCTTGTCACGTAGTAACATGGTGCCCGTAAACGCAAAAGGTAATGTGCATGGTGACACAAAGCAAAACACAAAGATAAACAGTACTGTAGACACAAATGGTTAAAATAACGCAAACACAAGTGCAAGTGAAAACGTAAAGGGTAACGCACATGGTGCCGTAGATGGGAACAGTAAGTGAAACGGGTACGAAACCACAAGCAGAAATGGTAAGGGTAACAGTAATGTAAGTGCACAGGCTGGTTTTCCCCAAAAGCTGCATAGAGAATGACAGTGAGTACAAAGAATGTATACATAGTAATAGGTCTCGGAGCAGAAAATGAGGAGTTGGAATACTAAATTGCTTATATCTCAGGAACCGTACGACATAGAAAAAAAATGTAAAAGTCGTATAATTTATGACTTTCCTGGCTAGTATTGTACTTAGTCTCTGTTAGGGGGCTAAGCATTTTTTCTAACAAAAAGTCTGTATCTCGCATAGTTTCCGAGATATGGGCCCTGAAGGCACGGCGAACGGCGTAATGTTAACCTATGGGAAAAAAAGAGAAGTTCGGAGTGCCATAAATTTGACTCCCTGTAATATTTTTTCACTAAACCACTAAAAAGACACATCTGTGGGATGTTGGCTTGCTTCCCTCCAAATTGCAGCCCAAAAGACCAAACTGTTATTTTGCAACAGGGCGGCAAAGGATTCCTGTAATGCGGGGACGGCGTAATGTTATCCTATGGGGAAAAGTGTCAATTTTGGAGTCCCGTAACTTTTCCGCCCTGTAATATTTTTTCATTGAAACACTGAAAAGCACATCTGTGAGATGTTGGCTGTGTTCCCTCCAAATTTCATCCCAAAAGACCAAACTGTTCTTTTGCAGCAGGGTGGCAAAGAATTGTTGTCATTTTGCCATAGCCTGGAAAAGTACTGTCAAACTTTGCAAAAGCTTTCGCAAATTCATTCAACAGTGTCGCAAGTGCGAAAGTACTTTGCAAAAGTATTTTTTATAGAAATTTGAAAAACATATTTCTTGGATGTTTTACCCCAAAATAAAGACATGCCTAGCATCCTCAGGGTCCGACTAGGTGAATACAAAAAGAATTAGGTTGCTAGAGGGTCCCAAATTTAAATGCCAAGCATTTTTATGATGACCAACTGAAAACAAAATGGTGGATTTGTGACAGAAAAAGGGCCATTTGCGAAAGTAAAAACTGCATTTGTAACATTGTCAAACTTTTTGTTAACTTTTCCCATTGACTTATAATGGGAAATTGTTTTTTGAATAACTTTTGAACCGTTTAATATTTTTTCATGAAATATTCAAAAGGCACATCAGGGACAAGGGCCGCATGTTCCCTGAAGATTTCAGACCGGTCGCGCAAACCGTGCGACCTGTAGAGACGAGCAAAGAGTTCCAAAAAAGTGTAAACACGTGCACAGATCACGCTTAATAACTCCGCAGCTGTATATCCGAACAGTACAAATGTTGGCAGATCCCAAGATGTATAGTTCTTGATCATGTATTCCAAATTTCAGGAAAATCTGTTCAACGGTTGAAAAGTTATTAAGATGCAAAATTTTAGGTTTAACATGTAAATGGCTCCTCTACCATAATATATATATATATATGTATATATATATATATATATATATATATATATATATATATATATATTCTATGTAAAAAATTGTGTTAGTGTATCATTTAGGGTTAAAGCAAAAAAGGTCTGGAAATGAGACATTAGGTTTGAACCCCTAACTCCCCCACACATGCCCCACCCTGATCTTCCACAGACTGATAGATGCTGGGGTGTGTCATTGGGGCCGTGAGGCCCAAATCTCACCCCATTCCATGTGCGAGCATGTTGACATGCTACAGTAAAGGAGTATGGGGTGAGATTTAGGCATCACGACCCCAGTGACACACCCCGGCGTCTGTCAGTGTATGGAGGATCGGGTTGGGGCGTGTGTGAGGGGGGTTGGGGTTCAACCCTAATGTCTCATATCCTGACTTTTTTTGCTTTAACCCTAAATGATGCACTAACATAGTTTTTTGCATAGAATTTCCTTACTTTTGGAAAAAGTAATATACTATAAGTAGTAAAAAACACGTGACAGGGAACGCGGAGCCCAGCTCCCACCAAATTGCCAATTTTTGCATAACAATATGTGTCTGGGCCCACACTCCCACTGATGCAAAGCTACGGAGCCATGCAGCACCACTATAGGGCACCAAACCCTTGTAACAGTAATTTGTGCATATCTTGGGAACCTTCAGAGGTAGAAAAAAAAACTCTAGCATCATTGTAATCGTGACAGTGAGTACTTCACGCAACATCACCTGTGTCTCACATCGTTTCTGAGATATGGGCACTGAAAAGCACTGGACATGCACTCTTTGAACCCTTGTGATAGTAATTTCACAATATCTCATGAACCGTGCAATGTATAAAAAAAATTCCACTGCAGGCTTACTGTACGATTTCAAATCTTTTTCCACTGGCATAGACTATGCCACCTGTAGCAAAAAGTCTGTATCTCACTTCATTTCCGAGATAACAGCACTGAAAATCATGACACAGACTGCAATGTAATCCTATGGGAAAAATGTAAATTACGTCATTGAATATCTCTGCAACCAATTTAGTCGCCAACACCTACAGTTAACAGCATAGTTCACATCTCTATGTCATCCCCTCAACACCCTGCAAATTTCAAGTAAAAACACCAAACTGTGATTGAGATATGGTCATCCCAATTTTGGCCATCTGGTCTTTCCTAGTGCCATCTGGGCATTCTCATTAACATTGCAAAAAATACATATAAATTTTCCCATAGAATATAATGGGGATTTCAAATTGTAATAACTTTTGAACAGATTAATATTTTTTCACCAAACAAATGATGGTATGTTCCTTGGCCCAAGCTCTTTCTACATCCCAAGTTTCATACCAATAGACTACAATATGTCCGTGCAGCACCACAGACAAAACAAGTGGCAAAAAAGTGCATTATTTGGTGCTTCGCTGAGCAAAAATCATATGTTCAACTGAAACGCAATTTAGTAAATCAAGAGATCTACCATACCAGACTGTGCATTCCAAATTTCGTGCAAATCAGTTTAATGGTTGCAAGTTATTAACATGCAAAATTTGAGGTTTAACATCAAAGTGCCTACTCAACCCTAAATATAGGGGCGTGACTACCTTATTTTTATATATATATATATATATATATATATATATATATATATATGTATGTATATATGTATATATATATATACACTGTATATATCTATATATGCTCTGGGAGACATCACATTTGTTTGGATAATAGAAAGTTCAGATAATTGGTGGTGTGACAACCCATCTCTCTCTCTGGGCTTTCAGAGAGGCACCCGTCTTTGGGTATTCACTGCCACCAGCTGGGTTAGCCCAGAACCAAACTCTCCCATTTTCTGAACTGGAAGGTCAAACATGTAGTTGCACAGATTAAAGCCTGGTAGTGTGTCTCTCGGGTGGTGGATGCTAAACAGAGTTTTGCCTCTGCCAGTGGAAACCATGAATTACCTTAGAAATAATTGAAATCGCAGCAACACCTGTTGAGTAAATAAATATCTTTTTACTTAACAGAAGGTCAAAAGTAACATTACGGGATATATATGTTTAATACAAGAGAATAACACTGTTACAGGAAAAGTAAACACGTTTTTAAAAAACAGATGACAAAAGAAAAGGCTACTACTGAGATATGCTATTATTATTCTTACCTTTCTCTATCCATCAAGAGACTGGACCCCATCCTATCTGCCAGCTCCCACTGACATAGAAGAGTAGGCCCAAGCTTAGCCTCTGGGATGTGGCTTCCTCCAAGAGCAGCTCCCCCACTCACTGTCTTTCAGCATTTTATATTCTGTCTTGAGAACAGGTGATTCCTATTCCCCCTTTGAATGAACCAACCATCTACCATGCATGTATTTAATTGTCCCAATCAGATTGAACACCTATCAGTGTCCAATTATATTCATTCATTCATTCTTAGGTGTATATTTCAATTATCCAATCCATTTAAACAATGAGTCTGTGTGTACATGTCTTCTCCCCTTCATGGTTACTGTATCTGAGATTTATTATTCAGCCCTTATCTAGATGTTGGTGGAGAGTGGAATCCCAGCCTGTGTGTTTTTTTCCAGACTGTTAAGAAAATACCAGCTGGAAAATCCAAGCTCCTAACTCCTTCCTTCCCATTTCTGTCATATGGGGTCCATAACATCAGGCAAATGAGAGCTGGGGGACAATGTCAGAGTTCAGATAATAAAGAGATCTGGATAATTGGGCTTTGGATAATTGAGGTTGTACTATATATATATATTATGGTAGCACGATAGTGCTACCATAGTTAGGGTTGAGGAACCATTTACATGTTAAACCTAAAACTTTGCACCTTAATAACTTTGCAACCATTCAACAGATTTGTCTGGGATTGGGAATACATGATCAAGAACAATACATCGTGGGATCTGCTAACTTTCATACTGTTTGGATATACGGCTGTGGAGTTATTAAGCATGATCTGCGCACGCGTTTACGCTTTTTTGAATTCTTTGCTCGTCCCTACAGGTCGCATGGTTTGCACAACTGGTCCAAAAACTTCAGGGAACGTGCGGCCAGGGTCCCAGATGTGCCTTTTGAAGATTTCGTGAAACAACATTAAACGGTTCGAAAGTTATTAAAAAAACAATTTCCCATTATAAGTCAATGGGAAAAGTTAACAAAAAGTTTGACACTTTTGCAAATGCACTTTTTAGTGTCGCAAATGGCCCTAATAGTGTCAGAAATCTGCCATTTTGTTTTCAGTTAGTGATCAGAAAAATGCTTGGCATTTAAAATTGGGACCCTCTAGGGACACAATTCTTTCTGTGTTCACCTAGTCTGACCCTGAGGATGCTGGCCATGTCTTTATTTTGTGGTTAAACACCCCAGAAATATGTTTTTAAAATGTTTGGAAAAAGTGGTGTCGCAAAGTAGTGTCGCCCTCACGACACTTTCGCAAATCTGTGCAAAAGCTTTCGCAAATCACGACACTACTTTGCGACACTATGCCCAAAATAACAGGAATTCTTTGCCACCCTGCTACAAACGAACGGTTTGATCTTGTTGGCTGAAATTTGGGGGGAGGCAGCCAACATCTCACAGATGTGCCTTTTGGTGGTTTGGTGACAAAATATTGCATGGATGCAAAGTTATGGTACTCTGAAGTTGACACTTTTTCCCATAGACTAACATTGCGGCGTCCGCTGCATGACAGGAATTCTTTGCCACCCTGCTGCAAAATAACGGTTTGGTCTTTTACACTGAAATTTGGATGGAAGAAATCTAACATCACTCAGATGTGCCTTTTGGTAGTTTGGTGAAAAAATATTGCAGGGTGGCAAAGTTATGGCACTCCAAACGTCTCTTTTTTCCCCATAGGATAACATTACGGCATTAGCTGCTCCTTTCAGGGCCCATATCTCAGAAACGGTGCGAGATACAGACTTTTCATCAGAAAAATACTTAGCCCCCTAACAGGGGCTAAGTACAAAACTAGCCAGGAAAGTCATAAATCATATGACTTTTAAATTTTTTTTCTACATCGTACGGTTCCTGAGATATAATCAATTTAGTATTCCAACTTCTCATTTTCTGCTCCGAGACCCATTATTATGCATACATTCTTTGTACTCACTGTCTTTCTCTATGCAGCTTTTGGGGAAAACCAGCCAGTGTGCTTACATTACTGTTACCCTTACCACTTCCGCTTCCGGTTCTGTACCCGTTTCACTTACCATTCCCGTCTATGCCACCATGTGCGTTACCCTTTGCATTTTCATTTGAGCTTGTGTTTGCATTAATTTTTTACCATTTGTGTCTACAGTACTGTTTCTCTTTCTGTTTCACTTTGCGTCACCATGCGCATTACCATTTGCGTTTGCAGACACCGTGTTACTATGTGACAAGACATCACATGGCGGGAGTGTGGGGCCCAAAGGGCCCTGCGCTCCCACCACTGCATTATATTCACTATTTCTCGTTATCATTCTCAAAAAGAAGGGAAATTAGAGCCAAAAAAATCCATTTAATGCATCAGTTAGGGTTGTTCCACAGCAACAAAAGCGAGGAAATTCAATGTTAGAGTTGAAACCCTCCTTGCACCCCTCCAGCCCCCCCCAAACTGGCATCGGGTTGAGCATTGGGGTCATTGGCCCTAACTGTCACCCCATCCCATGTGGAAAGAAGCTGAGGAATAGGAGAATGGGGTGAGAGTTAGGACCGATGACCCCAACAAGCACCCCGATGCCAGTTGGGGGGGTGAGCTGAAGGGGCGCAAGGCGGGTTTCAACCCTAACATCGAATTTCCTTGCTTTTGTCGCTGTGAAACAACCATAACCGATGCATTAAATGGAGTTTTTTGCCTCTAATATATATACATATATATCTATATACACAAATAACATTCTGTGGTGATTTGCATATGCAGCCCATGATGCTTTGCATTGTGGGGGCATGTGTGATTTTGTATTTACATACATATATATATATATATACATGCATACATGCATTACTATTATGGTAGAGGGCTACTGCTCTCTGGGGGTAAATTTTTATTTGTTTTATTCATTCTATTTGACATGTCTTGAACCATATACAATTGTAACTGATTCAGTTATATGTCCTACATTAGTGGAGTACTGTTATAGTGCTTACAATAGCACTGCTGTCGCATTTTTTGCACACAGTAGAATGTATTGGTCTTGGCATCTATTTGCCATTAGAGGTGTGTATTCACTCTTTTGATAAACTCCTAGACTGTCACCACTATAGGACAATTTGCTATGAACTATAATAACTATTGTGCTGTTGGGGATCAGTGGCTATGAAAGGGCTGAAGCTGACTTACTCCGCCACCTTATGTAGGAGTCTTTTTCGTCAAGAATTATGGACGCAGAATTAATGTTTTAATCTTGACCAGCCATATTTTGCACCTGCAATCACTCTAGTGATTATTGTACAATACTGAATTTTAAATTCCATGTCATTACACTTTAGCATAATGAAAACTGTGAGCATATCAGCTACCATTATCTCAGTGACTGCCAAGGATTTCTTTGGCAACTTCATTTCATTCTGATGGATAGTGATCCCAGATAGTAATGCAGACTATAGATATCCTTGTTTTATTTTATTTTTAATTTTTTTTTTTAGTTAATTTATTTATCCTCCCAGTCCCTGGCAGCAGTACTTCCTGTTAGATCCCCAGCCCCATCCCCAGCTCGCAACTCAACCTCCAGCTGCCCCACGGCTTGCCCCCTGTGGGGGGGTGGCAGGGATCCCTTGGCCTACCTCACACTAGGATTCAGTGCTGGAGGTGTGTGGCTGCCAGTTGCGGAGGTGGCGCCTGTGGGGACTGACCGCCATGAAGCACGCCAGGATCTCTTTTTCCCCTGGTTTTGTTCCTTCAAGCCAAGGACATGCAATGATGCCCAAAGAGCGAACATGCACTGTCCCATATGCGTTCCTCTGAATGTCTGCCTCCTGCTTCCCTGTTGTAACCAGCGCATTCAGCCCCCAGCTTCTGCTAGCCAGCAGTGCACTGAATTCTGTGTCCTCACTCCCCTGAGAAGGAGAGCAGTCCAATGGATGCTCGATCCTTCTCCTCCCCACCGACCCCAGCGGCCCGGGCTCGTTCCTGAACACGGGTCGCCAGCGTGGCATGAGGTAAGGTGTTCAGCGCCTCAGCCTTCGCACCACTGGGCTGACTTTTATTTTATTTAAACTTTTGTTTACCATGTAAACAATATGAGCCAAGGCCCATTTTCAAAAGCGACTGAGGAACAAAAAACAAATCCTTCCTTATGCACATGTTTGAAAGTAATCATGATTGAGAAATAATCATGTTAAATTCTGTATTCATAGAATCATAGATTCTTTACAAATTCGGTAGGCAGAGTTGCCTTTTATGAACTTGCCACCATTACTAACAGTGGAAATCAAATTTTTTGTCTCCCATATGTATGTCCGATCTTTTTTTTTAAATATTAATTGTCTCACTTTTCACTACAGTTTTTGTTAAGGCATTCCATGTAGTAATGATTCTTTGGGAATACCAGTGGTATCTCTTATTGGTTTTATTATGGCTTCCTTTTAATTTCATAGCATGCATTCTGGTAATTTTGTTTGAGTTATTTTTTATTAAACCAATGGTTTCCAGCATTGACTCATCTTTTATTGCTTTATATGTTAAGCACAAATCTCCTCTTACTCTCCTATATTGCATCAAGTAAAGGCCCAAGTTTTTTCATCTTTTACTATAGTCCAAACTACTCACTTTGAATTTTTTTTAGTTGTTTTACATTTAATTTTTTCTATTAGTTTTTTCCCTCTTACCAGTTCAGGGGCACATACAGATGAACCATATTCTAGATGTGGTCTTACAAGGCCAGAATAAAGGGCGACCAGGACATCTTCATTTCTGCTTTTAATATTTTTTAGTATACAGCACAAAATTTGATTACCCTTTTTCACAATATTTTTTTGTGTGCATATCAAATGTTAGATTATTAAAATTATGTTATTCAGTTTATAACTATAACAAGGGTTGTTTTTCTCCCAGATCCATCACCTTACATTTTAGTTAATTAAACAATAATTTGTTGTCTTTGGACCAGATCTCAAGATGAGTAAGTTATTTTGGGAATTTCCATTGCTGTTGCATAATCTGTTACAAAACCTCCTAGTTTACAGTTGTCTGCGTACTTTCCCATCCAACAGTTTTTATTAAGGGGAAGCATAGTGGATATTAATATATTAAAAAGAGTGGGATCCAGGACTGAGCCCTGGAGAACACCATTTGAGACCTAACCCCATGGAAATAAGTAATCTTTTAATGAGACTCTCTGTTTTCTATTTGAAAGCCACGATTTGACCCAGCTTATAATTAAGGCATGGATATTTAAATGTATCATCTGTTCAATTAGTATTTTGTGTGATACAGAGTCAAACACATTCAAAAATTCCAGAAAGATCACACCAACTGATAATACATTATCCAAAGCTTAGCTTACTGGCTCAAAAAATTTAGAAGGTTTATCAGATATGATCTCCCCTGGACAAACCCATGCTGTGTTATATCAATATGCCCGATGATATGATTATCTCAAGGCTGGTGGACTTCAGTTTCCAGAGCAGCATGGCTTTCGAAGGTCTTCTGTATGGGTACTGTGCTGGTCAGCTTTACCAACCATGTTTTAAGATCTATGGATCTTGGTCGCCTGAGTGGCACAGTATTTGTTGATTTATCCAAGGCCTTTGACTTGGTTAATCATGCCATGCTGCTCCGGAGACTAAAGAACATTGGTTTAGTAAATATTTCTTGTGATTGGTTTAAAAGCTATCTTTCAGAATGCCCAATGAGGGTTTGTTTTGGTGGGGCTACCTCTGGTTCATGGCTGTTAGGGCAGGGAGTGCCACAGGGGTCCATACTCAGACCTCTGTTGTTCTCCATTTATGTAGACCCTATTTCTAAACTTTCAACCAAATCAAAATTACTTCATTATGCTGATGACATTATATTATTTTCTAGTTCAACTTTTGTCTCAGAATTAAATGATTCATTAAATAATGATTTTCAAGCATTATTTAACTGGTTATATCATCATCGATTGGCGCTAAATACTAAAAAACACAATGTATCTTGTTTGGTTCTAAACTCAAATTGAAAAAGACTCCCTCACTACATGTTTTTAATCTTGGTGGAGTAATGTTGCAACAAGTCACAGAAGTTAAGTACTTGGGACTATTTGTAGATCCTAACCTTATGTTTTCAGCACATCTTAAAAAAGTAGTTAAGGATGTAAACCAAAAACTTGGTGCTTTATATAGAGTCAGGGATTGCTTAACTAGGGAATCTAGGGAGGCTATATCTCAAAGTGTCTTATTATCCTCTTTGCATTATAATTTATTTCTCTTTACAAATTTAACAGTTTGTGATTTAGATTTAGTTAGTAAAACATATAATTAAATTTGCAGATTTATTGCAGAAAAGCCATACAAAACCCGTCATTGTGTACTTAATGAAGATTTGGGGTGGTTGCCACCTAAACTGAATTTTCAATTTAATTTAGGCTGTCTGCTTAATAACATACTTAGGCTTGAACATAAGTCTCCCTTATTCGTCCTTGTTGAATTTAGGGATGAAACTAGAATCCTTCGTTCCTCTTCCCTTTCTTGTCTGACCTTGCCCAGAGTTGCATCTTTTATGGGCAAGCAAGCTTTTTCAGTCACCTGTCCAAAATTTTGAAATTCTCTGCCCCAGTATTGTAGAATTGCTACTAGTCAGTCCATTTTTAAGAAATATTTTTTCAACTACTTGCAATCCCAAGCCACTTGTAAATGTGTTTAAAATGCTGTATTTGTTGTTATATTTATTGTACGTATGTATTGTTGTGTTATATTTTGTACCATGCTTCTTAGCCCCTTTGTGAGGCTCTGGGTCATTCCAGAAAACAGGCTTGGGCCCAGTGTACTTACCCGGTAAATAAAGTTACTGACTGATTGATTGATTGATTGCCCTAATTCTGCAAGATGCATCGTTATTCTTTCTTTCAGTAATTTTTCCATTACTTTACAGATTACTGCTGTTAAGCTTATAGGTCTGTAGTTTGTTACATTATTTTTGCTACCACTTTTATGTAGTGGAGTAACTATAGCCTGATTCCATATTGGAAGAGTAGTACTCACATTACGTGAGGCATTAAACAATGTAATTAAAGGGCCTGATATATGTTGTGCTATTTCCTTTATGAATTTCAGAGGAATTCCGTCAGGCCTGCAGAACTATTGGATTTAATTGAGCCAATGACATCTTGAACTTCTTTTGTATTAATTTGTTTAATTGTATTAGATATTTCCATGGCAATAGTGGGCATAAGATCTTTAGAACCAAAAACACTGATGAAATATTTGTTTAATTCGGTGGCCATTTCCACCTCATCAATTATTAATGTATTTGTGGATTGCAAGGGGCCAATTGTTGGATTACTCTTTTTCATAGATCCAACATAGTTAAACAAATTATTTTTATTGTCTTTAACAGAAGTGGCAAGTTTTACCTCTAGTTGTTTTTTTTTTTTTAGATTTTCTAATTAGGCTTTTATTTTTGTTCACAGATTTTTTTATAAGCTAACCAATTACTTGCTGATGGCTGTTTTTCATAATTTTTTATATGATTTCTGTTTTTTGTTTAGGCTACATTTAATACATTTGTTCCACCAAATTGGTACTCTCTTATTTTTGTTATATTTAGTCCTGGTGGGTACCCAAAGATTTATACAGTACAATAATTTTCCTTGTATTGTATGCCATATATCATTAAAGTTGCAATTTGCAAGATCCATTTTCCAACCCAGTCTTTAAGGAATTCATTAGTTGACCCATAATCTGCTTTAAAGAAATATTTGACCAGAGTACAACCATGTGTTTCCAACTTTTGATTAATATTTATTTCAATATGAACCATGTTGTGGTCACTATTTGCAAGAGGATGTATTACATCTACTTTGTTTATTTCTTGCTCCTAATTTGTTAAGAATAAATCTAAAATATTCTGATCCCTAGTTGGAACTTTAATTAATTGCTCCATGTTGTATATGGTCATTAAGTCAATGAATCTATTATCTAGACTGGATGAACCCTTCCATGATTCCCAATTGATATTGTGGAGGTTAAAATCTCCCATTAGAATATAGTCACCATCAATTTCCATGGTTTCAATATTATTCATAAACATATTATTCTCATTACTATTTAAATTTGTTGATCTATATCCTAAGCCTATAGTTATGCTATGTTTGCTTGGAAGAAAGACTTTAGCCCACAATAATTCAATTTCTGAGGCATCATCAGGTCTGCTAACAACTTCATATGATTTAAAATCATTCATAACATATAATGCTATTCCTCCACCTCTCGAGTTTCTATGATTTTTTCCGAACATTAAATATCCAGTAATCTCAGTAACCCAATCACAGTCAGTGAGCCAGGTCTCGGTAACCCCACAAATATCAATGTTATTTGTTAACATAAAGTGCTTTAGTTCATCAATTTTATTTGAAAGGCCCCAAGCATTTACAAGGAGTATATGTAAGTGATTTTTTTGTGTATATATGTGTGTGTGTGTTATATTATCCCGTGATTGAGATGGTTTTGTGTCTACAGAAGTGTTAGTGGCATTTGCTAGAGCCGTAGTTAAATAGTTAACCTTTTTATCTGACTTGTATATAGTGTTCAGAGAGTCCCGTATGGTAGGCATCTCTGCCTTATGTTTGTTTGTTGAATTTTGTTGACCCAGTAAGCCCACTGGGCCTAGAAGTCCCTTTTTCAGGGGCAACCGGGGGGGTGGATACAGATGATAAACAACTGAAATTGAACCAGATTAAGCTGTTGGTGGTATTTATAGTGAATGAGGGAAATTTGGCCAGGACACTGGGGAAATTCCCCTACTCTTTTCGATAAGTGCCATTGGATCTTTAACATCCACCTGAACTACCACCAATCTAGGCAGATGGCACCTCGGTTTAACGTCTCATCCGAAAGATGGCACTTCAGAAGTGCAGCACCCCTCTCATGCTGCACTACAGTGTCAGTATTGGGATATTAACCCAAGTGCCAGATGTGGGAACTGAACCCACAGCCCTCTGATCTCCTGGCCTCAGAGGCGAGTGTACTACCTACTGAGCCACTGACACTGACTATGATTATGCTTTAGTTTAAATTATTTTGAATGTAGGATACAATTTGTTTACCTAAAAGACTGTTACCTTTCCTACTTAGGTGTAGGCCATCCCATGAAAAAAGTTATTTTTTGTCATTAAAGTCCTCAATAAGTTTGTTTGTCATTGCCACAATATCTTGTTTTATTTTTCTTAACGGCTCTCTCAGAACAGTATTTGCCCCTGCATGGATTATGACTAATGGATTAACAGCAGTTTTTAGGATATCATCTAGCATCAAGGTGATATCTGCAGTCTTAGCTCTTCCAAATGATGACATATTTCTATTTTTTTTGTCATTATTACAAACCATCCTGTCTAAATGTTTAACTATTGAGTTCCCCAGCACATATATTGATTTATTATTTGGGTCTATCTGAATTTCCATCAGTGTTTTGATATCATGTGACACTGACTTGGAAGAGGTTGATTAGCTATTTAGAGTTATATCTTGATAGGGTTTGGAGGATACTATAGATTCGGGCACGGGAGGATTTACATCTTGACTACTCCATTGTTGGACTCCTACATTATCTGAGTTTCTGGTGTTAGTATCAATAATCATATTTGAAGGCAATATGGAGGTACTTTGAATTGAACATATAGGGGCCCCTTGCTGGATAATGTCTAGTCTCTCCTTGTTTACAGAGGTGTTTATTACTGGCTGCAGGGGCATAGGGGGAGCATCAGGAGTATATACACTCATATCATTGTGTTCACTTAGGCCACTGAATGCATCAAAACAATTATAAAGGGTTACCGTAAAGGTGCCTACCCTATGAACTTTTTTTGGGGGGGCCTTGGCACTCTGTACTAGGAACCATTCTTCATCAGTATTTTCCCTTGTGTCTGACTCTCTTACTCTTTCCCTTGCCTTTGATGTAGAGGGCATATTAATTTCTGTCATATTAGTTGACTCATTTGAGCTGGGCAATGATGTATTATTTGGTTCATTGTTTACTATTGTATGTATCATTTTCTGTGATAGATTGAAATAATGAACTGTCTTTCACCTGCAGTCTGTCATTTCTTTCTGACTGGTTTCCAGTGCATTTAATCTTGATTCAAACAATGCTATTTCTTGTAGCATTTCCACATTCTTGAGGCATTTACCACATTTAAAAGTTGCATCTTTCCCTAAAGTCTGGAATATAATGGCATACATATTACAGGAAGCACATTTTATGCCCATTTCCATATCCAAGGTCATAATATAGTCTGTCATGTTTGATTGGAAAATGCTAACTACACCTAATAATTATAGATTCAGTTGTGTAAAGGTAAGGATCCCTATTTAGCACTCTAATGAAGGTATTCAAAGTAAAGTTACTTTACCATAAGTATGTGTCTAGGTCGCAGATCTGTGTTTCCAAGCTATCTCACACTAAAACATGCAAAACACACACTGGGCATGCGTGTCTTTGCACGAGTCTCATGCATGCACATGCTCTGCTCATACTTGCCCTGCTGATAGTAGGGCTAGTAAAATACCCAGCAATGATCCAGAAATACTCTTAGGGGGTCAAACTGTACCACACACTCCAAAATACTTTTTTAAATGCTTTAAATTGCACCTCTATGCTGGTGAAAACCACTTATCCATGGATCTGGCTAAACACTCAGTGGCTATTATGTCCAAATATTAAATTTTCAACTGATATCCTGAGCTGTAGTCCTTGTAGTGCTACACCAGATGACAGCTCATTCTTCCTGCTTCCTGATACTAGGTCACAGGGCTTCAGGCACGCCAATCAAACGCTACACAGTGTAATAATCTGAAATGCAATTTAAAATGCTGCAAAAGTTTTGATATGTGCCCATCAGCAGCTAGAGAGCACACTTCTAGGTATACTAACTCTCTGTGCTGTTATGACTGGTCACAATAACTAGCAAACAATTATTTCTCAATCATCATCAGCTTTAATATGTCCTAAACTGAAGGATATCCGTATTGTACATATATATCTCAGGTCGATGTATCAGAATACAGTGAAGTAGTATGCTAAATCATGGAAGGTCACCAAGGTCACAGTGGCTCAGATACTCATAGTTTTCATTATGGTGCGATATGTCACAAAATGGCATTCCCAAGTCAATAATGAACTACAATCACAAGACTAATTGTCCTAACAAATTGCCTATTCAAGATTGACACATTTAATTACTGCCCATAATAGTGTTTGACAAGGCTTGTATAGACTTTGGGGATGGGGAATAAGTCACCTTCAAACCTCTCATAGGCAAGGATGCCCCAACATCACAATGCATATTAAAATTCTTAGCAACCTCTCCAATGGTGCTGAAAATCTCAGGTTCAACTACAACTTCCTATTACCAAAAAAACCCCAAAACACACCAATATACAGTATTGTGTACTAAAACGCTTTAGATAATGGGTGAAGTGAAACTCGCATCCTGATTGGCTGAAACAGCCTGCCACCCCGGCTGTTATTTCTTATTAATGGCCTGGTGAAAAACAAGTTCCATGTCATTGTGCCATATTACTAAAACTTTCCTTGGGCACCCCAAATTTCAAAATGACCAGCTGCATTTTTGCCTTGCTAGCTTAGCGAGACTAATTTCCATAGACACTGTCACAGGATAGTCCAAAAAAACAAAACCTACAACAGTAATTTTTTTTTTTACTAATTTAACTTTGCTTACTGAGCATGGTTGACCTACAAAATTATGTGATGCCACATTTCAGAGCACAGAAAAAAAAATGTAGCTGTCTTCAAATAACAAGGCAACATTCCCCCGTTCTGATGAACAGTCGAAGCAGTTAAAATAAACGGCTCTCCTCTCTCTCTATTTGCCTCTGTCACTGAGTGAGAAAGGGGAGACAAACCGACACAACAAACTCACAAAGCAGCTCTCCTCTGCATCAAGAAACAAAGCAAGTGCACAAGCACATGGCACACACACAGAAACACAGAAGCACCTTACTGTGGTGATTCCAGCACCACAGGGATTATTTTACCATAAAATGTACCTTTTTTATTTTTTTATATATAAATTTTATTTGTTATATTTTTTCAAACAATTAATCCTATACCCCATTATCTAAGTGTAATAATACCCTCCAGGGTGGGCATTATGGGATATAATGGACTGTCCAGGGCTATAAGACCCTCTGCCTGTGGTGTCAGGCCTTATTACACCCCTGTGCGGTCTGTAACATCCCAGTAATGCCCACCCTGTGGGGTATTATTACTTACATAACACACCCATATTAAGCACTGTACCACTAATCCACCTATGTAGAATGCTATTAGTCCAACATTTACAGTTATTTACAGTTGTGTAATTTGCAGAGGAGAAACATAATAGTATGAGGGACAGATTTTTTGGGGACGGGGCAGGCGGGGGAAAGAAAACCAGGACAGGATAAAAACATCCACTGTAATCTACACAGTATATCTCTTATATTACATATCACGAATAAATTGAGTTAATATTCACCTCTACACAGAGAGCTACTCTACTAACATAATTGATTTCCTAGAGGAAAACAGAGGACACAGGGCTGAATTCACAACATGAGGCTAAAAATGTGTACATGCGTGACAAAGGAGCATAGTCTTTGCGGAAACACACATGCCCGATATTCACGAAAGGAAATACTGCACAGGCAGAAAAACACAAAATGACACAGTTACGCAAATGCGCACCTGCAGAATGTGCGTTAGTGATGAAAAATACCGCATGTGCGCACCCGCACATGCGGAAAATGTAAGAGTGCCAATTATACAGGTGGAACCTGTGTTGACACACCCTGTAGCAGAAGCCAGAGCAAAACAGGGCAAAATGCAGTGCAGACAACAAAGTAATGGAGGCCGGCATCATAACCCATGCCAGGCAGCAGTACAGCCACCAGTCTACCAGCAGCTGGCCACACAGCAACCACATGGCCAGGCAAACCCTGTAAAACCAGTTGCAGTCCAACAGCATGCAATGGTGAGCAACTACAGACAGGGAGGCCTATCAGACATGTGGCAACAGCAGCACACACAATACAGCCAGAGAAACAATATCAGCAGCCAGCATACCACAGCCAAAGTGTGAGTGCAACAACAATGCCAGTGTATAGGATGTACCATCAAACAGCATACATACAAACACAGAGCACAAGTCAAATACATCCACAATGGCATTCCCAACAGGTGCCACAACAATTGGACATGCAGACCCATAACCACCAGCACCTGGAGTACCAGCAGGGCCAGCATATGCAACAACAGCCACACACACAGCAGCAACACCACCACCACCACCAGCAACAGCAGCAGCAGCAGCACCAGCACCACACAGGGGAACAACAAACAACATCCCAACAGGAGGGTGCAGGCACCAGTAGGGGCAATACCAGATGAACACGGGAGGGGGGCAGCAGAGGCCCCTGAGCTGCCAACTGGACCAAGCTAGAGATGGATGTACTGATTGAAGAGACTTAGGCTAACTATCCACAACTTTATGGTAAAAGGACTGAGAAGGCTGCAAAAAATGAGATATGGGAGAAAATAGCAAGAAAGGTGAATGCTGTGGGCACATCCAATTGGACAGTAGATGCCATCAAGAAAAAAAAAGATGACATCAACAGGCATTCCAAAGAAAAGCTTGCCAACATACATAGTTCAAGACAACAAACAGGTATGTACAAAGCACAGAATGTGTGTATGATTATATGCTGCATGCAACATATTACCGCTACCCATCCCTGGACTGAAAACCACTGATAAAATAACAATGCCACACTATGACTGTCAGGGGAACCCAATAGATATAACCAATACCATGAGGGATGGGAAGCAGTGCAGACTGATCAGACTTAGTGTATGGATTCCAAACTGTGTGATACAATAAATGTACGGTATGTACTCCTGCTACATCACTATTACGGCATGGAGACACAAACAATAATCATACAACAGGTAACAGGAACAAACAATGCCAACAGCCACTGGGATGCACCTGATGTGAAGGCCACAATGTGACCAACATGGAATGGAGTCCCAGTGCCATACTGGCCCATGTGACCATCAGCAAGCCAACACCAATAGGTAGAGACTGAAGAAGGAATAGTACACAGTGCAGACAAATGAGTTTGCACTACTTATGTACAATGCAGGAAACACAGGTGGTACAAGAAGGGTATTACAAACTTAACATCTTGGCACACAGCACATTGGTGAGATGAGCACATCTCATGATACATAGCACCGCTCAAGCAAGCACTGCAGTATTCATGACAAACACCCCTATGTAGTGACCCTGCATTGTGGGTCTCCAGCAGGGGTTAGAGTCAGTCCCCAGCATGCATCAATATAAAAATCCAAATACAGTTACATAATATGTGCAGCAGCATTGCATTATAGTCATCAAACATTGCAGAAGTCAGACACAGAGCTAGTACAATGATACATGAATTGGTGACATAATAAACGTACTACAATTAACCTATTAGTCCTAAATAATGTTTACCAAAAAGCATTTCATGGTAACAAATGCTTAGGTATACAAAGTGTGCACCATAGGAGGTCGATACACACAGCAAAAGGTCACCATGTGATAACATGTCAGCCTATGGGTTAATATCATGTCACTCAGTAAATAGAAGTCAATGTAAAGATATTAGACATCTGTGCATTTAAGGCAAGGTAAGCTACTTACAGAACTGAAGGCCAAAATTGAACCATATACAATTACAGGGTGCCACAGATCTCCATGGTGCAAATAGACATGACACCTATATTGCATAGTACAAGATGCATAATATATAATAACCATCAGGGAAGTAAATAGACCACTAAAATAATACAGGATCAGAATGTAGACATCCACAAATACTCTGCTGAACATACAGTCTGGAAAGGTACACAACTACATTGTGTCACAAACAATGCCAGTGGGAGGTCAATGCAATCTAACAGATATATTGAATGCCCTGCAAGGCACCTATAATAACTGATAGTCACATAACATAGGAATAAAGAACAGCACAATGTAAGTGTCAAGACGTGGACAAGATGCCTGTCACATGCATGTGCATAATACAGTGCTATCTGATCAGTGATCATCACATCATGGACAAGCGTGCAAAACTCATTTTGTACAGATCCTATAAGGTGCCCAATCAAACTGTTAATTAAATAAAATATACAGAAAACATATTCACATCTCATAAGTAAAGCCCATGTTGACAGACATATGGATATGGCCCAACGATACCTTGAAGAAATGTATAACATATATAGGGTCACATTGTGTATGATGACCATTCAGAGGGCGCATTGCTAACAGAGAAGATGTTATCTACAGATATGGACCATAGTCAAGCTAGTCAGGTAGCCCTAGTGGGGTGAGGACACCGGATAGAAATATCCACCTAATAACACACCTGTCAAAATAAAATACACTATCAACTGTACCGTAGGGGGTGGGAATCAAAAACAATAGAATGTAATGCCCTTGGATAGCTCAGACTGCATACTCTGTATTGACACTTATATTGGCCCCTACATGCTCTTTACCATGAATATGTAGGAAAAGTGTTGTGATCCAAACATATAATGAGATGCACATATAACAGGCAATATACACTGTGTTGAGACTGTGACAGTCAATGTTGTCACTGTTGTCACATAACATAAATAAAGTGCTGTGACTGGGTGTCTGAAGGTGCTGCATGTGTCTGCACAGCAACACAATTTGCACCACCAAAAGCTGAAAATCCCAATACTGCTTGCACTCTGAGTATCTCACCAAGCATCTACATAATGGCTTTACATTAGGGACAATAACATGATTGTGCCCTCGAGTGAACAGGTGTCATGAAGCACAACAAAGGGAAGAATAGGCACACCATTAATGGATAAATCATGACCATTGGGCAATGTGCACCCCCACTGCCTGAAACAGCACAGTAAGGTGGATGCCATGTGCACTATGAACCTACATACATTCTGGATCGCCAGCAGATAAATGCCTTATATTCTATCATGCCAGCTCAATTGTGCAGCTAGCAACCCTCACACAGCAGCAGCACCTCCTTCCCCACCCACTCCAGTGACCACCCTCCTTACTTTGTCCCACCCCTATGGGAAGCAGCACACTGTTCTATTGGATACCACAAACTTTGCAATGCAGTACATGCAGACATCAACCTCCCCATATAATCACCCCCTGAATCTTTCTCCATCCAATCACACATCATGGCTGCTAGTGTCTCCCTCCTTATTTAAATGAAAAGGCACCCTGTACTTGTCCTGTGTATTTTCATCATATACTTGAAGGTATCAATCATGTCCCTTCAATCCCTCCATTACACCAGGCAGCACATGTTCAACTACATCAACATGTACTCATAGGGCAAGTCCCCAGGCCATAGTACATTGTTGTTGTCCTTCACTGCACAACCTCCAGAAACATAATGTCTGACAGTGGCCATGGTCACCATAACTGTATGCAGTACTCCAGTTGTGGTCCCAACAACCAACCTATATCACATGTAGAGCACCTCCCCCTTCCTGGAGGATATACCCCTGGCAATACAATCCAGCATCCTGTTAGTCTTCACAGCTGCCTGTCTGCACTGTGCTGAGTTGTTCATTGATCCCATCATGAGCACCTCAGGCCTTTCTGAAACACTGGTTGTGCAAGTTGAATCTCCCCTACCTGTTGGCCATCCTTGTGTCATTTGTAACTGAAATGTAGCACCATACATATATTAGCAGTTTAACAGAGCAGCCAGATGTCTGACCAGTCATCCAATTTGGCCAGATTATCCTGCATCACCTGCCACCCTCTGAAGCAAATACTGTTGATACCATCCTGGTGGCATCAACAAACTGACACATTGTACACCTGATGACCATTGAGGTGTCAGCTATGAAGATCTCAAATAACCCCTGACACACTTCAGAGCACTGTGGCACCACACTTGTCACCGTCCTGGGAGATAACAGCACCCCATCCACCACCACCCACTGCTGTTACCCTGTCAGCCACTTTACTACTCATCCAACCAACTCTGCAAATGCCCAGGTGCCCCCTAGCTGATATAGTAGCCTGCCATGTGTTACTGCATCAAATGACCTGCTGAAGTCCAGATTAAAGACATCTACTGCATGGCCTTTGTCTAACTGCCTGGCTACACAATCATAGTACTCCATATGGTCAGTCTGACAGGATCTGCCTGAGACTAATCTATGCTGTTAGCTTGCCTGCAGCACATCAGCCACAACAAGGGAAACCACCCTCATCCTCAGGAATGTCTCCATCAGAATCCTCATGATGGATGCTAAGGCTTAACGGTCTGTAGTCCCCTAGCTCATCCATGGGGCCACCTGTGTAGAAGGGTCCCACATGCACTATTCCCCAGTGCTAAGGTACAGTGCACGAGTCCAGGGAGGCATTGAACAGGTCTGCCAAGTGAGCTGGCATGCCCTCATCCAGGTCCAGTAGTATACTGGGGTGTATACCATCTGGCCAAGGTGTCTTGTCCACCCTCATTGCCCCCCATGCTTCAAGTAACAGGGCCACTATGATATTCCCATCTGTCCACCCCCAACAGCACACACCCATGCCCCTTGTGCATAGGTCACCCTGTCCCTGTCATAAATACTGAGCAGAGGTACTCAACAAACACTTCCAGATGAGCAACACACTAGCACATAGTAAACAATCAGTGCCTGTATAGACAGAACAGGGAGAGGTACTGTGAGGCAGCAATACTATAACTGAAAACCACAATGATATCTAACACCTTTGAACATCAACAGGTGGTGAACTCCATGAACCAACACAGTTGACGGCCCTGGAGGAGAGGGTAGTGTCCCATATCAGAAAGGAGATCATCAGTGGCATCAGGGATGTGAACACACTAAGAATGCAGACACAGCAATCTTGTAAGTAAGAAGACATAACACCAATATCAGCAAGACTGTCACATAAACCATAATAAGCATGTCTGCTGTTCACATTGGTCTGATGGTGTGTGGGTGTGTCAACACATGTTCTCTTGTGGTACCTAAGTGAAGGAAGCAAATATTTGGAGAGGCCAGCACCACATGGATGCAGATCTGCATGACATGACCAACATCGTGCACAGAATGAGCCACAAAGGTGACACATAATATGACATACGCATGTGTGTGTGATGTTACACACAAAAACAGGGGATGGAGAATGGTAGCAAGGCATGCTATCCAAAAAGCAGACACAGCCCTTAGCAGGACAGACAGACAGAACACAAAAGAGGCAATACTGTCAGCCCACAATATAATGTCTGCCTGTGCCTGGACATGTGTAGATGCATGTGTGTATGCAGACAGGGACATACAGCATGAAGAATGGGAACTAAGGTAGGGACAGAACAACAAGACATAGCCCTCAGTAACACATATAGAACTGAACAGGAACAATGTGTCAGACAAAAACACAATGACTGCATGAGCCAAGGGACAAGCTGGTGTGCCATATGATTGAGTCAAGGAACAAGGGCATGATGAATTTTGAGTCTGCTTAGGGAATTGCACCGTGACTAGTCCCACAACAGGAATTAGCAGACAGAACAAGCAGCAATGGCAAAAAACAACAGAAATTACCCAAAGGTCAAGGACACAGGCATGTGTGTAGATGCTGCAGGCAGGGAACATTGTAATGTGCAATGTGAGACTATGTTGGGGACAACATATTGTCCATTACCAATATAAGGCACGGAACACCAGGATCAAATAACAAATTAAAACATACATCACAGGAATGAGTGGGTTAACAGAAGTGCAAAAATGATAGAATGTGGGTGTAATATGGGATCGATCCTAACATGTGCATAGACACACACAACACATGGACACTGCATAGCTAAACATTACCCTGCAATGAAAAGTCGACCACATGATCGTCTGGTGTTGTGAACATTGGAGATGGAACACTGATGAAATAACCCATAGTGTATCATAATTATTGGAAGCACAACTGCGTGTCGACACCATATCTGTCATATTCCCCAACATCAATGGAACAATGTGGACATGTGGTATTGTGCTATTTTGAAACACTATTAAATGTGCAGGTCCTGCACACCCCATACCACCCACATGGGTTGAACTAGCTCTCGCATGACCTGCTGTGTTTATCACCACTGACTAGGGGGTAAACACACACACATGCTTGCACACATTAAAACAATTAAAATAAAATAACAATCACATCTTAAACAGGAAGGGACACAAACAAGTGAGAAGAAGAGCAATGCACTGGCTGTGGAGAGGCAGTCATCTGGGAGATGTTCTGGAGGCTGCTCTGCTGCACTATTCACAGGCACCTCTCTGGTCTGATGGAGGAGGATGTCTGTCACCATGCTGACCTGGTGAGGATTTGGGAAACCTCCTCCCCAATCCAGGGACTATGCAGGCCACCACCACTGCCTGAGAGGTTGCCGAGAAAGATAAGTAGTTGGAGCATGGTGGGATCTGGGATGGTGAGTGCAGTGTAACAGAGGTGCACCCCTCCAGTTGTGCCACTCCATGATTCATTCCCCATACTGGAAGAGCGTGGTTCCTCTATGGAGCCACCCAAACTGGTGATCAAGGAGTATGCTGGGAACTTCCACAAAGGAGACCCACAGAAGCGTGGCACAGAACACCACAGGGTAAGAAAACAAACCGTAAGGGGGGTAGACCTGGGGGAGGGAGTGAAGAGGGATGTAAGGTGTCTGCTCGGCACCATGTTTTAGAGGGACAGGAAGCAAATCCTCTGAACCGTGGGAACAGCTGCATGGGGTAGGGAGCTGGATGTCATTGTCCACCTAGGGACAAATGACCTGGCTGTGAATGGGAGCAGAGCACTGCAGAAGGTGTTTGTTGATTTGTGGAGTGTCCTTAGACAAGTAGTACACATGGTAAATACTCGGATGTGCTGCCTGTCTATGGCATGTGTGGGTCTAGGATACTCTGCAACATGGGATTCAAAGACTAGTTGACAAACTGGTGTGGAGATCAGGGATTTAGCTTCACTGGGGACTGGGGTCCACCTGGAGGGATGCAGGCCTATACTGGCATGATGATCTGCATCTGTCCATGAGGGGAACCAGGAACCCAGGTCATAGGTTTAAATGCTTCATTGGCAGGCATTGAAAGAAGCCAAAGGGGAGGCACGGAAGACAAACAGGGAACTCCCAGCCCCCCCACACACACACCACAAAACAGGGTAGATAGTGAATGAGACACAAAGGTACATAAGTTGATAGGGAGCAGGACGGGGTAAATCCAGAAATAGGCAAAGGCAGTGAGGACAGGGATGGGCTGAAGAGGGCTATAGCCATCGAAAATAAAAAAGGGCGATGTGTACCAATGACCGTAGTCTGTGCAACAAGCTCCGTGCATTAGTGGGCTTGATGGAAGAGGGATGCCTGTGTATCGTGGCAGTAACAGAAACATGGTACACAGAGAAGCATGATGTCAACATACCTGGGTACACAATCTACAGGAGAGACAGGGATGGTAAACGAAGAGGTGGAGCAGCTCTCTACATGAGGGATGGAATCAAAGCAACTGAACAGAAGAGTAAACAAGAAGGGGAGGAGGCACTGTGGGTCACCATAGAGACAGGAAATGGCACCACAATCCACAGAGGTGTTGTTTACAGACCCTCATCTCAGGGGCTGGCAATGGACAAGGCTATTATAGAAGGAATCATAACAATGGCAGACAAAGGTGAGAGTTTGTTGATGTGGGACTGGAATATGAAACATGTAAACTGGAGCACCTTCACGGCAGCCACATCCCAGAGCAGAGTCATTCCACATGCCCTACGGGGGGCATTCCTTAAACAGCTAGTGTTGGAACCCACTTGGGAGGGAGAAATCATAGACCTGGTACCTTCAAACGGGGATGGAGAGAGGATCTCAGAGTGAGAAGTGGTTAGCTATCATTGAAAAAGCGACCACAAAACAGTGTTGTTCACACTGAACACAGCTGTCGAGTTAAGCCATACAAAATCAAGGGTGCTGGACTGTAGGAGAGCTGACTATGGCAAAATGGAAGAGTACCCCCAGAAAGGCACTAGCAAACAGGGAAGAAGGACTGGTGGAAGAACAATAATGAAATATCCAAACTGCCATCACAGAGGCAACAAGTTGTTGTGTAAAGCAACTGAACAAAACATAATAAAGGAAGATGCCAGAATGGTTCTCAAATGAGGTGTCAGAAAAGGTTACAGAGAAAAGGATAGTGCATTCATGATATATAAGGAAACACAGATGGAGCAGGACAGGGAACAATATCAATCAAAGCAGAAAGAGGCAGGGAGGGCAGTCAGAATAGCAAAGACCCAAACTGAGGAAATGATACCCAAATCTGTTAAGAAGGGGGATAAAACCTCTCATAGGTACATTAGAGAGCAAAGACAGACAATGGGAGGGATACCGAGGCTTAATAAATGGGAGGGAATGTGGGCAGAGAGCAGCAGTCTAAATGCAGGGATAAAGAATGAGTACATCTGCTTAGAGTCACAAAGGGAGAGGAATGGGAGGTAACAAACATTAGGAACACTTTTGATAGGGGGATCAATACAAGTTCAATCACAGATGACAGTGTTCTGATATATCTCTCAAAACTGAAGGTGGACAAAAGAATGAGGACTAATGGGAGTCACCACAGAATGATAAAAGGAATAATGTGTGAACCAGTGACACCACTGACAACAGGTAGCCTGTGACAATGGTGACCATGAGTGAGAGCTTTAAAAACACAGCAATTCAATCATAGTGGCTGTCCAGAGGGCTACTGGACAAGGAGGGTGACCGCATGGGGTTGACCCATCTATAGCGACATGATGTCACTATACGTACACACGCACGAGGGTGGGCGCTAGCATGCCATGCGATGGTCACAAGCAGAGGGATGGTATGTAGGGCATAGTGCTGTGGTTGGCTGCCAAGCATGTTGTGTGGCAAGGTGTGTGTGTGGCAGGCAGCGGTTGGTAGGGTACCAGGTCCAGTCCTAGGCACTGTCAATGATTTGTGCTCCGTCCGGGGATATGTTACTGTTTTGCACTCCCCCCACATGCACCCACCTGGAGTTGAGAATCATAAGTTGGGGGGTGGGGGCACTGCCCCACACAGAAAGAAAGAAAAGAGAGGTTCTCGGTGCCCTTTCGCTAGGCGCCAGTAGTGTACATTGCATGCATTGATTTTAGGAGATGTACACTAGCCGTAATAGTGATCACCTGTCAATGATCGCTGTTATCACATGGAACCCTGATTACCCTGTCTAACAAATCATGGGAGGATGGTGTGGTACGTGAGGACTACAGGAGGGCAGATGTGTTTCCACATCACAAAAGCAGGAGCAAGGCAGAGGCAGGAAACCAAAGACCTGATAGTTTGACCTCAGTGGTAGGGGGAATGATGGAATCACTTCTGAATGAAATAACTGGTGAGTACCTAGAGGCCAGTGGGACACAAGACACAAGGCAGCATGGATTAACAACAGGAAGGTCATGTCAGACAAATCAAATCGATTCTTGTGACTGGTTGACCAAAATAGCAGACCAGGGATGGGCTGTGGATGTGGCCTACCTCTAGACTTTAGCAATGCATCTGACACAGTCCCACACAAAAGATTGATAGACAACCTTGCCAGCCTTGGAGTGTGTCTCAAGGTGGTAGCATGGGTAAATCATTGACTAGACAATAGGACACAGAGTGTAACAGTAAACGGAGTCCACTTTGAAGAAAGGGTGGATAGTAGTGGGGTACCGCAGGGTTTAGCACTGGGACCACTCATCTATTATGTCCTTATAAGTGACATTGCAGAGGGACAAGAAGGAAATGTCTGTGTCTATGCAGATGACACAAAGATCTGCAACATGGGTAATACACAAGGTGGTGTGGAAAGGGTGAGAAGGGACTTGGCAAGGTTGGAGGAATGGTCAACTGTATGGCAGCTCAGAGTCAATGTAGATAAGTGCAATGTAATGCACCTGGGAAACTATATCCCAGATGAAGAGTACACAAGGGTAGCTGAGATACCAACAAAAACATAAATGAGAAAGGACATGGGGTAGTCATATCAGATGACCTAAAGGTGGACAACCAATATGAGAAGACAGTAAGGAGGGCTGAGGGGGATACTGAGATGCATAGGGAGAGGCATCACAAGTAGAAAACAGGATATTGTTATCCCTCTGTAGAGATGGTTACATGTGACAATGGTGATCACGGAATACCGATTGTCATTTGGGTAAGTGTATATCGTCAAAACTGAATCATGCAAGGAATAATACCCGACTGGGTGGGCGGTATTGGGCTATCCCTTGCAGAGGTGTAATGAGGCCCGGCACCACAGGCGAGAAGGCCTTATAGCCCCTGGAAGGGAGGGTATAGCCCAATACTGCCCACCCAGGAGGGTATTATTGCTCTTAGAAAATGGGCACTGTAAAAAAAAACTAAGTTTAGTAAAAGATTTTTAATAAACAATTTGTTTCAAATAAGTTTTGTAATAAAATAGTTCCTCTACCTGTATTAGAATTTTTTTAAAGCTAGGAATTTAAGTTGTATTGTAGATGCTGTAGTACCAGTGTTCTTATTTCCCACCTCCCTCTGAGTAGTAGCACCAGATAATGATGAAAATAAAGGAAACAAAAAAAGCAGAGCAGAAACAAAACTTATCTTTATTGTATTTCTCTTCATCTGGTTGTCTGGATGAGATTCACTTCAGTTTTACACAGTGGCAAGAGGTCTGTGACGAACAGCGATCAGGACTGTACTTCACGAAAGTGATATTTATTTTAAAAAGAAACATTTTATAAATAGTTATAGCTTTTTCCTTTTGTTTATGCCATTTTTTGACTCACTCAGTGCAATCAGCTTTTGTGCTGGAAACCGCGAACTGACTTGAGGAACACAGAGTGACAGAGTGCTGTCTTTAGTAGTGCTACTAAGAGTGACAGGTAAGCATGTGCTGTGCTACGAGTACAAGAAGTAATGATGGCAAAACATTTTTTTTTAAAACTGTGGAGAGTGTAAAGTTATCTACACAGTTGCCAAACCTTGACTGTGGAGTGTTTGGTTTAACAGTGGGGCAAACATGGCATGATGTTCGAGTAGTATGAAATTATATGGCTCAGACGTGGACAAGGAATACGGAAGTGACTGAGATCAAACAAGCTAAGAAAAAAAAAGAGACATAACTTTTTGAAAAGAGGTTTTTTTTTTACTTACTGGGTTTGCTGTGCACATTTCAGAAGGGGTACTCATTAGGTTTAGAATTTTTTGAACAAGGTGTTGCAGAGTAACGTCAGGTCTCGGCTCTCGCTAAGCAACCCCCAAAAAATGGCAGATATTTTAAAACGAAATGAGGGGTTTTAGCCAATTGGAGAACAGGCTGGGCTCCAAGATTCTGGTAATAGGGTGGCTGGGCTGGTACTTTTAATAGCCGGGCATCTGTTGTCTGATAGATGCCCAGCTAGAGAAGTCCCTCAGCCAATCAGAAGGCTGAAATCGTTTTACCCATTTTCTAATGAGATATACACATGTGGCAAACAGCAAGATGGTACACACAACCCAAACTACAGACTTTGTGTAACCCCTGGGCAGCACCACCCCCCAGTGTTACACCCCTGCCTACTACCCTGGACATAGGCTAAGGGGTTTGGGTTCGCTAACTTATAACATTTTTTTAAAACCTTTTCGCAGTGCCTCCACTCAGGGTGAGATGGTGCTGGGTGTAGCCCCCTGAGCTGCTACACCACCCACAGTGACCAGTTACTTTCCCCAGACATGCCTCATGGTACTGCTCCCCACATTTCAACATTTTAAATTAAAGGCTGTCTCTAATAATATGCTCACACAGGATTTCAAACAACAAGATATTTATTTCGGGGGGAATAAAGGAACTAGGAAAGGGAAACAGGAGGAGTAGAGGATATCTTACCGTATTTACACATGTACAGAGATCATTTTGGATTTTGCTGGTGAACCCTCCAGCTGGGTGGCTACATATTAACAGGCAGACATAAATCACATTTTACCATTCGACTTAAGACATCCAGAGCCCTGGCTATCTAGCTGCTGATAAACCAGATGTTAAACATAATTATTAATAATACCCACACTGGTACCAGTCCCAGATACAACAGAAACCCCGCAATCTCATACCATACTGGTTAAACAGATACCACAGTCCAAGATGTTGCAGGCCTGATGGAGTTGCAGCTGGTCGAGGTGACCAGCTATTAATTTGAGGGTGGGAGCAACTTGGAAACAGATTTTGTAAAGCAGCAAATTACTATTTATAACCACAGCAGGGATTGCCCTGCACTTTAGCAGACGAAGCAGGGATTGCCCTGCACTCGCACACTTCTGAACATTCCAGAACAAACTATGTGGATCTTACATCCAGAACATTCAGCACAATATTTGAAAGTCCCATCCAATGCAATGAGAGTGATGCTTCTGTCAAGCATCCTAAACGCAGTTTAAACATGGTTACATCCAGTACTTTACATACCAAAAGGCATCCATCCAGAGTAAGTTGGCAATGACACTTTTATCAAGCATCCCATACTTTAGTCACAGGCAGTCACATCCAGTACATTCTATATACCAAGAACATTATCCACAAGTGGAGTCCTATCCAGCACATCTAGCCATTTAACACTTATACCAAGCGCTCTTAGACGAAATTATGTGCAGACACAGGTACATTCTCTTTAAGGTATCTTAGACATTAATATGCTCTAGGGCCTCCTGTCTCATGAAGTGGCAAGCTCTAGCTCCACGGCAGAAAGCTCCATGATGGCAGGACTCTAACGATGGCAGGACTCTAACCAATAGCTACACATTTATATGATTCACTAAGCCCAGCATCTTGCTGCACCTGCAACTTAGCCATTTGGGCAACAGACAAGATGCATCCATTACTTGAACTAGGCAGTCTCTTTTGGGGTTAGTAGCCCAGACTGATGACTTCAATACTTCCCACTTAACAGCACGCATTTCTTAATTGGGCATGGAGCCCCCAAGATTACTTGCTTAGCTTCTCCCTTACACCTGGGGGTATGAGGGTACTCACTCAGGTCCTCCATGGGTCTCATCCACAATCAAAGGCATCCTGAAGACTTCTTCAGCTCTCTCACCGCTGAGGTACTTGGTCAGCGCTCTCACCACTGCATGATGTCATCTGGTCTGGTCAGCACTCTCACTGCTGTTGGACATCTGATTCTTTGGTCCACATCTTTCCCCGATGTGGGAGGGAAGGCTAGCCTCTGGAGGACAGTACTGGCAACCTCCAGACCAGCTGTTGCAGAAAGCCCAATTATTGTAACTAGTTAACTGTTAACTGAAGAAAATAACAAATGCCCTCTGAAGACTGAAAGGGCTTGAATTAAGTGGCCCAGGTCTGATGGCATGGCTGGAGCCTGAGCCCCTCCCCCATGGGGTGCTCCTAGCAGGTTGGAGCCTGCCCTGCTGCTCTCTCTCTCAGCTCTGCATCTCTGAATCTCCAGACAAACTGGCAACATTGCCTCTTTATAGAGCTCCTAGCTTGATTCCTGATTGGTAGCAGGGATGGGGTGACATGTCTCCAAGTTGCTGAAGGATCTGTCAATCAGAACACTCGAGGCACAATTTTGTTGTGGAATTTGCGCCTAAAATAATGTCCCTGTAAGCCCCCATAAGCACTTGGGTGCTTACCCATGAGATGCAGTGAATGTCCCACAAGTCCTGGCAATCTATTGCTGCAATTCCAATTGGCTGTATTGCTGGCAATGGCTGCTTAACCCACTGTCCCTTATAGCAGCTTAGATACAGTCCTGAATAATGTCCTGGTGCAGCCAGAAAGAAGTAATTATTTGCCCCACATGCCCACAGTTCTATAGCTTAAAGGCTGTACTTGCAGTCGCTGCACAGATGAAAAACATGGCTCTTTTACTTTTCCTGTCACTACTGCACTTACGCAACCTCCCCCGGCAGCAGCTGACAGGCTGACACACAGAGACCCAGATACTGGAATTGCCAGGGAAACAGTACTCATTTTAACTTTAAGCACTTTTCCCCACATGCACAGTATATTCCCAACAAGCAGCAACAGTTCCATTATTTAAAACATTTTAATTCTTTACTTTTCAGCTGGAGCTGAACATAGCTACCCTGGAGGCAGACAGATACACTGTTATGCATTATTCAGATGACCGGGGCCCTGCACAGGCATACTCAAATGAGCCCCGGTCAGAACTCCTTTAATTCCTATCTGAGCGGCCCCCCAGCAGGCTGTCCATGGTCACTGGATCCCAAATAGGTGGAAGGGATCCCAGGACCCATGGCACAGTCCACGAGGTGACCGCAAAACAGGCGGCTCCCCATCAAAGGTGCTTTGCGCGCCAACATGACTCCAGCTGTCCTGGAGGCAGCACTTTTGCAGCGGGAGCTTGCGGTCAGCAGTTTAAGCCCCGAGGGGCTGGATTTTCATTTGATTGCAAGCTGGGGCACACACAAGGGCAAACAGGACCTGGGAAGCCAGAAAAATTAGAGGCCAAGTCAGGAGAAGCCCGAGAGACAGCGGGAGAAGGACAGAACAAAACGGGCTAAGGTAAACCCAGACTGGCATTTCTAGGAACCCCCATTTGCAAGGGGGTGACATTTGCAACTCCAGGGGTCTGCATTTTTTGGGGGGGTAAAACTGTGAAGAAAAACAACCCTGGACCATACGTAAAAACACAGTCCTGCCAATAAGACAGTCCATCACCCTCCCAACCCCAGTCAAAAACCTACCCGCAACACCACACACCAAGCTTGACAGTGCACTGCCACACTACATCCCACAAACCCTGCCTCACTTTCTGCCCATCACACAGCGTGGGCCCCCCCACATGTAATACTAGCGAAATTATTTGCCTACACCCCCATCCAGTTGCTACCCTGCAAGGTAGTGCTGTGCACATGTGCCTTGTTTGAGTCTCTCTTCCTGACAGCGCTCAATTGCAGTCACCCTGTACATGGGATTATGTACAGACAGTTGTTGAGACTCCATTAGGAGTACTGTGTGCATTACTTGAGACACCATCTCTGCAAGGATATAGACTGGATGGAGGCAGTCCAGAAGAGGACAACAGAAATGGTGCAGGGTCCTGCACCAGAAGCAATACGGAGTGAGACTAAAGGAGCATCAAATGTATACCCACACGGACAGGACAGAGAGGGAGGACATGTTTGGAACTGCATAGTACCTCAATGGTATCAACAAGGTCCAAGAGGGTAGCATCCTTCAGAACATGAGATGTGCAGTAACAAGGGTATACAATAGTAAGATAGAGGGTGGACGTCTCAGAGGTAATGTGAGGAAGTAGTTTGTCACAGAGAGGGTTGTAAATGCATGGCACATCCTTCCTGAGTAGGTCGTTGAGTAAAAAAAAGTGGGGGGATGCAATAATGCATGGGACAGACATAAGGCAATCTGAGTGGGGGGTAGGAGGAAGTAGGCGGTTGGTTAACTAGGATCTGCAGGTCATTCATTAAGTAGGGATATCACATCGCCAAAGCATGACTAGTATATTCCCGATTTCAATTCGCAGATCAAGGGGATGGAGAGCAGGTCAGAGACCCCGGCACAGCAGCACAAGGGAGAACAGCGCAGCAGCGTGAACGTGGGAGACCACCTATGGGCCAGGATCACAGAATCGCTACATTACCAGCAGCACAAAGCCTCACCGAGGATGATCAATGACATATTGCCATGACAGTGGGACTGGGCACAACAACAACATCTGGCCTGGAAGGTGAGGCTGAGAATGCTTTGGAGGCAATACCAGGGCTGGATAATGCCTGTCCATATGAAAACATTCCAGTGGAACTATCCCCAAGCATAGCTGACCAGTCACCGGTTCAGACTCCATCCACAAGTCACCGTGACAGTGATACAGAGGAAGGCACACCATCATCACTACATAGTGAGGCACTTACAAACCAACAGGAGGACACGGTCGAGTCTGAACGTGCATGTTATGGACAGGCAGTGCTGAATGTGGAGGGCCGGATGGCTGAGATCATGCAGTACATTCATTACAGCATGGAACAGCAGAACAATAACATTCGCCAACAATCACAACAAATGGTGGATGCCACACAGGCAGTTGCAGCATCAGTCAGGGTAATTGGACATGCACATGACAACAGCATGTCAGTACTGGCAGCAGCAGTTAGGACATTGGCGGATGCTATGGTACAGCAAAATAACATAATTCTGCAACGTGCCCTGGCACTCAAAACATTGACAGAGACACTGAAAGGTAAGCAGAAATCCACACAACGTCAGACAAAAGCATCAGAGAGGCAGACAAAAGCATTAGGAAGCATGTCCCAGGGAATGATGGATGTCAGGCAAATGATACTAAGTAGCAAATTTACTGTGGGGCCAGTTAACGACATAATGGACACATGTACCAGCACTACATCACAAATCACGGGAAGGGGTGGTGACGGTAGTCTCCAATACAACATAAGCAAACCACAACAACCCAACAACTCACAGATACACCAAACCTGGCAATGGACAGCACACTTCTGTCAGACATTGCACAACAAATGTGCCCCAGCTCACACAGCCACAACCACAGAGCTGTAATATGTACATGACCAACCCACGGCCAATGTCGTTACCAAGAACACAGGCATACCTACATTGGATGCAGTTGAACTGGATGGTGGTCAACAAAGTGGGCAAACACAACAAAACACTGACTGTACCACTGTTAAGGATACACATGTACAACAGACAGAACATCAAGCAGTACAACACACAGAGCCAACAGGGAGTACACTGGGGCACGATGGCATGGTTCCTCAAAAGAGGAAATATAAAACATACAGTACCATATGCGTGAGCAGGAGACTGATTAAAGTGGAACTGGGTGTGTACAAATGGCTGGTGAAACATTAAGATTAAGTCACTGGAAAACACTTACCACATTTGGCAGCCGTGCAAACACACAGGAACACACACATATGGAGTCAATGATTACTGGATGCACAGAGGGCATGGAAACACCGCCAACACAGATAACGGTGCAACAACACCTACAGAAAAAAAAAAAAACATAGGGGACGTCTACCCAAACATAAACTACAATGACATGTGTTTTCAGCATAAGCATGTGATGTAGTCTGCATACAGTATCCCTGCACTTTGATGTACAGCCCATACATTTATAGATACCACTACATGATGCCCAGTAATCACCCCTTGGACAACCAATTCCATCATGAGCAAGTCACTTCATCAGGTAACACTGAACATGAATGATCTGTTGCTGACCATCACTGACATATCACTACAGGTCCTATATTGTTTTGCCATGCATGTTCTAGTTCCACTACTGTGTTCCCCACTACAAACACAACTGTGAGGCAGCCCCATGGATCCACCACACTCTGTGTGAATGATGACTGCATTCCAGTACACCTACATAGACTGACCTGGAATGCCATCACATGGTCCCCTGGTTATGAACATCACTTGTTTTGCACAATACTACCCTCATACCTCATTAATAGCCATGTGTTATTATACAGGAAACAACACATCCCGCCATCTCCCCTCACCACCAGGGAATATGAATGGAGGCACTGTAGTATCCTCTGAGATGTCCATTGCTGCTGCACATGTACAGTTAATGTCACCCATCCCTGAAAGCCATCTACCCTGTCTATGTCCAAGGAGTGATGCACACTCCAGGACCAGACACAGTACTCTAGATGGGTGTGCACAATTGTCATATACTGTGTTATCACCACCATCCCCCAGCTGCTGGTGATACATCTCCGTAATCACCACAGCATGTCACTGGCACACCCTACAGTCATACAACACTGTTTGTGAACCCGTAGAGCATACCATGTGATTAACTGAGGCTCCCATTCCAGTCTGTGACTGTAAACCCCTCACCCACCATGTACTAAACTCATGCAAACCTGTGTACCAGCTGCATGATACTGCAGTTCCATAACATTGATGTAGAATTACATAACACCTGCCCAACATTCATGCTTGCATCTGTCCTTCCCAATAGTCTCAACCCATTCTGTAGTGTCAACCGGTGGCAGATTGTATTGTCAACTGCAATGGGACACACACTCCCTTACCGACACTCTGCAATGTCACCTACATTGACATTAATGGTGACCAGTGCAAGCAATCATTCATGCTGAACACTGCAGGTGAATGCCTTACCATGGATCTTACTATGGGCTGAAATCCATTCAACAACACACAATGTGAATCATCAATAAGCCAATCGGTTAAGCAGTTTAATGTCCTAGGACCTAACCCAGGCTGTACTAACTGTGTGATAGCCCCCTAAGTGGGACAGTGTGGAAGCACATGCAGGAAACATGTTAGGCAACATCCAGTGCCACTCCCTGATCAGCCTCTCTAGGCACACAGTTATAAGAAATATGTGATACTGTGGACCGGACATCCATCCAGAGAAGCCGTGTTGACACTTAACATGTGCTCCACTGGATACAGGATCTAACACATATCTGTATGGCATTAGTTAATGAAGTAGTATCACTACCACATAGGTCACTAGGACTGGTGTTGCAATTGAAGCCTCTAACATGTCCCAACATTTGTAGAGATGGACTACATTCAAGCACCCTCGTCCTATGGTGAAATGGGTCTGTCACAGGTGCTGCCAGCACCTATCTGATGTCACATAGCACTCTGTGATGTCTCTGGTCTGTCCACATGTCCTTGTCCAGCCTATAGGTCATGAATTCCTGTAAGACTCTCTCCACCATATAAGGAGTGTTGTCTGCTGTCATCCTACTGATGCGTGCATAACCTATCATTATCTCTCACCGTCCCCTATGACTATTCTAATTACACTGGTAACTGTGAGGGACACACAGTACATTACTTGCCCCTGTGATGATCCATACAGCCTGTGTACCCCACTGCACTACCTGCACATGTACACTTAGTATATGTGTGCTCAGCTGACAAAGACATATTTCATAAATGCCTGGGGTCACTGAGTGCAGTCTGTGGCAAGTCAAGGCCCTTGAAAGGGTGGTGGAGTTGGCAATACGTCCCATGGACCAGCAACAATGAGGGGGCACAGGCAGCATGGCATGTCAATGTATGTAGCTGCATAGGTGCACCAGAATCGGACCTAACCCGATGTACACATATACTCTCAAGGGGCCTGTGCCTTGTACAGCTTCAATTTGTACCATCTTGCTAGACAACTGCACACCTTTGTACTCTGCTGCCCCAATTACATGCCAGTGAATGTTTGCATGCACACACAGACACACACACACACACACACACACACACACACACACACAGCCATCATTGTATGTGTTCTTGGGAAGACACTAGGACAAAGTATGACACAGTAGGCCAATAGATAAATGCTTACAACATGGAAACAGATCTACAGGTACTGACATTGACTGTAAAGATGCACAGTAGTCTGTGTAATTAGGCATTGGTGAAGGGAAACCTTATGCTAGGATATGATGAACATTGTAGCATCAGTTGGAGGGGATGAATGACTATGCTGACAATGTATTGTTAATGTGTGAAACAACATTTGTACTATGGTGTGAGGTACATGCATACTCCACCTACGTAGCACCTAGGCCTGCTGGAAGGGTTCAGTAGGGAACATGCAATGTGATCAAGGTGTACAGGATAGGTCCTAAGAGGCAAGGCTGGGAGACCTGGGGATTGACTGCATGGTGGATCCAAGGCAGAGGTATGATATGATACAGACCAGCATGTATATGAAGGGAATGTTCACAGTGCAAGGGGTACATGTCATAAAATGGGTGGATCTAGGGCTGACAGCCTACATTTGATGGGGGTGTGTGAACCGATATAAGGATGTTGCCCTATACAATGAGTGTGTTGTACACCTGTAGTGGGCTGGGTGGGGGATCGTCAAGGACATGGGAGCATGGCAGAGACCATGGCACACAGACAACATGAACCCTTGGGACCAAGGGGTGGTAGGGTGGGAGAGGGTCATCCTTTATGGGGATAGGACATGGTTGTACATTGTAAGGTGACACCTTGCATCACAAACCCAGTTGGCATGATATACCGGGTGGTCCTACTCCACTGACCCTTTCTATAGTTCTGCATTGTTTGTGGATGTTACTGTGCCATGTTTTGCCTGCCAAGTCAACAATACTATACACCGATAGCATAGTTATGGCTGTAATGCCTTGCCTGACATACACAAATCAGGTGCAATGTTATGAAACACTGTTCTGGCTGGAATGTAGGTGAGAATGCACAACTGAAAGGCTGTACAGTTTGTTATGTATCTATTTATGTATTGAAATGTTTCACCAGGATGGCACACTCAACAACATGTTGCTCGTCTCACGGTGCGATGGGTGGGGAGGACAGTGGATAACATGGTGAATATACATAAAAACTGTGGATATACATACAGTCTCAGTTAAAAATACCTACAGTCTCAGTTTAAACATACAAGGGGGAATTAGGTACAGAGGATAAACAGCTATAACAACAACACACTGGTGGATTAGCGTTACAATTAAGCATCAGTAGTAATTAGACAATTTAATCAGGTGAAGTGCTAAATAGGGAAGGGGAAGGGAACAGAGGGTCCATTAGATGATGGTGAAGCAACAATTCAGAGGGTAATAGAACAATAAAAGTAGCCAGTACTAGGCACAGAAAAGGGAGGGAGGGAGGTAGGTGGGTGCAATCTTGTTTGGGCTGGATTAGCAGTACAGAGTGGCAAATAGTATGGCATGGCCATGTGGGGGGAGGGGTAAATAAGTGCAATGGGTGCAAGACAACGCTAGAGGGATGGGGGAAATAGGGTGTGCAGGAGTCGGGGGAGTTTAGGCCTAGGTCAGCTCCTCCAGGATGTTGGAGAACCCTGCCAGGAAAAGAGGTAGGTGCAACATTTAAGGGGGGAGGATAAAAGAGAGGAGGGGAGACCATGAATGCATATGTTTAAACCCCTTCAGGATGTGGAGAACCCTGCTAGGGGTGAGCCAGCAAAATCAAATAAGGGAGAGAAAGGATAGGTGGGTCAGGGCATAACAGAGGAATAGAAGGAAGAGAAAGAAGGTGGATGAATGGGAGTAAGCATGCTAGAACTAGCACCTCCAGGGAGCTGGGATCTCTGCCGAGGGAAACACTTTAGCGAGGATAACAGGTCAGAGAAGGGGGGGGTGCATGGGGAGGCCAGGAAAAATGGCAAGGGGTGCATTAAGGGTAAGGGTAGGGTATGGACCTGGGGAACAGTCCCATGGGAGGGAAACTTTAAGGAGGGTTAAAGAAGGAGCAGCTAAAAGAGAGGCGGTTGTGTAAGGCAGAGGCAAGGGATGAGGAGGAGGACAAGTGTTGTATTTGGCAAGGAGGGGAATTCCAGAGGTGCCAGAATCGATAGGAGATACCAATCTGGCCAATCAGAGTGGAATGATGGGGAATCATCAAGGTCCTAGAATCAATGGATCTGAGGGAGGAAGGGGGAGGGGTGGAGAGGGAGCATAAGAGATAAGTAGGGCATTCCCCAAGCCAATACGAAATGAGGTTAGCACAGTGGGCAGTGCACCTGTTAGCGAGTGGTGGGAAGGACAGAGTATGGTATAGGTCATAATGATGAGAATGAGATGAGGCGTCCAAGGTGAAACGACAGAAGGAGTGAAAGAGAGAGTCCAATCTGGTCAGGGAGGATTTGGGAGTAGCACCATAGACCACGTCTATGTCTACATATGGTATACTTCCATTAGTTGTGGTTCATGTACCACCGGGTGGCTGTCAGTTGAACTGTGCTGGCATGGGATGGCGTGTGTAGAAGTGGGTTGATAGCTTTTCGGGAGCTACATGGCTCCTTGAGCCACTCCCTCTTCTCAATACTGAGGTCATGGCATGGAGGTACCCTTGCTGACTGATTGCATTAGTTATGGAATCTCCTACAGTTGTGGATGAGAGCAGGAAAGGGGGACTGATAGTACACATCCCATGAATGTGTAATACCCTTCATCAAGGGCAGGAGTTGCATCGTTGCACAGCAGGTGCAGCCACCACTCACACTACTGGAAGTGGAAGGTGTATAGTGGTATTGTAGTCAAAGAAGGGTCTTGGAATAAATGTCTGTGGGTGCAGTCATGCCCATAAGGTGGTATAGAGCCATATGGTCAATTACTCTACTGTCTTTCAAGACAGCAGGGCTATCAGGGCGCAGGCAGGTACTGATAGAGTTGTGCTTTATGGGGAAATGTACTGAGCTGGTTGCCCAGGTGATGCATGCAAGGGTATGATCAGTGATTGATTCATGCAGACCACCAAAGCGATGTACCTTGTCCTCTGTGTTCATGCCCACACTGTCTAGGAGGGAGGGTGTTTGGTTCCAGGTGTGCTTCCTAACTGAAATAGATAAGTCATTGGTCATAGTATGCTGTTTCAGCAGGTCATAGTCATCGTTATGCAGGGATCATAACATGTTACGTTGACGCAACTGGATGCCCAGGGCAGACAGGGGTATACTAGCCCTGTTGTTCCACCTGTTGGTGTGTTGTGGTGGAGGCAGCATGCATACAGCATACATCTAGGTGTAGCAGTCCAAGGGTCATAAACACAGTGCTCGCATCACTGGGGAATGTTGGGTCACAGTAGTATATAGGGGAGGCAGATAGTGGTTATAAAGAGACACCCACACCTCTGTGTAGGGCCTGTCCTATCCCAGCATCACAGAGTATACCCCGGGAGGTGGTATGTGTGATCCCGTATGCGCGCTAGCAGCCATGTTACTGACGTGGTGTGGACATGTGGGGTTGGAGGTGATATTCCTACCTCTACATCAGTAGACCTAGATGGGAGGCTACAGATGTTCATGTGTGCATAATGTAGCCCTGTGTGGATAAACCAGATATGGTTTGAGTGTGGGCCGTAGTTAATCGATAGGACCAGCATTACACTGTATGTCTCCTGATAGCAACAGGTGAGAACAGACCACATTGTAGGAGCAGGACAGAGAGGAAGGAGCAAGTGCCAATGAGTACAGGAACAAAGAAACAAGTCAACGCTCAAGATGGATGTGACATCCATCGAATATAGAGCCCAGGGGGATACATCACTATACAATTATGTAGTGGGCCAGGTGTGTAATGCCTGGGAACAAGAGTCCTCAAATGGTGACATTCAGGGTAGATGGCATGTATGGATGCAGTGGAGTCATCAGCACATAGTGAGCAGAATAGGGAGGCTGGCCTCTGAGTGAGCACAGCAGGGTACATGCAGTGCATGACATATGTAGGGGGTGGAAGACACAGAATTACACGGTATCCTAGGAATGTCAGATTCTGGTAGAAAGGGAAGGGGGTAAGAGTGTGAAGTAGCACACCACAAGCATCAGAGTTCATACTGGATGAATAGGAAAGTCAAGAAGGTAAGGCCCATATAGACTTTCCCCACAATTCAGTGGCGGTAACAAGTGTCATCAACTTCAAAAAAGAACTTGTCCAATCTATTTTTAAAGATACTCAGATTTTCAGCTTCCACCTCCTCTTGAGGGCATGGGTCACACCTTGGATAAGCAAGGATGTTCCACTGAGGTGGTGTTGGCCCACGAGAGTGCAATAGAAGGGACAGGGAGGTATAAAGGTCGTGTGTACATATCCAGTTGCAGCCTCTGAGGGGATCGGGAAATGTCCCATGGGTAGAGCAAGGTAAAGGGGAGGGTGGAGTACAGTAGACAGTGTAGACTAGTAAAGACAGAGTGAAGTATTCTGAGGATCAAGGGAAGGCATAGTACTCAGCACTGACTCATAGTGCCCAACTAGTAAATCAACTGGTACGTCTTATATATGAATGTGATGTCATAGGTACCCCATGGATTCCTCACGTGGGATGTTGCAGTTGTAGTGTGGGCCTGCTTATGGATGTTATGATTGCTATTGGTGCTAAAATAAGAGTTGTGTAATGCTATATCGTAGTGTAATGTCATCCATGTGCACAGCGTATCCATTACATTCATCTACTGTGTATCAATAATGTTTTCTGTGACAACCTTCCCTATTGTTTTGTGATGTACAGTTGTTTTTTTCAAAGTTGCACAGTTTGTCAATGCAGGCACAGGGGACCTTGGGTGTATTACTGTTGCAGAGAATTCATTTATAATGTACCAAAGTACGTACGCATAGCCCTTGACCTGACAATGCATGTCTGAAATGATATGTATTCTTCATTATTATATCACATTACTGACGTGTGTCAGGTACATATGTATGGATTGCGAAATAAATGTGTACATCAATGAAACATACAATGGACATGTGCACAACAGGCCTCCTGTATAGTCTTCAGAGTGATAAACTAGTATTTTCTGTGACACACAAGTATTGTGTCAGTGTGTGCTGTGTATATATACATACATGCATTATGATGCATCGCCATAACGTGGCTTTCTGCAGTTGTCCCTGTATTTCCCCGAATGACACAGATGCTGTCATGTGAGACTTTTGTAGACAAAAGGTGACAGCTATGTACATACAGTACATGATCCCCTTGCCATGCACTGACACTGAATGGCGTGTGTGTGTTACTGGCACATGACATCTATGAGCAGATGGAGTGCTATAATTACCTCTATCCAGTTCTGTCTGTTCCTGTGTGTGTTCCCTCTGCAGTGTTACTATGCATGTGTATGATGAAACAGATACTAATACAAACATATGGAGAAGCCAGCAGAAGAAGGCCATTTGGTCTATTACGTATGCTCGTATTGCAGGGTCCACAGCTTGAGCTAATGTCCCTGCCCTCCCTCCACACATCTCCCATCCTCCCTACCCATGAGCCTACCCCTCCCCCTATGCCTATCCTAGCCTCTCTTAAAGCTGCCCACTGTCTTCAATGCAATTATCTCTTCTGGCAGTGCATTCCAGGTGTCCACCACCCTCTCTGTGAAGTAGTGCTTCCTGACCTCCCTCCTAAACCTCCCACCCCCCAGCATAAGACTGTGCCCTCTCGTGTTTTGGTTGACACTCAGCTTAAAGTGACTCTTCTTAACAACCTTATATATATATCCCTTTCAAGTACTTGAAGGTCCCAATCATGTTCCCTCTTTCTCTCCTGTCTTCCATGGAGTACATGTTCAGTGCCCTCAACCTCTCCCCATATGCCTTGCCCTGCTGACTGGCTATCATCTTTGCAGCCATCCTCTGGACCTTCTCCAGCAGGTTGATGTCCTTTTTTGAGGTGTAGTACACATTGTCACTCTGTCTCAGTGTATGTCCGTATCATACCATGTCCACCTCTGACCCTGTAGATACACAAGACATATGCACAACAAGACAACTGCCAATATGTATAGATGTATATAAATTGTACACCAATGTTGTGTGACAGCCTTATTGTGATGCATTCGTTGTTGTGTTATGACAAATCTGTGGTACAGTGTGCCCTGTACATGTAACGTGACATAATAGACTGTGGCACTGCTGCCCTGTCCTTGGTTACACTACCTACTGATAATGCAATTGTTTACAGTACTTATTTGTACTGTACAGAGGTGTATGTATTGGTGTGCTGCAACAACATCCACACCTCATACACACAGGGGCAACACAGGCTGGGGGATACACTGGAACCTGCACTGCCACATTGATTGTCGATCCCATTCCATAAAGGTGTGATGTTAGTAACCTTGTATTTATATATTGTATACACAGACATCAATGACAGCACCAGCACCAGGCACGGTTGTGGCCACCACAATGGCTGTATTTTACTGTAATGACATGTACATGACACATGCAATTATTATCTAACAGTGCACAACAGGTCAGTTTTAAGTCAGGTGTCCCTAGCCTTGATTGATAATCATGGAGGTGTCCTTGTCTGCCACATGCGCAGACTGCCACAAACGCTGTTGTATGTCCCAGGATAATCAGAAGCAGTCCTAAATCATTCAATCACGTGCTCATCATGCAAACACAGCTGTATCTCATCTCTCTGGTGGTGGTGATGGTGTGCGAGGCCTGAGTGTGCTGCCACCACTTTCATCATCATCATCAGGACCCTGAGAATCAGGCATGGTCATGTTGTGTGATATAGCAATATTATGTAGGATGCAACATGCAAGAATTATTCTGCATGCCTTTTCTGGTTGATACTGTAATATACCTCCTGATGTATCTAGACATCTAAATCTCATTTTGAATACTTCAAATGTCCTCTCAATCACTGTTCTTGTGGCCACATGACTGGCATTGTATCTGTCTTCCTGTGGTGTTTGTGGGTTGTGTACAGGTGTCATGAGCCACGTCCTAAGTGGATATCCACTGTCACATATGGATAGATAAAACATATTATGAGCCACATAATACATATGATGTACCACTGGAGTGTACAGGTGAACACGTGCACATCTATGTCAATAGGGACACAGTCATACATTCCATGTATTGTTATATGCATGTGTCATTGTTCTTGGATAGGTATGTCACCAAGCACTGTCCTTAATAATCTTCAGTGTACAACATCTGTTGACAGGGCACCATATGTCCTGAGTGTTCCTCCATGTGGCATGTTGCATTAGGCACACATGCCATTCCACTGTGTGGTCATACTATATATATATAGTCAGCCCTGTACAATGGTGATTATTTGCCCTATACACATGCACATCCATGTACTGTACATGACTGTGACAGGCAGTCCACAGTGGCACATGAATAATGTATTGAAATGTTCTACCAGGAAGGCATGCTGAGCAACAGGTTGCTCGTATCCCAGTACGGCCTGGTGGGGTAGGGGAACATGAGGATTGTATACAGAGATTTGGTATACAATATAGATATACAATATGATTACATTCAATAAGCTGAGGAGACTATACAGAAGTACTGGACAGGAAGAATGCTAACCGGTGTGAACTAGATGGAATACAATACTAACATACTAAAATGCCAGTAGAAAAGGCCTAACGGTCTTTCGAGTCTGCTCGATTGGTCAGCCCCCTCCCTGGGTGCTGACCTTACTGCCCCCCTCGCCTTCTCTGGCTTCTCTCTTCCCAGTTCCAGATATTCTTGCTGAATTGGATTTTGCTTCCAGAACCCTTCCCCTGTACCTGTCCCAGCCCCTCTTGAACCCCTCCACTGTCTCTGCCTCCACCAGCCCCCTAGGCAGTGCATTCCATGGCTCCACCACCCTCTCAGTGAAGTAGCACCTTCTCCTTTCTCCCCTGAATCTTCCCCCCTCCAGCTTCCACCCATGCCCTCTAGTGGCCCCCTCCTCCTTCCTTCGAAGCACCCTGACTGTTCCTCCCCTATTTACCCTCTTCATGTACTTGAAGACCTCTATCATGTCCCCCCGGTCCCTTCTCTCTTCCAATGTGTACATATTTAGCTCTTCGAGCCTCTCCTCATAGGTCCTGTCCCCCAAGCCCCAAATCATTTTGGTTGCCCTCCTCTGGACCCTCTCCAGGAGTTTAATGTTCCTTTTTAAGTGTGGCCTCCAAAACTGCATGCAGTACTCAAGGTGTGGCCTCATCAAGCAGTTATGAAGAGGGAGCATCACTTCCCTCCTTCTGGAGGTGATCCCCCTAGCGATGCATCCCAGCATCCTGTTGGCCTTGGCTGCTGCCCTCCTACAAGTCTCTGAGTTGTTCATTTTGACATCCACCACCACCCCAGGTCCCTCTCAGCCATCGAGACTCTCATCCCCAGGGTGTACACTTGGCCCGGGTTTCTGGCCCCCAGGTGGAGTACCTTGCATTTCCCTGCATTGAACCTCAGCTTCCACTTTCTAGACCATCTTTCCAGAGCCTCCAGGTCCCCCTGTAGGGCCACCCTCCCCTCCTCCCCATCCACCACCGCCCCCAGTTTTGAGTCATCCACAAAGAGACTCATCTCACTGCTGATTCCTGTCCTTCTGTCAGAGACGTAGGCGTTGAACAGGAGGGGCCCAAGGACTGATCCCTGTGGGACCCCACTAATGACCCTCTTTGGGGATGAGACTATCCCGCCAACTACAACCCTCTGGGTCCGGTCCTGGAGCCAATTGCCTATCCATCTGATCATCTGGTTCCCAACCCCCATTTCTCCCAGCTTATCCAACAGGCCCATGTGAGGAACAGAGTCAAATGCCTTGCTGAAGTCTAGAAAGAGGACGTCCACTGGTCTACCAAGGTCCAAGGCACTCGTCATCCAGTCATAGAACTCCACAAGGTTTGTCTGACATGATTTCCCCGAGACGAATCCATGCTGTCTATCGTCCAGGTGCCCTGACTTTTCCAGGTCCCCCCCCCTAGCCTCTCCTTGACAATGCCCTCCATCACCTTGCCCACCACCGATGTCAGGCTGACAATGCTAATAGTCTTGAACTAGATAGATACAATAGCACAAGCATCTTGGCAAACACTTGGTGGGACATAGCTATGGAGATTGTAAATGGCTGGATACAGTACAAGGAGGATGAAGTAGGGCAAGATTACGAGGAGAGACACAGACATAATGAAATTCGAACAGAGTAACAAAGGTGAAGGGTTGTCTATGAGTGCACTAGTGATTAGAAGTTTGACAATACCTACAGCTAGTTAGGGGCAGAGGAGGGTGGGGGCATATTGGCCAAGAGAAGGGGGTGTAAAGGGGGGATTTGCAGGAGGGAAGGGCAAAAGGGTGGTGGAGAAGCATGTGCCAGGACCTCCCCCCTTCAGAATGCTGTGGACCCTGCCTGCAACAGGCAGAGATCAAGCATGAACAGGAGGGAAGCAGGTTGTAGGCAGTGTGAGTTAGGGCAAGTCAGAATGGAAAAGAGGGGGAAGAAAAGAGTCTGCCAGGGTCTGGCCCCCTCCAATATGCTGTGGACTCTGCCTGCACAAGGCAGAGGTAGAGCACAACAGGAGGGAGGCAGATTGTAGGCAGCATACGTACAGCATGACAGGAGGGATGTAGGCAGTGATGGGGAATAGGCTTCAGAATGACTAAGACAGAGGGAGGTGGGAGAGAAGAGAGTCTGAGATCCAGCCCTCTCAGGAAAGAATGGGGTGGGAGTAGGAGGTAAGAAGGTGTTTGCCTAGGTTCTGAACACCTCCAGGATGCAGAGAACCTTGCCAGGGGCCAAGGCAAGGCAATGGTAAGCTGGTGTACCGAGGAGGGAACCTGGGGATGGGAGTTAGGTGGAATGGAAGGTGTGCTGGGGGGAGGATATATGGGGAGGGTTTTGCAGGTCAGAGGTGTGCATGAAGCTGAAACAGGCTCATAGGGGAACAGGTTAAGGAGGATTGTAGCAGGAGCTGCTAACAGAGAAAGAAAGTTATGTAAGTCAGAGCCAAGGGAGGGGGAGGAGTAGGAGGATTGTCATATGTGAGGTGGGATGGAGTTCCAGATATTGGGGATGCGATGGAAGATTCCTGATTGGTCGATCAGGGTGGTACGACGAGGGTCTAGCAGGGTGCGAGTGTCAGAGGATCTGAGGGAGTGAGAGGAAGGGAGGGAGGTGGGAGGAGGGAGCATGAGAGGTAGGAAGGAAGTACAATAAGCCAGAGTTTGGACATTAGATTAGCACAGTGAGCCAAGCATCTGTTAGCAAGCAAAGGGAAGGACAGGGCACAGTAAAGGTTACAATGATGTGTTTGAGATGGGGCGTCAAGAACTAATCAACAGAAGGAGTTGACAAGACAGTCCAATCTGGTAAGGGAAGATATGGAAGCAGCACTATAGACTACATCACAGTAGTCAAAATGTGGAGGATCATCTTCTGGACATGTTCTCGCCAGGCCATAGGAGGGATGCAACTATGGTTCCTGTACAGGGCTCCAAACATGGGGTGCAGTCTTTTCAGAATGGGGTCAATGTGGCCAGAGAAGCTGAGGTGTTGGTCCTGCAAAAACCCAAGATATCTGAAAGATAGGTTTTACTCAAGGATGGTCACATCAAGAGTCTGGAGAGAGGGTAAGAGTTGGTGCCTGGAGAGTCTCTGCCTAGTGGCAAAGGTCATGAAGACTGTCTTTATGGCATTTACGAATAGTTGATGTGAGGCAAACCAGAGCTGAACTGATGGTGGATGTCATGCTGTAAAGTGGCTCCATATAGGGCACCATATGTCCTGAGTGTTCATCCATGTGCCATGTCTCATTATGGGGGTGTGAGGGTGGCATATGAGGGTAACACATGACATATGGGTCAGTGGAGCTCAGAAATGGACAGCATGACAAGACTTGGTTATGTGTGATATACAATCAGTGTCAGTGGCTCAGCAGGTAGCATACTCACCTCTGAGGCCGGGAGATCAGAGGGCTGTGGGTTCAGTTCCCACATCTGGCACTTGGGTTAATATCCCAGTACTGACACTGTAGTGCAGTATGAGACGGGTGCTGCACTTCTGAGGTGCCGTCTTCCAGATGAGACATTAAACCGAGGTCCCATCTGCTTGAATTGGTGGTGGTTCAGGTGGATGTTAAAGATCCCATGGCACTTATCGAAAAGAGTAGGGAAATTTCCCTGGTGTCCTGGCTAAATTTCTCTCATTCACTAAAAATACCACCAACAGCTTAGTCTGGTTCAAGGTCAGTTGGCATTCATCTGTATCCACCCTTCCCCGGGTCGTGCCTGAAAATAGGCAAGATTTGTCTAGTGCACTTACCCAGTCAACAAAAACTAAATAAAAATAAATAAAAAAACAATGATATTGGATGCACCAACATCATGAATAGCTACATAATAACAGACCACATGTAGTGGCCATGATGAGTTTGCACTATACTATACAATGCATAATTGACAAATGTGTTAATTATGAATATGACATGTGGGTATCATCAGTGGCAACGCAAACTGACAATGGCCACATTGCTGGGACATGTGACTCATCTGCTTAACAGTATGCCATACATGGACAGTTATACCTCCCAGATGCCTTACACAGTGCTCATTCAGTAAAACATGCCATTGGACTTTGCACATAGCAGTTGTTCACAATGTGGCCTGTGTAATCATGATAACCACTTGTAGTTGAACACTGAATGAATATTATGCACATGCATCAAATATTGATATCGTTGTTTCACTTTTTCACACACGCGTGCTGAAACATGTATATTCAACGCATGTGCACGATCACGTACATATTCACAACGCACGTGAATGGAAACTGTGAGGCCTACTTGTACAGCTTGAAAGAACAGTTGCTAGTGTTCTTCTCTGTGTATTTGAGTATCAGGATGTCTATCAGACAACCTAACGTTTCTGACATTGACTGCCATGCTCCTGGATGGTCTCAGGATGTACAGGGGTATACTGCTGTCCCCTGGTAAGAGGCCCCCCCCCCAAAAGCAAGGGACAAGGCGTGGGGGAAAATTACTAAGAAAATGAAGGCATCAAAAGGTGTGTCTAGACGTGTGAACCAGCTAAAGCACCGCTGGAGTGACCTCTGACACCGTGATCCAGCAATTGACAACCTGGTGTCAAGTGGCAGTGAGAACACTGTAGACAGTGATGAAGGTAGGTCTACATGCACAAATGGCTTTTATTAATGCTTGAATCTGTACTGATTAAAGACATTTGACAGGTGCACAATTGACGTATATAGTTGATTGATATATAATGTCTAGCACATTGGACATATTAACATAACGGGATGTCATATTAGATATGGATTGAAGGATGAATAGATAGATAGAGATATAGAGAGATAGATAGTTGGCTGTGCAGTGACATGGGCTGGTAGAGACATTGATGGCTGGATATATAGATAGGTAGTCAGACAGACAGGTGTGTAGGTTGATAGAGGTATAGATGTATACAAGGACATATGGGTAGCTAGGTAGATATGTTGATGGATGAATGGCTGCATGGAGTGAGTCATTAATACTGGTCCTGGATAATAATTGGAAGCTGTGTCATGTGAAGAACTGTGCATCAGCTGATTTGTGTACAACATGGTATATACATGGCCACAGGGTCAGAGATAGTTCAAAACACAGGGCTATCATCAAACTGCTGGCACTGTGGTCTGATATGGTCTGTAAGGACTAATTGTGGTTGCTACTGTGTACATGGTAATGAATATGACATGTGTGGCCTGGGCCTTGTAGTACCACATGTCATTGCACACACACCCACGTGAAGCCTGGGCCTTGTCCAGCATATCAGTATACCCCCCCCACATGTGAAGCCTGGGCCTTGTCCAGCATGTCAGTGTACCCCTCCACATGTAATGCCTGGGACTTCTCCAGCATGTCAGTGTACCCCCCCCCACATGTGTGACCTGGGCCTTGTACAGCATGTCACTGTACACCCCCCCACATGTGCAGCCAGGGCCTTGTCCTGCATGTCAGTGTACCCCCCCACCCATGTTGCAGTGTCAGTGGCTCAATAGGTAGCATACTCGCCTCTGAGGCTGGGAGACCAGAGGGCTGTGGGTTCAGTTCTCACATCTGGCACTTGGGTTAATATCCCAGTACTGACACTGTAATGCAGCATGAGTGGGGTGCTGTACTTCTGAGGTGCCGTCTTTCGGATGAGACGTTAAACCGAGGTCCCATCTGCCTGGATTGGTGGTAGTTCAGGTGGATGTTAAAGATCCCATGGCACTTATTGAAATGAATAGGGGAATTTTTTTATTCATAACCAAAAGATACATGTATACAAGAAGAGTAATGCATCAAACAACAAAACAGAAAGCATCAAAAACAATACAGAAGAACTCCATGTCAAAGGTGTACTCATCATAATTAAAGCAAAAGTAATACTGTCATAAAAGAAACAAAAGGAAAAAAAAAAAATTCAAAAACACAGCTGTTCTGATTATACATGCTATAAACATAACACCCAGACCCTCCCAAATCAAGTAGGAACTTCATGCCACGGTATACCTCAGGAAACCCCATCCAAGAGAGTAACACATGAAGAAAAATTAGACTAGAATCTACATGTTAAATTAGGACGAATGAAACATACTTGTATTACCAAAACATTTTCGGCCAGATATTCAAACTGCGCTCAAAATGTGCGCAATAGCAGGAGCAAGCTCAAATCAATTGCGCATATGCGCAACAGATGCGATATTCAAACATGGAGCAGAACAAATTGCGCAAGCAGCCAATGTCTGAATATCGCACTAACTGCGCCATAGCGCAACCAGGAAGGGGAAGCTGAGCAGAAAGGTTGCGCCATAGCGCAACAAGGGCAGCCCAGCTGAGCAGTCCAGAGGTGCCATAGCGCAAGCACAGTGCCCCCCCAGCAGAGCAATGGAAGTGCACAACCAGGGAGGCAGGCTGGGGCCCACCGCCAGCCATGCCACACATGGGCACAGGAACACACTGCAGAACCAACAAGACACCTGCACACCCCAAGCACAGCATCACTGGGGGTGGGACGGATGATCTACTGGCCCATGGGGACAAGCCAACAAAGCACAGCAGAGCCATGACGCCCCAGCACAACCACTGGCAGGTTGAGATGCCACACGGGGCTTGACAACCACAGTGCACATCAGCCCCCCGTACGCACAGCACACCCTGCACCGTGACCCCAAGACACCACCCATGTGCAGTGACTGGCACTGCAGGAAACACCATGCATCCACCCCCCCGGCACACGTCAACACCGTGCAGCAGAGAAGCATACAAGCCAGACCCACCCTGTGCACCCAGCAGTGGGTGGCAGCAGATGGCAAGACCAACAGAAAGTCACTGCCATGCTGGCGATACCTCTCCATGCACACACACACACACACACACACACACACACACACACACACACACACACACACACACACACATACCAAGACCATACCACCCCAGATGGCATGCACACCACTGCAACTGAGCAACCATAGCCAGCTAATCAGAGACCAACACAGTATTCATAACAAAATATAAATGTATTATAAAATGTAAATCACAAAACAATCAACCATAACTATTTACAAGGGGGTAGGGTACAAGGTAGGGGTGGGCAAGGTGTAGGGATGAACAACTGAGAGGAAGGCAGGGTGGGAGGGATGGGTGAAGTGGGAAGGAAATCTGGCTTAGGCCCAGCAGGCTGGTCCTCCTCTCTCTGCCGACTAGCTGTGCCTAGCGATGCCTCCTCCAGGCCATGTTGCTGGATGTCCTGAGGATGGCCTGGTTGTCCAAGGACACCTCATGCCAGCCCATGCAGTTCCACTGTATCCTCCTGAGAACACTGAGGCCTAGGAAAATGGGAACACAGTCAATGGCTGTGACTGACCACAACCCTGAACACCACCCAACCTGCAAGCCATATAGCCCAATGTCCCGCACCTGTGATGGCATGCACCCACCCACAGTGAACACGCACATGGCCATCACAAACAGGCGGCATCAGCTATGTGCACCACTGCACACACACACACACTGCCCATGTCCATCACAGCACAAACAAGGCTGTCAAGTGACGTGACAATGTGGTGTGATGCCAGTTACACAGCCATGTGCCCAGTGCATGCATGGACCACCAGTGATGCACACACAGACGTGCAGTGACACTGGACAGTGATGAATGTCGCATGTGTCGTGCATGGCTGTGTTGTTCATGGCTGGTGGTCATGCTCACCCCCTCCAGCATGCTATAGCATCCATGATGTAATGATACTCACATTCCGCAAGAAGGTGTGTCTGCTGCTGCTGCTGCTGCTGCCGCTGTTGTTGTGGCCCACCTCCTGCTGCACCACCGACTGGCACCGGGGCCCTGTCACGGCCCTCCTCAGCATGTGCCTGCATCCTCACATCCTGGCCTGTGGGAGACATATGTTGAGAAAAACATCAGTGTGACTCCAAAGCTGACTGCCCCCTGCCCCAGTGAGAGTGCCTGCCCACACAGCCAGCCCCATGTATCTCACCTGCACACACTGACACAGCCAACCATGTCAGAGCCATCACCTATGCACATCCACCAAAACACACTCACACCCCTACAGAGAATACAGGTGCATAGACGGTACACCCACCTGGCCTAGGCAAAACGCCCCTCCTGGCACAGGACGTAGCCGCTCATGCAGCTCAGGCTCCCTCCTCGCAGTCACTGTATCTGTGCGGCACTGCTCAGCAGAGGCTGCGCTGCCCAGTGACCCCACCAGGTCACTGGCCACTTGCTGCCAGATCAGGTCCTTGCCATGGTGAGGCACCTCACCATACAGTGCCCCATAGTGGGGCTCCACCAGAGCCACCAAGTTGGCCACCTCCACAGGGCTCCATTGCACTGCCCTCCTCGTGCCATGCTACCAATTTACAGCAGACAATATGGAACCCGCTGCGCGTAACCCCACGTGAAGATGTTGCGCGTAGACCACCATAGGTTCCAACCGTTGTTCGAACAAGCGCCCGTCAGTTCACATAAGCGCTGTCTGCAACAGCGCAATAGGCACGTACATGGCAGCCAACAGCGCCAGAGGGCAAAGGTCGGACACCAGGTCAGGGGTCTATGACGCAAGGCCACGCACAGCGCCATCTGACATATACGCATCCTGCGTGACCGACCACCTGCGTACCAGTGCCACAGTGGACTATTGCGCAGTAGTGCCACAGCGCCATATAGTGCCCAGTGCTGTAGCGCCACTGGCACAATGGTGGCCATGGCCTGAATTGCCGATCGTGCACAGCACGTCATTAGCGCAGCAGACACCTGCGTAAGCTACCTGGGCATGCGCAATGCAGTGTACCGCACAGTCACAGATCTGCGCTATTGGCTCAGCCGGATCAACCGTCTTGTGAAAAGCGCAATGGCGCAATATTCAGCCGACACATGCAAATCATCTGATCAGCCATTCAAAGGCGCAGTGGCGCAATTTGCATCTCATTACAGTTGCTCCTCTCCTAATTTGCATGCATTACGCGCTAAAAAGTGCGACAGTGGGCTGTGCTGGACAGAGTCAGTTACAGGTGAGAGTAAGTTGCATGCTGTGGATGTTCTGGACAATGGGCATGGGATAATGCTGTAGACTGCACAGACAGGTGTCCACTTACACCCATACAGATCACCATGACCGAGCAGAGACAAGGTGAGGGTGAGGATGGTGGGCGAAGGAGGACCAACTTCACCACGGCAGAGACTGAGGCCTCTTCCAGGCCTACCTGGAGGATGAGGCACTACTGCGTGGAGCGGGGCACCCTCAGGCCCGTGCGGCTGCATGGAGGAGGGTAGCCAGGCAGTGAACCTGCACAAAAGCCACCAGCGCTCCATGCAGGAATGCAAGAAAAGATTGGGACAGACCGCGGGAGGGTGAAGGAAAGGTGGCGGCCCTCAGGCGGCATGCGCTGGCACTGGCGGGGCCAGCCAGCGTGGTGGAAGCGGACGGCTGAGGACCGACTGGCTGCAACTATGCAGCGCAGTGCTATTGAGGCGTACCAGGAGGTGGATTCCAGACAGGTGGAAGCCCATCACTGCACGGTATGACATGGTGGTGGTGTTGGGGGGGGGAGGAAGGTTGGTCACATGCACTCACATGTCCTCTCTTTCTGTTGCAGATCCTGTTCGTCTCCAGGAGATGGTGGTGGTGGGACCAGGCAGTGAGGATGACCTGCTGGACATGGAGGAGGGTCCATCCACCTCTGTCACCAGCCAGCATGCACTGCACCAGCATGCACGCAGGGCTGTCAACTCTGGTGTCGGTGATTTGGGTGTGGGGGGTGCACAGCCTGTGTCTCAGCAGTCTGGCATGCAAGCATGCCATCACGCTGTGACTGTGGCTGTAGCACGTACCTGCACCATTGATGATGCAAGGACTGCAATGGGCAGTGACATGTGTGTGTCCCATGACGGACACACAGCAGGCCATCACGTGCCCCTGGGCCTTGCTGGTTCCAACTTGTGCACCAGCATGTCGGCACAGTCCCAGGCTGTGCCTGTCAGCACCAGTGGGGCAGCACCAGTGGCTGTGCAGGTGTCTGGCACTGTTGCGGCCACAGCGGTGGAACAAGTGGACTCTGTGGCACAGCGGTTGGAGGGGCAGCAGCAGCAGTCACCCACCAGGTATGGGGGTACAGTGTCCAGCGGTGGCACATGCCCGCCGCCCTGTGATATGCCCATTCCTGGTCCTGGCGAACAGCGCCCACCCTCAAGGGGTGTTGTGCATCAGGACATTCAACACCCTGGAGGACAGGCTGCCGTTGGCAGAGTACCCATTGAGCGACACCCGCCTGCTGCGCGGAATCAGTACAGCAGCAAGGTGGGTTGCAATGTCCGTGGAGGCACTGTGTATGGCTGTGGAGCGGCACAGCAGGGAGTGTGCTCTGGACCATGCAGCGATGGTCCACATGCGGATGGATGTGACCGCCGCCATTGACAGGCTGACCCAGGCAGTGGTCTCTGTCGTGGATGCATTGGGCACACAGTCAGGTGACCCTGTACCGCACACCCCATACAGTTCACGCTCCACTCCCTGTTCCCGGCGTTGTGCGACACCAGGCCTGTCAACACCGGGTTCTGCTGTGGGCATCCTGAGCACCCCTGGTGCAGGTGTGTTCGGCATGCTGCAGACCCCTGTGCAGGCAAGGTTGCGTTCGCGCAGTGGGACCCCTGGTGGTCCAACAGTGCCACCCCATGTGGCCCCTGTTCAGCCTGCCAGTGCTGTTGGGTCACGGCGGGGCCACCCACGCATCTGCGGTGGCCATGGGACAGTGCTACATGACTGACCTGTCTCCCAGTGCGGGCCCTGTCTGGTGCTGCCCTGTGTGCAATGTGTGTCATGGTGGCAGTGCACTGCTGGGTGCTCTGCTCAACATGCCGACACATGGACCACCTGCACACCCTCCCAACTGTTGCCCACAGGTGCATGTGCATGATGATGCCTGCATTGTACTGTCCACCAAGGTGCAAGGGTACCCAGCATCTGACACATGTACTTGGACAGTACAGGTGGTGGGGGTGGTCGGTGGTGCTGTGTGTTAGCAATGTCGGTTCTGCTGTGCTGTGCATCTGGCCATGTACGCTCTGTGCTTGGTGTGTGTGTGTCCATATGAGTGCTCACCCTCCCTGATGGTGTGTTTGTATGCCTGGACCCTTCCACTCCCCTGGCCGTCATGCACCCCGGTGTGTTACCCTGCGTGCCTGTGGTTTGCGCATGGACAGTGTTGGTTGCACATGTCCCATTGACTTACCTGTGTTGTGCACAGTGCTCCTCTGTGATGGTGTCCCGGTGCAGCTGGGCCTGCCGGATCAGTCGGGGGTCCCGCCATCCTAGGGGGGGCTGCTCATCAACATCAACACCGGCACCACTGGCGTCCCCATCGCTGTCCCTCTTCAACCTGTCAGCTATCCACAGTCCTTGGCCATGTTGTGCAAGATACAACAGGCCAGGAATATCCACAGGCCTTTGGGGGCTGTACTATAGGGCACTGCGGAGGTGTCTAGGGATCGAAGCGTGCCTTGAGCATCCCAAACACCGCTCTATGATGTTGCGTGTGGAAACATGTCCCTCATTATAGCGTTGCTGCGATGGGGTCATGGGCGCGATGCGGTGTGAGAAGCCAGGGACGGTGGGTACCCACTGTCACCTGTGTGGAATAGTGGAGATCAGTGTCATGTTCAGGTCCATTTTGCCCATACCCTGTGTGCCACTACCATGGCACCTGTGGCATTCCACCCTTGCCCCATGTTTGCATTCCATACATGCGTACTCACCCACTAGATGGCCTGTGGGATGTCTCCACTCTCAAATCGATTGCACAGTGCCGGACTGATGCCATATGAAGGCATCATGTGCTCCCGAGGGTGTGTGCACAGACATTGATTATTAGCCCAGTGGCATCACACCACCTGGCAGTTGACACTGGAGTAGCCTTTCGGTTCCTATACACTGCCCCATCGGGGCCAGGTGGCGTCTGAATGGCCACATGGGTGCAGTCCATGGCCCCTAGCATGCAGGCATCACGTCTTCCCCCTGTGGAACTCCTGCATGTTTCCTTACACTCTGCTGCGGTGCTAGGGAAATGGATGTGCTCCGCGGCATGTGGCAGCAGTCGCTGAGGAACTGGGTGAGGATGCTGACGTGGCCGACTGTGTGATGCCTGTGGTGTCCCCTGTCAGCCTCTGGAAGGTGCCCGTGGCGAGCAGGCACAGGCAGGGCTGTCACCTTGGTCTCCCTCACTGAAGGCGCGACTCCGTCGTGAGGTGCCTGCATCACATCACTGCACAGCTCACAAAGCCACCTCAGTATTGCCCTGTTCAGGCGGTGCTGGCCTGATCTTGACATCTGTATACAGCTCATAGCTGATGCAGACGCGGTACTGCCTGTTGGGGGCGTCCGACGGGCCCTTCCATGGCCTCGTCCCTGCAGCTTGCATTCTCACCCCCTCATTACAGCTTCATGGAAGCTGGCACTGTCCATCTCCCTGGCTTCTGCCCCCGGCTGGTGTTCTGTGTTACCCCGCTGTCCTGACTGCTACTTCCACTGCACCGGCACCCCCTGGCCTCTGCAGCCTATGGCCCACAATGCTTGCCTTGCCTGCCCTAGCCTGTCACTGTCTGTCTGTCTGTCTGTCTCTCTCTCTCTCTCTGCCCCCTTGACATCCTTGTAAGCGTTCTTGTAGCCGCTTCCTTGAGCCTTTTTATTTGGCTCATTTCCGCTCAGTGCGCAATTTCCGGCAGTTCAGCTTGCGCCCAATGCGCAAGTCTTTCAATTTCGCATTGCGCTTTTTATGGATGGCTCCACCCACGTCGGTTGTGCATGCCTTCCTTTGCATTGCGCTGTTGCTCAGCATGTTTTCAGGGGCGCAACTGCCTCCTGCTGAATATCGCAGAATGGCGCACTTTTGGTCTTGCGCAGGCGCAACCCTATTGCGCATGGCGCAACCCTTTTGAATATCCCACCCTTTGTTTCTTTCCCAAGTCAATCCAGTAAAACAGTAGATCAAACATAAGAATTCCTAACCTAGATCCCTAGTGCCTTGTATAGTTTAGGATGCCACAGCTGCAGGCCAGGCCCTCCACCAGACCTCATGCATCTGCAGCGGAAATGTCAACCATTCTTTATTATAGATACCTTTCACTTCTGTGTTTATTCAATCAATTAAACCTGCCACATCAATATTTTTCTGCTACAACACATATTGACACCTAATTTGCCATATAACCCATTTTAGGGTTGCTAAAACCACTCGCAGCGTTCCCTAATGAAATTTCTTCCACCCTCCTCCAATTTCCCCATATATTAAAATATCATAATTCATATGTCGCATTTGTGGTAAACCCCAGTTTGTTGCCAGCGACTCCCATAACTCATCGATCTATGAGCACTCAAAATACAAATGTCTCATCGTTTCGATCTGATTCACACACCCTTCTCTCAAACATACCCTGTCTACTACTGCCTTGTAGTGGTGGTTCCCCCTGACATTAAGTCGGTCATGGCAACACATCCACAGTGTTTCCCACATATTTGGAGAGACTCGAACTTCTGTCAACTGAGATACTACATCCATAGTTGAAATATTGTGCAGAAGAGTAAAACAAAGAACCCTATCTACCTCTTTTGCCACAATATTTTTATAGGCAACCTTCCTTAACGTATACCTCATGTCCTGCGCAGTCAGGTTCCATCCTTTTAATTTCTTAAATACTTCCTTTAAATATACAGATTCTCCCACCAAGGGAGTTCTACAGGGACCCCATGACTGAGTCATCCATTTATGAAAAAACAGATCACATCTGTCTCTAAAAAAATCCACCCATGGCAGAGTACTACCAGTTAGTAACGGTAAAATATTGGAATACACATACATCGTGAAAAAGAAGATGACTGGGTGTAACATGTCCACCCCCCTCCTGAATAGGCCTATATGTTATCTGTTGCTTAACTGGATTTAATCTACTGCTCCATAACAATCTAAAGGCTATACTGTAAATCTTAGTTTCTAATTTAACAGGCAAGGGAAATATACTACTTGTAGTTAAAAAAAGGGGAATGATGAAGGTTTTAAACAAGAAAACTCTTTTTTATCCTGGACATATGGAAGGATTTCCAGCAGTTCAATTTCTCCTCTGCTTTCTCAATGCACGCATCCCAATTTAGGGTGGTCAAATCTTTGTTTCCAAAAAGGATTCCCAGAATTTTTATTGGAGGGTCTGATAATTGAATACCTCCTATTGCATCAGAACCTATGTCCTGTGCCTTATCTAGCACCACTCCCCCATGTTTATTCTTATTAATTCTGGACCCTGATGCCTTTGAAAATTCCTCTACAATTCCCAGGGCTTTCTCTCCTGCATCTCTGTCTGCCACCAGAAGAGTCACATGATCGGCATAAACCAGAACCACTGGGAACTGTCGATGATGTGACCCCCTAATGTGCCTTATGTCCCTATCTACTTCCAACCTTTGCAAAAGAGGATCTATAGTTAGTACATATAACAAGGGGCTCAATGGGCACCCCTGCCGTACCCCTCTTAAAATTGGTATATGTCTCCCTCTCCTACGATTTACCACTGGAGTGGAAGATGCACGTCTATACAAAAGTTCCACCCATTTCACAAACCCCTCAGGTATGTCATACTTCCGTAAAACTGCAAACAAATAATCATGGGGAACTGCATCAAATGCTTGTGATTGATCCAAAGTTAAGAGAATCCCCTGAATACCCTGTTGACTAAACAGCTCTCTGAGTAGCCTCAAGTTGTCCATCATTGATCTGTGAGGTATACCACATGTTTGGGCTGACGAGACAACATATTTGGCCACATTCGGCAATCTGGTTCACAAAATTTTGCTTAATAACTTCCAATCCACATTCAGTAGACTAATTGGCCTTCAGTTCAAAATGTGGGCCGTATCACCTCTTTTATATAAAAAAATCAAAAGGCTGTCAGCTAATGCTTGGGGTAAGGGGAACTTTCCCTGCAATATCTCATTAAAAACTATCAATAAATGATCACTCATTAATTCCACCATTTTTTTTATAAAACTCTCCTGGCAGTCCGTCAGGTCCAGGGGAAGTACTTGACTTGGCTGCCGCAATTGCAGTAAGCAGCTCAGCCTTCGTGACTGGCGTGGTAAGAAACTTCGCCTCCCCCCATGGAATATTAGGGAGGACAAGATGCTGTAAGAAATCTGTTAGGGAGTCTGAACAAGCTGTCCAAAGACCTGTCTCACATGTGTCTCCATGACCTGTAGCATTTCCACCCCATCCTTTGTAATACCCCCTGCCTCTGTCTGCAATTCCTTCATAAACCGGGATTCCACCCACTGATGACAACTATCATATGGGGTCAGCTGAGTTGCTTTCCCCTAAGTGCTGAACTTCTGTTCAGAAAACAGAGTTTGGGCCCTGTCATATTGAAAGTCTCTCATGTCTGTTTTAACCAATGTTATTTGTTCTGATAAATCTTCCCCTGTATCCAACATCTGACGCAATAAAATATGCAACCTATGCCTTAGTTTAAGATAATTTAGATATTTAGAAGTGGCTGCTTGTTTAGCCCATCTACTGCAAAATAATCCTATGTCACTTTTAGTGTCTTGCCACCATATCAGGGAGTTGTCACAAAGATCAAAGACTGAAAAATGGCCAAAATTTCCTCCTGCAATGCTGCTAGAAAGTCTGGATCCTCTAAGGAGGATACATTAAACCTCCAAACCATGCTAGGCAGTGGCTTGTCACAAGGGGTGCCTAAACGCACCCGAAGTAGCACATGATCAGAGGTCTCAATGAGGAGAGTCTCGCATGCAGCCACAGGCATCCATCACGAAACAAATATCATGTCAATCCTAGTAGATAATCTTCCTTTATAAAAGGTATGTGCAGGACTAGTGGACTTCTCACCTGCACAATTGATCAAGTTGGCACATTTATACATCCTATTTAGAAAATTAGAGTCATTATATAATTTGTTAGTAAATCCTGTCTAATCTTGTAATGACAAAATACAGTTAAAATCTCCCCCAAAAACTACAGATTTAGTTGCATGCAAATAAGGCTGAAGCTTCTTAAACACCTCAATTTGTTGATATTTTGTCTGTGGGTTATACAGATTCACAAGTCTAAGGTCATGACCCTTAAATCTCACATCAAGCAGCAAAATACGGCCTGGTATAAGATCCATGAGTCTGGTTATTATTGCCCCCTTACCTGAGATCAAAATGCCCAACCCCGAGCATGTCTATTCCCCCAGAGACAAAAAAGATGGACCACTATGCCATTCTTGTTTAGCTAAGAATTGCTCTCTAAGTGTATGTAGTCTGGTGTCCTGCAAGAAGATAATATCCATCCTTAATTCCCTCAACAAATAAAAGGTTGTGCATCTTCTCTGGGTTTTTTTAATACTATTGGTGTTAAGCGACCCCACTGCAAGAACCTCTGGCATCTTATAAGTCAAGTGATATCTGACAACAAAACTCCATCATCTCCTTTTCCAGGTGACTTGCTGTTAGATCGTTTCGTTTTCTTTTTTTTTTCTTTTTCAGAGTTTTCGACTCTCCAGAAGTTCTTTCATTATCCGTGGTCACATCTGGGAGAGATGAGGCCATGGAAGAGGTATCTGATTCTTCTTCCTCATCTGCCCATTGTTTCCTCTTCATCAAGGAGGAACATCTATTGCTGGTTTGCAGTAGAAAATCCTGACTTCCTCCTTGTGACCCATCATCTTTTCTCATCTGGCTCCTTGTAATCCTTCTGGACTTCTGCTGTTCCCATTGCTCAGTAAGTGGGGGTGGTAAAAATATTTCTGGGGGCACAGCCTGTTTAAGATTGTAGGAAGGGGTAGCTCTCTGTACCACCTCGGGTTCATTCAATGATTGAGGGCCCAGTACTTCACTATTTCTGTACTCATGAACCTCCTTTGCTGACTGCAGAGGTACCTCCTGACTATGAACTGGTGAGCTCACTGAGAGATCTGCCCCATCCATGTAAGAGCCAGAATGTTGGCCTCTATGAGTAACAGAATATGATCTTCCTGAGACATTTTTTCAACATCATCCTCATTTCCCATAGTTTCAGGGCCATTATGAGCTACCCAAGGACAATTCCGAAAGGAGTGGCTCATTTCGTTACAGAGATTGCAGTGCAATAGAGAAGGACAATTGACTGCTACATGCCCAATACCATTGCATAATGAGCATTTAAGTTGGTCACAGATGCTACTCAAATGGGAGTAGGCCCCACACCGAAAACAAGATCTGGGCTGGCCTGCATAGAAAATAAAGCCACAATCCCACCCTAGATAGAAGCAACTGGGGAGGTGCTGTATTGCTCCATTCATCCGGGGTAATCTCACTTTAATCCACCAATCCCCTGTCCATATGTCTTCTGAGTCAATAATCGGGTCAGGGAGCCCCAACACCGAACATTTAGTTTTCAACCAGTATAAAATGTCTCCTATCGCAACCCCCTCATTTTTAAAAAGAATCGTCATTGTACAATATGTTGGTCTGGAAAGCGGAATAACCACGAAAGGTTTCCATTCAGGTGTTTGTTTCAGGCCCTGGTATCTCTGCCAAAATCGCTCCAAGCCCTCGGCTGTTTTGAAGCTAACATCGAAGATGGAATCACCCGATATATGTATAAGTGCATACATTTCATGCGCTGAGAACCCCATACTCTCTTTGATCAATATTTTCCCAACGTGTATCCTGTCAGAGTACACCTCCAGGCCTCCCCTGTACTTGATTCGAACTTCGTTTTTCCATTTGACCTGTTCAGGGGGTGTATGGAATAAACCAGCAAATGTACTAGGTTTAGGGCCTTGTGGCCTTGCCTCAGGCCTTCCAGCACCAAGGTCCTCATGTCTAGGGTGGCCTTCTTCACTGAGATGGACTTGTGGAACTGCAGGAGTAGGCTGCATCCAAATTGTGGTAGCCTGGGTGTGGGGGGTCGGGATCTGAGGCTGGGGAGGGGGGTTACTGCCAACCATTCCTTCCTCCATGCTTTGAGCTTCACCATCTATAGATCTTGCAGCTTGAGCCAATTTGTTTAAAAACAGGGCATGCATCTGAGGGGTGACATTTAATTCCAGGGAGGAAGGTACCTCCAGGGGATCACTTGCTGCACTCTGCTCTGTAATCTCTCTGGGGAGGCCCATGATTGGTCTTTAGAATGCCTGACTCAACCTGCCTACTTGAGAGTCTCTTCCACAGTTAATACGGTTACCAAAACATTCTGGTCATAATCTGGCAGTAGAGTGCTATGTTGCTGATGCAAGTGACCCATACACTGTTCTGTTGCCCCACGTACAGCCTTCTGAGTTGAGTCTTTTTTTTTCAACCCCTTTTCCTCCTTCCACCAGCTTTTCTGCATCCCCACCCAATCTTTCACTGCCCAAACTACTTTTGGCCAAAGTCTGCTTTGTCTCTTTCTGCCTTTGCGATCATATCCCCTACACCCGATTTTCTAGCTGAATCACCTTGTTTCAGCATTATCACATTTCCACCTGTTTTACAAACTTTAGCATCTGCAGACTGATAGGATATAAAAACATCTTGGTTTGTACTCATGGTACCTTCTGCTACTGCAACTGGTATTTCACCTTCAGAACCTGCTGTCTTAGTACCACCGACCAGGGGCATTGCCCGCTTGTCAAACATTTCAGCTGCTGTGTCACCAGCAGCTACCATCCTCATTCCCCCACTCCACTGGTTCCACTGCCAGCATCCACTGCCTCTGCAGGCTCCATATCAGGCACAGGCAGGTCCTCTAGATTAGATTCTTGAACCGCATCCGTCAATGTAAGCAAATTCAGCAACCGAATCCATTGCTGCTTAGATAGTTGTGCCATCAGGTTATCTTCTGAAAAAATCTCCTGTTGCAAAGGTTCTTGAATAGTGTCCATATCCTCAATCCTCTCATTCAATGAAACAGAATTGTTCTCCAAAGCTGGACCTGCAGGCAGGGAGAACTGCTCACCTGCAGGTACACCAGCCTCGATTGCCACATCCTTTTCCTTCATTTCCAGTGTCAGTGGCTCACTAGGTAGCACACTCGCCTCTGAGGCCAAGAGATCAGAGGGCTGTGGGTTCAGTTCCCACATCTGGCACTTGGGTTAATATCCCAGTACTGACACTGTAGTGCAGCATGAGGGGGGTGCTGCACTTCTGAGGTGCCGTCTTTCGGATGAGACGTTAAACTGAGGTCCCATCTGCCTGGATTGGTGGTAGTTCAGGTGGATGTTAAAGATCCCAAAGCACTTATCAAAAGTGTAGGTGATTTTTTTTTATTAGAATAACAACATCGAAACAATACAAAACAGTGTTGCCTCCCACAAAATAAAAGTAAAAATTATAATAAAAGCAAATAAGTATTACAGTCATACATATCCAAACAGGTTGTCTAATATAGAAGTAGAGCTCAAATCTAATCCCAAGACAGAAAAGAACCCCCCCCCACCACCACCACTAAAAGAGTAGGGGAATTTTTTATTGAAATCAGAACAAAATCATAACAAAGTATATACAAATCAGTATTATACCATACATAACCATAAAAAGGAAAGAAACAAAAACATAAAGAAGTATTAATTCATACAATAATCCTGAACTTAAAAAAAAACAGTATAACCCACCCCCACCTCACTATAAGAGATGGAGGATTTTTTATTTACAAAATATAAAAGCATGATACAACCAAACAGTAATATAGCACATGAAAGCATAAAAAACAGGAAAGAAACAGAAATATGTATGACATCAAACGTATAAACAAAAAAAGAAACAAAACAGAATATCTCAACCTGGAATCAGAGAAAAGAACAGCATAAATGAATAATGAACATCGTACACCCAATAAAAACAGTTGGTAAAGAGCCGTAAAACCATAAAAAAGAACGTAACCCCCCCATCCCCTCATATGAATAGATTAGGAGAAAAGTTTGATGAAATCATATCAAAACAAACATAAAGCAGCATTACATCATGCAAATCCAGAAAAAAAAGAAAACAAATCAAGAACATAAAAAGTATCAGGTCACACAGTAGCCCCAGCCCGAAAGAAAACAACATAACCCAACCCCCTGCTCCTTCCCAAGGACCGAGTAGGGGGAATCATAACAGAATAACTGCAAAACCAAAAAATTAAAACAGTGTTGAGTCACACAAAAATTACACAAAACAAAAGGAAAGCGAAGGAGTAGGACATGAATACAGGTCCTAACAACCTAAAGCAACAAAGCAACCACTCCAAAGGAGACTCAAGTCTAAGCACAATAAAGGACACAAGAACAGAAAAACTGCAGCACAGACCAAAAAGTAGGGGCCCAAAACAAAACTGACTACCACCCCAAACCAAAACAAAACACTGACAAGATCAAGCAGCAGAAATCCATTCACACGAAGCCCAGTAGAGCCGGTGTATATATTATAGGGCAGAGAAGCACGCTCCCTATCTTGAATAGAGTGGAGATCTGTAAAAATCTGATCCATAATATGAGTGCTTGTGTAAGAGTTCTGTTGCAACAACTGAGCACAAGGGGCCTGCCATAGAAAAAACCTACAGAGGGCAAAGACAAGACGGAGGGTACTAGGATAATAATGAGAAAGGGAGACAGGAAACAGCCCATACACAAGAATGTCATATGAAATCGATGAAAGACACTTTTCCATCCATTTATGGAGCCAAAGAGTCCAAAAATCCTTACTGAAAGGATAATACAAAAAAAATGACTCATGGTTTCAAGTACACCTGGACAAGTATCCCTAAAACATATACGCTCCTCCAAAGATTTATGCAGGTGATTACCACGCACCCCCAGCCTCCAGTGACAGGACAACCAAGTAACATCCCATAACTTTGCAGGAAGTCTAGGGTCAGTAAGTTGGCCAAAAATCACAGCAGTATCCAATTCAGCACCAAGAGCATTCAACAGGCTAGGGGTATCTGAAAAAGAGGAAAGCAAAACAGTATGATACAGTTGCTTCCTAGACTGAGATCGCAGAACCTGAGGGGTCAAGTGCCATTGCCAGATTTTACGAAAAGTGGGAAACAAGAAGGAGGGAATAACAAAAGACCTAATGTTCCAAGGGACTTCTGAAAGAGGACCAAGCCATTTCACACACAAAGGAGTTACCCAGGCAACCAAAATAGAAAAACAAGGGGAGGCTGCAACAGAAAAGGAAACAAAAATTTTAGAAACAGGCAATGAAAAAAAAAAACCACAGGATTCAACATCAGAACACCTCCCTGACAATAATCATGATATAAAAAAAACACCGGACAGGATTTAAACGAGAACCCCAAAAACCTTGAAAAAAAACACTATTGACTTTGGCTTCCAAGACAAAGGGAAAAGGGAAAACATTAGCCACGTGTAAAAATAAAGGAAGAACCAAAGTCTTCAAAAGCAGAACACGTTTCTTCTTGGCAATAGGCCGACCCTTCCAAGAGGTAACAAGCTGGAGACCTTCATCAATAGCCAAATTCCAATTATACAGAGAATCATCAGGACTGCCAAAATACAGACCCAAAATTTTAAGTGGACCAGAAATAACAGGAATCCCAGCCACAGAAGTAGTAGCAGAGGGGGGCACAGAGCAGGGAAAGGTCTTAGCCATACTTTTATGAAAATTCAATTGAGAACTGAAAAGAGAACTAAAGTCAGAAAATAGACATGTGAAACCCGAAGCAGAAAGACACCATGTGGTACAAACACATAAATCATCAGATTACGCAAAAACAGTCGGTACAGAGTGACCACCTGGAAGGAACAGGGGAGGGATAGCAGGATAGGAGCTCAACTTACATAACAAAGGGTCAATTTGGAACAAACACAAAAGGGGACTCAAAGGACAACCCTGCTGCACTCCCCGTTTACTCAAAAACGCAACACAAGGAGAATGATTGATATGAGGGATGATCGTGCAGTGTTATATAAAAGCTTAAGCCAAGAGATAAAACCAGAAGGAATATGGTAGTGTGCCAAAACAGAAAACTAAAAAAAATGCTCTACCCGATCAAAAGCCTTTTCCTGATCCAAAGAAAACAAAACAGCCCTACTTACATCAGTACAAGAATACACCACATCCCTAAGGTGAGACAATGTGTGTAGCATGCAACAACCCGGGATAGCACAAGTCTGAGCTTTGGAAATAACGACATCCTCTATAGGCAGGAGCCGCTCCAAATGAATGACAGCCAGAATCTTATAGTCCACATTAAGGAGGATCAAAGGTCTCCAGTTCCGTAAATCAGAACGATTGCCTTTCTTATAAATCAAAAGCAAAATAGCATCTGAAAAATGTTGAGGAACTGAAAATGAAGCCAAGACGTCATTAAAAACAATAGTTAGGGAAGGGGCAAAAAAATCAATGAAAGAGTGGTAAAGCTCAGCCGTCAAACCATCCAACCCTGGAGAAGTACGCTGTTTCTGTTTCTTAATAGCAGTCATCATCTCCGAAACAGAAATGGGATGCACAAGAGCAAGAAGCAGGTTCTCAGAAACTTCAGAAATGACCAAATCAGAAAGATACTCAGCCGGATCCAGAACAGACAAGACAGTACCAAACATCCCTTCCACATGGGATTGTACAATGTGCTTCAAAAATGGAAGAGAAGTATGGTGCACTCCTGTAAGGGGATCAATCAGACCGCCAATAATCGTAGAAGAGATCCTATTAGAACAACTCCTATAAGGGTCAAATGCAGCCTTAGAAGCCTGTGTGCCACACTGAGCTTCAACCTTCAAAGAAAGGGCATGATCATACTGATATCATTCCATAACAGACTTCAAAGCCTGAATTTGGCTGGAGAGATCAAGATGGAATTCAGAAGCCCTAGAATAAGTATCCAAAAGCTGCTGATGGAGTTGGGAATACCGAAAATAAGTAGAGTGGGACCGACAGCCAGCAGATCTGATAAAAAAATGATGAAGGTCAGTTTTAGTATCCTCCCACCAGAGGAGAGGAGAAGAAAAGGCATCCAACACAGAAACCCTAGCTCGTAACAATTCCAGACAACCCTGAGAGATAAAAGAATCAGTCAACAAAGAACTATTTAACTTCCATCGTATACAAGAAGCAAACGGATAAGATCCAGCACTAGGAGAGCAGAGGAAAGCAACTGCCAAATGATCGGACATCTCACAGGGACTTACAGAAGCCTGGGAGACCGAAACATTCCTGGAAATGAAGAAAAAAATCAATCCGTGTTGCAAGAGCTCCCTTATAAAAAGTTTTTGCACCCTGCTGGTGAACAGAGATATAAGCATCCACCAAATGGGCAGAAAGAAGGATTTTAGATAAGGTAGCAGCATCACTACAAAGGTTGTGGGCATTACTAGGTGTATCAGAAACAGAAAGACCACAATTGAACTCACCCCAAAAGTAAACTTGTCGAGTGGTAAATAAATAAGGCTGGATAGTAAGAAACAAAGCAGACCACGCCACAATACTCTACGGTGCATAAGTATTACTCAAACGAAAAGGAACAAAATCAAAAGAACCATCAATAAGGAGAACCCTACCTGGAAACACATTGAGAACCCTGGAAATCTTAAACCAATGGCCAAAAAACAAAATGCCCGCCCTACCACAGAGATCCTCCCCATGCAACCAAAAGGAGGGCCCCACAGTCCATCGATGTCTAACCTGTGCAACCTCAAACCTAGATTTAAGCCTGGTACCCGGAACAAAATAAACATCCTGTTTCAAGGAAAGCAAGAAACCAACAGTAGAAAGCTATTTACGGAAATCTTTCATACTGCACACATTCAAAGTGCAGCACCGCAGAATAGGCTGCCGAGGCATGGGCAATAAAAGTCAAAAGAGATGCAGAGAACTGCAATGGGCGTCAGAGGCAGGAAAAAGAAAACAAAAAAGAAAGGAAAAATCTGACCAAAATAGAAAACCCAAACTGTGTTCTCTGCATCTTTTCCAACCGAGGATTTTCTCTACCAGATTCTGAAGAAAGTTCCATATGAAAGGAAGAGGTACGAGAAGAATCAGAGTCCTCTTCCTCACCTTCAGTATCCCACCATTGTCTTCTCTTAGCTAGCAACTGGAACCTGTTTCGAGTAATAACAGTAGTAGCAGGGACATGAGACTCAGACTTACACTTATCCTTCCCACATTTAGTAGAAGGGACAGTAACAAAGGGCAGATCAGTTTGGGGGGGCCATAACATCCATCAAGATTGAGACTGAAGAATGGATAGCAGCCACTACAGGAGAAGCCTGGGCAGGCTCCAGAACCAGAGTAACAGCCTGCGAAAGAGGGGGGCTCCCGGGGGGGGGAACCGGGGGAAACACAAGGTCCAGACTAGTAGTAGGCACTAGGTCAGTAGGCACCAGAGAGAGCTCCTGCTGCCACTTCTGGGCCTGCTACTGGGAATCGGAGATAATAGTAGAATGGTCCCGTAGGACCCTATCAACTCTATTGTGTTCAGCCCAGGGACATTGGGGGTAGTTATGACTGCGATCCTCACACAGATTACAAAACTGAGCATTAGGACAACCCAAGCTAACATGGCCATAAGCAAGGCACAAGGTGCATCTAGGCTGATCACAAGTGTAATTCAGGTGAGTCCGAGAGCCACACTTATGACAGGTGCGAGGCTGGCCAGGGTAGAAACAGATACCCCTATCCCGACCAATGTAAAAGCTACCACGAATATGCATAACCCCCTGCTCAGTTTGCTTAAGCTGTACTTTAATCTTCCAGCCACCTGTCCACACTAGGTCTTTATCATAAATAGGGTGGGGAGAATCTAACAGATCACATCTCTGGTGAAGCCAAAACTGCACATCATGGATATTTACTCCTTCACTACGAAATAATAAAGTAAATACTTTCACCAGGGATTTAGTAAGGGGTATAATTAAAAAAAGAGGCCCAAATCAGAGTGTTCTTAACCAGTTCATACCGAGTTCAAAATTTTTCCAAAGTCTAAACAGTCTTGAAACTAACATCGTACACAGTTTCCCCCTTGATATGAATGAAAGCAAACAATGCCGAAGGGCTAATCCACAGAGAGTCTCTAAGCATTCCTTGGAGAACAGTACGGCGTGTGGGGGCCACAGAAGAATCACCCAGGAACTTCAAGCGAACCGCGTTTTTCGCTGAGCGGGCTCCCCAACAGAGTTAAATAAATCAGACATCTTAAAGGAAGGGGTCGAGTCCTCAGAGACAGGAACAGAAGGAGAAGATTGGTGAGCAGGAGAAGCACAGTGTTCTGTCGGTACCTGTGATTGGAACACAACGTCCAAACAATCAGCATTGTTCTCAATAGCAAGTGGTGGAACAGAAAGATCTGTCTCAGGTTCCACAGGGGGAGAAGATCGAGTAGAAACCAAAACTGGAGCAGTAGGAAAAACATTCGTAGGCATTCCAATAATAGCAGCAGCAGAAACAGGATCAGGTGAAGTCCAGGGCTTCCCATCTGAAGATCTCTGCTAGCCAACAGCACGCAGAGCAGCGTCTGGAGACCAAGTAGCACTCAATTCAACAGCAGTCCTCGAGGTAGGTCTAAGGTGCAAATGGGAGGGTGGGGGAAAAGGCAAATCAGCAGGGAGGCTTTCAGAGGCCTGCTGAAGTGGAGTCTGAGGAGCAGAAGACACAGAATAATCGGCATCAGGCAAAGTGTCTTGTGTAGAAGCATCATCAGGTATCAACTGTAGAATGAACTGTTTATGCTGAGAGAACATCTGTCGCAACATAGCATCAGGAATCACAGCAGCTTCATGGCTGTCCCATTTAGCAGAAGTCTCCATGTCAGATAAACCAGAAGAAACAGTAGAATCCTTATCAACAGCAGAAGCAGAAGGAAACACACCGTCAATATGAACTTGAGAAGCCTCAGAAGCAGGAACACAAACAGGCTCAGACACCAAGATAGGATCCAAAGGCAGAGCAGATCTTCCACCACCACTTCCATCTCCCACAGCAGGAACGGCCGGCCACCTGGGAGTCACCAACAAAAGGGAACCCCTGCTCACAGGAAGCAAAGTAGGGGAAATTCCCCGGTGTCCTGGCCAAATTTCTCTCATTCACTAAAAATACCACCAACAGCTTAATCTGGTTCAAGGTCAGTTGGCATTCATCTGTATCCCCCACCCCTGGATCATGCCTGAAAATAGGCAGGATTTGTCTAGTGCACTTACCCAGTCAACAAAAACTAAAATAAAATAAAAAATGTGTGGCCTGGGCCTTGTCCAGCATGTCAGTGTACCCCCCCACGTGAAGCCTGGGCCTTGTCCAGCATGTCAGTTTCCACCACCCCTAAAATGTGTGGCCTGGGCCTTGTCCAGCATGTCACTGTACCCCCCCCGCATGTGCGGCCTGGGCCTTGTACAGCATGTCAGTGCACCCCCCCTCCACATGTGAAGCCTGGGCCTTACACAGCATGTCATTGTACACACACCCACATGTAAAGGCTGTTCCATGTCCAGCATGGCACTGTCACCCTCCGACACACCTCTGATGCCTGAGACTTGTCCAGCATGTCAGTGTAACCCCACCCCACATGTGAAGCCTGGGCCTTGCACAGCATGTCAGTGTACCCCCCCACATGTGAAGCCTGGGCCTTGCACAGCATGTCATTGTACACACACCCACATGTAAAGGCTGGGCTATGTCCAGCATGGCACTGTCACCTTCCTACACACCTCTGAAGCCTGGGCCTTGTCCAGCATGTCAGTGCACCCCCCCACCATGTGAAGCCTGGGCCTTGCACAGCAAGTCATTGTACACACACCCACATGTAACGGCTGGGCTATGTCCAGCATGGCACTGTCACCTTCCTGCACACCTCTGAAGCCTGGGCCTTTTCCAGCATGTCAGTGTACCCCTCCCACATTAATGCCTGGGCCTTGTTCAGCATGTCAAGGTACCCCCCCCACATGTGAAGCCTGGGCCTTGCACAGCATGTCATTGTACACACACCCATATATAAAGGCTGGGCCATGTCCAGCATGGCACTGCCATCCTTCTACACACCTCTGATGCCTGGGCCTTGTCTAGCATGTCAGTTTGTTCCTCCCCCCACATGTGCGGCCTGGGCCTTGCCCAGCTTGTCATTGTACACCCCTCCTCACATATGCAGCCTGGGTCTTGTCCAGCATGTCAGTGTACCCCTCCCACATGTAATGCCTGGACCTTGTCCAGCATGTCAGTGTACCCCCTACATGTGAATCCTGGGCCTTGTCCAGCATGTCAGTTCCCCCCTCCACATGTGTGGCCTGGGCCTTGTCCAGCATGTCAGTATACCCCCCCACATGTGAATCCTGGACCTTGTCCAGCATGTCAGTGTAACGCCCCCCACATGTGAAGCCTGGCCCTTGCACAGCATGTCATTGTACACACACCCACATGTAAAGGCTGGTCCATGTCCAGCATGGCACTGTCACCCTCCTACACACCTCTGATGCCTGGACCTTGTCCAGCACGTCAGTGTACCCCCCACATGTAATGCTTGGGCCTTGTCCAGCAAGTCAGTGTACCCCCCCCCACATGTTTGCCCTGGGCCTTGTCCAGCTTGTCAGTTCCCCCCTCCACAAGTGTGGCCTGGGACTTGTCCAGCATGTCAGTGTACCCCCCAGTTCATAGGCCTGACTCTTGTCCCCCATGCCACTGCATACACTACACACATCTAATGCCTTGGCCTTGTGCAACTTGGCAGTGTACAAGTCCCACACATCAGTAACCGGGGTCATTTCAAGCATGCCATCTCCCCCCCATCCTGGCCCTTGCTGTTTTCCTGGATGTCACAGACCACTCCCCATTCAGTGTTTCTGTTATGTGTGGGTATGTTGTTTCCCTTGGTTATGGGTGCACTACAACCTTGGTGCTGACTGGCTAGTATTGTCACACACATTACACACTGTGAGGCTTGTGTTACATGCATAGTGTGCTACATTATATGTATATGATGTGTTTGATGGACATATTTATTTGTGGGTGCTTAACCTCACATGCACGTACAGTGTGTTGTTTATTGTTGGTTTTGCTCACAGAGCAGAACTACCACTTATGTTGCATTTCACACTTAAAATGTATTCCTTCTTTACTGCAGATGCCAAGAGCCAGGTGCAGAAAGAGAGGGAGAAGTTGAGGAGGGTGATGATGGCACAGCGACGCATGACTGCCAGAAGGAGTGCAGTAGCCCAGCCACGGTGTAGCGGATTGTACGCCTACCTATCAGCAGTGATTCAGAGGAGAGGGCAGAGGATGGTGGTGCTGTTCAGGGACACAGACCAGATGTTTCTACTGTTGGGACTGCTGATGCCATGCAGGCATCTGCACCACAAGATATGCCTGATGTGCCGGTGACAGCAACCTCACAGGAAGCTGTTGTGTGTGAAGAGGACACGACAGTTGGGGTTGAGGTGATGGAGTTGGGGGATTCACCTGTGGCTGTTGACACTGCGGTATTATCAGCATCCACAGGTAGCATGGGGCAGTCCATGGGATCAACATGCAATTGCTGTACTGCTGTGTCTGGGGTGAGGTGTAGGTTGTCCACAATTGTTAACACCTTTGAAACACTATTGGGACAGTTATGTGACCTTTCCAAATATCTTCATGAGGAATGTGCACATCACCAGTAACTGGTTTTGACTATCTGCCATTTGTTTTATTATCATGTTTGTTTTTGTTCATTGGAGGTTTGCACTTGGGGGTGGGTTTTTTGTTTCTGTTATTGTGTTTCCTATATTTCCAGCACCCCCTTTCCATTACCTAACGTGTTATTGTAGTTTGCTGTTTCTCTGTTGTTGATATCATGTTAACTGTTTACATTTGTCATACTTTGTTGTTAACCTTTCATATTTTAATACATTTTATTTAGACTTTTATATGTGTCTGAGTGTTTACTGGGCTGCTGCGTTTTTCATTTGGAGTGTTGGGTGGGCCATGTGTGGGGGTACATGCACATCATGGTGCTTGGCCATTTCAATACTGTATTGTATCACTGGCATACCATATTGTGTATTGTGTGTTATGCTGGTGTGTATATGTACCAGGACAGGGAGTTACACAATGGCTGCCTCAGCTGATTCTCAGGGGCTTACACTTTTAGGAGTTTACTGGGTATATATATATATTATTGTAGATGGGATGCTTGACAGCTGACATGCACTTACACAGTCATGGCATGGTGGCACACTGGGCTTTGACATGTACACAGCTATGCAGTGACATGTGATCCCTGTGTGCATGCACAGGGACAATGTTGTGTGGTCATTACCTGTACATATCTCTGCATCCTGGTACATGTGAGCACACCATTGCCCTGTGCTGCAGCCCATGCTCTCGCATCCATTATGTTGACCCTCGTGCTGTGTGTGGGTGGTGCGCCATTACACACTCATGCCTGTTCTTGTTTACACAACTATCCACACAGGTTGCTGTACGCAGGGGTTCATGGAATTTATATTGCAATCATTGCTATGTGGCACTGCGGTATCATTTTGGAACTATCGTGCTATGGTACAGTTGTATGCACTGTTGAGGTGCATGCCTATGCTATCTGGATGTCCTGGTTGTGTTTCATACACACTGCACCTCGTACATCATTGTGTATTGTGGGCAGTGTGTTCCACATGTGTGAGGTACACTGATCTGTCTGATATGCACTGTGTGTGTTTACAGCCCTTACTGCATGTCACATGTGACCATGCATCTTGCTGGCTGTTACTGCAGTTGTGAGATGCACATGGAACATTACTTTGACAGTCACGTTTGCATTGCACTGTTTAATGTGCAATTATTGTTCTCAGGAATGGTGTCACGCATCAATATACAGCAGCATGTCTGTTGCTAATGCATATATGTGGCTGGAATTATGGTGCATCTCCCTTGTGCTACATTGTATTGTTTGCATTGTGTACAATGGATGTGGGGGACTGTATAGCATATCAGTGTGTGTGGCTATTGTGCCATACACAGCTGCCTATATGGCATTCTCACTCTGGCTATATGTTGGTTATCAGAGTGTTGTTTACTCTGTACATGTATGGCTTTTATTCCAAGTGGCAGTGTGTGTCTGGGGTTGCTGCAGTGGCTTGTTGTATCCAGCTGTCAGTGGTGTGTGTGCTGTGGCACCCATATGGTGTTTCAGCACGCAATATGTGGTTGTGGTGATAACATTCCATATGTTGCTGTGCTGTCCCTCACACAGACATGTGTTCCTTGTCCACTGCATCCACATGCACTCTGTATTGTGTGTGCACACCAGTGGCCTGTGGTGCATGCTACACAACCACTGGCATGATGTAGGGCCTCTTGATGTCTGCTGGTGGTGCTACATCACACACACATGCCTATGCTGAGGATATTGTGTGGCATGTTCCTGACCTTTCACTATTTGTTTAGTGTTGCATAGCCTGTGCTGTAGTATGGTGCCTTCTGTCATTGTCACATACCTGTTTCTGGTGTGGCAGTTCTGTGTCTACAGCACACATGCCTTTGTTCAGTTAGGCATTTTCCCTGGCATGTACTGTGCATATATCCCCACTTTGTATCCTGTGCAAGGTATGAGTCCTGCTCCACATATACTGTTTGTGTGTTGTTACTGTTGCCATGCTTCCATCACACTGACTGTGTGTTTCTGTGTGTCAGTACTTATCCAGTAGCCAGCCATGTGTGAAATCACTACATTCAAACATGTGGCACAGTGTGCTCTGCTGCACGATGAAAGCATCATGGCATGGTCCAGGATATCTGGCACAGACATCTCTGATTCGGCATTCGCTGTCACACACCACCTGCACATTTATTGAGTGGAAACCCTTTCTGTTTATGTAGACATCAGCATTGTCTGCAGGTGCTTTGATAGCAATATGTGTGCAGTCTATGACACCAATCACCCTTGGGAAGCCAGCCAATCCATATAACCCTTCCATGACAGCCTGTTGCTCATGCCTCTGTGTGGGGAAGGGAATATATTCATTTGTGTGGGGTATCAGAGCATCAAGGAATTGATCAAGACATCTATAGACAGATAGAAACATAGAAACATAGAATTTGACGGCAGATAAGGACCGCTTGGCCCACCCAGTCTGCCCATTTCCCTGCCTACTGGATAAGCTGCAGATCCTAGTTAACCAGCAGCCTACTTCTGCCTACCCCCACCCCCTAGAACTGCCTTATGACTGTCCCATGCATGCTTGAATTCCACCACTGTTTTTGACTCCATGACATCCTCCGGAAGGCCGTTCCATGCATCCACAACCCTATCTGTGAAAAAATACTTCCTTAAATTACCTCTGAGCCGCCCCTCTATCTTCAAATTGTGCCCCTTGTTCTTGCACATCTCTTTTTGAAAGATGCTACCCTCTTGGACTTTGTTGATTCCTTGAGGTACTTGAAAGTTTCTATCATGTCCTCCCTCTCCCTCCTTTCCTCGAGGCTATACATATTAAGCTCCTTAAGTCTCTCTTCATATGTCTTCCGGTGCAGACCCTGCACCAGGCAGGCCTGACTGATGCCTGCTGTATCACCTGTTGATGGCAGTGTCAGTGGCCCAGTAGGTAGCACACTCGCCTCTGAGGCCGGGGGATCAGTAGGCTGTGGGTTCAGTTCCCACATCTGGCACTTGGGTTAATATCCCAGTATTGACACTGTAGTGCAGCATGAGAGGGGCGCTGCACTTCTGAGGTGCCGTCTTTCAGATGAGACGTTAAACCGAGGTCCCATCTGCCTGGATTGGTGGTAGTTCAGGTGGATGTTAACGATTCCATGGCACTTATTGAAAAGAGTAGGGGTAACTTTATTGAAATAAACACATAAGAAAGAAAACACAGGAACATTTAAACACTAAGAGCCTTCATAGCGAGTTAGTAAACAATACAAAAAGAAAATCATAAAACAAATATATTCACCATATACAGAGGGAGAAATAAAAAATATGCACATAAGGAACACAAAAAAAAAAAAAAAAAAAATACTCCCGTACATTAGTTCATAAGCCCCAAGGTGTAATCTTAAACCTAATACTACAAAGATACTATGTACAGTATGGAGACACCATCTAGATGATATAACCACATTTAATGCCCTATGAGACTGAATTAATGAATAAAAGATAACACCCTCTAATCTATTTATATTTAATGATATCCGAGAAACCTTTCCACCAGAATTGAACCTTTTTTCATTATACAACTGTAAATCAGAAAGAAATACCTTATGCAGAACATTAGTAACATATTCTTTAAAGCCCTTAACTAAGGGCTTCCTTTGATATAGGACCCACTGGCATCTCGTCTGCCATAAGCAATATCTTAAACAAGCAATAAAGACCTGAAAGTCCCTTTATTATAATGATGTAAGAAGGAAGGAAAATTCCAGTCACCAGGATATCATAAGAAGGCCTGGCTAACCATGGAAGATTCCAAACCATCGCTAGATGTTCCTAAAATTTAGATGACACTGAACACTTTAGAAAGAAATGATCCATTGTTTCTTCTTGATTTATACAATCTATATAGGGACAAGATCTCTCTTCCTTAGCCTTATATTTCGCGTACCCTTACATTCAATTTCCCATATAATGCTAACCATTGGTTTCCCACATATAAACAGGTAATCTTGGGTTATTCAACTGCTGTAATATAGCATCATTCTGATCACTAGGACAGTTTTTAAAACACGGTACTATCGAGTAGTCTGCAGCCATCAGCTCTTTATAAAGCGTCCTTGATGAACAACTTATAATTTGTTGTTTTATTATATGCCACTTAAAAAGTTTCTGTGCTGCCGGTTTAAAGTATTCCGGCAAAGAAAAACGTCCAGAAAGTTTAGGGGCACAATGTAACCAGGTCAGAATATAGCGTCTCAATAAACTCTTGAAAAAGGGAACCTCCGGACTACTGGATCCACTTAAAACATTTTTTAATGACCTGGAAAAAATCATAAAACAAAAGATAACTGGCTCCACCATTCCCAACCCCCCTTTATTTTTCTCTAAATATGTGAAACACCTCTTAACCGGGTTAAGTCTATTCCCCCACAGTAATTGAAAGCAAATACTGTAAAGCCTAGTATCGAATTTAACTGGTAATGGGAATACTGCTGCTACATACTGTAAACTAGGTAATATAAATTGTTTCAAAACCTGAATTCTTTTCATTTTGGAAAATCTATACCTTTTCCATCTATTTACTTTACTTTCTATCTTATCTAACACCAGTTTCCAATTATCTTCTGGACAATTTTGTGGACAAATTTTATACCTAAAATAATTAATGGTTCGAGGTTATAGAAATAGAATTCCAAATGCTGGCGTTTGAAAAGTCTGACCTATGATTAGACCCATAGTCTTATTCCAATTAAGTTTAGCATTAGCTACAAGGCATATTCTTCAAATTTAACAAAAACTTTGAAGTTGTGAAATGTCGGAAAAAAAAGGCAGACATCATCTGCATAAGCTTGAATAGAAATTGATGAATTCGTCTCTGGGATACTAATCCCTTGCCACAAAGGGCCAAACTTACAGCTCTTAATAATGGTTCCAGTGAGAAAATATACAGTAGAGGGCTTAAGGGCAACCCTGTCTCACCCCACACTTTACCTTAAAACCCCTCCCTTTCACCTTTAATGTATGGAAACACATTACCAGAACTATATAGATTTTTAATTAAATTCAATAACTGTATTGGAACATGAAAGAATTCTAAAGTGGAAAAAAGAAATAAATGACTGACTCTATCAAATGCTTTTCTAGATCCAAAGTCACTAGGAAACCATGTTCACCTGAGTCATTAAGTTTTTCTATCATATCTCGGATCAAGCACAAAACTGACTGAATACTGCGGCCCGGAATTCCGCAATGCTGCACTTGTATAAAACTACGTTTTGCTAACTCTTTAAGCCTATTATTAAGTAAAGTTGTCAAAATTTTATAATCAGAGTTTAGTAATGTAATAGGTCTCCAATTTTGAAATACATTTCTATCACCTGATTTAAAAATATAAATTTGTAAGCCATCTGAAAAGGAATGTACTATTACTCCTGTGTCCAGAAAAAAATTGAAAACTACAGTTAAACAATCGATAATTTCTAGTTGAAACGTTTTATAAAATAAATTGGAGAGACCATCCGGTCCGGGGGCCACATTTGCTTTAAGTGAGGCAATAACTGTCCTAATTTCCTCATGAGTAAAGGGTTGTTTGAGCTGTTGAAAAAATCAGGCTCCAATTCAGGTGTGATGGGGGGGCCTAATAGGTTATTAATCTGATTTAAAGAAGGCATTTCTCGTGCTTCTAAATCCCTAAAATGTCTGATAATTATTTCCCCTATGCCTTGAATGGAAGAAACTGTGACATCACCCTGCTGTAGGGAGTGTAAAGACACATTTTCCTTAATCCGTTTACATAACTCAAACGGGTCACCGATTACTGTTTTCCCATGTGATTAGACATAACCACATGTAAGTTTTAGCTCTATCATATTGAAAGGTTCTCATTTCTGTTTTGATTTCTTCTATTTGTGATGAAAAGTCACCCCTGGATGTATTAGCTCTAGTAAGCAATAACTGTAATTGGGCTCTTAACTTTAAATAATGAAAAATCTAGTCTTCTGACTTACTTTACCATATTTTGTAGCCACTGAATACAATCTTCCTTTGTTTCCTGCCACCATACCCCAATATCCTGATATAAAATCTTACGGACAACCTTGCCTGTAATATGAATGATATTGATGTTTGAACCTTAGTGTTCCTCAAAACAGAGGTATTCAGCTTCCATCTCGATCTCTGCTTCCCACTACCAATTACAACCCCTATATTTACCATTAATAAAGCGTGGTCAGAGAATTCTACCGGAAGTATATGAGGATTACTATAAGAAATATGCTTTGAAAGAAAAGGTAATCTATAGTGTAACTTTTCCCTTTCGTAAAAAAGGTACCAGTCAGCCCTGAAACTTCTCGATCCATACAGGACCTCAAGTCTGCTTTTTTAACAATGTCTGTTAAACATAAGGAATCACAAAAAATTTTGTTACCTCTCCCTAAACTATTCCTGCTTTGTGCCAAACTACAATTAAAATCTCCTCCCCAAAGGATGGGGATGGTAGTCACTAAAAAAGGTTGAATGTGTTTCATGCATAATACCCTGCCCGCCTTGGTTTGGGGATTATAAATGTTTATTAGACGAAGGGTGTACGTAAACCACTGTCCCTCTAAAATCAACGTTCTTCCTGGACTCAAATCAATAAGCTTATGAAGAACAAAGTTATATGAGCTAAAAAGAATGCCTACTCCATCTGCTCTCTCCTCCCCAAAGGACCAATATGAAGGCCCCCACGGCCAGTCCTTTGAGAAAATATTACCCTGGTGATTGGTAAACATCCAAGTTTCTTGCAAAAAAATAATTGAGATATTTAAATCATGAAGTAATTGAAAAACTGCTCGTCTTTTTTGAGTGTTTAATAGACTATGCGTATTTAAGGTAGCCCAAGTGAATGTGTGGGTCATACTTAAACTGACTAAAACTCATGAACCCTATTTTTTTCTTCTCTTCTTCTTTTTCCCTTTATAATCTTCTCTAGCCGGCAAATGACCATCTTGAATTGAGACCTGAGAATCCGTATCTGCTACATCTAGTTCGGAATCACCCCATAATAAGACCTCATAAGAGTTTTTAGAGGCAATACTTTCCGGTTCTAATGACAACTGAGGTTAATGGTTCTACTTGAATGTCGAGGAGCCAAAGGAGGTTTTATGGGTGATCCTGACTGATCCGGTAAAACCCCCGGTAAAACTCCCTTTGCCTCAACATAACAAACAGGTTGCAACAAATCAGGATTAAAACTAACGGTTCTGTCCTTTAAATCTGATAGGCTGTTTACTGTGACCGTAGTGTCCAACACTGGTATGGAATCTGGTTTATCCAACAGTGATGTTGCCAAAGGCAGTCCCAAAATCTGATTAGTCTCAGCTTCCTGAGCTTTTGAATAATTAATTCCACATTACCCACATTTTGTTTTGTCAGCCAAGGACAATCCTTAAAGTGATTATATTCCTCACATAGGTCACATTTAACAGCATTAGAACAAAACATGGTTACATGACCCACTTTCCCACAATTGTCACATCTCGTCTGATCACAGGAGCTTGATAAATGAGATTTTACCACACCTATAACAGGCCCTCGGCTGTCCGCTGTAGAAAACCACCCGGTCCCTCCCTAACAAGAAAAGAATTAGGAATGTGTTCTATACCTGCTGCATTTTGTCATAATTTCACCTTAAATTTCCACCCACCTGTCAAAACCGTTCTGCATCTAGAATTGGTTCAGGGTCACTCTGTACCTCACACTTTTGAGACAACAAAGACAATATCCTCAACGGTACCCACTCATTCAAACATTACTGTAATAAACTTAATTAAGGGTTTTGTCAAGGAATGACTAAAAAGGAGTCCACAGGGGAAAATTTAACTTGGTTATATCTATCCCAGAATAGTTCTAATAAGGCAGGGGATCGAAAACTGACATCAAAATTATCCTCCCTGAGATGTGGATGAAAGCAAACACATCACAGGAGAAAATTTAAAGAATCCTTTAATAAAGATCTCCCAACAAAATATCTATCAGGCCGTTCCTTCAATCTCCCTTTGTATCTAATCTGAACTGCATTTCTCCTGGGGCTGCTTCCCTTTTGCACTGAGAAAAAGGCTGGACATAAGAGGTTTCTCAGGCCTGTTTACCTCTGCCTTCCTTCTAATACAGGACTACTCTGCTGCATATTATTCTCCCCAATACATTTGTGTAAGGACTCTGTCATAACCACTGAATTTTCAAGCATTACACCTGACTGTAAACCCCCAGGTTTCCATTTGAGGACCAGATCTATTTATGTCCAGTGAATCGTCCCAAGCTGAGTCTGGTGTCCAAATGCCTTGTTCCGTTTTTCCACCCGCTGCCGATGCGCTGCCTGTGGGGACCATGTTTCATCTTGACCCAAGATTTGAAGGGCAGAAGAGGCCTCAGATACAGTTGTGCCCATTGTCTTAATAGAAATAGGAAGAGCTCTGTGGTCCTTTTTTTTGCAAAAGAAAAATCAGTCACCCCGTCCTGCACACCAGGCTCCGTTTGGTAAATTACAGGAGTTAATGGAGGCTCTCCCACTGAGTCCCGTGTGGTATGTTTAAAAACAAAACCAGACTCTTTAGATAGTTGAAATGTGGGGCAACGAGTGAAAAAGTGCTCTGTACTCACAATCCTCTCCGAGGACTCCGTGCTGTTTCCGACGATCTGTTCTGTACCAGACTCAGTCTTGCCTTGCGGTCGTGCAGCCCTCAAAGCCCTAGTTCGATTCTGTGCAGCAACTTCCCAGTTACAAAGTTCTGTTCTGCGTCTCCTGATACCTGCTTCCTCCACTGCCACTAACGCCAAAGATGCCAAGTGCTCCACAGACTTCCGGGTACTGCGTGCTGCCGGCATGTCGATTACCGACTCATGTTCATCCTGCATCACAGGTGTAGAAGCCGACTTTACAAGAGCCCTGGGATTCTCCGCTAAGGTAGCCACTTGAGAACTCCCAGCCTCAGCTGAAAAACTGCCGTCTCCGTGTAATAATGATACTGACTCAGACACATTGGTCATCGGCTCAATATCATGCCGCAAAGCTGTCGGCAACGGTGGAACTTGCGAAACGTCCAACTCTGTAACGCCATCAACCATCACCTCCTCCACACTCCACTGCGTAGTAGTGGCCATGTCCGGTCCTTGCACACCCCTACTGGCCGCAAAGCGCCAGCAGAGTAGGGGAATTTCCCCGGTGTCCTGGCCAAATTTCCCTCGTTCACTAAAAATACCACCAACAGCTTAATCTGGTTCAAGGTCAGTTGGCATTCATCTGTATCCCCTTCCCCCGGGTCGTGCCTGAAAATAGGCAGGATTTGTCTAGTGCACTTACCCTGTCAACAAAAACTAAATAAATAGAATAATAGATACATTCTGGTGTATTACAAGGCAGTAATTTAGTCAGAGGATCTGGGGGCACAGTAAACCCTCGAGAGCGAAGCTCTAGAGGTTTTAAGTGCCCCCAGATCCTCTCGATGAATTACTGCCTTGTAACACCAGAATGTATTGGTTATTTTTTGTAATATATGGATGCAAGAGAATTGTAGTTTCTTACCTTTGCCATAGAGTCAGGAATGTTTGGTTGGGTTGGTGGTGAGGTAATTTTGTTACGAAAAAGCCAATGATTGCGGTAACTTGGAGAACTTTTTGACAGTTGAAAAAGCAAAACTGAGCAGTGTTAAAGAAACTGCAAATAAAACAGTCGTAATTTTTTTTTTCTTGTGGAATGAGCGACAGTTAATGTGGTGAGCTAGTCGGACTCAGAGTCTGAGTACATCACGTAGCATCTTTTTTTCACTGCCTGAGGAGATTTTTAAGTGCTTATTGCTACATTGCCAAAGAAGTTGCAGTGCGATCCAAAGTTATTTCCTGGTGTGGTAGAAAATTGAGCACTTTTGCTGGGTGGCTGCTTTGAAAGAGACATTTTTCCTCAGAGTGTTACCGCAACCTGAATGTGTAGTCGGCTTTTACTGTATGTGACAGTTACAGTAAAAGCCAGCTCGCGGTCAGTGAAAGCTGCTCGTGCTGGCTGGTGGCGCTTGCGCTGTTGTGAGTTTGCAATAATACTATCGTTGAGATCTTCCATCGATAGTATTACGAGATCTCAACGATAGTATTATTGAGTTCCATCGATGGTATTATTGAGTTTTGGACGATGTATTACAGATTTTTTGTATGCATTTTGGGGGTATTATTTTAATTATCCATATATTACAAATAAATAAATGATGTCTGGAATGTTCCTGTGCTCAATACACGCAATGCTGCAATGACTTTCACATGTGTAGGTATGGGATGGTTCCGTGCTGTTCTGCTTTCCAGCTCACCACATAGTTTAGTGCAGAGTCCATCGACCGCTGCTTTTGGTAGTCTATATCAGGCTCGACATTGCTCATCTGTCAAATCCCTGTACGAATGCCACATACTGAATTATTGTGCTTGATGTCTTCTCCTGGCCACCCTGCTGCATTATTGCTGCCTTGGTGCTTGTGCCTGCTGTGGTGCTTCCTGTTGCCTGCCACGCCTTTCACCCCTGATATACATTGCCCATGCCCCCAATGGCATTTTTGTGGTTTTCCCTCTTGTCTGTGCTTTCCTTGTTTGTCACTTTTGGCCACAGGTTTTTTTCCTGCTAGGGCCTGTGCTGTCTCTGTTGCTTCTCTAGCCAGTATTGCAGGTTTCTGTTTTCTGCTGTTTAGATTTCCTTTGTATGTTGGTGCTGGTTGCAGTCTGCTGCACTGGCCCTTGCTTTTGTATGGTTTGGTTGCTACTGCCGCCCTGGTTTGTGTCTTAATTGCTGGCATGCTGCCTTTCTCACAGGGTGTTACACCTCCCTGACTTTTGTGCAGCATGTGTGCAATTTTTTTTTGCAGCTGTGGGTGTTTTGGGACTGTGGATAGCATTCCAGGGACTGTGGCATACATTTATTAGGGCATTCCCCCACAAGTGGTTTCACGCAGCTGAATTTTTTCTGCACCCACATGATATTTTGTCATGCAGCTGTGGGTGTTTCATGAATTGGGCACATTGCACCTGTGCGTTTTTCACATACTTACGCATTTTTTGGGGTACTTGCGATTTTTTTCTTGGCTTCTTTTGTTTTGTGAATCCAGCCCACAGAGTTTAACCGTATGCCCTCTGAATGCAGTCACTCAGTGTCTTCATCTAATACACAGCAACCTCTTTTATGGTGGTCAGATTCTTGGAGTTGAACCCAGGCTTGCAACCCCTAATGATAAAAAGGGCGACAAGAGTGATACATATTCTTGTGTCTTCAAAGGCTGTAACAGCCCCATCATAAGCACATTAGCACTTATGTAGAACAGCATAACTCTGGCAGGCAGAGTTCTGTGCAGCTGAATCATTTCTATGACCATACCTATCAGCTGTTCCTGATTTTCATGGAGGTCCCTGTTTTTGCCACAATATTTTACTCGGCGTCTCTAAAATTTGTGTTTCTGTGACTAAACGGTCACAGTTCTTCCAACATAATAATGTCAAACATAACAGCTTCACACTTGTTCTTCTTTAGAAAATGTATTTGTAACTCACTGCCATGCCTACCTTCCTGAGTGCTTATCACCAATTGTGAAGATGTGTCCCATATTTTGATCTTTTGTCCCTGATTTTTTATAGGCCATCTCTCTGATTCATGAGAAAGGAGCTTAAGAGGTGTGCATACAGGATACAAGAATAAGACAGCGGGGGACAGTTTGGAAGGGGATGGTGGTCTGGAAATTGAAGAGAAACAGCTTACATGGAAGAAAACCAGGGAAAGATAAACATTTCCATTTTTACCTACACAGTACATAACCTTTATTAAATATAATGAGTAACATACATTAAAATAAATCTGCACAGAGACTTCTAAACTGTTATAATTGATTGCAAATAGAAAAGAAAGGTCAGGCAGGTAAACTGTATGACATGTGACTGCATTCATTACTTTCTTCATGTCCTAACTGAATCCTGCCTAGTTTAAAACAATAGTCCTTTTCCTCTCTTATGTGCATCCACATGAATAAAAATGGTATTGCCATACATCATGCACAGATACTTACAAACACACTCAACTCCTATAGGCAGGTGCTTAGATTGTTTAATAACATAGAAGGAGTGAACACACAACACAGCCAGCAATTAACATTGCCTCAGGGTTCGGAGAAAATGCGCTACTTCAAAAAGCTGAAGCATTCACCTAAAGTTTCCTTCGGCAAACAGAGTGAGCACATACTGTAGCTGACCCAGCCAGTAGGAGTGCCTCAATGTGTGGTGACAACATGCTTTTTCAAGAAGCTAAAGCACTCATCTGAAACCCCTCTGCTATTTCTGTGCTGGATTACTGCTTGCATTAGTTAGGTTATATTTTTCAGTTTTTTTGTTTACAATTGCAATAGGACTTTCCATTACGCAAAATAATAGCACATATTAACCAACGCTGCATTTACGTGTCTACAGATAAGTGTGCTTATATGTCATGCTGTTCTCTTGTTTTCCATTACTAATTTAAGTCACACTTCTGTAAGGGTATTTGAAAACCTTGGTGATGTAACAGAAGGTGTGTTAATTCAGAAGCATTTCACTAAGGCAAATAGGATAAACACTGCATCTAGTACTGTAATGCAAAATACATTACACCTTTGCATGTTTTTGCTGATTCTCATCTCTTTCACATGCTTTTTTTTATGTAAAAGAGGGGTAATACTTTATTTGATGCTTATCTTACTACTGTACCATCAAAGTGTAACTGTCCTATTATGGTGCTGATTTGTTCATCCAGCCATTCCCACCTTGAAAATGGGCTTGCTCAATGGTGTTCCACCTGGTAAAATAGATTGACTGATTGATTGACATAAGCTTCTTGACATAAGGCAGTTGTACACCAGGGCCTGGATATTCAGAAGGGTTGTGCATGGCGCAACACAGTTGCTCCATGCGCAACCTGTTGATGTATCCCGGTGCGATATTCAAAGAAAGATTGTGCCTGACACAAATCCCAATGCACTGGAGTGCATCAGTAATGTATGCAGCGCAGGTATGGAGGTTGTGCCCATGCATACTCCGCATATCCCGATATTCAGCCTGGGATGTGCTGAGCCCATGCATGCGCAACCCCTACCCGTGTCACACACAGGTGAGCCAAAAAAAAAAGGAGCAACAGCTGACCACCCACAGGTGAGCTGCCGTTTTGCAGGGTGCAACACAGCAGCTGCTACCTGTGGGTGGCCACCCGAGCCCCGGCTGCACCATCGTGGTGGCACCCCCCCGTGCCCAATCAGGGTAATTTGTAGTAAAAATATTAGTCTCAAATCCCTGATGGTCCAGTGAACCACTCGCAGCCCAATCGTGGGCATCAGTATGTTTCATATCGGTTAACCCTATCCCTGGTGGTCCAGTGGACCACTCGCAGCCCGAACGTGGGCAGATGTAGTAAACCTAAATGTCCAATATCCCTGGTGGTCCAGTGGACCTCTTGAAGCCCAATCGCAGGCATCTGTAGTTAAAACTATTAGTCCCATATCCCTGGTGGTCCAGTGGTACTACCTCCCCACCCGCCACTGAGCCTCACCGCCTGCCCCCCATGTCAGGCGGGTGCAGGCTCACACCCATTGCCACCCCGCCACCCACCAACTGACACTGACGGTAGGACTGTATCATTGCTGGTCCACAGCGTGAGCCAATGGGCGTAGCTCTGCATTGTACTATTAGTCTCAGATATGTGAATGGATCCATTCACATATCTGACTGTGTGAGATGGATGGCTGCACACCCATTGGCTCACGCTATGACCAATGGGCGACAGCCCTACCGTATGGTGTCAGTCGGCGGTCGGCAGAGCGGCAAGTGGGCGGGGAGCTGCCACCCGCCGCTGACATTGGGGGGAGTGGGGCGGTGGGGTTCAGTGGGTGGATGGGGAGGGGGTACCGGTGGACCACCAGGGATATGGGACTAATAGTTTTAACTACAGATGCCCGCGAATGGGCTGCAAGCGGTCCACTGGACCACCAGGGATAGAGTTAACTGAATGTATGTATACCTATGCCCGTGATGCAGCTGCAAGCTGTCCACTGGACCACCAGGGATATTGGACATTTAAGTTTACTACATCTGCCCACGATCGGGCTGTGAGTGGTCCACTGGACCACCAGGGATAGGGTTAACCGATATGAAACATACTGATGCCCGTGATAGGTCTGCGAGCGGTCCACTGGACCACCAGGGATATAGGATGAGTACTCTTTCACAAATGCCCATGATCAGGCTGCGAGTGGTCCACTGGACCACCAGGGATATAGGACATGTTTTAACATGTACACATGCCCGTGATTGGGCATTGGGGCACTTTACCGTGCTGTGCAGGGGGCATCAGTCCCCGATGGCTGCAGTCTGGCAGGGCACCAGATGCAAGTCACCGGGGATCAGTGCACCTATATGCAAATGGGGCGATAATGACATGCAAATGGCCCCATTTGCACCTTGCATGCATTATGGCCCCATTTGCATGTGCACTTTTGAATATCGCGGTTGTTGCGCCTAGTGCAACGGAATTTGCGCTAGCTTATCCCACTGCTCCACTTTCATTATTTTACAGCTTACGCAGTGCCACTGGCGCCATGTAAACACCGTAGGTGGCCAGAGTGCGATATTCAATGCTGCTGTGCTATGGTGCAGCTCCGCTGAATATCACCCTGTCAGCGCCCCTGCGCAGCTAAGTTGCTCTGCACCCAGGCTTGCGCCACAGCCTGGCGCAGTCTGAATATCTGGGCCCAGGTTTACCCACACCCTTCTAGTGACTGGGATAGTTGTGACTATACTCCGTTTGCTTAATAAAATATTGTCTGCACCTGTCAATAGACGTTTTGTGTGTTCTTATTTATTTTTCCATTTATCTTTTATTCTTTAGCAATGATATCCTACCAGGTCCTACAGTATGGTGCCCCCCCCCCCCGCAAATCACAGACACAAAAAAAACAGCCAGAGGCACTCATATTGTACAAGTTACTCTGTTTTATTTTAATCTACACACTATATCCCTTATTAAATATCATGAATAAAACAACTTCAACTACCCCCAGCATAGATTTCTAAGCGGTTATCATAATTCACTCCCTAATCAGCATAAAAACGGCCACACAGTTATACTGTACACGGTCTGAGTACTTTCATTCACTTTCTAGATGCAGTAAGTGACTCCTCCATCTTTAACAACTATAGTCCTTTTACTCAATTATGTGCATTCTATTAAAAACACAAAAACAAACTGGTATTGGCATATTTGATGGACCTAAGTCAAAGTCAAATTTGTTGAATAGTCAAAGACCATAACAATATACATATCATAATTTAGCAGCAGACATATATATATTAACATTTTAATACAATAGTTTAGTGTGCACTCTTGCCAAGTAGCATATCAGCAATAATAAATAAATACTAAATAGGGAATTAAAAATACTAATATATCCATACACCCATTATAGCTACAGAATACATAGACATCAATAACTGTTCTTTATACAGTATTTAATCAGCGCAAACCAGATCCAGATCAAGGAGCTAAATCATACTTATCCCAATCGAATACAGTTTCAAAAAGCCATCATCAATTCATTAACATCCTTTTCCGTCTAAGCTGTAAACCGGATATATTTACCAGATAACTAGCCACTGCTCTAATTGTGGTTTTGTCATTAGTCATAAAAAGGATGATCAATTAAATACCATGGTCTGTTGCCTGTATGGTTTGACAAAGTGGCCAAATCCATCTTGCCCTTGGTACATCGTACCACTTGCATATAAACATGACATACTCCAGATTTTCTGGAGAAGTACAAGTACAAGAACAATATCTGGAGCAAACAGTGCTATCTTTTCTAAATATAGCTTCAAGTATATTATCTGGAAATACTTCCATCCTATACCTAGTGTATTGTTTTCTTTGCTCAACATCTGTAAGAATGTCGAGATAATACCTATAGAAGTGTGTAAAATCATTTACCCTATACCAGGATAACATCTTCAACCCTTTAATATAATTTAGGTCTGTTACCTTATAATGCTCTTTAAATGTATTTGTAATATAAGTCTGGTATTTTAGACTGATAGTAATTCCCACGGCTCTATAATGTTACAAATGAATCAGCCCCACTTTCTGCAGCAACACAGGTATAGATGATAACCATTCAGATTTTAAATGACAATGGGAACTTCCAGGAATACTTTTTCTTTTAAACACAAGGCAGTATATCTACCTTGCCTATGTTGAAGACGCTTTAATCCAGTAATTAACCCTGCTGGCATCAAAGGATGCCTTCAAGCTCAAGATCCCTATTTCAGCCCGTAATATAACAGCAGAAATAAAATTGCATACCCCCAAACTTGCACGAAGCAGTTTGTTTAAAGGGATCTCCAGTTTATTCATCCTGTGGTGATGCCAAATCTTGGCATTAAATAAGGCCTGAGCATACTATTTAGCCTGCACTGCAGTCAAAAGTCATTTAATCGTGATTCCACCATACTTTTTATTAAACAGGAGTAACGAATTAACTGTCTTCTTCAGTTTAATAAGTGTTGTGTCAAGTTGTTTGTTCTATTTTTCATCTTTTGTAAACAACAGACCTAAATAAGTACAGCTATCTACAGTATCCAACTTTTCCGTCCCTAACTCCCAGACTTTTTTACTTTTACCCTTAGTTCTGAAAGAAAGAACTTGACTCTTCTGTACATTTATAGTCAGGTTAAGCCTACCAGCATGTTCTGCCAGTATGTTTAACTTGGTTTGCAGTCCTGCTTGAGTTAAAGAAAACAGGACCAGATCATCTGCATAAGCCAATACACCACACTGTTTGTTCATAACCTTAGGTAAATCAGTATTGCCAGAATTCAGATTACATAATAACTCATCAATATAAATACAAAAGAGCAACAGGGAAATGACACAACCTTGTCTAACACCCATGTTGGTGTAAAAGGTTGAGGAAAACTGCCCCCCCAGTACCCCTCTTTACTTGAGCCCAAGTCGAGTTATAAAGTTCCCTAATAATTGCTATCAGTTCCAATGAGAAGTCCTTTTTTTCATTATATCCCACAATGAATTCCTTGAGACTGAGTCAAATGCTCTACTAAAGTCTATAAAGGCAGCAAAAAGTTTCTGTTTCCTTAGTACAACATACTTCTCATATAAATGTCTGACTATAAAACAATTATCAGTCATACTATATCCGGCCCTAAAACCAGCCTGTGCCTCAGAGAGGTCCCCCAGTTGTAATAATTGCTCCTTTAATCTATCTAAAATGAGTCTGGAGACTATTTTCCCAAGACTGTCCAATAAAAAAATAGGCCTATACAGTTTAAGGTCTGCCTTGTCTCCTTTCTTATATATTGATATTATTATTGCACCTTTCCATGAAACAGGAAATTGCAAGTTTTGGGAGCAATAATTAAAAAATTTGGTCAACACTGCAGACCTTAAAGCAGGGGTACTCAAATAAACCTCAGATGGTAACATACATGGACCTTCCTTTTTTTTAGGGATGCTATTACATAATACACTTCTGCGAGTGAAAAAGGACAGAAAAGTTGCATATCAAAATCCAGTGCTGCTCCAACATTTGCAACATTTGGGGAAAAAAACTTAGTAGAATAATAAGAGAACCAAGTTTCCATCGTAACATAAGTATCTATTTCATATTTGAAATTATTTGTACCCTTAGCTACCATCATCCAGTAAGTTTGATAATCCTTATTATGCATAGCTTTAAGCATGCAATCCCATTGCTTTTGTTCATATTTTTCACATTTATGTGCAAGAAACTTTTTATATTTTTCTCTACATTTATTTAGTTCTCTAAGATTATGTATAGTTTTACAGTGGTTAATCTTCCTAACTTTTATATTCAGTTCTTTTTTTGCTTTACGGCATTCCTCATCAAACCAAGTATCATTTCTTTTCTTTATATTCTTATTAATGTCTGTAAACAGCAGTGTTTTTTTTAATTTGCTCAAGACATGAGAACAGATGTTGATGCAGGGGCTCATATCCCAAATTCTTGAGATTAATCTCCATGATCAAATCTTGCAATAGATCTCTTTTCGAGGGAATCAAGCTGTCCTGCCATTTGATTCTATTATTACAAATCAAAAGCTGTGGAAATTCACAGGGAACATCAGGGGAACACTCTATGTCCTTTGCCTGTAATATAAGAGGGAAGTGATCACTTCCCCCCATGACTGGGATTTTTAAAATATCCCAGTATGTCATGTTCCAATTCCAGAAAATATAGTCTATGATTGAGGGACCTTTAACAGAAAAGTGAGTAACGTTTCCCTCCCTATCTCCATGAATCCTACCATTAATAGGTACTAAATTACATGAGGACAAAAACTCTATTAGCATTTGTCCCATCTTGTTCAACCTATCTTTTGTTTTCCTAGGAAATCTGGTTGCTTCTGAATGGCACCGATTATGAAAGCTGCTATCAGTATATCCATCATAGAGCCCTATCCTTGCATTGAAATCTCAGCAAATAAGTATTTCTTCACATGGGGTTACTGCCCAGCTCTTATGTACAAGATCCTTCAAGTGATCCCATAGAGCAGGAGAATAAGATTTAGAATTAGGTGGAGGAAAATACACATTTGCTAAACAAAAGTTTGTACCTTTCTTGAATTGAATACAGAGGATCATTATTTTTTTTAAACTCAATTTCTGGCTCTGCTTGAGCCCCGGAGAACTCTCTCAGGCATCCACTCACCTCCTGCTCTACCTTCTGGCCTGAAACTCACCAGCACCCTGGCACCAGCCCAGCTATCCCCTTGGTTCTGAGCCCTCCCTAGGTGGGGCCACTCTATCCTCCCAGGGCGCTCTATCTGCAAATTTGGGCTGGGCTTGGCTCGGCCCAGGGACTGGATGAGTTCGGCCCGGTGGAGTATGGCTGTAGGGTGGTGCCTTCGCCTATCTCTGGGAGTGGGGATTTTCTTGTTTTTCCCCCCTCGTTATGCCCTCCCCCTCCCTGGTGGAGTCCTGACATGCAATGATGCCAGGGAACATCTTGCCATGACTCTGCAACCCTCTACTTTGGTCCTGAAGCATTACGGTACCTCCAGTCTCCACCAGAAGTCACCGTGGTGCCGGGCATAGTCCCTGGACCCTCCTTGAGGAAGGAGAGGTGTCCTCTGGATGCTGAATCCTTCCCCTCCCCTGCCGACCCCCAGTGATCCAGGCTCATTCTCAAACCCGGGTTGCCGGCATGGCGCGAGGTGTGGCGTCCAGCGCCTCAACCCTCAGCACCACCGGGCCGGCGATCATCATATTTTTTTTACTATATAAGAGAGCCACAGTAGTATTTGGGTCTATTTTAACCATAGTAATTAGTCCCACTACAACTCTTTCTTTCTTTGCGAATTTCTCACCAGGTATTTGAAATATTTGGTAACCATTCAATAGAATTTCCTGTTCTTTATTATGCCAAGTCTCCTGAAGACACAAATGTTAAACCTGGTTATAAACTCCAGACATTCCTGATCCCTCAATTTGGCATAAAAGCCCACATTATTTAATGAAATTAATGTCATTCGAGAGGAATTTATTTCTAGGTGCGAACCTTGTGATTCAGCCAGTCAATCAGTCTGTGTGTGGCTAGTAGTTCAAATCTATTAGATGTTGTAACATTAAATAACAGATCCCTCTGCTTTTTGTTACCCAATGGTTTGTGTATAAGTGAAGACTGATGAAAACTATCATCTTGAGCAACTAAATGTAAGCCCAGAGTATCTAATAAGCCCATATTCTCAACAATCTTAGAAAACCCACTTTAACAAGTATTAAATCACTATCAAAATCAGGGCCTTGACTTCTAGCATTAATGGCATCAGGATCTTCTATAGACACACTAAGTGCTTGTTCTAATATGTCTATAGCTGTATCTCTAAGTTTATTATTGTTCTCATCCTTGGTCCTATCCATACTGTACAGGTACAATAGTTTGGAAGATTTATCTACCATGTCTCCATTTTTCATAGATGCAGTAATTTGCTTATTCTGTTTATTTTCCTATTTAATAAAGCTCTGTCCACTATATGTACCCCTACTTCATCTAGTATTGCTGTTCTAGCTAAAATATTTTGTGCTAATTCTGGATTCTGTGTAAGCAGTAATACCTGATAGGGTGGGTGGGTGGTATTGGGGAATACTGGACCGCTCAGGGGCGTAATGAGGCCCGACGCTGCCCCTGTAAGGTCCGGTATTCCTCAATACCGCCCACCCTGTCAGGTATTATTACGCTTAGAAAGTGGGCACTGTGAGAGAAAATACATTTTATAAAAAGTGTAAATAAGAAAATAGTTTAAACTACATTTTTTTAATAAAATAGTTCCTCCACCTGCATTACAGTATATGTGTGTGTGTGTGTATATGTGTTTTTTTTTTTGTTTGTTTTAATTTTTTTTAGAGACTTCCTTATATAAGTTTATGTAAAAAATGAGCACCTGCCTTGGAGCTGCTTTCATGCCACCCCTCCCCCCCATCAGACGGGAAGTGATGGCTGGAAGGTCGGGTGATAAGGCAGCAAAAAGAAAAGTAAACCTGTGAAAACAGGTAGATATTTTTGTTTTACCCTGGTGTTGCTGTTCAGTTTGGAGAGGGGGTACTCAGCAGGACAACAATTTTAAAAATGAAGGGATTGAGGAATCGGGCCAAAGACTGGTGGTGGCAGTTCCGTAAAGTTTGTTTTACATGGAGATGAAGTTTCCCGCTTGCTTGATGTACTAGATCAGAAGTATATTACACTGGCCTTTGGGGAATTGTGACACACGAGTAACTGACATTGGAGCTCTATGCTGTGGATAAAAAGGTTATCTATTCAGCCCATAGAGTTTATTTGTTTATTCAAAGTGATGTACAGCTTACCGGCAACTTTGCACTCATTCTCACGTGCCTTGGTCAGCACTTCCGTGTTTGTTCATGAATTAGGAGTGGCAATGTCTCTACCAGGAGCAGGGGGGGAGATGAAGTTCCCTTTGAAAGAGCTGCAGTGAAAGAGCGGGCAGTTTTCAAATGTTTTTTTCTATTTTATTTATTTAATGTAAATTGAGACAGACTTGGGAGGGGAGGGAGGGGTTGTTTGAATGGCAACTCAGTAAGTTGCTAAGTCGCCCGCTCAGCGATAGAAAAAAAATGGTGGACATTTGAAATGGCAAAGAGCGGTTTTACCCAATTAGACAGCAGGCTGGGCACCAAGATTCTGGTGATGGGGTTGGTTGGGCTGGTACTTTTAACAGCTGCACATCTGTTGTTTGATAGATGCCCAGCTAGAGAAGCCCCTCAGCCAATCAGAGGCTTGGAATAGTTTTATCCATTTTCTAAACCATAATATCCACTTGTCCTATACTTGCACCTCTATTCCAGCATGAAAACTTTTTCCAGTGTGAACTCTTCAACTTGAATTCTTAGCGCATATGTAAATAGATTTAGCAATGTAGACTTTAGTTTATACACTGGTTCACTGGCAGCAGATTCTAACCCAAATATACTAAGATAGCAAGACTTGTCTGTTCCAGTTTGGTTCCCCTTGTTTAACAACTCCCTATTAACATATTCAGTCTTACATCCAAATTTTCTAAAATCCATGTCATTGATCCAAATCTGGTTTGCTATACGTGGTGCTGTGTAAAAAATAAATAAACAATCTAAACCATTCACATCTCTGTCATTCCAAATCTGTGCAATATCAGAAGCTAGTGAATTCACTCCTTTAGCTGCACTTATTAGGTTTACAATCTTGTCCCTTAATTCAAAATAGGTCCAGTTATGTTTCACATTAAAACCATAAAGAGCTAAAATTGCACAATTACAAATATCCAGTTTTCCTTGTATACAGATTTCCTCTGGTAATTACAATATTAGCTCGCAGGTTCCCTGTTTAACTCAATCCCCCTTTTTACTGGTCTTCTTTCTAGATTTAAGTCTTTACCAGCACTTAAACCATCAGGTATCTGTTGGCCTGTATTTAAATCTATTTTTTTTCAAAGGAGTTATTTTATCCTTAGCTACTGAGACATTATTGTTTTCCTTGTGTTCTCCTAAATTTATTGTCTCACCAGAATTGGGGCTATCTAATAATGAATTCTCATCATCTACACAGGCAGTATAGTGCAGTGGTTTAAGGCTCTGAGCTGCAAATCTGGAGACCTGGGTTTGAATCCCACAGCCCCCACTTCCATATACTGTGTGACCCTAAGCAAGTCACTTAACTTCCCTGTGCTCCCAGGCTGCACCTGTAAAAAAGCTTTCAGCTTAATGTGTCTCACCTGGTTAAACAATTGGGGAAAAAAAAACACTCATAGAGATTGTTCTCATCCCCTCCTGATTATTACTTGAAGCATGCAAACTTTCCTCTGGCAATAATGCCCTCTTTTTTCCAGGTTTACTATTAACCATTTTTCTTTCATTTTTCCTCCTCATACCTTTGTTTTTCCCTACTCTCCCCTACTCTCCCCACCTCTACCCTTAATGACCTTAACTTCGGACATCAGAGCAGATACAGCAGGTATTTCAGGAAAATCCAAGGAGGAGAAATCAGGACGCAGCTGAATTTGAGGGCCTTTTATATCAATACTAGATGAGCTAATGCTCTCAACTGGAGGAATTTTATCTAATTTCTGCAGTACATCATTCAATCTGGACCCATTTATTGCAACATTTTCTTTCAGCAGGTCTAACTCAAGTTTCAGATTTATTAGATGATCCAATATCACCAGATGTGTAGTGTGAGTACTGGTAACAGCCAAACATAAATCTTTACTCAAAGCAGTAGAATAATTAGCTACTGGTCCAGAGTCTGGTCATTTATTTAAACTGGCAGAGCCAAGATGATTCAGACCTGTGAACTGCTTAAGACCATTTGTGGTCTCCTGTAATTCCCCAGCTATATGTTTTAAATCACACTGCCAGGAAGGTCCTGGATTTGATTCAGCAAAATATTCCGGTGAAAAATTTAATGACTCTACTGAGCTGTTAGCAGTGTAGTCAGAAATCTCATTTATACTTTTAGAAGCCTCTGTGACAATGTGATCTCCCAGTCCCATATTATCTATTTAATTATATATGTCACAACCTAATCCATTGGTTGCCGTAGCCTGATTTTGAACCAGGCCCATCTCAGGACCCAAATTGTCCACACCTACTATTATAATAGAATCATTAAGTGGCAAACTCTGTTCATTGTGAGCTAAGATTAATTGGTTATAATGATCTTTTATATTTGTCTGCTTTAAATTCCTCCTTTTTTCCACCATTCTTATCAGTTAAGGGAGTTAAATGGGTTTTAACACTCCTTACTAGCTTAATAGCTTGGCAGAAGACACCAGGAGAAAGGACTGCTGTGTGACTGAACTTCTCTGCTGGGACTATATTGCCCTCCTTCCCTCCCCTCCACCCCTCCACCCAAAGCTAGTTCTATTTTTATAGGCACAGGATTTGACTGACAACAGGAACTTCGGGAGCAGGAAGTGAGTGATCACAGAACCACCAAAGACCCACCATCCTAGAAGGGCAAGAGTAGCTCTCCGGCCCCCCCTCTAGCTGCTGGAGGTCTGCCTCTGAGCAAGTAAGTGGTCTACTGAGAAATATAGGATATTCTTGTCTCAGAACAGGACAATCAGGAGCTTAAAGGGCACACAGGCAGAAAGTAAGGAGAGAGAGAAAAAAAACAGAGGAAAGAGTAAGGATTGCAAACAGTTAAGGGGCCAGAAATAAGACATGATTGGAGTGGTGCAGTGCAGTGGCTGTGGAGCAGCAGTCTTCCGGGAGACGTTCTGGAGGATGCGGTGTTGTCCCATCTGCAGGCACCTCTCTGGGCTGAGGGAGGAGGTTGCTCATCTACAGGCTGAGTTGGCCAGGATTTGTGGGACCTCCTCTTCCATCCAGGGACCACCAGTGCCTCTGCCATTGCCTCAGAGGTTGCCAAGAAAGAGGAGCGGTTGGACCACAGTGGGCTCAGGGAGGATTAGGGTGGTGGAACAGAGGTGCATCCCTCCAGTTGTACCTCTCCACAATTCCTATGCCATTCTGGCAAAGTGTGGTTCCTCTATGGAGGCACCCGCAGTGGAGACCAAGGAGGATGCTGGGAACCTCCACAAAGGAGACCCACAGGAGGGTGGCAGGGGACCCTGCAGGGGAAGGAAACAACTCCTGGTGGGGGACTCCATTGTTAGGAAGGTAGAACTGGGGGAGGAAGGGAAGAGGGAGGTGAGGTGCCTGCCTGGCGCCATGGCTTGCAGGGACAGGGAGCGAATCCTCAGGATTGCCAGAGCAGCTGCACAGGGGAGGGAGCTGGATGTAACTGTCCACCTAGGGACAAATGACCTGGCTAAGAGAGGGATTAGAGAAGTGCAGGAAGAGTTTATGGAATTGGGGAGGGGCCTTAGTCAAGTAGCACGCACGGTAACCTTCTCGGAGGTGCTGCCCATCTATGGCATAGGAGAGGCTAGGGTGTTCCGCACCATGGGATTCAATCAGTGGTTGAAAAACTGATGTGGAGCTCAGGGATTTGGCTTCATTGGGGACTGGGGGTCCACCTGGAGTGATGCAAGCCTATATTGGCATGATGGGCTGCATCTGTCCGGGAGGGGAACCAGGATCCTAGGTGATAGGTTTAAATGCTTCATTGGCAAGCTTTTAAACTAGCCAAGAGGGGAGGCACTGGAAAGGAGCAGGGAAATTCTAGCCCTCCCAAATAATCACGGTAGTAAGTGTGGCAAACACCAACATAGAGGTGTCGATAGGGAGAAGGGCAGGGGTAAATGGAGAAAGTGACAAAGACAAGAAGGACAGGGATGGGGCAAAAGGGAGTAAGGCCACCAGGAAGTGGAGGGTAATGAGTACCAATGCCCATAGTCTGGGCAACAAGCTCCCTGAGCTGGTGGCCCTGATGGAAGAGGGATGCCTGGATATCGTAGCAGTCACAGAAACATGGTACACAGAGAACCATGACTGGGATGTTAACATACCAGGGTACATAACCTACAGGAGAGACAGGCAGGGGAGAAGAGGGGGAGGAGTAGCTCTCTATGTAAAGGAAGAGATAAAAGCAACTGAACAAAAGAGTAAACAGGGAGGAGAGGAGGCACTGTGGGTCACCTTGGAGACTGGAAAGGGCACCACAATCTGCACAGGAGTTGTGTACAGACCCCCATGTCAGGGGGAGGGAATGGACAAGGATATGATAGAAGGCATTCTTAGAATGGCAGAGAAAGGGGAGATACTGTTGATGGGAGACCTGAATATGCCAGATGTTAACTGGAGCACATTTGCTGCAGCATCCAAGACAAGGCCATTCTTGATGCCCTACAGGTGGCAGGCATTAGACAGCTAGTTTCAGAACCCGCGCGTGAGGGAGCAATCTTAGACCTCATACTCTCAAACGGGGCAGTGAGAGGATCTCTGATCTAGAAGTGGGTTGCCATCTGGGGACAAGTGACCATCAAACAGTGTGGTTCACATTAAACTCAGCTACAGAGTCAAGCCATACAAAAGTGAGGGTACTGGACTTTAGGAGGGCTGACTTTGGCAAGACGGGAGAGTGCCTCAGAAAAGCACTAGCAAACAGGCTAGAAGGAGGTGTGGAGCAACAATGGGGAATCATCAAAACTGCCATCACAGAGGCAACAAGCCTTTGTGTGAAGCAAATAAACAAATCAAAATGAAAGAAAAAACCACTATGGTTCTCAAAAGAGGTGGCTGTGAAAGTCAGGAAGAAAAAGATAGCATTCCGGAAGTATAAGGAAACACAGAAGGAGCAGGACAGAGAGCTGTACCAGATAAGGCAGAAGGAAGCAGGGAGGGAAGTCAGAATAGCAAAGGCCCAAACTGAGGAAAAGATCGCCAACCCAGTTAAGAAGGGGGATAAGTCAGAGGGGAAGGGGTGATTGGGGTGGCTCAGTGGGGGTCGGGAAGAGACAGGAGACGTGAGTCACAGTTGTGACTTCACAAAAAGGGAAGGACAAGATGGATGAGAGTAGCACCAGGATGGGTAAATATCAAAGTAAAGGGAGGGATTGTTTTTGGGGTACTTAAGCAGCTGCAAAGAAGCAGTCTGCCTTGTTCATTGCTACTCTCAAATTTGTAGTGACAGCAGCACATCAGATTGGCTACAATTTCTTTAATTGTTAAGGACAATGCTAATATTTGGTTTCTATATATCAGTGATTAATGGGAGCTGTGCAACACAGCTTTAATGTATTTAAAAAAAAAAAGGAAACTTGTGTTTGGAAGAAATGAACATCCAGAGGCCATGAAGAGCTCCAGCAACATGGTAGGTAAGCCTTTGTTTGCCACAAGTGATGGCAATAAGAATATGGGAATGGTTCAGGGACTAGAATCCTTGTTGAGGAGTCCTGCTTTAACTTCTGTTAAATAAGCACTTTAGGCTTATAGATTACGGCTATGTTTCATCAGTCAATCTTTTTGTTGGTTTGCTGGTTTGTCCCAGGACTGAAATAGTTAAAGGCAGGTGGGACCAAAACGCTGTGCTTTGAGTGCATTGGTTTGTGAGAGCAACTGGGTATTGGCCAAACAAGCCGTGTTGGTCGGCGAAGGGAGTGCGTTGGGAGAGGTACTCAGGGTGGGGTAGCTTCATGGGGGCCATGGAGGATCCCTCAGGCAGAGGGTCGGCATTGATGAGGGTCCTCATGGCATGAGCAAAATGGCCTATGGGGGTGAAGAGGAGGAGTGGGAGGCACAAAGCTTCAAATTGAATGAGAGTTAGCGAGCGACTTGGAGGCGACCCCTCCACGGGCCCCAAAAAGTCACACACACACACACACACACACATACAAAAGAAGCACAAGATTTTGGTTGGGGCTGGTGGGGTGGGGGGGCTAAATCCAGGATAATGGTTGGGGGGGATGGCAGGATACATTGTTTCTTTAGTCCCAAGTTTTCAAAATGGAGGCTCAGGGTAGAGATGCTGCAAAAGCTGGGAAGTTTTTCATTTTTACAGAGCAGCGATGTTGTTAAGGAGGGTGGGGAGCATTATGGATGAGGGGGGGCTGAGTTTGCTAGCTGGGGGCAGGCCATGTGGTGGAAAGGACTAGGCTTGCTTGCATTGTAAAAAAAAAAAAAAAAAGAGTAACGCTGGGGGAGTTTAGCATATAGCAAAAGCTGATCGGATCCAGCTGGGATTAGATGTTTTTCCCTGCGGGCTGAGTTTCTCTTGGGGGTCTAGTTTGGGATGGGCCTGACTGGGCCCAAGCACACATTATGGATGGCACCCCATGGCGGGTGATGAAAGCCAGGTCATAGCTAACCCCCCCTTAGAGAAACACACGGGGCAGGCGGTTAAGATCAGACGGCTGTCGGTAATTAGGCAATAAGCAATACACGGATGTGTATGTGTAAAGGAGCTTAAGATGTATCTAAAGGAGCTTAAGATGTATATCCTCGAGGAAAGGAGGGAGAGGGGGGACATGATAGAAATGTTCAAATACCTCAAGGGAATCAACAATGTCCAAGAGGGTAACATCTTTCAGAAAAAGAGATGTGCAAGAACTAGGGGGCACAATTTCAAGGTAGGGGGGGATGGCTCAGAGGTAATGTGAAGAAGTATTTCTTACAGAGAGGGTTGTAGATGCATGGAACAGCCTTCCTGAGGAGGTCGTACAGTCACAAACAGTAGGGGAATTCAAGAATGGATGGGACAGACATATGGAAATTCTAGTGGGGGGTAGGAGGAAGTAGGCTGTTGGTTAACTAGGGTCTGCAGCTTATCCATTAGGTAGGGAAATGGGCAGACTAGGTGGGCCATGCGGTCCTTATCTACCATCAAATTCTATGTTTCTATGTTTCTATGTGGGACCATGGTTTTTAACCTCATTCTACCAACTCAGTACAAAGGTGGGTAATCCATTAAGGTAAAAATTAAGTGCTTCTGCTGAATTTAGAGACTACTTTAGCAGTACAAACTACTTATAATTGTGCCAAAGTATTTGTGGTGACAGTTGGCATACGGAAGGGAGATATGCACCTTTCTGAGCTTGAATACCAAGCGGGACCCACGGGAGCTGTATTTGATCAATGGATGGGTATGGGTACATATTCTGAAAAAAAACAGGTGTCAGACAGTATATAAATATAGTATAGGGCTATATTTGCACATTCTGAAAACATGGGCAGCAGAGAGCATATATATTCAGTAACCTGGAGTATCTTTAGCTGGGGGCAGAGGGCTCTGCCAGTAAATTTTCATCAAGGTCAGTCAGACACAGGCTGTTTCAATGTGGGGGTAGAGAAAAAAAAGGCGGGGAGAGGGGTGCTAGTAGCCATTTAAAACATGGCGCCTTCCTAGATTAACAGGAGGGGGGGCAATAAGAGGCCCAAGGACAGTAATGGGATAAGAAGGCAAGGAGAGTCCAAACAAACACTGCAGGAAGGTAACTACACACAGGCTGTAGCATACACTGAGGGCCAGGGAGGCAAGCCAGGCAAGTGTATGTGTATGTGTGTATGTATATGTGTGTGTGTATATATATATATATATATATATATATAAATAGGGGATACATGATGGACAGGAGTGAGATATGGTAAATATTCTCACTCCTGCAGAGTGAGAATGCACAGCTCACTCTGCAGGAGTGAGAATATTTACCATATCTCACGACATGCACATCATGTGTGCTATTTATACAAATGGGGTGAGAGCATCTTTGAAATAGTGTTGTTATAGGTTTGTGGTTGTTCATGGTTGTGCTATGTATATTTTGTTTGGTTGCAGTGTTTGAGGGGTGGAAGTTAACTGGAGAGTAGGGGTAATTTGTGAGATTGTGTATTTAGGTTATTTATTTATTGTGGGCAAATGCTTTGTGCAGACATAATGAGTTTTATTTAGTGTTTTGCAGCTTTATTCACTGCAGAGTCCTGATAAGGATATAGGGTTTATTTTGTGGAACTCCATGTCAAGAACTCATTTACACTTTTATTTGAAAGTAAACATTTTCAAGTCAGCAAATCAGGAAATCAATCTATAATAATGTGGGGAGTGGTGATTGTAGTGCCCGATGTTTCATTTTGCAGTTTGGGGTTTAGTCGGTATCAGAGTCTGATGTTAAGTCTCTGTCTCTTTTTCTGGCTGTCTGTTGATACTGGTGTCGTGTGGAGAGAAAAAAGAATGTTTGGTGTTGTTCAAGTACATAGAAGTATGTGACAGTTCTTACTTTGGCATATTTACTTTGTATTAAGTTAAATGTTATATGTAATGCATTAATGACTGGATTGTTGAAGCAGGCTGGGAGCATGTCCATGTAACAGGCAGCAGGTGTTCCAGGTTTTAGGTTCAGAGTGCTGTGAGAGGCAGGTTTGGAAGAAGAGGGTTTTTCCTCGTCATTCACTTGGTTGCTCAGTAAGTCTGATATTTTTCTTTGTTTTTTGTCATTTAATTTGGAGTATGCGTTGAGAGATTCAAGCTTCTTGTATCCAGAAACTTGCATAATTTCTATGGGAGCAATGTTAGAATCCATCAGCTTTTGCATTTGGTGCTTTCGAATGGAATGGTTTGTGAGTCTTCGGTCGGTTTCTAGCTCCGCTTCCTCAATCATGGTTTTAACAATCTTTCCGATTATATTGATCCCCAGAGGTTGTTTTTTGTACCAACATGGGGATTGTATTTTAATGGGGTAATGTACTGATAGCAATAGAGGTGCATCTGGGGTGTTACATTTGTAAGGTCGTTTGTCTCTGTATGTTAGGTATATTTTTATAGGACATCGTTTAGGGTCTCTGGTTTCATAGGATCATGGTTTTATTAGCCTGGTGTCTTTGGGGTTTGAGCCACTGCAGGTTTTTGTTTGTCTTTCAGCGGAGAATTCCAGGTAATTTGTGTTTTGGTTGTCTTTTTTTACAGTTATATCTCCCCATTTTATATTTCGACCTTCAGAGTTTCCTCTAATTCCGAAGTATAAATTGACAATTAACCACATGGAATTGATGAGCAATTGTGTGTTGTCAGGCCCTAGTAGATTCCTGTCATATAATTTTGTTAGTATTTCATCTGTGATGTCATCTGCAGCAAATGGTTTGTTTCCCATTTCTTTTTCTTTTAAATGTTTTTGTTTACATAATATGACTTGTCATGTTTTTCCGAATTTCAGAGATGTGGAGAGAGAGAGAGAGATTCCTAGTATCGATTTTCTGTTAAATGTGTCTCTATACTCTGGAAACAGGAGCAAATGGTGAGGGGTTCGTAATCAGTGCCATCCTTTTTTTGTGCCATTATAAAATAATGGCATAACAGGCTGTCCAGTTCTTCTGGTTCAATTTTAGTAATGGGAGTTGTGATCTCCAAGTCCTGTGGTAGAAACTGTTGTGGATGTTTCAGATCCGTTTCCGTTTTCTTTGTTGTGTTTCAATTTTTAGTGCTATGAATGTATTTTTTGATGTAGTCTGGATCTAGGAAATATGAGTTTTTCTGCTGCATTTGTTGTTCTTGGGTTTCTGGTATAAGGTGTTCCGTAGGGTCGAGCAGGGGCTCCTTGTCCCGTTCAAACTGGGTACATAGATCTACAATTTCATTCTCCATCGAGGTCTTCTTTGTATATTTTGTCATACTTGTTTGTTTCGTTTGGCAGGCTTTTGGTTCTGTTCGAGGAATGTTGTTTGTTTTACAAGTTCTCTTCATTTTTGTATACAAGTCTGACAGCAGGCTTTTTTTTTCTCTCTACAGGGATAGTACAGTCATTTTGCCAGAGATTTTATGTTCAGGTTGTGAATAAGAGCATGAGAACATGGAGGAGTTTGAGACTGTGTTATTGAGGTTCAGGTGAGTTTTACTGATGTTATGTTTATTTGTTTATTGGTTGTAGGAGATTTATTGTAGGGTTAACTAGGTGACGTCAGTGGAGTGAGAATAAATGGATATATCTCACTCCACTGACATCATGAGCATTTATCTCACTGCAGTGAGCATTTATCTCACCCCAGTCAGCATTTATCTCACTGCAGTGAGAATATGTCAATTTATTGCATTGGAATAGCTCTTACCCCCATTGTATTACTACATATACATATATATATATATATATATATATATATATATATATATATGTGAAAAATCCATTTAATGCATCAGTTATGGTTGTTCCATAGTGACAGAAGGAAATTTGGTGTTAGGGTTCAAAGCCCCTTGACCCCTGCCCACTCCCCAACCGGCATTGGGGTGCACGTTGGGGTCATTGGCCCCATTCTCACCCCATCACATGTGTAAAGAAGCAGAGGTACAGAGAATAGGGGTGAGAGTTGGGATCGCGACCCAACGTGCACCCCGATGCCGGTTGGGGGGTGGGCTGGGGGGTCCAAGGGGGGCTTTCAACCCTAACACCATACTTCCTCGCTTTTGTCACTGTGGAACAATCCTAATTGATGCATTAAACAGAGTTTTGTGTCTCTAATTTCCCTTCTTTTTGAGAATGAGGATGATAAATAGTGAATGGAATGCGGTGGCGGAAGTGCGGGGCCCTCCCACCACGTGATGTCTTGTTACATAGTAACAGGAACTGCAAAGCAAACACAAGTGGTAACGGTGATGCACATGGTAAAGCAAATGGAAATGGTAAAGCAAACGGTAATAGAAATGCAAGCACAAAGTGATGCCAAAGCGAATAGTGATGGAAACAGAGACACAAACACAAGCGCATACGGAACACAACTAATAGTGCACATGGTCATGGTACTGCAATTGGAAATGCAAATGGTAATGGTAACAGCAACAATAACGCCAAAGAAAACAGAAACGTAAATCAAAATGCAGGCGCATACAGAAACGCAAACTGTGACATGCACGGTCATGGAACCACTACTGTAAATGCAAATGGTAATGGTAACAGCAACAATAATGCCAAAGGAAACAGAAATGGAAAGATGAACGGAAGTGAGTATGGAAACGCAAACTGTAACGTGGACGGGCATGCATGGGCACGGTACTGCAATTGTAAATGCAAATGGTAATGGTAACAGCAACAATAACGTCAAAGGAAACAGAAAAGCAAAAGCAAGCATGTACAGAAACACAAACCATTATGTGCATGGTCACGGTACCACAATTGGAAATGTAAATGGTAATGGTAACAGCAACAGTAATGCCAAAGGAAACAGAAATGGAAATGCAAACACAAGCGCATACGGAAACATAATCCGTAACACGCACAGTCATGGTAACATGATTGGAAATGCCAATGGTAACAGTAACAGCGATGATGACACAAAACGAAAGACACAAGCAAACGGGAGGCAGACTGCAACCGCAAATGGCAATGCACAAGCTGATGCAAAAAAACCCCAAAAACATAAACAGTAATGGAAACATAAATGGTAACAGTAATGCAAACAGAAGCGCAAACAAAAATGCAAACCATAATGCACATGGTGGTGAACACGGGAACGGTGATGCGAACGGTAATGGAAACACAACTGGAAATGCTAACTAGCACAGTAACGAAAGGGTACACCCTTCTTTTCCCCAAAAACTGCATTGAAAAAGACAGTGAATACAAAGAATGTATGCATAATAATGGGCCTCGGAGCAGAAAAGGACTCGGAATACTAAATTGCTTATATCTCAGGAACCATACGATGTAGAAAAAAATGAAAATTTCATGTGAATTATGCCACTCCTGGCTAGTTTTGAACTTAGCCCCCATTTGGGGGGGATAAGCATTTTTCAGATGAAAAGTCTGTATCTAGCACCATTTCCAAGATAAAGGCCCCGAATGGCATGTCGGATGCCGTAATGTTATCCTATGGGAAAAAGCATCAAATTCAGAGTGCTGTAACTTTGTAGCCCTCCAGTATTTTTTCACCAAACCAGCAAAAGGCACATCTGTGGCATGTTGGTTGTCTTCCTTCCAAATTTCAGCCCAATAGACCAAACTGTTCTTTTGCAGCAGGGTGGCAAAGACTTCCTGTTATTTTGGGCTTAGTGTCATAAAATAGTGTCGCAAATTACGACAGTTTCTCAAATGAAATCACAAAAGTGTCATGAGTGCGACACTACTTTTTCCAGAAATTTGAAAAACATATTTCTGGGGTGTTTAACCCCAAAATAAAGACATGGCTAGCATCCTGAGGGTCCGACTAGGTAAACACAAAAAGAACTGTGTCCCTAGATGGTTCCAATTTTAAATGCCAAGCATTTTTCCGATCGCCAACTGAGAACAAAATGGTGGATTTTCGACACTACTAGGGCCATTTGCGACACTAAAAAGTGCATTTGTGACACTGTAGAACTTTTTGTTAACTTTTCCCATTGACTTATAATGGGAACTTGTTTTATGAATAACTTTTGAACAGTTTGATATTTTTTCATGAAATCTTCAAAAGGCACATCGGGGACCCTGGCCACGCGTTCCCTGAAGTTTTCAGACCAGTCACACAAACCATGCGACCCATAGGCATGAGCAAAGAATTCACCAAAAACTGTAAATGCACCCACAGATCTCACTTAATAACTCTGCAGCTGTATATCCGACCACTACGAACGTTGGCAGATACCAAGATGTATGGCTCTTGATCATGCATTCCAAATTTCAGGCAAATCTGTTGAACAGTGGCAAAGTTATTAAGGTGCAAAGTTTGACCGTTAACCTGAAAAGGGCTACTCAAACCCAACTATGGTAGCACTGCCGTGCTACCATTATATATGTGTGTGTATACATATATATATATATATATATATATATATATACACACACACACACACATATAAAAGGGGGGAGGAAAGAATACATGTTAAGAGCATAGAGCGGGGCAGGTAACAGGTGGTCCCACTGGGTGACCAGATGGGAGTGGTACAAGTTCACCTAGGGATATATGTTTATAATTATCAGAAACATCAAGTGGAGCAGGAGAGGAAGGGGGTACAACAGAGGGATCAAAGCAGGAACAAAACCGGAGGAGCCACGGAAAGGTAATTGCTACGATGTGACTACTGATCAGATTGTTTTCTTTTGCAGCATTTTTCTTTCCTATGCAGGGACAACATCAAGTGTGGCATTAAGGAGGAGCAAGCTCTCAAGGGAAGGTGCTACAACACCACACTCTAGTTGGCATATCAGGCTAACAAGGTGTGGCATCTGGGGGAGAGCAGGGATCCGTTAGGGTCAGGAAGACAACAGGGAAGTGGACAAGGGCAGGGAGAGAGGAGGTGGCAAGTAGTTAACAAAGGGACAGGATAGACATGGAAGGGCTCCAGCCCAACCACCCAGCACAGAGGGTAAGCCGCTTAGGTTGGGCAGCCCTGAGCAACCAGAGCCAGCGACCCCCGTCCCTCCACCATCGTTTCCAGATCCTCTTTATGTACATGGAGCCTGGCTCCTGACACCCCCAATGTTGCACCCCCCATTTTCTCAGTGCGGAATAGGCCAGCTCTATCCATGTCAAGACCAACACTGGTCCCAAGCATCATAGGAAGATAGTTACCAGGGTCATTGGTGTCACAACCAAGCCCCGCAACAGATCGGGGGGACAGCATAGGCAGCAGTATACAACAATAGGGGGAGCAGACGATTACACTCATGGAGAAGGGTGGTCCTGGAAAAGGGGGAAGACATTTCTGAATCAGGAATGAGGGAAAAAGAAGGAAGTATAGAGATGGGCAGGAGCCTCCGATCAGCACAGGGATAATTAAAAAAAAACAAAAAAAACAGGGGCATCAGGGCCCTACGAACCAAGATGGTGGAATGGGACAATCAGCTAGAAGGAGATCTGAAAAGAGGAAAGGGTAGATACATTTGCACTAGAGCACAGGAAAACAGTTATGAATTATGAATATAAAGAGGGTGTAGAAAAGAGCGACATGGCAGCTGCACGGGTATAGTGGGGGGAGTAAGAGAGGGAAAAAATCTCCAAGGCAAGACCTGGGAGACCCGGTTGTACATTGGGCAGCTGTTTACGAGAGGGGGATAGAGAAGAAGCTCAAACGGTGATTTCCTCCAAAGGAGTATGCATTGCTAAATAAAAAAGAAATGGGGCTGTGGGTTTTTTATATATGGCAAATTATTCATGGGTGGGGAGGAGTAAAGCAGGTAGACTTATGGGCTCACTGTGCCATGGAACAGGACATGTTTAATGGGAGGAGGGAAGCCACGTTGCCTCAAAAGGCCAGTTGGGTCCAGACCGAATTTCTTTTAAAAAAAAAAAAGGGCCCACCCTTAGACAAGAGGAGGGTATCCCCACCAATAGGTTACTCCCCAAAAAAGCTGTTGAAAGAGTACAGGGTCATCCACCTCCTCTACATCCCTAAGGGAGAATAGGAACTGACTACTTTAATGGGAGGGATTCTGGAGAGGTGCCAGAATACATATACAGCTCCAGAATGAGGGGTACAGATTTGAGCAACACCACAGGTGGGGCTAGCAAAAGGGACAGGGAAGCAGCTACCAGGCTCTTACAGGTGAGGAAAGGTAACCAGGCTTTTTCGTTTGGTTCCAAGATGGGGGGGGCACTACTATGGCAATGAAGCCCGGTTTAAGGGGTGCTCGACTGACTGCTCATGCAAACTTTTTAACACAGGGTACAAAGGTTAATGCACTGGAAGATGGGAGGCAGGACAGTACGCCACTACATAGATGTTTCCTTCTGACAGGGAGGTGACAGGAAGGGATGGAGAGCATGGACAAAGGGTGCCAGCATTTATGCAGGGAACTGGGAAGGTAGGCAGCATCCCAGCTGGACTAGGGCAACATGGAGTTTATGAAAAGCACTCAGGAAGAAGTGCTTAAAAAAACAAAAAACATATGCACAAATAAATAAATCAAGTGGTAGTAGATTAAGGGAGCCCATGCAGGCAGGGGTAGCACTTAGACAGGTCAGCAGCTAAGTAATCATTTAATTTCACCAACAGGGCCATCACCCTGGGGGAGAGACACCTTAAAAAAGTATAGCAAAAGCACTGAAGGGGATGGCGAGGCCACATCACTGTGTGAAGCTCGTGGAAACACCAAGGTGGTTCTGGGAAATGGAAGGTTGAATAGATGCAGTTAAATGAGACATCTGTTTGGCATGATAACTGGGTTTTTCATACAGACCAAGAGGGAGACACAGATGCAGCAGTGTGGGGGAGGGGTTTAGGCAGAAAGGGTGGAGAGTGCAGGAGGTGATGGTTTTCTGAGGCTCGGCCCAAGGAACGGACACCAGGAGAGTATTATGACAGTCTTGCAGGGGTTTTGTGAGGTCGTACATGGCTGCTAGACCACAACACATTGTCAGGGTGCACAACCCTTTTGGTGTCCCCTGCTAAGGGGCCACAAAAAAGGTATGGTTCTTTAAGTTACTTCTCATGGAATTTTGCACCCCCCACTCCTGGCAAAAGGGATAGGGTTGTTTAAAAACAAACAAACAAAAAAACAAAAAAACAAGACAGACATGGATAAAGAGGTACATTACAAGGGTGGAGCAGCCTGGGGGTTCTGCTAAAAGGAAAAGAGGAGAAAGAAAACATGGTGATGACAGAAATCATAAGGTGGAGTAGCGTTGAGATTATAGTTCCGGCTGCTGAGGAAGATGAGTTTCCACAATGATCATATTAATAGGATGGCAGTACAGGGGTGGGGACACCTGTTGGCCAATGAGGGGGACAGCAAATGACCAGTATTTAAAAAAAAAAATGAACAAACGTTAGTTAACCTGATGACTACCATACCAGCACTGTTTCTGTCAGCATAAGGGACAGGGTGTGTTGGGTATTTACTGGGCCATGGATCAAGGGACCCTCAGGGTGAAGGAAATGGGAATGCAGGCCCTGGAAGGGAGGCCAAAGGGTTTTGATTGGTGAAAAAATAGACCAGAAACCTGAGGCAGAAGCCAAAATACTGAGAGGTCAAGGCAGATAGTTACCCAAGGAAAAACAGTGTGCATAAGATGGTTGCCCAGTATGGGTGATGTGGGGGTTATGCTGCAGGCACCCTGGAGGCACAGGCCAATTAGTTTCAGCCAGGGGACCAGCGGGTGAGATCGGGCTATGTAGGGGCATCAGTTTCTCAAGAAAGGCATAGTTTTTCAGGATAAGGCTCCACAGTAGGTATTTTACCTCATGCATTCAGAAGCCAGGCAGGAGTTGTAGCTTGCAGAAATGGGGGGCAGGATAATGAGCTCATATTCAGTTTTTTACTTCATGGCAAGGCCTGGTTGGGGGTGAGGTAAGGAGATATAGGCAGGAGAGTTATGGAGCAGAGGGGAGACTTCCGGGGGGGGGCATGCCAGAGGTCAGGAACTCAGAATGTACAGGTGGTCCTAATGGGAACCAGTGGGAAAAATGGGACCAATTAATGTTGACTCTCAGGGGCATGAGGGACAGGGCCAAGGCCAAGCACGCTCATCAGGCATCTAATGGGGAGGAACTATGGGGCCAGGCCCTGAACAGCCATATATCCAATGGAAAATGGAATGGTTTAGTTGCAGCCCTGGGATGGAGGGATGTCATGCTCCCTACAAAAGTATGGGCAATATTATGAGTGGGGAGGCAGCTAGGGCTATAGAGCAAAGGGGGAAGGCCTGCCATCCAATGCAAGCTGGAGGCAGGCAATGGGGAAAAGAAAGGATAAAAAGGGTAATGGGAGGGAGGGAAGAGGGGGAGGAAAGACGGAACCCCAAAGAAAGAACAACAACAGCATTAAAGAAAAAGCAGTAATGGGTATACACCGTTACCTCCACAGAAAGAATGAAGAACTGGTGCCCAGGTCTACACCTGGGCAGAGAAGAGGAGGAAGACTGAAGAAAGGATGAACATTAATTTGAGATAGCTGTATATATATGATAAAGACAAAGAACCTCTGTGTGCAAACACTGAAGCAAGGGTTACCCCAAAGGACATTTGGCTGGGAAGCCAAGTTTCAAGAAAATACAAAATCACACATGCCCACACAATGCAAAGCATCATGGGCTGCATATGCAAATCACCACAGAATGTTATGCTGGTCCAACTTTGCGCACAGAGGTTCTTTGTCTTTTAAATAGTTTTTTTATTTTAATGGGTTCACTACAACATATCCAAGACACACTGTCTTAGGGTAGCTGGTCCATTCCACTAGGGTGTCAAACAGACGAGGCATACTCATGAGTCCTGGTAGGACGAAACACGTGTCTATGTCTTCTGTTAGCACCCTTTGCAAACTGCGTGAGAGGCCTTTTGGCACCATGTAATTCTGCTTAAAGTTGGACCAGCATAACATTCTGTGGTGATTTGCATATGCAGCCCATGATGCTTTGCATTGTGTGGGCATGTGTGATTTTGTATTTTCTTGAAACTTGGCTTCCCAGCCAAATGCCCTTTGGGGTAACCCTTGCCTCAGTGTTTGCGCACAGAGGTTCTTTGTCTTTTAAATAGTTTTTTATTTTAATGGGTTCACCACAACATATCCAAGACACACTGTCTTAGGGTAGCTGGTCCATTCCACTAGGGTGTCAAACAGACGAGGCATACTGATGAGTCCTGGTAGGACGAAACATGTGTTTATGTCTTCTGTTAGCACCCTTTGCAAACTGTGTGAGAGGCCTTTTGGCACCATGCAATTCTGCTTAAAGTTGGACCAGCATAACATTCTGTGGTGATTTGCATATGCAGCCCATGATTTGCATTGTGTGGGCATGTGTGATTATATATGATAATATGAAAAAGGATGATTAGAGTACAAGAATATGTATTGGAATAACAGATATGCTTTGAAGTAATGGAAATCAATAAGAATCATTACTATGTGGGGGCAGGATGAAAAGATATTAATAATAAATTAATTGCCAGTCTGAGCACCCACCACATACTGACTCCATCTCATTCTTGGAGGGAATCTGGGACAATGATTTTTGTTCCCACAGTTCTCAGAAGACACTCAGAACAAATGGACTGTGATCTATCCTTAACAGCAGCAATTTTGAACTCGCAAATCTCACAGTTTTCACAGGTCTCACAGTTCAGGGTAGTCTCTATTTCTCCCAAAAAGAGAGCAACTTCTATTATTTAGGTTTCACAGTGAGATTGAATAAATCATGTAGATCACAGGCCAAAAATTTCAGGTAATTTCATGGAGCACTTTCAGACTGAATATACCAATTGTTCTAGTTCTCCAGCTAGCTCCAAATGTTATCAAGTATACTCTATTCTTCCAATGCAGCACTAAACAGATAAGAAGACAAAAACAAAACTTAAATTACTCAGTTCAGTGCTTACTTAAGAGACCCCACCCTAAACTGTTACCCAAAACGCACTCCCTAAATATCCTGGAAATTTTTCTGCACTAAAAAAAAAACAAATCCTCATAAACCCTCATAAAAAGGAGAAAAAAACTATGAACTTGCTTTCAAACAAAGCAGAGTAAAAAATATTAGCAGAGTTAAATAAATCCCCAAGGAGCTAGTAGTTTATAGCCATCACAAAGCAAGTTTACTGTTTTTAGACTGACTGCATGCTCTATTATATATCCATACGAAGAACGAAACAGATTCTAAAATAATTTTGTTTGCAGTAAAAACTTTCTAAAAAGCCGTCTCTATTGCCATTACCACAACTTGCCCTCAGCGTGTTACTGTTAGCAAGTACAGATTCAGAAGCTATACCCTCCCTACTGACAAGCGCAAACTTATAGTGGAGGAGCACGTGATAGGAAAAAGGTAAACGCGCAAAATTTAAACAAAGAAAGTGCTTTATAAAATGTAAATAAAATACAATCACTCCGAATTGCACCAAATACAAGGGTCAAGAATATTTGTACCAATTTGTATACTAGAACTATGATGAAATCACCTTTCTGCAATAAAACGATGAGTACAAATAGCATATAGCAGAAACCATGATAGAAAAAAACTAAGAAAGCTAACAAAGCTGGAATACACTCCTTTGAATAGGTGATGAGCAGTGGGTTGCAAATGAATTGCAAAAGACAGTCTCAGTCCTCTGTCACCATTTGAAAGGTGTCTCCATTGTGCCTGCAGCATGGTTATGCCGCGACTCCTCCACAACTCCCCAACTCCACGGATTCCTTCTCCTCACTAGGACAAATCCTGCAGGCAAACACAAAAGAAAGAGGACAGTCCACCAGTCAGGACAGACAAGCAGTAAGTTTGTTTGGAAAGATTACACACTCTGGCAACAAAGGTATACGTGTATTAAAAATAAAACTCGCAATGTAATCCTGCTGTTGAGGTCTACTCCTCAGGCTCCGAAGCGCGTAGCTTGTGTGTCCTTCCTATCTGGCAGTTAGCTCCCAAACAATGTCAGAGCCCTTGTGCTTTGGACAAAAGGCTATGGGTTCAGGAGGTGGGGGGATTCACTAAGGAACTCCTGGTACCATGTGCAAGTGCAGTGAGGAAAAAAAAAGGATAGAGGAGTTCAATGAGTGCTCATATTAGACGGACAGATACTAGAGATGCAGCAAAGTTAAATTCCACCTGTGAAGTGGACACGAAGAGGCCCACTTCGCATTACCATTCCGCTATGTGAAGTGCCCATTTTAAACCCTCACTTTGCCACTTCACATTGTAATTATGACTTCGCATTGTTCACTCCATCTTACTTCACTTTAAGGTGGAGTGGGAATACACAGGCAGCACATACTCCTCACATGGCTTACACACTGTAGGTCACATACTTCAGGCAGGCAGGAAGGGACTCATGTTTGAAAGAGAGTTTCATTTTCACCTTGTAGTAGGAGAAAGAGGGTGTATAGAGATACAGTGAAGTTAAATTCCACCAGCGAAGTAGACGCAAAGTATACCACTTTGCATTACTTTATGGCTAAGCAAAGTGCTCATTGAAAGTGCTACTTCACCACTTCATCTTGTGATGATGGTGATAATGACTTTGTATTGGTTGCTCACTCTACCATTAAGGACGGAGTGAGAATTTACAGGCAGCCCACACACATCACATGGCTTACACAGTCTAGGTCACATGCTTCAGGCAGGCAGGAAGTGAATAATGCATGAAAGAGTTTCACTGCAGCAGCAGTCCCAGGCTCCAAAAACACCTGGGTCCCCCCGCCTGTGCCTGGTCCTCCCAGCACCTCATTAGTGTGGGAGTTCTTTACTACACTGCATGGGGACAGCAGTGTAGTGAAATGTAATCTGTGTGGTGTGGAGGTGCACTGTGGCCCCAAAGGAACTTGTCTTGGCACAATTGGTCAGCACACCCACCTGTACAACCACCACCATGTACAGTGGCAGGCCAAGGTTGCAAAGCAGGGCAGTAATGCACCTGCTGGCCCTGCTGGGGAAGTGGGGGGAGCATGGCGTCCATCTGCACATGGTGGTGTGAAGCAGGGAAGGGACATGGCTCAAGCAGCTGGCTGCTCCACCACCGCCACCACAATCTGCAGCAGGTGATGGTGGCAACCCTGTTCAACTACCTGCCACATAGGCCAATTTGGGCATGATGTGGCATGAGTTGGAGGCTGTTAACCACTGCTTTGACAATGTTAAACAGTAGTTGGAGCGAATAGTGGGGCACCATTTGCAAATTATGGGGATGCTTCAACTGCTGCTGTCCCATCAGAACACCGATAAATAGTTTTATTTTGTCCTTACACCCACCACCCTCTGTGTGAAAAAAAATAGGTCCTGACATTGCCCTGATCTGTCCCCCACTCTGTCTTCAAATTTTGGACCTGTCCTCACGCACATCTCTTTTTTTGAATGATGCTACCCTCTTGTACACTGTTGATTTGCTTATGGTACTTGATATTTTCTATCATGCCCCTTCCCTGGGTCATCATCATAGATACATAGACAGTGTCGGCAGATAAGGGCCTATGGCCCACCCAGTCTGCCCATTTGAGCTTGTAAGTTCAGTTTATGTTTTCCTAGAAGTCTGTTGCCCCTTACCCCTGACCTCCAGAATTCCTTTATGTCTATCCCATGCATTCTTAAATCCCGTGATTGTTTCAGCCCCCACCACTTCCTCTGGCAGGGTGTTCCACTTGTCCACCACCTGTTCTGTGAAGAAATTCTTTCTCATGTTTCCTCTGAATCGTCCTCCTCCAACTTCATCCCATGCTCTCTAGTCCTGGAACATCTTTTCGCTTAAAATAGTGTTTTCCTGCACCCTGTTCCTCCCTGTAAGATACTTGCATGTCTCTATCATATCCCCCCTCTCCCTCCTCTCCTCCAGGGAGTACATGTTCAGTTCCTTCAACCTGTCTTCATAGGACTTGTGATGCAATCCATGCACCATCTTTGTTGCCCTCCTCTGAACCTTCTCTACCCTGTCTATGTCCTTATGTAGGTATGGTCTCCAGAACTCTACACTGTACTCCAGGTGGGGCCTCACTAGAGTCTTGTATAGCGGAATTATGACCTCTCTTTTCCTGCTGGTGATGCCCCTGCCTATACATCCCAGCATCCTATTTGCTTTACCTGCTGCCTTGTCACACTGTTTCCCTACCTTGAGGTCATCAGAGATGATAACCCCAAGATCCCTTTCCTGTTTGGTGCATGCTATATCCTCACCCCCCAACTGATATACTGTGCCAGGGTTTTTGTGCCCCATATGCATTATCTTGCACTTCTTTGCATTGAATTTCAACTGCCAAACCCATGACCATTCTTCAAGTTTCTGCAGGTCCCTTCTCATTCTGTTTACACCCTCTGGTGTGTCTACTCTGTTACAGAGCTTTGTGTCATCAGCGAACAGTGAAATTCTGCCTTCTAGGTCCTGTGCAATGTCACTGATGAAGATGTTGAATAGGACCGGTCCCAGCACTGATCCCTGTGGTACCCCACTGGTCACTCTTCCCTCTGTGGAGTGACAGACATTTACCACCACCCTCTGTGTCCTGCCACCCAGCCAGTTACCTACCCACCACACTACTGTCCTGCCCACACCCATATTCCCCAGTTTGTGTAATAGTCTTCTATGTGGCACAGTGTCAAAGGCCTTGCTGAAGTCCATATAGGCCATGTCCACTGCCCTCCCCTGATCCACCTTCCTAGCCACCCAGTCAAAAAATTCAATGAGGTTGGTCTGACATGACCTCCCCCTGGTGAAACCATGCTGACTTGGGTCCTGTAGTCCATTGACAACCAGATGTTCCACCAATCTCTCCTTCAGTAGTGCTTCCATGATCTTCCCCACTACCGAGGTGAGGCTGACTGGTCTGTAGTTCTCTGCTTCCTCTTTGTTCCCACTTTTGTATAAGGGACTACATCTGCTGTCCTCCAGTGTTTGGGTACCTCCCTGTTTCCAGTGATCGGCTAAACAGGATAGCCAGAGGTTCAGCCACCACCTCTTAGTTCTTTAAGGACCCTGGGTGCACTCCATCTGGCCCCATTGCTTTATCAACTCTTATTACTTCCAGTTCCTTCAGGACCCTTTCTCGTATAAAGGGACTTGTGTCCATTTCTGCACCATTCTCACCCTTGTACTCCTTCAGACCCATTACCTCTTCCTCAGTAAAGACTGAGCAGAAATACCTGTTCAATATGTCAGCTTTACTGTTGTCATCCTCCACGATCCCCATCCTCCCCTTCAGTCTCACTATCCCTCCCTTTGTCTTTCTTTTTCACTTATGTACCTGTAAAGGTTTTGTCCCCTTACCCACTGATTTTGCAATGTGTTCTTCTGTCTGAGCTTTGGCTTCCTTACTGATCTCCCTGCCTCCTTTGCTTCTCCTGGTACTTCTCCCTATCCCCTTCTGCCTGCGTCTTTTGTATTGCCTGAATGCAATCTTTTGGCTTTCACTTTCTTTGCTACCTCTTTGGAAACCATAATGGTCTCCTCTTCCTTTTCCTCTTGCTAACCTGCTTAATGCATAATTCCGTTGTTCTTGTAATCCCCATTTTAAATACTGCCCACTGTTCCTCAACCCCTGATTCCTGTCCCATTCCCTTAATGCCTCTTTCAAGTATCTCCCCATTTCCCAAAGTCTGCCCCTAAAATCCAGGATACGTGTTTTGTGTGGTTTGGTTCTGCTCTTTCTGTGATTTCAAACCACAATGACTGGTGGTCACTGTTTCAGGTGCTCCCCACTGTTACCCCATCACACTGTCCCTGTTTGTGAGCACAAGGTCCAGTATTGCCTTCTGGCGAGTTGGTTCCATGACCAGTTGCTTGAGGAAGGCACCCTGAAGGAGTCCAGCATAAATCTGCTCCTAGTTGATGCTGCTGCTGGGATGCTCAGTCCACGTCTGGAATATTGAAGTCTCCAACCAGTACTACCTCACCTTGTATGCCATCCTTTGGATGGCTAGCATCAACTCCTATCTGTTTCTTCCTCCTGGGCTGGTGGTCTATAGACCACACCTGTGCAGATGGCTGTTCCCATTTTCCTTTCAGCTTAACCCACAGTATCTCCCCATTTTGTTCCTCCTGGATCTCTGTGGCCCTTATGTCATTTTTCACATACAGTGCCACTCCTCCTCCCTTCCTACCTGCTCTGTCTCTTCTGAATATGTTGTAGCCAGGTATGGCCATCTCCCAGTCATGGTTATCATTACACCAGGTTTCAGTGATGGCCACAATGTCCAGGTCTGACTGCACCATGACAGCCTCCAGATCTTCCATCTTGTTGCTAAGGCTCCTGGCATTTTCACACATGGTTTTCCATGATTTGACCTCCCTAGACTGTTTCGCTGTTCTACTCCAGTCCCTTCCTTGGTTGTCCTTTATCACTGGTTCTCCTTGCTGTCTGCCCTTCTGCTGGAATTTTGCCTTTTCTGCCTATCCACCTCTTGGGCACTAATCTCCATCTTTTACACACTGCTTGAGAGATAGCCACTCCTCTGGTTAACTGGTTCCACTCTGAGCTAGGGGGTGAGCAAGCAGGTACCCTCCTTGCTGGCCTGCCACCCTCTTTGCTAGTTTAAATGCTTGTCAATGTGGCATTTAAACTTATCATTGAGTGCTTGGATTCCCCTCAGGATAGATGCAGGCTGTCAGCCTGAACAAACCTCCATCCCTCCAGGTGGGTCCCCAGTCACCAATGAATCAAACCCTTCCTCACAGCACCAGTTCTTCAACCATAAGTTAAAGTTCCTGGTGCATGCACTCCTATGTTCCTCCTTCCTCTCAGCAGGTAGTACTTGAGAAAGTGACAGAAGTAGCTACTTGCTTGAGACCTCCCCAATTTCCTAAACTCTTCCTGAACTTCCTTTGGCTCCCCATTTGCCAGGTCATTAGTACCTAGGTGGATAATGACATCCAGCTCACCCTCCCGTCTTACCTTCCCAGTGATCCCCAGGATCTTCCTTCCATCACTCCATGCCATGCCATGGCACCTAGTAGGCACCTCACCTCCCTGTCCTCCCCCTCCTGTGTTCCTAGCTGGATCCCTCTTATGATGGAGTCCTCCACCAGGATTCGCTTCCTCCTTCTCTGGGTTCCACTGCTTTCCCCGCTGAGGTCACCTCCTTGGCTAACCTCCACATCCTTTCCTTCCACTTCTCTGGGTACCTCTATTTGGTTGTCCTCGTTTTCCAGTGTGGCATGTGAGTTCTTGAGTGGAATAGGATCTGGGATGTGCCTCTGCCTGACCGCTCTAACCCTCCCTGAGCCCACTGTCATCCAAGTGCTCCTCGTTCTCGGCATCCTTTGAGGCAGTTGAATTGGACTGGGTGGTCTCTGGATAGGGATGATGGTACTCCTGACCCAGTTTACTTCCACTCTGAATCGGCTACCTCATCCTGCAGTCAAGAGAGATGCAAGCAGATAGGGCAGCACCTCAGTGTCCAGAAGGTCTGCCTGAATATGGCTGCCCCACAGCCACTGCATTGCACCACTCCCCATATTATACTGCAATTATAATGCTATTCTACTACTTGACTGCTACTGAAGCTCTCCTAGTTCCCTTTTTATTAATTTACTGTCCTAAAAATCTTGCCGCTGATCCTCAGATAATTTTCTTTAAAAAGGAAAAAAAAGAAAAGAAACCAATAAATAAATAAATAAGTCAAAACACTTGTGCTGAGGGTGGGCTTCTTCCCCCTTATGCCCCTCCTACTTCACACCCCTAACTATACACTGTGTTTAGCTCCTGTCAATCAGGTTTAACAGGGCATATAATTAAGAGTTGGGGGAAGGGGAGGGAGGGGGCGAAAATTTGCAGCAATTAAAGACAGCACAGAATTACACCACCACTACATTCTAATTTTCAACAGCCCAAAAACAATTCTAAGTAAAGACAACAAAGAAAGTACAGTGTCACTAAAACTCCACAATCTAAGTTTAAAAGAAAAATAGCAATTACAAGTTACTCTAAAGTACTGAATTGAATATGTTTCCTTCCTTCCCCTTCTGGCTTCTTCTGAGAAAATAAAACTCAGTTGCTACCTCAACTCTGACTAAGCCCCACCTCCAGTTATCATGTAGCTGAGGTCAGAGGCCAGACAATTAACACCCCTCACCCAACTACAGGGCAGTCAGACAAGCCAAGATAAAATTTGCAGCAATTAAAGACAACACAGAATTACACCACCACTACATTTTAAATTTTCAACAGCCCAAAAACAATTCTAAGTAAAGACAACAAAGAAAGTACAGTGCCACTAAAAGCCCACAATCTAAGTTTAAAAAGAAAAATAGCAATTACCAGTTACTCTAAAGCACTGAATTGAATATGTTTCCTTCCTTCCTTCCCCTTCTGGCTTCTTCTGAGAAAAAAATCATCTTCAATAGGAACCGCTACATCACAACCTTTTTGAGGAGGGAAGGATGTAATACTAACAGACTCAAACACAGCTACCTTAACTTTCTTTTTCTCTGGTTCCCAATCAGTGTATCATCAGAACTGAAAAAAATATATATACAACTACTGTGATTCATGAAGAACATGATTTCTATATCCTATGAAGACAGGTTGAAGGAACTGAACATGTACTCCCTGGAGGAGAGGAGGGAGAGAGGGGATATGATAGAGACATACAAGTATCTTACAGGGAGGAACAGGGTGCAGGAAAACACTATTTTTAAGCGAAAAAGATGTTTCAGGACTAGAGGGCATGGGATGAAGTTGGAGGGAGGACGATTCAGAGGAAACATGAGAAAGAATTTCTTCACAGAACGGGTGGTGGACAAGTGGAACAGCCTGCCAGAGGAAGTGGTGGGAGCTGAAACAATCACGGGATTTAAGAATGCATGGGATAGACATAAAGGAATTCTAGAGGTCAGGGGTAAGGGGAAATAGACTTCTAGGAAAACAAACTGAACTTACAAGCTCAAATGGGCAGACTAGGTGGGCCATAGGCCCTTATCTGCCGACACTGTCTATGTATCTATGTATCTATGATTTGTCTTGTGCTGAGTGACTGGTGTGACATGACTAATGATCTGTATGCAAATACCTCTGGCTGTACTTCCCTGACCTGTACCACCTCAAACACCCTGAGTTGACAACACATATTAATGAGTACAATGGTCAAACTGAGATACTACAAAACAGGGTTACACGCAACTTACAACCCAAAAACTTAAAGTTTTGTAATTCGTAAATCATAATGATCATGAAGATGAGGAACATGATTTGTATCGTAAGTGACTCGTGGTGATCGCCCTGACTTAAAAATGCACATTAATGAGTACGATGTCCATGCTGAGATATGCACCACAAGGTACTCTAAAGGGAAGTCAAATAAACAACTGTGACTAAAGTTATGGATGGAGATTAGGCCCCAAAGAGATGCAAATGCACAAACAGAGTAAGACTGCAATGCACACTCAAGACATGCAAACGCAAAGGCACAACATCTTAACCAGTGCTCACAAGTCAGAAATCCTAATCTGGAAAGACTACCTTTTGCCAGCTTTTGTGTTGGGGGGGCAGTGAACTGCAATAACAGTCCACTACCAAAATACCAAAAAGCAGTACATAATAACACAGGTATGGTGGCTAGCAGGTTCACACTGCTGCAATTACTTTGTGGCACAATAAAAGGTGTCTGATTTGATGGCACATGTCATACACACACACATGCACACCCACACTCTACAAGTAATGCATAGAAAATTGAAAACTTCAGTAATATAATCAAATATTTTAAACAAACTGAAATTATTCACTGCTGCAGCACAACAGTCAACAAAAAAAGTCAAGAATTGCTGAAAATATTACTGTGTGTACATTAACAGTTATATAAGAAAAGTGTAACCAAACCAGAAAGACTGCCTTTTTCGCCCAGTTATTCTACCTCCACCACAAATACGCCCCTCCACCAAAGCACACTTTAAGTGTCTGTCAGTTCACAGACTGAATGTTCTAAATTAACATTCAAAACCCATACACAAACAATAGACACTCAATGATATGAGCACAGAAGGGTTTCCTACAATCAATGTACTAAATTTTGAGAAATAAATGGCTAAAAAAGTATTTTTAACAACTTTTAGCGGATTTCTTTTTTACTTAATTCAGTATACTTTATTTGTCCGAATGTATCAGAATCTGCACCTTACGGAACAGAGAAATATAATAGGATAGCATGAAGAGGAGAAGAACAAATGGTAAGACAGTATAAAATTAGGTACAGGACTAAAAACATTACAATATTCATTTTCTCTAGCTTTTAAAGGGTTTCAGTCACAGAGCTCTGACAGAAAACTGTCTCCAGCTACCACTGTACACACACTACACAGAACTGAGGCTGTGCAGAACAATCTAGAGCCCACGTGACTTGCAATCCCATGAATCACTGCAAAATTCACTTTGGAGTTGAAAAACAAGGCGAAGTGATGCAAAGTACATTGATTTCTATGTACTTCACCTTAAAATTGGTGCAGAACTAGTTGGAGAAAGGTTGAATAACACAAAGTCATTGTTTTCAATGGACTTTGCTTTCCTCGTTATGTCGCAAAGTACTCCACTTCACGATGTGGATTACTTTGAGGATTCTGCGTTACTCCGTGAATTGCATTGCAGAGCAAATTTGAGCCACTTCGCCCACCTCTAACAGATACATGTAGAAGTACCCAAAACATTTCATAAAGTGGATGGAGTGAACACATAGCTGAGCCAGCCACAAACAGTACCTCAAGTTTGGTAAAAATATGCGTTTTCAGCAAGTTGAAGCATTTCACCCCATATTTATGTAGAAATCAACATTACACAAAATGGGTGACATTTATTACAAACATGGACAGAGTGCAATGAGCATCAGAATAGGAAAGCACTATGGATGCTTTTCTACAGGTATGACATGGACATCCTTCTTAAATTATGAATGTAACACAAGAAAGAGTACTGACATGAAACTGCACCAACCTGTACACACAGAAATGCAGCTATAAATAATTTAAATAAATGATGCTACTTGATTAATAGGTGACATAATTCAGCACAAAACAACCTCCTAGTACATCATTTATAAAAACGTGCAAAAAGCTACAGTAACAAATACACCAGACATCAAACACATAAGACTGATTTAGATACAGAGTATGAAGATATAACCACTGATACTAATTAACTTTCTCCTTAGTTTACACCTGCATACTGTACCCATCTTTGTTATTCAATGCAATTTATCTGCTTCAGTAATGCTTCCATGTCTTACTTTACATTTCTGCAGTTTTTACAACTGTGGGTGGAGCTAACAGGAGTATTGCATGTACAAAAGGAGAGATGTCATGTTTTCTGTCCATGGAACTGACTGAAGGTGTTAATAGCCTCCTCTCCCTTACCCTCCTCCAAGAAATGTTTTCCACCCTCAAATAAATATGCTTTCATGTTAGTCAATGGTTGCAGGGTACTATTTTCTTTCTTAAATGGGTGGTACAAGAACTGGAACCTGAGTAGTGGGAGGCAGCATTATTTTTTGGGGGGAGTAAGATCCAACCCCCCTTCACCAAGAAGCTCCTAAAAATCCAGCCCACCTTTTTTTTATTCATATGGGAGGGGCATACGGTGGATTCTATCATGCTGAAAGAAGAGTCACTAGTTTGGTATCTGGCCAAGGAACAGAACAAATCTGTGGAGTCAGAACAGATAATACTTAATGCATTCAAACTGACTTAAAAACCCTTGGAACAAATGATTATCAGAGTCATCTGGTGTCTCAAAAGGAAGGACTCAGCTTTCTGGTATTTCTTAAACATTTATATACTAAAAACAAAGTTCAGCTTTTGGGATTAACAATATTTGTTTACTATATTCTATCTATATATATATATATTAGAGACAAACAACTCCATTTAATGCATCAGTTGGGGTTGTTCCACAGCTACAAAAGTGAGCAAATTCAGTGTTAGGTTGAAACCCCTTGAACCCCCAGCCACCCCCAACTGGCATCAGGTGCCAGTCGCCGCCCTAACCTCACCCCATCACATGTGTAAAGAAGCAGAGGTATAGGAGAATGGGGTGAGAGTAAGGACCGACGACCCCAACGTACACCCCAATGCCGGTTGGGGGGTGGGCTGGGGGGTTCAAGGGGGGTTTTCAACCCTAACACCGAATTTCCTCACTTTTGTCACTGTGAAACAACCCTAACTGATGCATTAAATGGAGTTTTTTGCCTTTAATTTCCCTTCTTTTTGAGAATGATGACAACAAATAGTGAAAGTAATGCAGCGGTGGAGGGCCTTACGCTCCTGCCACATGATGCCAAATCGAACAGTGACTCAAACGGACATTGAAGCACGAACAAAAACACAACTGGTAATGTGAACAGTGATGGCAGTGGTATTTTAAATGGAAATGTTAAGTGTCACAGCAAAAAAAACGCGAAAGAGAACAGAAACGGAAACGTGAACGCGAGCGCACACATAAACGCAAACGTTAACGCACACAGCCTCGGTACCACAATAGTAAACACAAATGGTAAAGTTAACATGAAGAATAATGCCAAAGGAAACAGAAACAGAAATGGGAATGGAGGCGCATACGGAAACGCAAACTGTAACGTGCATGGTCACGGAACTGCAATTGTCAACACAAATGGTAATGATAACAGCAACAATAATGCCAAAGGAAAGAGAAATGCAAATGCAAGTGAGTACAGAAATGCAAACTGTTACATGCACGGTCATGGTACCGCAACTGTAAATGCAAATGGTAATAGTAACAGCAAAAATAATGCCAAAGGAAACAGAAATGAAATAGAAATGCAAGCGCGTATGAAAACGCAAACCATAACACATGTGGATGATACCACAATTGCAAATGAAACTGGTAATGGTAACAGCAACAATAACGCCAAATGACACAGAAATACAAATGCAAGCGAAAACACAATCCGTAATGCACACGGTGGCGTAGACGGTAATGGTGCCACAACCGGTAACGGAAACGCAACCGGAAATGCTAACTGGCACAGTAACGAAAGGGCACAGCCTTCTTTTCCCAAAAAAATGCATTGGAAAACACAGTGAAAACAAAGAATGTATACATAACAATGGGCCTCAGAGTAGAAAACGAGGACTTGGAATATTAAATTGCTTATATCTCAGGAACCGTACGACGTAGAAAAAAAATGTAAATTTCATATGAATTATGACTTTCCTGCTTGTTTTGTACTTAGGCCCTATGTGGGGGGGCTAAGCATTTTTTCGACGAAAAGTCCGTATCTCGCACCGTTTCCGAGATACGGGCCCCGAAAGGCATGATGGGCGTCGTAATGTTATCCAATGGGAAAAACGTTAACTTTGGAGTGCTGTCACTGTGCCGCCCTGTAATATTTTTTTACCAAGCCACCAAAAGGCACATCAGTGGGATGTTGGCTTTCTTCCCTCCAAATTTCAGCCCAAAAGACCAAACCGTTGTTTTGCAGCAGGGCGGCAAAGGATTCCTGTAATGTGGCAGACGCTGTAATGTTATCCTATGGGAAAAAGTGTCAAATTTGGAGTGCCGTAACTTTGCTGCCCTGTAATATTTTTTTCACCAAAACATTGAAAGGCACATCTGTGAGATGTTGGCTGCGTTTCATCTAGATTTCAGCCCAAATGACCAAACTGTTCCTTTGCAGCAGGGTAGCAAAGAGCTGCTGTCATTTTGCCATAGCCTGGAAAAGTAGTGTCGCAATTTGCAAAAGCTTTCTCAAAAATTTGTGACACTTTTGTGAGTGCAACACTACTTTGTGAAAGTACTTTTTCCAGAAACTAGAAAAACATATTTCTAGGGTGTTTAACCTCAAAATAAAGACATACCTAGCATCCTCAGGGTCCGACTAGGTAAACAAAAAAAGAATTGTGATGCTAGAGGATCCCAATTTTAAATGCCAAGCATTTTTCTGATCACCAACTGAAAACAAAATGGTGGATTTGTGAAAGTAAAAGGGCCATTTCCGAAAGTAAAAACTGCATTTGTGAAAGTGTTGAACTTTTTGTTAACTTTTCCCATTGACTTATAAAGGGAACTTGTTTTTTGAATAAATTTTGAACCGTTCAATATTGTTTCACAAAATCTTCAAAAGGCACATGGGGGATCCTGGCTGCATGTTCCCTGAAGTTTTCGGACTGGTCGCACAAACCGTGTGACCTGTAGGTGAGAGCAAAGAAATCACAAAAAAGTGTAATTGTGCAATTGATTGTTGCTTAATAACTCTGCACCTGTATATCCGACCAGTACGGAACTTGGCAGATCCCAAGATCTACCATGCCCAATTGTATGTACCAAATTTCAGGCAAATCCGTTAAATGGTGGCAAAGTTATTAAGGTGCAAAATTTGACCCTTTAACCTTAAAAGTGCTGCTCAACATATGGTAGCACAGTAGTGTTACCATGGTTAGGGTTGAGGAGCCATTTACATGTTAAACCTAAAATTTTGCACCTTAATAACTTTGAAACTGTTCAACAGATTTTCCTGAAATTTAGCAAACACGATCAAGAGCCATACATCTTGGGATATGCCAACTTTCGTACTGTTCAGATATAAGGCTGCGGAGTTATTAAGCATGATCTGCGCACACGTTTACGCTTTTTGGAATTCTTTGCTCATCCCTACAGGTCGTACGGTTTGCACGACCGGTCCAAAAACTTCAGGGAACGTGTGGTTGGGGTCCCTGATGTGTCTTTTGAAGAATTCATGAAAAAATATTAAGCAGTTCAAAAGTTATTCAAAAAGCAATTTCCCATTACAAGTCAATGGGAAAAGTTAAAAAGTTCGACAGTGTCGCCAATGTACTTTTTTTGTGTTGCAAATGGTCCTAGTAGTGTCGCAAATCTGCCATTTTTTTTCAGTTGGTGATCAGAAAAATGCTTGGCATTTAAATGTGGGACCCTCTAGCAACACAATTCTTTCTGTGTTTACCTAGTCGAACCCTGAGGGTGCTAGGCATATCTTTATTTTGAGGTTAAACACCCTAGAAATATGTTTTTCCAATTTCTGGAAAAAGTACTCTTGCAAAGTAGTGTCACACGCATGACACTTTCGCAAATGCTTGTGAAAGCTGTTGCAAATCATGACACTACTTTTTCAGACTAAAGCCAAAATGACAGCAGTTCTTTGTCACCCTGCTGCAAATAAACGGTTTGGCCTTTTGGGCTGAAGTTTGGAGGGAAGGCAGCCAACACCTCACAGATGTGTTGTTTGGTGGTTTTGTGACAAAATATTCCATGGATGCAAAGTTACAGTACTCCGAAATTGACACTTTTTCCCATAGACTAACACTGCGGCGTCCGCTGCATGACAGGAATTCTTTGCCACCCTGCTGCAAAATAACGGTTTGGTCTTTTAAACATCCCACAGATGTGCCTTTTGGCAGTTTGGTGAAAAAATATTACAGGGAGCCAAAGTTCTGGCACTCCGAACTTTTCTTTTTTCCCAATAGGATAACATTATGGCATTCGCCACGCCTTTCAGGGTCCGTATCTCGGAAACGGTGCAAGATACGGACTTTTTGTTGGAAAAGTGCTTAGCCCCCTAACAGGGGCTAAGTACAAAACTAGCCAGGAAAGTCATAAATCATATGACTTTTACATGTTTTTCTACATCGTACGGTTCCTGAGACATAAGCAATTTAGTATTCCAACTCCTCATTTTCTGCTCCCAGACCCATTATTATGTATACATTCTTTGTACTCATTGCCTTTCTCTATGCAGCTTTTGGGGAAAACCAGCCTGTGCACTTGCATTACTGTTACCCTTACCGCTTTCTGTTTATGGTTCCATAATTAAGCCATACTGTTCTGCTTCACGCCTAATGTGCGTTACCTTTGCATTTTCATTGATGCTTAGCTATGCTTATTTTTAACCATTTGTATCTACAGTACTGTTTATCTTTGTGTTTCACTTTGTGTCACCATGTGCATTTCTATTTACGGGCACCATGTTACTGTGTGACAAGACATCATGTGGCTGGAGTGTGGGGCCCAAAGGGCCCCGCGCTCCCACCACTGCATTACATTCACTATTTCTTGTTATCATTCTCAAAAAGAAGGGACATTAGAGGAAAAAAAACTCTGTTTAATGCATCAGTTAAGGCCGGCGACCCCAATGTGCACCCCAATGCCGATTGTGGGTGTGGGCAGGGGGTCCAAGGGGGGCTTTCAACCCTAACACTGAATTTCCTCACTTTTGTCACTGTGGAACAACCCTAACTAATGCATTAAACTGAGTTTTTTGCCTTTAATATATAGTTTGTCTTTTTAGTAGTTTCATACCTTGAAAGCATTGGTTAGTAATGCATTTAGAAATACACTTTTAATTGTCTTTACAGATAAATCATGCAGGTTCATGAACTTGGTGTAAACAGTCTGTGATGAAACGTATTTTACTTTTTTCCTGGCTCAGTTTCTATCGGTGAAAAGAAAGACTGGAACAACTTTCAGAGCTGCCATCCCCCTAACATTGCTGCTGAGTTTATACTCCTTGGAACCTATTATTCCAGCTGCTGTGCCTGTGTGTAGTATATAGGAAGCTTTACAGTGCTATTTTTCTTCTGGCTTTAGGAGTTAATTGAGACCACAGAAAGTTAAAGGAGTAATCTACCCAGAATGTGCAAAAACATATGCTATGTAGAGTGTTTTGATATGTATGTTAAATCCTAGTGTGTCCTTCCCTCTGTCTGCTATTAGGAGTTTTTCCTAAATTAGCTTGCTAGGTGTATGGTAGTTTTACGACCCCTAGGGATCTCAATAACAAATAGTTTTATTGGCTTTCTTTCTCCTATGATGCCCCCGTCTCATGTGACAGTGGTGTAGACATGCCCTTAGATTTAGCATGTGTACTGCTTTAAAATTAGTTTAGCAACAGCAGAGACTTGTAACTGTTCTTATCCAGGGAGCACAAATGTCAACAGTTAGTTGCCTGCTGACCCTTTGAAACAGTAATGTTATTACACAGTATCATCACCGTAGCTTTGGATTTGGATCCTTCCTTGCATTTTCTCTTAAGAAATATTTTTCCACGCTCACAAAAACATCCTTTAAATTCTGTATATAGCAACAAGCCATTGCATAGTTGCAATAAGGCACTCCAGGGTGTGTGTTATTGTGTAATAATGTCACTCCTGGAGTGGTGGAAGCACTCGGCTTTGCCTCTGCTTAAATATGCCCTTTCTCAATGTACTGTACTTTGATTCAGTTAGTGTATGCAACAGCTTTCATGTGAACACTCTGGACTTCTCTTTGATTCCTGATGTCTATTTGCTTTAGCTATTGTATATTGTTTGAACTGCTTTGGTCTTCTCGATGTGGTGCCTGTGTAAATGAGTATCTGGCTCAGAGATTTGTAAATCTGATATTTTTTAAATAAATAAATAAATGTTTATGTTTAAGGCCATGAACCACCCTTATGTAGTTAATGCATTTACAGTCGTAGTGGCTCTGCCAGAGCTTCTTTTTATTGAAGCAATACAGGTTTGTATTGCACAAAACCTTGGAACATATTAAACAATCCTGAATTTCTGTATGTACACATGCAGTAAGTCTGCTTATTTGCCATTTTGTTGTCTGCTTTTACATTCCTAATTTAAGACAGATTTGTAGATGGTAGGTCCACAAACCACCATTTATCTTGAGTCAAGTATACAGACCTCCTTCCATGAATCCTGATAATGATGGACAATTATTACATTATCTTAAAAACCTTGACCCATCAAAAAATTATGTAATTATGGGGGATTTTAATTTAAATAGTATAAATTGGGACCATGCATCAGCATCAGTTAAAATTGATCAATGTTATGTGGAGTTATTCAATGAAATAGGATTGGACAACTGGTCCAACATAATACTAGGGGCAACAGAATATTGGATCTTATACTAACAAATATTGCCCATTGTGTAACTCAAATTGATGTTAAAGCACCATTAGGTAACAGTGATCATAATACTGTAAATTTTCAAATTACTAATAGTAAATCCATGCCAGCTACTGGTATAACTAGAGTCTTAAATTTCACCAAAGCTAACTTTGAAAACATGAAAAATATCATAAGCTGCTGGGATTGGCAGGTTTTATTTACAAACCTAACAGTAGAGGCTAAATGGAATTTATTGGCTAATAAATTTCAGGATCTTATTAAAGCAAATATTCCTACCAAAAACAAATATGAATCAAAACACAAACCTACACCAGGATGGATGTACTCTAAAATAAAAACTTTAATTAACAAAAAAAAAAAAACTATATAAACAAATTCAGAAAGGATTCACGCATCTTAATTTGAAATATAGGGATTTACTAAAAACAATAAAAACTAAAATAAGACCAGAAAAAAACCCCAATTTGAATTAAAATTAGCATCAAGGGTGAAGGACAACAAGAAATTGTTTTTTTCTTATATAAACAAAACTAAAGATAATTCAAAGACTATAGGCCCAATCTGGTTGTGTAGCAAATAAACATGAAACAGCAGATATCCAGCATCAATATTTCTCTTCAGTTTTCAATACTACTTCACATGGTGAAGTAAAGGAACTGAATGGTTCCATACCTGGCAGATTTATAATTCAGTCCAAAGATGTTTTAGACAAACTAAGTAAAATAAATATCAACGAATCCCCTGGTCCAGACGATATTCATCCAAGGGTATTTAAGGAACTTGCAAATGAGATCTATCTACCCCTGACTAATATATTCCAACATTCATTAGATATCAGGGAAGTTCCAAATGATTGGAGGGTCTCAACAGTTGTCTCTATACACAAAAAAGGGCCTACAACAAGCCCTAAAATTTTAGACCCATTAGTCTTACATCACTAATTGGGAAACTCTAGAACAGTTTGTTAAGGAATTTATTTTGGAACATACAAATCATAGCAAACTTATTGATAATTACCAACATGGTTTTACCAAATCAAGATCATGCCTAACCAACCTATTGACCTTTTACAATAAGGTTACTGAAGAAACTGATAAAGACAACTCGGTGGATTTAGTGTTCATTGATTTTGCAAAAGCATTTGACAAAATTCCACATTTAGAACTAATCAATGTCCTAAGGGAAGCAAATTTGAATTGAAACATTGTAAACTGGATAATAAAATGGCTTAAGAATGGGAAACAAAGAGTTATCATAAATGGGGAACTATCGGGATGGTCACATGTGACTAGTGGTGTCCCAAGGGGTCAGAGCTGGGTCCTTGTTTATTTAATATTTATATCTCTTCTCTAAAATCAAACAAAGATAACATTTGGCTGCTAAAGTTTGCTGATGATTGCCGTATAGGCTCTATTGTCATAAAAAGGATAAAAGTATTACCCTGCAAAACTTTCTAGAGGAAGTTACAAACTGGGCCCATGGGAGAAAATTAATATTAAATAACGACAAATGTAAAGTAATGCATTTGGGAAAACATAACCCATATTTTTCATATAAATTGGCGAATAAAACACTGCACCAGACTATAGAAGAAAGGGACCTTGGTCTACTCATTCCCCCGATCTAAAATTCAAACTGCATTGTAACAAACAAGTTAAAAAGGCAAATCAGAATCTAAATTGTATATTTAGACATGTGGCAAGTAGGACAGAGGAAGTTTTATTACCTTTGTATAGTGATCTGGTGAGGCCACATCTTGAGTATTGCATACAAGTATGGTCCCCATACATAAAGGATGACATACACAACATCGAAAGAGTCCAGAGACAATTTAGTAGGGCAATAGCAGGGATGAAAGGGAAAACCTATGAGGATAGGCTAAAGGACTTGAAATTGTATACCTTAAGATACAGAAGGCTTAGCGGAGATCTGTGCCTCATTTATGGCCTACTACAAGATTCTACACTTACTGAGGGGATAGGTTTAATTGAATCCAAATTCAGATTTAGTAGTCGTAAACATAATAAACAGTTACTGATTGGAAAATGGAACTCATTAAGGAGGAAAAATTTGTTTAGTGTAAGATCAATCCCAATATGGATTAATCTTCCTACTTTCGTAGTAGAAAGTGCAAATATGGATATATTCAAAAACAACTTGGATCAAGTGATGTCAGATAAAGACAAATATATATAATTATAGATAAAGATTAAAAGGCAAGCATTATGGACTCATTGTTCTCTAGCTTGAAAAAACCTATGAAACCTATGGGAACTCCCCCAAAATCTGGAAGACACTGAGATCCATTGAAGGCCATCCTGCTGCTTCCTCCCTTCCCACCAAGATTCTGGCCAAGGACGGGATGGTTGAAAATAAACTGCGAATCCTCAAAGAACTTAACCTTCACTTTGCCACTGCCAGGTTGGCATTCGACTCCTCCCCATATGCTAGCCGAGTGAATAGCAACACTAGCCCAGATACTACACATGCTACTCCACCTCATCCCTACCAGTTGTGCTGTTTTGCTACAAAGAAGTCAAAGACATAATTCTTAGCCTTGACACCAAGAAAAGTGCAGGGGACGATGGCCTTGAATCATTTTTCTTGTGGTTAGGCTATGCCCAGTTCACAGCCCCCATCCTTCACATCTTCAACCTCTCTATTACCACAACCACTGTTCCATCCTGCTGGAAATCTGCCCATGTTCTTCCTCTCTTCAAATCAGGAAATTCTTGTGACTTAAACAACTACTGTCCTATCTCTATCTTGCCCATTCTCTCCAAAGTGCTGGAAAAAACTTATATATAACCAACTAAAAAATCACCTCGAAGCACACTCACTCCTAAACCTGTCCCAATCTGGCTTCAGGTTGAAGCACAGTAACATCTCAGCCTTGGCTAAAGTCTCTAATGACTGGATCCATGCTATGGACACCAAGAAGGTTACTGGTGCAGTCTTTCTAGACCTCAGTAAGGCCTTCGACACTGTAGACCATAACCACCTAATCACCTGTCTTGCCTACATAGATGCCACTCCACTTACCTTACAGTGGTTTAACAGTTATCTCACAGGAAGGATACAAAAAGTTAAAGCTGATGGCCTACTATCTGCCCCCCTTCCAATTGCCAGAAGAGTCCCTCAAGGCTCCATCCTAGGACCAATCCTTTTTTCCCCGTACATCAACAATCTTGACTCCCACATAAAGAACTCTAGCATACATTTCTTTGCGGACGATACGGTTTTGTATGCATTAGGCTCGTTCTTAACTGAAGTCAGGGAAGCACTCCAAGATGACTTTATCCAGTTAGAAAGCAACCTTATCAATGCCAAGCTTCTCTTAAATGCCAAAAAAACCAAAACAATGATTTTCTCAAGACTTGCCTTGTCTGGTGCCCTACCTACCCCACCTAAAAACTTCATAGTTACCTCCCTAGGTGAATCTTTGGAAGTCGTACCTAAATTTAAATATCTAGGTATGTGGATAGACAACAAGCTTTCCTTCAATGACCACATCGAGGATCTATCAAAGAGGCTTAAAGCAGGCTTGGGTTTCTTCTTTAGAAATAGGATCCTCTTTTCTCTCACAACCCACAAAAGACTTTTCCAAGCAACATTCCTTCCCTTGCTTGACTATGGAGACATTATCTTTATCTCCTCCCCAACCTTGAGCCTATCTAAACTGGATGTACTCTATCACCATGCTCTTTGCTTCATTACTAACTCTGTGTACAGGACCCGCCACTGTGATCTATATGCAGCAGTTGGGTGGACCTCTCTTGGCACCAGACGCCTCCTGCATTCTGGCATTTGGACCCTCAAATTACTACTCCACAAACTGCCTGTCTATTTAACGTCTCTCATACACATCTCACATAGCGTCTACTCCCTAAGGAAATCCAACCTTATCCTAATAGATGTTCCCAGGACACGTACCACAGCTGGCCAAAGAGCTGTCTCATACACCCTCCCAAACATTTGGAACCAACTACAAGCCATGCTGAAGCTAACTAGCATCGTATCAATTAACTCCTACAAAACACTAGCTATCTCTAAATTAAAAGACATATGTAGGTGCTACTAGGCCCTCAATGCCAAGTCAACTTTCTAGGTACCAACTGGCCTTCTACTTATTAAGCTGAAATGTGTTGCATAATTTAGGGCAAGGTTAAAGCTGAAATGTACTGCATATATAGCATAAGGACTTCTATTGTGTATACCTCTTGTTTTATATATATTTTTTTCTTTGGTGTTCTACATTTTATATCTCCTGTCTATGTAATTGGGAACTGTATGTGTATGTGCTCAGGACCTCTTTGTGATTGAGCTCGCTCAACAGAGTCTTTCCTGCAATAAACCTGAACTTGAGCTTGAGCTCTATTAGTGAAGTAGCATTTCACTACACCAAAAAGAACAATAGTGCATATACTACTGTCATGACTGATGTATTACATCTCTCCATGTTTTCAATGATTCTCATCTGTTTCTCATTGTTAATTTTCTATAAAAGAGGGGTACTGTGTGAGTGCTTCAGCTTCTTGACAAAAGGCACTTGTGCTCAAGGTTAACGCATGCACTTGTGCCTGGGTCAGCTGTGCGTGAACTCTGTCTGCTTAATAATAACACATATTGAGAACCTGAATATAGACTTTGTGTGTTTTTTTCTTACTTTTCCCATGTACCTTTCATCTTTTTGCAATGAAATCCAATTCATTTTACACTAGTCCCACCCTCCCCAAAAAAACAGAGGACACCAATTTAAAAGTTTACTCTCTGTCCCCTGAAACTCATGATTTGCCATTGCCCTCTACTACTTCTCCTAATCTTAGCACATATCTTGTAATAACAAACTGTTTACAAAATGTGCTAACACTATATAAACACTTTAGTAGCAAAGCAAATTTTCTGCTCTAGCAGAAACTGACACCAGTACTTAAGACCTCATAAAACTATGGCATAAACTGTTGTGCCTTACTAATATACATATTTTCATTTTCACTACATTTAACATGTAATAACTGTCTGAAAAGGCTTCTATTATTTTGGCAGGGGCAGTAAGCCAGCTTCCGATCTCTTATGGCCAATGATTTCCCAACATCTCTATACTTATTATATTCCAATTGCAACCCAACCTATGGTGGTGATATTACTGGAGTTTAACAGGACCTTACCTACAACCCCCTAATGTCAAAAATACATTAACTTCAATACATAGTATTGTGTTCAGAAATATGGCAATGGACCCATACTAACCACTACAAGGCTGCACCATATAAAGGACAGTATAACTCCAGAACTTGCAATTAAATATCACCAATAAAACAACTTAACCTACCCCCTCACATACGCACACATACAGAATTCTAAGCTGTTATAATTCACTCCTTAGTCAAAATAATAAAAAAAAGTCACACAGTATTACTGTAAGAAGTCTGAGTGCATGTATTCACATTATAGATCCAGTAAGTGAATTATGCCTCTTTTACAGCTTTAGTTCTTTTACTCAATTATCAGCATGCTGGTTAAAAAAAAATGATATTGGCATATTTGATGGACAGATACATACAAACATTCAAAACCTACATGCAGGTACTCAAAACATTTAATAAAGTAGACAGAGTCAACATATAGCTGAGACAGCCATTAACAGTGCCTCAAGCACTGGTGAAAACATGCCATGTCAAGACGCTGAACCACACCCCAACATAAATATGCAGACAGAATGAACACATACCTGAGCCAGCCACTACAAGTGCCTCGTTTGGTGAAAATGTGCTTCCTCTGCAAGTTGCAGCACTAACCTTTCACCACACATTTATATACAAACATTTATATACAAAACAACTTTATACAAAACAGTTGAGATTAATTACAAGAATGGAGAGATGAAATACATTGGACTTCAGTATAGTAGATGCACTATGGATGCTGTTGCACAGGTATGACAAGGACACCCTTATTAAATTAGGAATGTAACACAAGATAGTGTACTGACATTCAACTGCACTTATGGTACACACAGATATGCAGCTATAAATAATTTAAATAAAGTATGCTACTTTATTAATACCTGACACAATTTAGCACAAAACAACCTCCTATTACATCACTTATTAAAAGGTGCAAACGTTGCAGTAACAAATACATCAGAAATCAAGCACATAAATAAGACTGATTTAGATACAGAGCATGCAGGTATAACCAGTGATGCCAAGTAACTGTTCTTGGTATATTATAACTGCATACTTTGTTTGTAAAACAGTGCTGTTTATGTAGTAGCAGTAGTACAAATTTTTATTCATCTGAAAAAAGCAATGAATAGATAACTGTACAACTCAACTGAGATGAGCTTATTTCCAGCAAGGCTCTTAGCGCAGTTAGGTTTAGTTGGAAAATTAAAACTATACCAACATTATCATCAGTACAACATATAATTTAACAAATACAATAAATATACATAAATACATACACATGCCTAGGAATGTGCAAAACAGTTGATCTCAAATATTCATACAGATGCCTAGATATGTGCAACACAATTTATCACAAATAGCCATTTTAACACATCTGCTGAGGAATTTCTAAACATTACGAGGATAACAGATAAACTTAATCAAGTAAGATCATCCATGATTTTTCCCAGGGTGTCTTGATAGAATCAAGATTTAATCTCTCCCAGCTGAATATTTTGTCCAACTGATCTGAGAGAAGATGAAATAATGTTCCAGGTATGAGGCCCTCTGTAAAAAACGTGATCTCCCCAATTCTGTCTCAACTCTTGGGAGGATATATTCAATACCCTCTGCAGAATGCAACCCAGTCCCTATTTCCCTAAATTGTAACCCATCCAAAATATATATTCAGGGACCTCACACCTGAAAAATGTTATCATAAGAACATGAGATGATCTCCTATCTTTGGGATAAACCCAATCCAACGTTTTATATAAATACCATCTATAGGTTCTTCTTGGAACATTTAGAATGAATCTTGCCAATTTATTAAATAAAATATCCACCCTGGATAAATGCGCAGATGTTGCACCCATATATATCATGTCCCAATAGTCCAAAAGGGTCAATACTAAAGTTGTAACTACGTGTTTTCTTAAGTGCTCAGTCATACAATTTTATATCCTGTATACAAACAGACAAAATTTGCCAGAAAATAAAGCTGTAGAGGTCTATTAAGTCTGCTTAAATGTGCAGCTAGCACCCTTTATTCTGCAGCTGCCCCTCCCTCCCAACCTTCCCCTCCATTGACCCTCCCCCTTGCCCTGTCCCAACCCCTTTTGAAGCAGTCCACTGTTCTACTGGATACCACTTCTGCCAGTAACACTTTCCACCCAGCTACCACCCTCTCTGTAAAAAAGTGTCTCCTCATCTCCCTCCTGAACCTTCCTCCCTCCAGTCTCATATCATGGCCCTGGGTGTCCCTCCCCTCCATTACTTTGAACAGCCCCTCTGTACCTGTCTAGTTTATTCCTTTCATGCACTTAAAGGTTTCAATCATGTCCACCCTGTCCCTCCACACATCCTCCAGGGAGTACATGTTCCACTCTCCAGCTTCCTCTTATATGGTAAGTCCCCCAGCTTCTTGATCATCTTTGTCACTCTGCACTGAACCCCTCCAGTAACTTAATGTACTTCTTTAGATATGGCACCAGTACTGCACACAATACTCCTGGTGCAGTCTAATGACCTATACAGTGGCAGAATCACCTCCTCCCTCCTCGAAGAGATACCCCTTGCAATGTAACCCAGCATTTTGTTGGCCTATGCAGCTGGCTTCCTATCTTGTGCCGAGTCATTCATTGACCCTGTAATGAGCAACCCCAGATCCTTTTCCTCCTCCTCAGTCTTTGCTAGCTGCACTCCCCCTAGCTGGTAACTCCCCCTTGGGTTCCTCACCCCAAAATGCATAATCTTGCACTTTTTGGCATTAAACCACAGTTTTCAGGGATCTGACCAGGTTTCCAGCTTTTCCAGATCATCCTGCAACCCCTGCCATTCCCCTAGGTCATCCACCACCTCACATGATTCTTGGGCTTGTCCGGGATATGGACCCTGGACTTCTCACACCCTAAAAAAGAATCATACCCCTAGACCAATGAGCTGGGAGCATCATACTCCGAAACATTTCCCACTTCCTTTGTTACATAATCTATGTGGATAGTCCATTTAAATGCACTATCCAAATACAAACCCAGATATCTGTGATTCTGGGTTTGCTCAAGGATAATATTATCCAAGGTACTTATCCTTAAACAGGGTCCTAAAGTCTTAAAGTTGCTTTCTCTAGACAAACAGAAGGAATGACTGAGCCACATGTCATGACATGGTGGCAGAGCGAACTGAAGTGACAATGAGGTCTCTGCTCGGGCAGTGGTAAATTTTACTCTGATTAATTTTTTCACTTGTGTTCCCCCAGTGTAGCACACTACTCAATCTTCAGTTAAATAATTTATAGCTCTGGCACTAATGGTGGAATCTGGAGTATGCAAGGAGTGAGTGACCCTACCCAGGATGCTGGCTTTCCCCTAGACCAAAGTGGGGGAAAAAAAACAACAGCTGAATAAAAAGATGAGGCTCTGTGAGCACTAGTTACATGGATTCTCTGTCTGATAGCAGCAACCGCAGAATGTGGCTGCAACAACAAAAGCTGAATGCCTTTTTTGGTTCCAATGCTATTTTCACAGGTAAACTCCTCTCTCTGCCACTGCAATCACCTCTCCCCTCATCTGAACCTTTTGAGATGGCTACAGCTCCAGGATCATCAATTGAGGTAAATTTGGGCAAAATACCTAACTCCACCATAGGGACACTTGCCTTGTCTTAACTCCCGCTACTTCAGCTGTCATCCATACCTGTTCACAATATGGCAGAAATTCTAGCTCCAGATCATGAGGAACCTGGCTATTCCACTGCAGATGAGTAAAACTTTGAAATGAACTGCACCAACCTCTAGGATGAACATTTAAGGAGTGAGCTGCCAGTGGAAGGTAATAAAGCTCTGACTGACTTACATGAGTCACAGTATAGCGCTATGCCTGCAAAGGGAGGAGCTCATAAACTGTCTGTTCGATGGCTCAATCAACCTCAGGCCTCCATTTCTGACACTGTAATTAACAACTTAATTACAGCGTCCAGCAATAACAATCTGATCAGCTCCCTAAACACCTCAAACACAGATTTAAAATTCAGCAACTGTAAAAGTGATGAACACAGAACTGGGGCCTATCCAGAATCTGGCTTTGTTAAAACAGCTGATCTAGCCAGCTCAGTGGTGCTGAGGGATTAGGCGCTGGATGCCTTACCTTGCACCATGTCGATAACCCATGTTCGGGAACAAGCAAGGGCTACCGGGGGTTGGCAGGGGAAGAGAATTATCGAGCATCTGAGGGACTGCTCTCCTTCCCTGGGGAAGGGAACATCAGTGGTCAGTCCCTGACTGGCCCCTATCAGAGGCTGGGGGCAGCATGCAGACACTGCAGAAAAAGGGGTGGAAATGGGGCAGACACCTGGAGGGAGTGCGTGCGACAGCATGAGCTTCTGACCTCTGCTGCTCAACTCCAAATGGCACCTCCTCATCTGGATCCATTCCGGTGAGTAGAGCTAAAGGGGGGAGGCTCCTCACTACCCCACCATGAGGTGCAAGCTGTGGGGGAATTGAAGAGGTGGCCTGATGCTGGGTGTGTGGGCTGGGAGGTCGGTCGAGATGTTCCAGCCGACTGGAGCCAGGGAGGAGAAATGAGCAAAAAAAAAACAACCAGTTGATCTGAACAAATTTTAGCAGGAGTTTAAAAAACAAAATTCAGTCAGGGTTTGCTGTTATAACTTCAGCTCTTTGAGATTTGTCCTCGCTTTTAAATTCTATACAGAGCCAGAAGAGTGCTCTTTCTCTCTGTACAACAGAGGCAGAACAAAGAATCAGTGCTATAGAAGACAAACTCACCCCAGCACTGGAAAAACAAATGTTTCTTGAGTCATAGCTTATAGAATTAAGAAATAAAATTGCAGACCTTGGAGATTGTTCCCAACATTCAAATATTAAACTAGTCAGACTCCCTGACTGTTTAGAAGATCAAGGTGATCCACTGCCCTTTTTTGAGAAACTGGTTACACTGGCTATCAAAAAAAAGTATCTGGAATAGCGTATAAGTCTGGATAGGGCTCATAGGGGGCCTAAATATTCTGCTGCAGACAGACCTGGCTACTCTCGCCCTGTATATATAAAGCAGCATAACTACAAGGATCGCGAGCTGATTTTACGATTTGCTAGAATGCACAAGGGGCTCCAATATGAACATCAGAGATTCTCTGCTTATCCTGATGTTTCTTCTTATACTTTACTCGCATGCAGAGCCTTTGAAAAATTTAAACAAGATCTAAACCAACACAACATTTGCTTCACATTTTTACACCCTGCCAGACTTAGATTTTTTCCCCATGGCAAACCTTAGATTTTTTCTGACCCAAAAAAAGCTGAAGTAGTTTTGGAATCTCAAAAATGGGATGCTTAGCTTATAATGGTCATATTGTTATGTGTTTTTTTCCTTTTTTGAGCTTGTAGATGCAGGGGACTGATTAGCGTAGTTAGGAGGAGATGTTATAGAGGGGAGAGAGAAAGAGGGTCTCTTCTTTTCCCTCTCTCTTTCCACCCACCCTGCTCGGCTTGTCATGGAAGCTCCTCATGCTTTAATGCTTGGAATGATTGCTGGGACATTGTACAACATGAGAATGGGCGGGTGGATCTTGGGGAATTCTGTTTTCTTTAATCTTATATATGCTACTATCTTATACTTTATACTGGCAAAATCACTGCCATGATAATTGCTTTTCTTTCAGGATTTATAGAATATGTCCTTGGTTAGACACCGTAATATTTTCAGCACTTTTTCTGGGAATATAAAGCCTGTATGGCTATATATTTTTGGTTATAATTATTTGATAATAAAGGGAGGGGGGTTAAAGTTGATATATTGTAATTGGAGCACTAATAGGAATGCAGTAGGGATACAGCTCTTAAGCGTGATGGTCTATTATGAGACAGATGGGCCACTTCAGTGCAAAAGCATTTGGGCACAAAATATTTATAATGCTTTTTATGACACAATCACTTAAAATAATGCTGTGGAATGTTTGTGGCTTACAAAACCGAATTAAAGCCAGAAAAATGTTTAACTATTGTGAAAGTAAGGGGCAAACTGAATTCTTCTCCAAGAAATACACCTAGATAATAAAGAATGTATGTTTCACTCTAAAAGATGGGGTTTGGGGATTAATGCTCCATATACCAACACAGCAAAAGGCATAGCCATATTCTTTAAAAAAAAATCATTGGATGTCGAAATTATCAGGTATACATTTGACCCGCATGGCTGTCATATTATTGCACACATTTCTGTAGGTGGAAATAAATATACAGTTTGCAATATATACGGCCCTAACGAGAACTTGCTCTGATTTTTCAATCATGTTTTTTTTCTAGAATTAGTTATTTTCTTCGCTCCATATATCCTGGGTGGGGATTTTAATCTAGTACTTAATCCTGTATTATATAAATCCAGGATCCATAGTTACCCAATAACATAGGCCACTACTAAAATTGTACAATTCCTTAATGATTACAACTTAGTAGAGCCATGGTGAGCAAAGAATCAATTACAATGCCAGTACTTGTTTTTCTCAACCCCACATCAAACATATTCATGTACTGATTTCTTTTTGATATCACTATCCTTAGAGTACCTAATTTAAATGAATTAGATATCATAATACTGTGATCTCAGATCACGCCCCTGTTTATACTGAACTTTCAGTTCCAAACTATAACGAGAACTTATCATTTAGACTAGATCCTATACTGCTTCAAGACTCAGACTTTATTCCATTGATGAGAAAGGAGATAGAGTTATTCTTTTCAATAAATTTGAATCAAGCAGTTAACCTCTCTACAGTATAGGACACCTTTAAAGCATATATTCGGGGAGCTATTACCAGCTATCAAATTACCCATAATAAAAATAAAAGGCTTCAATTAAAGAGCTGGAAAATAAAATAGCCCATCTGGAATATTTGCATATGTCTACTAATGATAATCTAATTTTTAATCAAATGATTTCTCTTAAAGAGCAATTTAATAGCTTAACTTCAGAAATAATAGAAAAACAGGTATTATATACTATAAGCAATTATTACTCTACTGGGGGACAGGCCCCCCAAAAATAATGGCATGGCAGCTAAAAATGGCTCAGTAAAGGAATATCACCATGCAGACTGATGATGCGCAAGGCCAAACATGGTCAGTCCCTATGGATATAAATATGGTATTCTATCATTTTTATCAAAACTTATATACTGTTCTTCGGACAATACAGAAACAATTAATTTGCATCTGGACCATCTGTCAAGTGAAAATTTCCTACAGTCCCATCTGAACTAATGGACTGTTTAAAGGGTGATATCTTTGAGGAGGAAATCACTGTAGCAATTTTTAGTCTCACTAGGGAAAAGCTCCTGCTCCAGATGACTTCCCTATTGACTTTTATAGGTTATTTTCAATTGAGCTGATACCTTATATCAAAAAGCTTTTTGATCATATCCTTGATTCTCATTTGCTGGCCACATCCTTCACAGAAGCACTTATTTTACTGTTTCTTTAAAAAAATAAAAACCCTAAGAACCCTGCTTCATAACACCAGAAATCTTTAATCAATGCAGGTGCAAAAATTTGGCCCAAACACAGGCTGCCAGATTCGAGAAGGTATTACAGGCATTGATCCACCTGAATTAAACAGGTTTTATAAAAGGGAGGTCTTTAAGAACCAACATACGATGCACACTAAACATTACTGACAACTATCATAATACTGATTTATCATTGGTTCTTAGTGGTGCAGAAACGGCCTTTGATCACCTCGAGTGGCCTTATACAGTATAAACCATATAATCAGCAGGTACAGATTTGGCCCTTGAATATATAGATGAATGCGCATAATGTACTGTCTGACAGCCAGGGTTAAAATAAATAGCGATAGCTCTCCTATTATTTATCTTCAGCGGGGGACCCACCAAGGGTGTCCACTTTCTCCATTAATTTTTGCATTGGCAATTGAACCACTGGCCATAGCTATCAGGTCTTCCACTACTATTAGAGGTCCTATCACAGCATGTCAAGAATAACGTATAAGCCTATACGCTGATGACACAATGATTTTCATAGAAAATCTTAATAAATCTTTCCCATTTATTCTGGAATTATTGTCTCAATTTGGGGAAATTTCAGGATACAGGGTGAACTGGTCTAAGACTGAAGTATTAGACTCCCCATTACACTCCTGTCTGTTTGTTCCCTCTCCTCAATTCAATAACATCAAAATTGTTTCTCAGATTTCATACCCAGGGGTCAAAATTGATAATAAATTACAGGCTCTTCAAATCCTAAATTTTGACCCTACTTTGGAGGCAGTAAATATATTTGTATTACACTGGGAATCACTCCCTTATACCTTGATGGGCAGAACTAACATTGTCAAAATGGCAATATTACCAAAATTCATGTTTTAATTTCAAACCATTCCAATAATATTATCAGATAATTTAACGGTCAAAACATTTCTAAGGAAAGGTAAATGTCCAAGATTAAAAATTGACAAATTAATGCTCCAGAATTCTGAGACTGGACTTTTACTTCCCAATTTCAAACTTTATTATTTTGCAGGTAACCTTGCTGTTATTACAAACCAGTTCAATGAAATTAGGAATGATCCCTCTTTTATAATGGAAACTTCTCGAACTGTGTTCTTCAATATTAAATATCTACTGTATATAGCCCCTAAGAAAGCTAAGTTAAATCTTGCATTTACCACCAAAACAACTATGTATGTATATATGGAATAACATTTTCAAGACCAAGCAATACAAAGGTCTTTTTTCTAAACACTCTCCCCTGTTTTATAATACGCTTTTTTTTTCTCCATCACTTGATTCCCCATATCTCAAGTGCTGGTATAATAAAGGACTGAGAGAGATTGGTCAATGTTTTGGATCAGATTCATTACTGGAATTTCATGTTATAAATAGAACCTTCAACATTCCCAATTTCCAGTATTTTTGCTATCAGCAGTTGCGTGATTTTATCAATAAAATCAAAAAAATCTCTTTCACCAACTCTCAATTTAAGATTATCTCTCAGATTTATAAAATGTTATTCCCATCCGCACACCCATCTATGCATCAATTAAAAGCTAAGTGGGAAACTAAGCTTAATGCTACAATTACAGTAAAAGCATGGAAGGATGTGATTGCTATTAAAAATTGGGGCTTAAAATGTATAAGATTACAGCAGATTATGTTTAATATCCTGCATCGTATATATCACACTCCAGCTTTTCTTCACACGATAAACTCGGACATTCCTGAATCATATTCTAGATGCCAATTTGAACTTCTTCACTGGAACATATTCTTGTTGACTGTCCGAAATTGGTCCTATGGTGGAATTCTATACTAACCTTTATATCTGAAGCCATTCAAACCCTATTAATTAAAAATCCTCTTTGGATGTTATTAAGAATTAGACCTCCATTTAGTCGGCTTCCCTTATGTCAACAGCATTTAGTTAATATATGTTTGTTGCAGGCTTTTAAAATTATCCTTGTAAAATGGAAAGACTCTGACTCTCCTCATTTCAATATTTGGATGAATGCCATTATTGACATACATGCCATAGAGTGTATACATTATACCTCAACAAAATGAATCCAGAAATATGAAACAATCTGGCTACCACTGAAACAAAGAATGAAAGCCATGAACATTTCCACTTAATTGACAAATCTCTGGTAAAATGTTGTTCTCGTTATTCTCTTTTTCTCTTTATGTATTATGTCTCTAGCTCATGTGTGTGTGTTTCTTGCTGTGCCCTTCTGTAACCATGCATTTATTGTTGGCCTTTTTTAGGCAAATTACTGATCTATGAAATGTCACATAACCAATGTGTATTAACTTATCAGTGCAATAAGAAAAAAAAGGTACTCTCGCTAGTGAACAATAGGACCCGAGTATTTTTTTTTAAATTTAAAATAAGTTTTTACTCCAGGAAAAAATTCTGGAGCTCATCAACAGCTGCTTGTAATGTAACCTTCATCAAGTTTATTACTGTATATTACCTATCCCTGAACATAACTATCTGCATGGTTTAATATTACTACATCAAGAATGCAACCTAACCTGTTCCTGCTGAGGGGTGGACTCGCCTACAGGCAGTTACAGCTGTGCCTGCTCAAACTTTTACTTTTGCTATTACTATTGTCTGGCAATATTCACCCAAATCCTGACCCTGGCCTGCCATGTAGGGCAACTCCCATAAAGCAACTTGGGACGCTCACTTTGGCATCCCTGAATATCTGCAGCCTCCTACCAAAACTGGATGCTCTACAAATATTTGCTACTCTACATAATCTGGACGTTCTGACAATTGTTGAAACATGGCTCTCACCAAAATTCCCTGACTCAGCTATTGCCATACTAGGCTACAACATCCTCAGACAAGATAGGACAACCAAAAGAGGTGGTGGATGTGCAATTTATCTCAAAGAGTCACTCATGGGCCACCTCTTGCCTGTTCCTGTGGCTGCTACAACCACTCAATTAATTACTCACCATCAGAATTCTGCTTGGTGCCCAACATAAGGCACTTACTGTGGCATCCAGATACATTCCTCCAAAAGAGCAAGGGAGTGGTTTCAACTCGGTACTGGACTTCACACATAACCGGCCACCTGGGTCAGAGTCAATTCTGATGGGAGACTTCAATGTAAACTGGCTTGCACCTGAAAATCAGAGCATTAAGGATGCCATCTCTGCCACAAATTTTTCCCAGCTGGTTGACTTCCTAACCAGATCCAATTACAAAATGGGGACTAAAAGCCTTTTGGACTGGGTCCTAACCAGTCATCCAAACCACACTGCTAACATCACTGTCCTCCCGGATATGCTCAGTGATCATTCCCCTGTAATCTGCACGTGGACAAACAAATTTTGCAAGCCACCACCATGGACAATTACCAGCAGAGTCCTTGTTCAGGTTCACCTGGAACCTCTTAAATCTCTCCATAGAGTGTAAGACTGGTCTCCAATCTACAGAATGAAGGATGTTGACACACCACTCAAACACTTCATCAACACCTATAATTCTGCCTGCAACTCTCATGCACCCTTAAAAACACAAAATCAAAGAGCCTTGCAATCCCTGGCTCTCTGTAGAACTCCTAGCTCACATGAAAATAAGAGACCACCTTTGGCACCGTGCCCAAACCACTGGCACACAATCTGACATCCAGAACTACAAAAGAGCATGAAATGACTACACTAGGTCCATCCATCTAGCAAAAATGAAACACTATCAGGAAGTGCTTATTGATACCTAGGGCAAAGGAAAAGCTTTCTGGGAAAATATTAAAGAAATCACAGGTAATACCTTGAAATTGCCACCTACCATACTGGACTTAGATGGGATCACTACCCTTGACCCTGTAACGATTGCCAATACTTTCAATAATGCATTCACAGACCTCAGCAGTGTTCTGCACCAGACCTTTTTGATGCAGATGTCACCTTGCCCATCTCTGATAGCACTCCCACACCCACTAGCCACCCCATTCTACTTTAAAGTTATCTCATTGCAGGAAGCCCATAAATACATCCTCAAGGCAAATGGTAAATCTATACACAGTGGGGATTCCCTCGATCTTAAACTGTTGTCCCTCACACTAGAGGAAGTGCTAGTGCCTCTTACCTGGATTTTTATTCTCTCACTTAGCCTTGCCCAGTTCCCCAAGAGATGGAAATCAGCCATGGTAACACCTGTATACAAAAGCGGTGACAGGTCTCTCCACGTGAACTACCGGCCCATCTCCAAAATTCCACCCCTCTCCAAGGCACTTAGATGCATTGTAGCTGACCAGCTTACAGATTATCTTGATAAACATAAGATCCAATGTACCCAACAACATGGAGTCAGAAAAGGACACATCACCTCCTCAACTCTCATGGAATTCATTGGTTTCATACACAAATCTCTGGACCAAGGACAGATAGTTGGGGTCACATTTATTGACCTGATAAAAGTGTTTGACATGGTCCATCACCCACTACTACTGGAACAGCTAAGCAATGCTGGAATTTCCACCAACTCTAATGCCTGGTTTAAAAGCTATCTGGAGAACAGCATTCAACAAGTCAAAATTGCCAGTGTCACCTCGGACTCTAAATCAGTTCGCTCAGGTGTCCCACAATGGTCCATCCTGGGCCCTCTACTATTTAGACTCTTCTTAAACAATCTCCCAAGATCCTGCCCCAAACAAATCCTACTATATGTGGACAATGCTGTTATCTACACAAGTCACACAGACCCCACACCTCTTGAAAGCCAACTGCAACTCAGATTTGCATCAGTACAGAAATGGTTCCTCGATCACAAACTGGTGCTAAACTATTAAAAAACTAAGCTCATGCTCTTCAACAGCTCCAACAATAAACACAGGCATCATCCCCTGACTATCTCTAGCCACCTTGGGACTGCTCTTGAGCAGGTACATTATTTTAAGTATCTCGGCATCACCATCGACAGCAACTTACAGTAGTAGTCACAGACACTGCCAGCTATTTCCCAAAATTTCTGTAATATTTCCAGAAATATTTGATGCTTTTTGCATTTAAACAGTAGGGGCCTCAGAGAGAAACTCTTCAGAAATTTTGCGAAATATCTGGAATTAGCTGGCAATGTCTGTGGCTACCACTGTATCCTATGGGGTGCATACTGACAACATTGCCGAAGAAGTTAATACTCGCATCAGCCTCCTCTACAGATACAGGAACTCCCTTACACCAAAAGCCTTAAGGTTGGCTGTACAGAGTGGTGTTACCATCATTATTGACTATGGATTGATAATCTATGGCTCTGCCACTGAAACTGCCCTCTGATGCATTTCCACTGCTCTAAACAAGGCATGTCGCCTCTTCTCAGGAGCCCACCATCTCGCCCACTCTTGCGACCTCTATGCCCAAAATGGTTCCAGCTCAAAGATTGTATTAACTAACAAACATGCCTGATGGCCAAGAAAATAACCCTAGGCCTCCTACCACCTGGAATTCAAGGTCTTCTCGGCCCTTCTCTTAATACCCACCATACCGTGGCTCTGAATCCCAGCTCTTTCTGGTCCCAGCTGCCATACCTCCCAGGGACAAAGATCATTTACCTACATAGCCCCTCTTTGGATGAATGCCCTCAACTGTGACATCTTCTCTGAATCCAAATTGGGCCCTTTCAAATCCAAGCCACAGTGACTACTCTTTGCCACTCGTTCCTGTGACTGTTTCTGCTAAACCCTCTTTGGCAATCTAAAACCATAGCACTTGATTACTGTTAAATCTCAGCACCATCTCTGACATCCCCCCCCACTACCCTACCCCCTTCACCTTTCCTCCCCTCTACCTAATGCCCCCCCCCATCTGTCCTGACAAGGTCTGTTGGCTGATTTCAACATACCTTATGATTTTACCAGCAACTGACAAAGCTTGTTTTGGCCAATTTTCAGTTTACTGTATGCATTCCTGTGCATAAAACTGCTTAGCATTACTCATTTCTATTCTTTAATTCACTGTGAATGTCAACTATTGCTTTCTTTTCTTATTTACAATTATTTTACCATACCCTGTTTAGTCTGTAAACCTGTTGATCTCCTTTCTCTATGGATACTGTTTTGCCATACTTTTTGTTCTGTTAACATGTTGCATTATGCTGCTGATGTGGAACCGTTGTAAAAGAGCTCTAAGCTCAAAGGTATTTGTAATCTGAGATCTAAATAAATAAATAAAATTGCAATGATGAGCCTTCTGTAGAAATAACCATGTCATCCATGTACAAGTGCCAACCTGTACCTGGATGAGACAATTTAAGACTACTCATATACAAATTAAACAAAATGGCACTCCTGAAATAACAGTTCTAAGTCCTGCTGTCCAACAATTTATAGATACCAGTTGCTTTCTGCATAACAAATATGTTCAGATCCAATAGATCACTTTCATGGATACATCCAGTTTTTTTTTAGTACGGACAGGAGGATGCTGTGGTTCAAGGTGGCAAATGCTTTAGACAAATCAATAAAGATTTTCCCCATTGACATCCTCCTCTCTGGAGCCCTGTTGATATCATCAGTCACCTTTAGCAGGGCAGATGTTCTACCATGCAGGGGTCTAAACCCTGACTGATGTTTGCTTATGATCCTTCCTTTTTCCGATAATCCTGCAATTGTTTAGCTACCAATTTTTTTAATATTTTTGTAACTATAGGTAGCAATGAAACTGGCCAGTAGTTTTCTGCTTGATGTTTTGATCCAGACTTTAAAATAGGGATTACTTTTGCCATTTTCCACATGTCCAGGAACAGTTCTTCAGTGACTGATATATTAAAGATTTTTGCTAAGGGAAAGGAGACAATATGAGCCATATATTTAAGTAAAATGTTAGGAATATTGTCCAGCCCCACAGATTTCCTAACGATTAATTTTAGTAGAGCTTCTTGAACCTCTCTATGTGTTATTGTATTGAATTTGAATCCTTCATCTTTCTGAAGTTTTAGTTCCTGATTAGTGCTATTATTTTTGGAATTTTTAGGCAAGGATGCTGTACCCATGGTTATGAAATAATCATTAATGCTATCTACCACCTGAATGCCTAAGGGAGTTAGTATTAGTAATTTCAAAATCTCTGGGAACTCTGTTGATGTACTCCTTTCACTTTTTTTACACCTTCCCCAAATTTCCTAGGCTTATCAGTCAAGTTCGATGTCAATTCTTTATTATAATAATCTTGCCTATTTTTTCTAAGTTCAGTAGTATATTTATTTCTTAATTTTTTATACATGATCCAATCTGAATCTACCTTGGTAGTTTTAGCTACTTTCCAGGCCCTATCCCATTGCTTCTTCAATTTAAAAAGGTGTGTTTTATACCAAGGGGAATTTTTTGATGTTACTTTCCTAGTTTTTTATTGGGGCATACCTATTACAGATTACCATAAAGTCCTCATAAAATAAGGACCGCACATCACTCACATTGGGTACCAAATCCAGTCTATTCCACTTACACGGGTCTAATTCACACATAAAACTTATGTAATCAAATTTTTTAAAGGATCTAAATTGAATCTTTTTTCCAGGGGGGTTTCTTATATTCTGATTCCTTATACAGTATATTATTTGGTGATTGGAAAATTAGTCAGGGAGCACCTCACTACTCACATCTCTCTCTGACTCAGTAGAAAATATCAAATCTAGGATTTTAGAAGTATTCTTTCTTTTTTTAGATTAACTCTGGTAATTTCATTTATTAATTGGGTCCTCCTAAATTAGTAGCCATTTCCATTATGTAATAACTGATGCCTACCTTTTTCCAATCCTCATTAAAATCCCCAATTAATAGAACTTCATGATTAATATAACCCCCACCAAAATTCTGGATTAAGGACCTTTCACCACTACAACACAGCCTCCAACTCGGATTCAGTGCCATTGAAACAAGGTTCTCCAATCATAAACTAGTCTTGGACTTGGAGAGACAGGAAACATAAACTAGTCTAGGCTTGGAGAGACAGGAAGCGCATCCTCAGGATCACAAGAACAGCTGCACAGGAATCTGAGCTGGACGTCATTGTCCACCTAGGGACAAATGACTTGGCTGATCATGAGATTAGAGCAGTGCAGAAGGACTTTGTAGAATTGGGGAGGGGCCTAAAACAAGTAGCACACACAATATCCTTCTCTGAGGTGCTGTCTGTCAATGGCATGAGTGAAGCGAGGGTACTTTGCATCATGCAGTTTAATGAATGGTTGAAAAAATGGTGTGGGGCACAGGGGTTTGGCTTCATTGGGGACTGGGGTTCCACCTGGAGGACACCAACCTATACTGGCAGGATGGTCTGCATCTGTCCAGGAAGGAACAAGTCTTTTGAGCAATCGGTTTAAAGGCTTCATTGGCAAGCTTTTAAACTAGTCAAGGGGAGGCACTGATAAACAGCAGGAAAATCCCAGCCTCTCCTACAAAACAGGGTACTAAATGAGAAAAAGACCGAAGTAGACAGGTCAGTGGGGATGCTGCAAAAGAAGGTAAAGCCATCAAAAAATGGAGAGCAATGAGTACCAATGCCTGTAGTCTGAGTAACAAGCTTCCTGAATTAGTGGCCTTGATGGAGGAGGAACATCTGGATATAGTGGCAGTCACGGAAACATGGTACACACAAAACCATGACTGGGACATAAACATACCAGGATACACTAGCTACAGGAGGGACAGGGAGGGTGAAAGAGGAGGAGGAGGAGGAGTAGCTCTTTACATAAGGGAAGGAATCAAGACAACAGAACAAAAGGGAAGACAGGCAGGAGAAGAAGCACTGTGGGTAGATTTGGAGACCGGCAATGGCACCACAATCCGCACAGGGGTTGTATACAGACCCCCTTCTCAGGGGGAGGAAATGGACAAGGAAATGATAGAAAGAATACTTAGAATGGCAGAAAAAGGGGAGATATTGCTGATGGGTGATCTGAATATGCCAGATGTTAACTGGAATGCAGTTGCAGCAGCCACTTCAAAGGTGGGGTTATTCTAGATGCCCTACAGGGGCATGCCTTAGACAACTAAGTATTGGAACCCACTGAGAGGAGCAATCTTAGACCTGGTTCTCTCAAATGGAGATGAAGAGGATCACAGATGTGAAGTGGGTAGCCATCTGGGAACTAGCGACCATCAAACAGTATGGTTCTACAATAAACACAGTAATAGAGTCAAGCCATAAAGGCAAAAGTACTGGACTTTAGGAGAGCTGACTTTGCCAAAATGGGTGAGTGCCTAAGGAATGCACTAGCAAATGGGCAGGAAGGAGGGGTAGAAGAACAATGGGGAATAATAAAAACTGCCATCACAGAGGTAACAAGCCTCTGTGTGAAGCAAATTAAAACGAAACGATGTAAGAAACCACTATGGTTCTCAAAGGAAGTGGTAGTGAAGGTTCAAGAAAAAGAAAGCATTCAGGAAGTACTAGGAATCACAGAAGGAGCAGGACAGGGAACTGTATCAGTTAAAGCAAAAGGAAGCTGGGAAGGCAGTCAGAACAGCAAAGGCCCAAACTGAGGAAAAGATAGCCAACTCTGTTAAGAAGGGGGATAAAACCTTTTATAGGTACATCAGGGAGCGAAGGAAGACCAAGGGAGGGCTAGTGAGGCTTAATAAAGAGGAGGGAGGGTTGGCAGAGGGTGACTGTGAAAAGGCAGAGATACTAAACAAATATTTTTGCTCAGTATTTACAAAGGAAGTGGGGGAGTTACCTAAAACAAACAGTAGAAACACTCTGGATACAGAAGTTGATACCAGCCCATTTACAGAAGAAAGGGTTCTGAAAGAACTCTTAAAACTGAAGGTGGACAAAGCAATGGGGCCTGATGAGATTCATCCCAGAATTCTAAAAGAACTAAGGGTAGAACTAGTGACACCACTGACTACCCTCTTCAACAAATCATGGGAGGATGGGGTGGTACCCGAGGACTGGAGAAGGGCAGATGTGATTCCTCTTCACAAAAGTGGGAGCAAGGCAGAAGCAGAAAACTACAGACCTGTTAGTTTAACCTCAGTGGTAGGGAAAATGATGGAATCACTTCTGAAGGAAAGAATTGTTGAGTATCTAGAGGCCAGAGGGGCTCAGGACCCAAGGCAGCATGGATTCACAGCGGGAAGGTCATGCCAGACAAATCTGATAGATTTCTTTGACTGGGTGACCAAAATAGTAGATCAGGGAGGGGCTGTGGACATGGCCTACCTAGACTTTAGCAAGGCATTTGACACAGTCCCTACACAAAGATTAATATACAAGTTAGCCAGCCTGGGAGTGGGTCCCAAGATGACAGCCTGGGTAAAGAATTGGCTGGAGAATAGGACACAGAGAGTAATAGTAAATGGAGTCCACTCTGAAGAAAGGGGGGTTACTAGTGGGGTACCACAGGGTTCAGTATTAGGACCGGACCTCTTCAATGTCTTTATAAGCGACATTGCAGAGGGACTGGAAGGAAAAGTATGTCTCTTTGCAGATGACACAAAGATCTGCAACAGAGTTGATGCACAAGGTGGGGTGGAAAGGATGAGAAGGGACTTGGCAAGGTTAGAGGAATGGTCAAATGTATGGCAGCTTAGATTCAATGCTAAGAAGTGCAAGGTAATGCACCTGGGAAACAAAAACCCAGGGGAAGAGTACACAATGGGGGGTGAGATACTAACAACAAAAATGGAAGGGACCTGGGGTAGTCATATCAGATGACCTAAAGGTGGGAAAGCAATGTGAGAGGGCAGCAAGGAGGGCTGGGATACTGGGATGCATGGGAGAGGCATCACCAGCAGAAAACAGGAAGTTATTATCCCTCTGTACAAACAGTTGGTGAGACCCCATCTGAGTACTGCATGCAGTTCTGGAGACCCAATCTCCCAAGGATATAGACAGGATGGAGGCTGTCCAGAGGAGGGCAACTAAAATGGTGCAGGGTCTGCACTGGAAGACATATGAAGAGAGACTTAAGGAGCTGAATATGTATAGCCTCGAGGAAAGGAGAGAGAGGGGGGACATGATAGAAACTTTCAAGTATCTCAAGGGAATCAACAAAGTCCAAGAGGGTAGCATCTTTCAAAAAAAGAGGTGTGCAAGAACAAGGGGGCACAATGTGAAGATAGAAGGGGGGCGGCTCAGAGGTAATTTAAGGAAGTATTTTTTCACAGAGAGGGTTGTGGATGCATGGAATGACCTTCGGAGGAGGTTGTGGAGTCAAAAACAGTGGTGGAATTCAAGCAGGCATGGGACAGTCATAAGGCAATTCTAGGGGGTGGGGGTAGGAAGAAGTAGGCTGCTGGTTAACTAGGATCTGCAGCTTATGCAATAGGTAGGGAAATGGGCAGACTGGGTGGCCCAAAGCGGTCCTTATCTGCCGTCAAAATCTATGTTTCTATGTAGTCCTCAATCACAAGTCATTGCTATTCTGCAGTTCACATAACCATTACAAGCAACACCCCATGCCACCTCCACCAAGCAGGGGACTGTCCTCCAACAAGTTTACTCATTCAAATACCTAGGGATTCTGCTTGACCCCAATCTCTCCTATACACTCACATTGACAGTGTGGCTAAAGTTGCCAACACACGCCTTGGATTACTCTACAAGCACAGGCAGCACCTCACCCCGAGGCCCTGAAGATTGCAGTCCAGAGCTCTGTAGTGTTAATTATTGATTATGGCCTGATTATCTATGGCCCCCGCCATGGCGTCCACCCTCCAGCATATAACAACTGCACTTAACAAAGCATACTGACTCACAACTGGTGCCCACCACCTCACCCACACCTGTGCCCTTTATGAACAATCCAGATGTCAGGAAAAATCAACCTTGGCCTCACACCCCTGCGGTGTTACTGCCTTGTTACATCAAAACACCAACCAACAGATCACCAGGAGCTCAACAACCCAGATTCTACAAGTTCCTCACTGTCGAACCATGCAGGGCCAATGCTCCTTCACCTATAGGGCTTCTCTATGGATGAATGGTCTCAGCCACACCATCTCCTCTGCCTCAACACTAGGTCTGTTCAAAACCAGGCTCCCAGCCCATCTCATTGCCTCTAGCTCCTGTGACTGCCTCTCCTAGAGGATGACCTACACAGTTTTAATCCTAACTTATATACTGCTTAACCCCAGGCCCCCCTGTCCCCTTCCCCCCAGCTCCTGAGGCACCACTTCAAATCTCAGGTCTTCATGTCACCTCATTAGTCTCTCCCCTTGCTCATTAGTCTCTCCTTGCCCCATTATAGCACTTATTTCCCCCTCACCCTGCCCCTTTTTTCTCTTCTATCACTCCTTCCCATTTATTTTTCAACAAATGCCTCTGGCTGCATCTTCATCCTCCCTCTCTGATCCCCATTTCTCTGCCACCCCTGGGCACCTGACCCTACCCATTCCTTGTGGGCACATGCATCATAGCTGTGTTCACCATTTTACAACAGCTGCCTCTGTTAACTACCTACACTTCTCCTCCTCCTCTACACCTTACTCTTCCTATAATTGACCCCTTTCAATGGCACTGTTGTACTGTATATGAACTGTTTACTGTTATTTCACTGTTGCTTCCTTGTTGTTTGTTATTTCTGACGTGGAACCTTTATAAAAGAGCCTTGACACAAAGGTACTTGTAATCCTAGAATGAATGAATGAATGAATGAATAAATAAATAAATAAATAAATAAAAATAAACATCAAAGACTTCGTGAGAATGCTTAGGTGGGCTATATGCACCTAGAATTAATAAAGGTTTATTAAAGGGGAATTTTAATTCCACTACAAGAACCTGAGAGCCACACTAGTTTTGTTGTTCTTCAATCTGTGCTGCATCTAAGAGACTGGATACATAAACAACAATACCCCCTCCCATTTATTCTTATCCTGCCTGCACAGTCCATACCCTTGTAGTGCAACTGAGTCATCAGAAGTTTTCCCATTCAACCAGGTTTCAGTTATTACAATAATATCAGGGCCATATTTTATTGTCCATTCTCTTAAGTAGTCAATTTTCTTCATCAAACTACAAATGTTGATATGGATTATAGATAACCCAGCCAGTTTTGTTGCATTTAAAGTTAAATCAATTAAATCTTTACCCAAAGTTGAATTGCTATTTTTAATATTCTCCAATGAGTGAAAAGGGCCTGGGTTGGGATGGATATCCCCACCTAGCATTATAATAATTATTAGGGCCATTTTACAGAATTTATATAGTTGCTCTTTTTCAGTATTTTTCTTAAATAATATCCTAGTTACATACCAAGTGATACACAAATTGTTTTGTCCCCTTCCAACCAGCATAATTCTATGCATTACCACCCACTGAATCAAACTAGACTCTACATTGGAGCACAACAATCCAGACACTATTGTTCATTCCCATGTTTGTTTTATTCTATTTCCACTGGTTATTGTACCCCTCCACCCATGGCTGCATTTACACTGTTCAATATGAATAGATCCTTTTGAAAAATAAATTGGCACATGTAGAGTAAAATAACCAATTAAATAAAAAACTAGACAGAACCTAGATATCAACATTCTGAAAAAAGGTTAAAAAAGATAAAATGTATAACATTATCAATATATTCAGGAATAATCCTAACTACTAACTAAGTATTACATTTATAGTGCAACAATCTAGAAGTCTGCAAACAATTGTTCAAGCAACCACCTATTTAAAATGTTCTTTCTCAGATTTTTATTTCCTAAAAAATACTATGCAGTATTAAGAAAAATATAAATACTTATGCTTTTAAAAAAAGCAAAACCTTTAAGCATACCACTGTAGTTAGTGCACTTTTAAAAAGAACTCTTCCACCCCTACACCAAAACTAATACTCCCTTTTAAATTTCCAAGAGACACATTCTTTAGGTACTCACTAGAACACCTGGAGGATCAATGCCTAACCATATGGGTTGGGAAAACAGACTCTTAATCTAAGATACCAGTAATTTATCTAAAACTGTTAAATGATTCTAACAGTTAAGTCAAATATTTCTACTGAGTGGCATAGTGACTCATGCTCATGCCTCAGGCTGGCATGAGAAACATAGAAACATAGACTTTGATGGCAGATAAGGACAACTTGGCCCACCCAGTCTGCCCATTTCCCTACCTATTGGATAAGCTGCAGATTCTAGTTAACCAACAGCCTACTTCCTGCAACCCCTCACTATAATTGCCTTATGTCTGTCCCATGCATGTTTGAATTCCCCCACTGTTTTAGACCCCACAACCTCCAGGAAGGCGGTTCCATGCATCCACCACTCTCTCCACGAAAAGAATTTCCTCACATTACCCCTGAGCCGTCCCCCTCTAACTTTAAATTGTGCCCCTTGTTCTTACATCTCTTTTTCTGAAAGATGCTACCCTCCTGGACTTTGCTGATTCCCTTGGAGGTACTTAAAAGTTTCTATCATGTCCCCTCTGTCTCTCCTTTCCTCAAGGGTATACATATTAAGCTCTCTCAGTCTCTCTCCATATGGTTTCTGATGTAGACCCTGCACCATTTTAGTTGCCCTCCTCTGGACTGCTTCCATCCTGTCTATGTCCTTGCATAGATGAGGTCTCCAAAGCTGCATGCAGTACTCCAGATGGGGTCTCACCAACTGTCTGTATAGAGGGATAACCAATTTTGTAGTGCCCCTTCTTGCTGCTGATTGGCTCACCACTGAGCCCCCCTCTACAAACTGAAATGGCAGCTGAAAGCAGCACACAGGGGAACAGTTCTCACTGATGGTAAATGGAAACCAGTTAGAAAAAGCAGCAGTTTTTACACAGGATAGTGCCCTTGTTGCAGCACACAGCAGAAGCAGCAAATTAGGTGGTACAGACGCTGTATGCTTCAATAGTTCTTGCATTTCTTACTTTAAAGTTTTGCAGGTTTGTTTTTAATTCTTATTGATATATAATACAGGTTTGTATTGTGCAAAAACATGGAACATATTAAACAATCCTTCATTTCGGTGTGTACAGAGAAGTTTACTTATATGTCATTTTGTTGTCTTATTTTACATTTCTAATTTAGGACAGATTTGTAGATGACAGGTTTGCAAACCTTTCTGATGCATTATGAACTCTATTAATAAAGTAGCATTTTACTGAGTCAAAAACCAACAATAGTGCATAAAGTATTGTCATTCTGATGCATTACATCTCTCCATGTTTTCACTGATTCTCACCTGTTTCGCATGATTTATTTTCTGTAAACGAGGGGTAATATGATAGTGCTTCAGCTTCTTGACAAAAAGTACTTGTGCAGAAGGTTGACACACGTACTTGTAGTTGCTGGGTTAGCTGTGAGTCAACACCGTCTGCTTAGCAATAACACATCTTGAGCACCTCTGTACTGACTTTGTGTGTGTTTCTAGTTACTTTTCCCATGTACCCTTCATCCTTTTATAGCCAGAAAAAGACAGAGTTTTAATGAGAATGAACTGGCAGCAAGTGTGATACAGATAAGGTGATTTCTCAAATGCATACCACTTCAATTCAGCACTGAAACTCAAATGATCAGCTCTTTAGAGGAGCAAAATGTGGATTTTCAGCTAATTCATCTGAACAAACACCAGAGACTGAGTTTATAAAAACCTTGGACAGCAACCAATTACCTCACAGATTGTTCTAGTTGGGAAGTTAACAGCTCATCAGTCAAGCAAGTACTTACACTGCTGAAGCTGTAGCCTAGTCCCATACGATGTCATCACTTTCTCAGGCTCAGTTAGAGGGACAGAAACAGCCTGACTGTTAACAAATACTGTTTTAAAGCAAACCACAGAACCTAATAGCATGTAACTTCCAAGAAACACTACTTATGACACTGGGACCTGAATTCAGGCTCTTTAGGCTTTTTGTGTTTACAATGTGTAAAATGGTTGCCTTCGATCTTTAACATTAACTGCCTACTCAACCCTAAATATAGTTGTGTGACTGCACCACTTTAATGAACTTATACATTCATGTACATATAAATTGCAAAAACATTGTTAAATTAGTTGGGGTTAAACTGACAAAAGTAGGGAAATGTGACATTAGGGTTTCTAACCTTAATACTCCATTCCCTACCCTGCACCAACCCACACCTAGTTGGGGGGGGTCTGTCTTGGAGCCATCAACCCTAAAGTTCATATAATTCCATTAGAAAATACGGTGACATGGATACAGCATAGGAAAATGTGGTGAGTGTTATGGTTGAGGCTCCAGGACAGACCCACCCCACTGCCTGTGCATCTATGTAGGGTAGGGAATGGGGTGTTACGGTTGGAAACCTTAATGTTACATTTCCCTACTTTTGTTGATTTAACCCTGACTGATGCATTAACAAAGTTTTTTTCAATTTATTTCCTTACTTTTTCAGACAGTATAATCGTATCCTTATCTGCCTCTGGAGGCTCCCACCTCTCCATAGAAATGTAAATGTATCTAGCTGTGGAAGCACAGACGTCTCCGGTCCTTGTGCTTTCAGTTATAGGACAACAGTCACCAAATTGTCACCATAGCCATGTTATTACCTCAGCTCATGTATCTGGCACAGAAATTTTTTCAATCACTGCCAAAACGTGCAAGCACAATGCCAAATCACAGCTCAGGAACAAAATCACATTTCAGACATAATTTGAAAAAAAAAATCTCAGCTGTGATATACATGAGGTGGTGCAATAAGAAGGCTATAACGAAAATTTGGGCTCGAAATATTGAACATTCCCAAAGCTACAAGCATGCATATCAAAAATTGCAACAAATAGTCATGAATGTGCCATGTTTTTTAGTCTGACCCCAAATTTTCAACATAGACTTCTTACAACAGTTGGAAGGGTGGTAATCACTGAGACAGAGGTGCGCATACAAATAAGTTCACTTGTGTAGAATTAGTGTAGTACATTCACCCCTGCTGTAGAACTAGAGAAAAACAGCTCACACCAGAAGTGTTGTTAGCAGTTTTTATTCCTCAAAATTTCATCAAACACAGCAGTGTAACAAAATGAGGCAGCAATGAACACACTGCCCCTTACATTTCACCTGTCCATATAGGCTTCCTCAGAGATTTATGAAGAAGCCAGTATGGACAGGTGAAACGTAAGAGGGGGAGTGTGTTCACAGCCTCATCCTGTTACACTGTTGTGTTTGATGCAATTTGGAGGAATAGAAAGGCTAACAACACTTATGGTGTGAACCAGACTTCTTATGACCTCACCACATGTACCCAAGTACAGGAAATTTTCAAATCCCTAGCAAAACATAATTCTGTGCAACTGCAATGCCATTCTGTGCCACAGGAGCAAAAATACATTTTGGCCTGGATTTGAAAAATGACAGCTGTGATATATATCAGGTGGGGGTAATAATGTTATAGTGAAAACATGGTTTGGAAATATAGAAAATTTCCAATGTTATGAATGTGCATAGTGAAACTGCACAGAACGGTCATCACACAGCCATTTCTTGAAATTTAGACACAACATTTTCAGCATAGCCTTCTTATGACCCCACCTCATGAACATTATGATTGTCATTACACAAATCCTACCAGAAAGGTGATTACGCCAACTAACCATGAAATCACCTTTCCAACAGGAGTTACGTGACAACAGTCATATTGCTCATGAGGCGGGTTCCACAAAGGTCCGTGTTGAAAATATGGGGTTAAAATTTTAAAAATTGGCAGAGTTATTCTTAAACATTGAAACAGCCATTGAAATACATTAAAGCACATTTACATTACTTTCTCATATTACAGTCGCCAGTTCCAACAGCAAGATGTGTCTTTGATTGAGAGAGTGACTATCAAACCTGGGACCTCTTCAGGTGAATGAGGGTTTGTGGGGTTGTCAAGAGAGGTGTGGGGAGGTGGATGCACAGTGGAAGGTTAGGTGGGATATGGTGGTGATCGGCGATGGACTTTTTTTTTTTTTTTTTACAGATTTCTTGAACACTGAGGGACTGTTATCTTTATTTCTGGTTTTGCATTGCATCGGAGGATTGGGGGTGTCACTAGACACCAAAGAAATAAAAATAAAATATGGGGGGGTACCACTAGACACCAGGGAATTATGAAGGAAAGAGAAGGACCGTGTGTGTGTGAGTGTGTGTGTGTGTGTGTGTGTGTGTGTGGTAGGGGGCACTAGACACTAGGGCATTATAAAATCAGAAGAGGGGGATCACAATCAGAGGGTGGGGGTGCCACTAGACATTAAGGAAATAAAAGCAAAACTGTGGGGACAGCAATGGGAGGGTGGGAATGCCACTAGACACCAGGGAAACAGTGGGTAAAATGATTGGGAAGGAGGTGGTGGGGGATCACTGGACTACCAGGGATATGAAAAAATAAATATTAAAAAAAATAAGTTAAGCTTCCCATTTTGAATCCTTGCTATTCCTAGTACTGAATAGATGTCTAAATCAGGTAAGTCAGCTGAAACAGGTGGGGGTGGGTAGTAATATGAGGTTATCTGGATTTAAAACATTGTGATCACTACTATTACAGGGAATTAAAGAAGGGGGAGTGAAGCAGAAGGATGATCGGGGGGGTTCAATCATCTGTAAATAAGTCAAATGCACAGTACACAGTGTTACAAAATGGGGGGGAGCAGCGAACTAAACTTATTATGTGATATCTTCTTTCCTAGATTTGGTTGAGACATCCAGGAAGGACTGAATACTTATGGATAAGTCAGGAATCATGTACTGACGTCGATCCTAGTGGAACTTGGCACAGAGTTAAGTATGGGCTCCCACTGGGGAGTCCTAAGGTATAGGTGAACAGAGAGTGGAAGGGGCTCTTGCCGCTGAAGGCTGGTTACAATTATGGGTTGCAGCTGTCTTAGGGGAGCTTGAAAAATGAGAAATAGAAGGGGGAAATCTGGAAGGGTAACCGTAAGGGGGTAGCTAAGGAGGTAAGAAAAACTACTCAAAATATAATGTGGGAAAAGTGGAGATGGGGAGGAGGGAGGGTACTAACATTAAAAAAATCTAAATAAGAACTAGATACATGACTCAAGCTTTCGTGGAGTATCTAACCTCTCCATATCCCAGTCTGGTGCAGGGGAGATTGGAGAGAGGTGTAAAGGAGAAATGTGGGGGAGAACACACCTTGATGGGGGTAACAAGGCAGATACAAGAACTTATGATGGTTAATGTTTATTTGATGTCAGGGACCTGCTACTTCGGGCCCAAAGCTGGAAGGGTTGGCAATGCAAGATCAAGGCAAGGCCTCAGTGTGAGGGTATGTTATTTTCTTTTGTGCTGATGGACTGCAGGGCCTCAATGTGAGGATATGTTATTTTCTTTTGTGCAGATGGTAAAGCATATGTGTGCGGACTTTTTAGTGTTGAAAAGGTTGGACTCTCACAGATAGGAGGAATGGGAAAGAATAGCATAAGACATTCTGTTTGTGAATATGGATATCAAAACAATAATTGCCTCCTGGAATATAAGCTGCTTTACTACTCAATCAATCAATCAATCAATCTTTATTTAACCAGGTGAGCATCATTGAGAAGAACTCATTTACAAGAGGAACCTGGGAAACCCTGTAAAGTGGAAAAAGGTCCTCCTGGCACTAAAGAAGCATCATGTTCAAGTGATCATGCAACAGGAACTGCACCTTAATATGGAAGAACATAAAAGGTTGGTGGGGGATAGGTGGGCGCCTGTTGGGCTGCCTCCTATAATTCATGCAAAAGGGGAGTGCTGATCCTACTCCACAGAAATCTTCCATGTGCTATAGAAGGAGTGGTGTCAGAACTCAGTGATAGTTGGTATATTTTTGTGCAGGGCACCTGGGGGGGCAGTTCACATATGTTAGCATTTCTTCCCCCTCTACTTTTGATATGGACTTTTGTTAGATCCTGATATACATCTTGGCCAGAGAGCAATTCCCCAATCTATATATGGGATGGGACTTGAATTGCGGTATAGAGCCCAGTCAGGATCACTCCATGGGGGTGGGCAGACATATGTCAAGGAGGCAGGAAGTGGTAGATCTGGATTTGGTCAACACACGGAGGGTTGTAAACCCGTGAAATACAGAATTCACATTTTTTTTAACCCTAATGGAACTTGGTGTATGTTGGACTACATTTATTGTACAAGGGACAGGTACGGTATAGAGGAATTTGAAATGTGTCTCACAATCCCATACATATATCAGACCATGAAATGGTTATTCTGACACTATTCAAAGAGGGGGATGAATTTGAGATGGAGGTTCCCTACCTATTTGCTTACTGCACAAAAATTCAAGGACTACCTAAAGGAACAATGAGATTTTTACAATGAAGGTTATACTGCCACAGCCCCATCAAAGATAGTTTACTGAGGGCCAGCCCCGTGGCACTGAGGGTTGAGGCACTGGACGTCACACTGGTGACCCATGTTTGGGAATGAGCACAGGTCACTGGGGGTTGGCAGGGGAGGGGAGAGGATTGAGCATCAGGAGGACAGCTCTCCTTTCCTGGGGTGGGAGGGCTAGCACTTCCGTCAAAAGATTGCCACTAGGTGGAAGTGCGGGACTGTGGGTGCCATGGAAGGGAGGGTGCTGTGAGACTTCTGTGGGTGTGCACATGCCTCCACATGTGCACATTCTGCATGTGCACCTCAGCAATGGGGAAGGGATGAAAATGGAGGAAAAACACCTCACAGCTGCAGGATGATGACGACTCCTTATAGACTCTGCACCTGGTGACTGGGTGAGCTCTGGGCAAGACTGGAGTGACAGGGATGGGTGAGGGTCAGTTTGAGTGGGGCAGCTGTGAAGAGAACAAGGTGATAAACACCTATTAAAAAAATGTGTTTATTGAGAGGCGGGTAAAGCATACATGAGGGGCATGATAATTAGCTATTTGGCAAATCAGAAGAAGCAAAAATGGGTTAGGCAACAAACTTTAGAGGATCAACTAAAAGATGTAGACAGGAGGATGGATAAAACCCACATGGAGCAGTTGCCAGGAGAATTGCTGGAGCTTCAAGTGGGGGGCCTAAACTTGCTAATAACTGGGGAGGTTAATACATTACTGTTCTATGTGAGGCAATGGCTATATGAATCAGGGAACAGACCAGGCACCATATTAGTGTGACTGGCAAGGGGGCAGAGGGGATTAATGGAGGTAACATCAATCAGGAATCAACAAGGGCAGATAGAAACCCTGAGTGTAAGGATTAGGAATGAGTTTGCCTCATTCTACAAACAATTGCATAAAGCAGAGTGTAGTGGGATGGCAGAGTTTGCCACCGAATTCCTGGAGGGGTTACAGATTCCAAAATTGTCATAGGAGCAAAGAGAGAGAGAATGGGAGAACAGGTTGCAAGGGAAGAGTAGGGAACACTATTGCTCAAATGAAAAACATGAATGCAGGGAGACTGGATAGGTACGTCATAGAGTATTATAAGAAGCTGGGAGGATAGCTGGCTGAGCCTTTGGCAGATATGATAGGTGAAGTGGAAGAAGAGGGTCAGGTTCAAGCCCCTTGTTTGCATGCTCTAATATGTGTATCATCAGGCAATGACCCCACAGACTGTGTGTCATATAGGCCCACCTCCCTCCTCAACTGCAGTATAAAAAGATATTTGCAAAGGTCTTGGCCCAGAGACTGAAACTGGTGTTGCCGCAGCTGGTGCACCCAGATCAGACAGTATTAGTTCATGGACGCCTTTCATATCACAACATGAGAAGACTTCTTAATGTGATTCATTGGGGGACTTGTCAGCCTGGACAAGTGGTGGTGCTGTCAATGGATGCTGAGATGGCCTTTGATCATATTGAGTGGACATATCTATTTGAGGTCCTGGGAAGCTTTAGGTTGGGGGAAGCATATGTAAACCTGGTAAGACTGCTATACAAGGCACCAAGTGCACAGGTTCTGGTAAATGGAGGGCATTCAGATGCCTTTGGGTTGCACATGGGGACAGGGCAGGGGTGCCCTTTATCACGCTCCTGTTCACCCCTGGCTATCAAGCCATTGGCCCTTCACATCAGAGAGGAACCTAAAATTAGGGGGATGGTGGTTCCAGTTGGATGCCACCACAAGATCACACTATATACGGATAACTTCCTTCTAGTTGTCACTGAGCTAAACACAACAATACCAGCCCAACTGGAGATGAAGAAATCTGCAGCCTTCTCGGGATGTAAAGTAAATCTTTCCAAGTCTGAAATGCTTAGAATAGCAGATTGGGTGGGAAGGATATAGGAAAATACATGGGAGTTTAGGGAAGTGAAAGATACCCTCACTTATTAGGGTATCAAGTTAGGAATTTAGCTAAACTGTATAGGTTAAATTATGGACCTCTGTTATGGGAGATTGGGGCTGATATGGAGTCGTGGGGGGCTTTATCCATTTTGTGGATGGGATAGATAAATCTGTTAAAGATGAATGTCCTGCTTCACATTCTTTATGTTACACAGATGCTCCCAAAGGGGCTCCCAATCGGACACACGAAATACTCAAAGAGGGAATTTAGAAGGTTTATATGGCATAATAAGAGACCTAGGATGAGTCTACAGAGACTGAAGGGGAGTACAGTGAAGGGGGTCTTAACTTCCCACACATTAAGTGGCATTTCTTGTCAATTTAGGGTAGATATATGCAGGATTGGGTACATAGAGAGGGAGCGGCAACCTTGGTAGAATTAGAAGGGGGAGGCCCCTGGGAGACTCTCAGCGTATATGGACCTGGGAGGGTAAGAGGGCATACAGTCACTTGCAGAACAAGAACACTTTGGTGGAGTGGGCATTGGACACTGGGAACTGATGGAAAAAAAATAGAGGGGCTGAAAGGGGACCTGGTTAGCCCCAGCAGCGGGAAACCTGGTATTCTTACTGGGATTGGAGGACGTGGGTTTCATGTCCTGGAAGGAGAGCAAAGTGCATAGCTTAAGGGATCTGTACACGTGGAAGGGGTTAAAAACACTGGAAGAACTAAGAGATCAAGATGGAACATCTACACCACACAGGTATAGGTAGTTCCAGGTAAGGGCACATGGGTTAAGTAGTAGTAGAACAGTGGGGGACACATCAGCCTTAAGACACCTGGAGGACTCATTACAGGCAAGGTTATCCCCAAAGGATTAATAGCAGGATTTGTATGCCAGTAGTGGGATCTGTTACTTGACTTAACAGGGAATGTTGAACACCTGTGGAAAAGGGATATGGAGGATTCTGATCTCAGAAGAACAATGGGCATCAGCACTGAAGAAGCATTTGAGTTTACTACTATGCAATAAACATGAAGAGTCACAGTATAAAATCATACATAGACTATACTGCCTACCAGTTATGGTTCATAGATTCCACCCCACAATGCCACCTACATGTGAAAGATACAACAGTGCACTGTGTACATATGAACCCCCCCCCCGCTACTTTCACAGTTATCTAACCCCTGGTACCCTGGACTGGGCACAGACTACTTCAGAAATGGTACCATATCTAGCTTTAGGAATGTATTCCAGGTTCATTACTTCTAGATGTCAAAAAAGGGATGGCTGTGTACAAAAGCAAAACTTCTGACCAAACCCAGGTACTGAGGAGATAACTTTTTGCTAGGCCCATGCTAGATCTATATTTCTGGAGAAGTACACAGTGACTCTACAGACAGGAAGCAAAAACATACATGTCCAAACCAGAGTTGGGGTGCTAGAGTGTGACTATTCCAAACAATGTTTTCTAAAGCAAGGGTGGACTCCCAAGGTTTACACATTGTGGTGCAAGGAAAGTAAAGAACAACAGAATGGCTGTATCTGACAGAAACTCAGCTTATTTCCATTTTTCATAGGACATTGAATTCTCTTCAGTGGCACTGGCAACAACTGAATATTTCTTCTAGTGGCACTGGCCACAACTAAACATTTTTCCTAGTGGAACTGGCCACAACTGAGCACACATTTCCCATATGTCATAGGACTTTAAAACAGAGCACACAGGGGCTCATTACTACCACAACCCACTCCAGGGGGTAACTGCCTTTCAGACACTGGCCACCATGTTTTAAATAACTAGGGCCCTTACAGAACCTGTAGTGCTGAATTGGTTACTCCACATGGGGTGGCTGCCCACCCCACTGCTTCCAAATTCATATCCAGCCATTCTTTCAGAGTTAACCCTTAAAACTTCTTGAAAACACTTAGGTAAATGCATTTTTGAATGAACGTTCATATCCAGCATTTAAGAAACACTACTCTGGGAGTGTAAGAAACTAAAGTCCTGAACAATATGAATCAGTCTTTCTCTGGACCCCACAATTGCCAGCCAACTTTAAACTGAGAAATGTCTCATTTTCAGAAAAGAACTGGCGTACCTTCCCCTCTGTCAGAGAAACACCAAAGCACAGGTACTTTCTTCAGGAAGCACAAAGTCAGAATTATTCACAGTTAGAACAGTACAGGCAGCTTCAAAATGTCCAGGATCAAATAGGGGATTGTCCCTAGGATCATTCTCTAGTAGTCCTTTTCATCCCTCTGGAGATGAAAATCAGGAGATCCTGCTGTAGATAATGGTTGCCACCACATCTCTTGGCAGGTTGGAGTATTTCAGGACTAGGGAAAGAAAATACGCTCTTCTCTCAGATCCCACACTGTAGCTCCACTCCTCACACTTCAAACTTCTACATCCAACTGACTCACTGAACACTGCCCACCCAAGATTCTAAATCTCCCCCCTCTGCCAACTGTGGCTTATGATGCTGCGAGAGTTCTAAAATGACCTCAACTCTCTCATCTCAGCTGAAGCTAAGTAAACAAGAGAGTGAGAAGATGAAAACATTTAACTAGGTAATCATCAGCTGTCTTTCCCTACCTGGGATTGACACTGATGGGATTCTAGTAACCCCAGGGGATTGGGTGGTTACACTTACCTCTGCCAGGCAAATGACTTTCACCAGTCATATCTCCACCCAGCACTGGGCCATCCTACTTTCCTGTATTACCTCTAGAGAGGGGTGATCAGGCCCTCCACTAATATATGCCAGGCACAGGCAGGCACCTCTAAAGGAGCAGAGGCCAGCTGATAAAACTTCAGTCCCTATTCTACATTCTATCTATGGATTCTCAGTGCCTGCAAGAAAACTGCTTTAAGCATGCCCTAATAGACCAGGACTAAAAGCCCCTACTGCAGATCAGGACCCCATCCTGTCTATCCCCCTAGCCCTCTAGGAACAACTATCTGACCTATGATGCCTACTGGGGAACCTATCCCCCAAACTTCCCAGGGTACCTGTGAACAAAACAAAAGAACATGCATTACATTTCCCTAAATTACCCCACAATCTCACACCTGTGAAGAAAAATATGTTAACACCCTGTTAACCATAAACAATCCTAAAAACACTAAGAAAAGGGAAACTCAGTTGAGCTCCAACATCCTCTTCTGTTCTCCTTTTGTTCCTCTGGAACACCTGCAGAAGTTCACCAGGTGTACATAGTTCAGTGCTTGTGGTACTTATAGCTGGATGAGATACAATCAGTGCTTGTGATACATTTGAACTGAATGAGATATAGTTAATGTTTATGCACTTGATCTTTGGCCTTTCTCTGTATTCCATCTTTTGTGGGATGCTGTATAGGTGTAGGATAGAGGCCCCAGCACAAGATGAGACAAGAGTGCCAGAGAAAAAGAAGGAGGTAGGGGAGGATGGAGGGTGAGCTTGACTCATTCAAAACAGATTGAGCAGAAGCCCGGAGGTTTTGATGCAGATGGGGAGGAGCTATTCCCCCTGCTGAACCACAGACATCCTGCCTTCCGGTTCACTGGAGGGTACATAGTTTAGTGCTTGTGGGACATATGAGCTGGATGAGATAGTCAGTGCTTAAGATATGTATGAACTGAATGAGATATAGTTAACATTTATGCACTTGATCATTGGCATGTCTTTATATCCCACCTCTTGTGGGATGCTAGTAGGTGTAGGATTGAGGCCCCAAAAGGAAAGTGTATTAATGTTGTGATTGCCTCCTCAAACTCTGGAGAGTGTGGCCAGTAGCACACAGGAGAGGAAATAAACCCTTAGGGGGAAACCTCTTAGGACCCATGGCTGCTGACCTGCCCATCCTCTGGGCATACTAGGAGAAGAATAATCCTAAGTGAGCAACAGTGATAAAGTGGATCAATCTGCAGTGGTCCAAGGTAGATGGCTGATCCTTGAGTACGATGATGGAAGACGTCCATTCTGGAAGACATAGGTTGTGACAGCTAAAGATAAGATGTCCAGCTCAGATAGAGGACCAGATGGAAAGTTGGTGATTTCATGTTCAGGACAGTGGCAGGTGAAGAAGGTGTGGAATGTACATATGTAGACAGCCTGGTGGGAGACAAGGTGTGTTGAGCAAGAGCACAGCCCCCACGCAGGGTAAGTGTGAGCATATGGCTGGACTTCAGGTGGTCTGCCAGTGTGTAGTGTCCAGGTATAGGAGGCAATCCCCACATAAGTCAGTCAAGGTGAGATGGAATGCAGTAAGCAAGCAGCCAGGCCCCCCCTTGTGGGGTGGAGCAGGTGAGAAATGCAGATCCTACGTGATCCATCATAGCATAGTTCTAGTAGAGAAGGTGAGACCCCCATGAGGGTCTGCCGTGGTGGAACTGAATGCATTGAGCACAGAGCAAGGCCCCCCTTGGGGTGAAGCAGGAATGTGGTGAGTAGGTAGCCAAGCCTCCATGCAGGGTGAAGCAGGAATGCACTGAGCATGCATCCAGGTCCTCTTGCGGGTGAAACAGGAATGCATTGAGCAGATAGCCAGGCCCCCTGTGGGGTGAAGCAGAGACAAACAGCCAGGCCCCCATGCAGGGCAAAGTGGGAATGCATTGAGCAAGCAGCCAGGCCCCTTTATGGAGCAAAGCCACAACACAGCTTCCGGAAAGGTCACAGCATCACCACAGCCCTTCTTGAGTTCACTGGAGCTTTGCACAAATCCCTTGGCAATGGCCTTCTCACAGGGGCCATTTTCATCGACCTTTCCAAGGCCTTCGATGCAGTACACCATGGACTACTAATACACCAACTACTGAATGCCAGGTTATCACCTGGCTCTTCTCTCTGGTTTAAAAGCTACTTAGAAAACCAATCGCAGAGAATAAAAATTGCGGACGCTCTTTCTGACACTCTGCCTGTTCGCTCGGGTGTCCCACAGGGATCCATACTGGGCCCCCTCCTTTTTAGCCTTTTCTTAAACTCCCTCCCTTACCACTGCTCTGAGCAGATCGTACTATATGCCGATGATGCTGTTGTATTCTCCACTCACAAAGATCCTGCAGCGCTTCAACACAAACTTCAACTTGGTTTCAGGTCTGTAGAGACATGGTTTCTTAATCATAAACTGGTCCTCAATGACAAGAAAACCAAATCTATACTCTTCTGCAGCTCTCATAACCCACACAAGCTACACCACTTGGCTATCTCCACCACCCAGGAGAACACTCTAGATCAGGTGGGGTCCTTCAAATACTTAAGGATACAGCTTGACCCTAATCTCTCTTACGGACTTCATGTAGATAATGTAGCTAGAGCTGCTAATACACGGCTTGGTCTTCTCTACAAACACAGACCACACCTCATGCCAGAAGCTTTGATGTTTGCAGTCCTGAGCTCTGTGATCTCTGTAATAGACTATGGTCTCATCATTTATGGCTTGGCCACAACCACAACCCTTAGACGCCTCTCAACTGCCTTAAATAAGGCATGTTGGCTCATCACTCGTGCTCACCGTCTCACCCACACATGTGACCTGTACACTCAGACCAGCTGGCTCCAACTATCAAACCACATAAAGTTTCTCACCTGCTCCATGGCGAAAACAATCTACCTTGGCCTTGCACCTTCTGGGGTCTCAACTCTGTTACAACACTGAATTAACAAATGGTGCCTTAGGAGATCCATGCTACAGCTACTGAAAGTCCTCCACTGTCACACTTCACAGGAACAATGCTCTTTTGCTTATCGAGCGCCACTCTGGTTCAATGGCCTCAGCCCAACCATCTCCTCTGCCCCAACAACTGGTATGTTTAAAACTAGGCTCCGGGACTATCTCACTATCAACAGCTCCTGTGACTGCCCAACTTAATCTTGTTTCTCCACTTCTCTTCCTGCTCTAGTGGCCCCCCCCCACTGGATTCTACCCTCACATCTTGGTATACCCAATGCTGCACATTTGACCCTCTCCCCACCCTTCCTACATTCTCCCCCCCTCCCTCTCCCTATGACTCTGGCACTTCTTATCTGTTGTCTGTTTTCTCTGACAAATGCCACTGGCTGCCTTGCTACAATGCTAGCCTTGAATTGTATTAATCTGTACTCTGTTTGCAATGTCTGCATTGTTGTAATGTCTGTCTTGATGTCCCCCATAATTTGTATTTCTCTGATGTGGAACCTTTGTAAAAGAGCCAAGGCTCAAAGGTACTTGTAATCCTAGACTTAAATAAAAATAAAATGTGTTAAGCAGGCAGCTGGGCCCCCTTTATGAGGCAAAGCAGAGATAAACAGCCAAGTTGCCATGTGGGATGAAGCATGAATGGCAGGACCCCATGTGGTCCACCAACTCAGTAGGGCTGAAGGCCCAAGAATGACAGATCCAGTAACATCGGAAGCAGATAAAGATACCTCTGGGTGCAATGCAGGGATGTAGGTTAACTAGGCAGATCATCCCTGATGGACAGCATTTAGTAGTCTAATGTCCCAGTGGACTATCCCAGGAAGAGTGAGCAGTAGTAAAGCATTTTCCCTTGAGAGAGAGAGCAGCGGAGGTAGCCATGGGCAAACTGCCAGGCTCATTGAAGAAGTTCCTTAAGGTGAATACCATATCGGTGGGCTGAGTCAGAACTGACAGCAGGGAGAAGGGAAAATGTACCAAGCCAGAGTTTCCAAGAATGTAGCAGGGCTTAGAGCTGATCACCAATGGCAGAGCTTCAGGATGGAGGAGGCAGTCTGAAAATGTGGAGATGGCAGCCCAAATGGTGGAGCTGGGGGTGCAGTCAGAGCGGAGGAGGAAACCTAGCAAACTGAACTGCAAGAAGATGGCACGGTGCAGAGTGACTGCTCAGAGAGGAAGAAAGCCCCAAAATGAGCAGAGACAGGACAATGAGAGAGCACAGGAACAGCAGGAACAAATGGGGGGGCAGGGAGCCAAGGGGGAGGCAAATGAGCAAGACTGCAAAGGGACGAAAACATGAGTGGGAGAGTGGGGAAGGAGCCAGGAAGAGCAGCAATGTGAGGAAAGGGAAAGAGAAGAGCATAGGAGACAACAGGAATAAGGAGGAAAACAGAAAGAAGCAGCCACAGGACCATGCAGCAACATGACAAATGAGTCTGACTTGCTCTAACAGAATGAGTGGAAGCCTGGAGGTTTTGAAGCAGATGGGGGAGGAGCTATTCCCCCCACTGAGCCACAGGTCATCCAAAAGGAAACACAAAAACACATTCTGCATTCCACATAGTGCCTAAACCTCCACCGAAACAATAAAGAACCCCTCCAAAATATTTTTGTATAAAAGTACAGAAGTAAAACAATGGAAAGTAGGCATTTATACAATACATTTGGGGATGGAATGCCCTACAATGCCCCACCTAGTGACAAAATCACTGTTGCCCATAGGCATCGTCCATTAGAGAATCTCTCCTAGGCCGAAGCCTACTGAAGAACAGTTCTTGGATAGGACAGAGCCTGTTTAGCACTGCAATCCATTAGGAGAATCTCTGATGAAAGAAATTAGGATTCTGAGGACAGTCTTCAACTGTAGGATGTGTTGTACAAAGTCAATAAAGTCAAATAAAGAAAAGTTTTCTTACCAGCCCCTTGAAGAACGAAACAAAGGGTCACCTTACATCTACGAGCTGAGGACCCTCTCCCTTCAGACCAGATGGCATCTTTGGATACTGCTGGATTGATGTCCTCTGAAAAACAAAAAAAGAAACAGGAAAACTGCTGTGTTGATGTCATCTGGAAACCAAACGAAGAAACAGAAAAATTGAAGGAATGATGTCATCTGGAAGGCCAGATGATGGAACAGGAAAACTGCTGGGCTGACAAATTTGAATACACCTGAAGAATCCTGGAACACCAGAAGAGCTGCATCTTCCTTCAGGGATTCTGCTGCTTTGGATGACAGACACTGGTCTGCCACTGTTTGCTTCCTTTTAGGTATGCTGGGAATATTCACAGAGAGTGGCACCATTAAGGGTAGTACCACTCAGGGTGTGGGGAAAGGACTGTGATCTTGTCTGGGCATTCAAAGCTGATGTGAAATGTCTCATTACCAGCCCCATCCATGATTCACACAGTGTCCATAAACAGAGTCCTGCCCAGTCTCCTGAATTTAAAATGGTCACTTATGACTTTGTCCCTTGCACATTTTGCTGCACCACAGTACAAATTCTTGCTTGCCTCTTCTAACAACCAGGATTTCCTGTTCTGTTTGATTTCCTCTCAGACTCTGCAAGGAAACATAGGAAAGCACTTCCTATATATGGTATCAACCCTCCTACATATCAGTCTCTCCTTGCGATTCTTCACTAGTCTTCAATCCATGGCCCGGCTTGGAGGTGGCCAGTTCTGGTTGAGTTAGTGTTGCATACTTAAAGAACAAAATAACTTGTCCCCTACCATTGCACTGAGCAGGTTCTAGAGCCTTCTTCAACTGCCTCCAGCACCTCTGAGGCAAGAGCTTGAGGCAACTCATTGGAGCCCTCAACATAAAATTACATTTCTCCATCCTCCTCTGCCTCACTCACTATCTGTACCCAAGAGTGAGCAAATGTCCTCACCCCTGAGACAGTCCATTCTTCACTGGGTGTGGAGGTAGACACCTCCAAGTTCAGTTTATCTTGCATATCATCCTCCCCCACTAGTCTAGGACTCAGACCCTGGTTCCACGGTCCATTGATCCCTCCATTGCACTGTCCACCTGGGACACAGGCATGGAAACCTCTCTCTGTTCCTGCCCCTGTAATGGATCAACATTAGCTTTGCTTTCTCCTTCTGTAACACACTGAAACACTTTCTCCAACAGGTTGAACCTGGTGCTGTGTGCTGCTGATGCTGCTGCAGGCAGAGTACCCCACTCAGGTCGACATGGGAGCCAATCAAATTCTTGATTCCCTCTCTGGCACTGCACCCCTGCTCATTCCATCCTTCGCAAGGCAGTCCAAACAATGGAGTACGAGAAACACTTCTCTTCCAACCTTTAGGCACAATGCACAGTCTCACTGGATAACTAGAGATTGCTACATCTGGAGGCAATCCTTCACCATAGAAAGGTCTCTCTATTTCTCTTAGTGCTGCCACCTCCTTTGTGATCATAGCTCAGGCATGATCCAGATATCAGGAGTTCCTGAAGCCATGTCTGAAAGCAAACACACACAAACTTGTTGTTACTGAATTGCTCCCTAGTCTTTCTGTCTCCCAAAATGGCTCCCTGCTGCTGTGTTTACATTGCTGACCCCATCCTGTAGTGGTGGTTTTGACTTTTTCTCATGCATCATACTTCGTTCACTTACTAAAACTATGTTTCTGACCTTTTCTGACTACTGAATTTACTTAAAACTGCAATTGATTGCTTTTGCTCTGCTCATACTTTTCAGCACATTCATATGATTTTTAACTTGACTTTGTGACCAGCATCAATTCAGGAACACTATTTACACATGCTTAAAGTCACTGGTAAGCCCCACAGTCTTTCTTTGCACAGGATTGCCTGTTTGCTGCGTTCTCATTATACAATTCACAGTTCCTTTTTTGCTTAGAAATATTTACTATTACCTGACTTCATAGACATTGTCAGCAGATAAGGGCCTATGACCTACCTAGTCTGCCCAATTGAGATTGTAAGTTCACTTTATGTTTTCCTAGAAGTCAGTTTCCCCTTGCCTCCAGATTTTCCTTATGTCTATCTCAGGCATTCTTAAATCCTGTGATTGTTTCAGCCCCCACCATTTTCTCTAGCAGAGTGTTCCACTTGTCCACCACCTGTTCTGTGAAGAAATTCTTCCTCAGATTTCCTCTGAATCACCCTCCCTCCAGTTGTTGCTGAAACCATTATCACTGCTCACAGTCTATGCTCAGAATTGTTGTTTGCTGCACTTGTCCTAACAATGCACAGTCCTTCTTTGGAAAAAATCACACTGCTTGCATACAGATTCAGCTGGCTTGATAATCACACAATTTTTCTGCACAGTTAACTTGTTTACTCACTGAATTCAGTAGCTGACTTCCTCCTATGGAAATATTCGGCCTGGTGTTGATCCTAGGAAGGCCTCTGGGATGAAACGGGCTAGCAGTCCCGCTGATCACAGTCACAAATGCCTCAATCACTCTCCAGTCAGTTGGACAATGGGTTGAGTTACAAATTACACAGCAATAGTCTGTTTACTACAGTTTAAAATGCTCACAAGCCTCTTGATGGTTGATCCTGGTCTGACCAGCTTGCACACCACTCTCTCTCTCTCTCCTCCTCTAGCACTCAGCTGCTCACAGAAGCTGGCCTGGGGCAGGACTGGATGCAGTCACACCAATCACTCTACCCCCATGCAAATAAGCCTCTCTCTCTATATATATATCTCTTTCCTCCTCACTTGCTCCTCCTTCATGGCAATCATCCAGCAGGAGCTATTTCAAACTGCAAACTAACTTTTTTCTCTGCTACAATTTCAGTGGCGGGAGTGCCATTTTGACCATTTTTACCATAGTTTCTTGACAATTTCTTTAGTGAATCCCCCAATTTGCACACAAAGCACATGAAACTTTCAGGGCACATATATGAGTTAGTTCCTTAAAGTCCACACTACTTCTGGCATTTGAAAACTGCAATTTATAAGTTCTGAAAGCACTTTCTGCTCCAGAAACTAGGACACACACTTCAGGGCTTTACTGTCCATTGCAAGTTGACAACACACAAGCAGCACTGTATTCTTTACTGTTCCAGAAGGCACACAAGGATCCCAATTTTCCGGACAAAATCCTCATGTCCAAAGCTTCCTTTCTGTTTGGGCTACACCGCTGCCAGACATATAAGATACTAGACATACCCTCAGAAAAAAAATCTCTGGTTTTCTCCCCTAATTAAACATCAGATGAGCCTACATTTTTTTGCAGCACTCCCACAATTTAAACATCCCAGATGGGCCCATATTTTTTGTACCCCCCCACTACTTTACACAGTTAGCTGCTCCCTGGTACCATGAACTAGGCACAAACTACTTTGGAAATATTACCATCCTTAGATTTGGAAATGTATACCATTCTCATTACTTCTAGAGGTCAAAAAGGTGTGGGGGTGTACAAAAGCAAAACGTCTGACCAAACCCAGGTCCCGAGGAGAGTGGAAGCAAAAACATAAAAGTCCAAACCAGAGTTGGGGTTCTAGAGTGTGACTTTATTCCAAAAGGCGTTTTCTAAAGTAAGGATGAACCCTCAAGGTTTACACATCATGGCACAAGACAACAGAATGACTGTATCTGAAAGAAACTCTATGTATTCCCATTTTTCATAGGACATTGAATTATCTTCAGTGGCACTGGACACAACTGAGCATTTCTTCTAGTGGCACTGACCACAACAGAACATTTATTCTAGTGGCGTTGGCCACAACTGAACATTTCTTCTAGTGGCACTGGCCACAACTGAGCACATATTTTCCATATGGCATAGGACTTTAAAACTTCATCAAGTGGCAACTGGCCACAATGGAACACACAGGGGCTCATTACTAGAACAACCCACTCCAGTGGGTAACTTCCTTTCAGACATTGGACACCATGTCTAAATAAGTAGGTGCCCATACAGAACCTATACTGCTGATTTGGTTACTCCAGATGGGGGGCTGCCCACCCTTTGCTTCCAAATTCATACCTAGCCATTCTTTCAGTTACACCATAAAACTTCTTGAAAACAGTTAGGTAAATGCATTTTTTAATGAATGTAATCTGTTACAATTTATGACTAGTCAAGTACAATTTGTTGATTAGCAAAAGCCATTGTAATATACTACAGATAAAAATATAAAACATATGCATTCAAATGCCTTCCATTACATTCAAATAAAATAAAATTCCGAACATCTGGATACAATTTCATAAACAACATAATATAAAGTAGCAATTTTCTCTGGTTCATTTTATATTATTCAGAAGGACACTTAGTTTGACCACACCTAGGAGACTGATGATGCCTAGCAAAATTAAAACAGTAAACAGTACCTTACAGTGCTGGCACCCACCATAGGCCTGGAGAATGTATCTTCCAGATTGAACTTATACAGCCATAGAGAATGGCAACATCATCAATGCCCTTGCAAATCATGTGTTCCAGTCTAGAACCAAAGCTGATCATAACTTGGTTTTCACTGGGATAGGCAGGCCCCCTGTGCCACACAGAGGTGGTAATTATGATGGTTTATTGCTCCAAAAGGGAGCAATCCTCGATATTTATGCTAGGTGCAATGGAGTAGCCAAACTTTAATGTCAGAATCAAAATAAAACCTTTTCTCAAAAAGAAAAAATGAAATATTTAGTTGCTACTGTTATAACAATTGTATATAAAAAATGCACTAATGTTTTTCTTATAGGTATTTCACTTACAGATATTGCACCAGCAACTTCAAGGAAGCACTGCTGCTCAAGTTTTGGATGCTATGAATGCAACAAACTTTATGTGCAAAAATAGACTGGATTATAAACAGGTGGCATTAATTAATTGTTATTATTCAATTGATCAGTGTGTGCTTGTTACAGTGAGGTTATCTGAACACAACCTCACAATGTCAAATCCAAATATACAGATGACTGACTGCATGACAGACATAATAACAAGCCACAGCTTCTCTTACCAAGTGAGTTTGAAGCCCTGCAATTGTAGCACAGAAGCAAAGACTTAATTTCATATAAAAACCTTATTTACTTATATTGTGTGGGGGGGGGAGGCACACATTTGTGTCTCGGCTAAAACATTTCATAGTTTGGCAAAGAACAAGTGTCAGAACAACCCCTTTATAATGTGGGAATATCTCTTTTATAGCATCAGTTTTACAGTTTTTTTTTATGAGGAGGAAACACACCACATACGACTGCACTGCATCATGGGTATGCAAATATCCGATTGCCTGGTGTTGCATAATACACTACAGTGATAAAAGACAATTGATTATTTGCATACCCATGATGCAGTGCTTTCACATGTGAAGTGTTTCCTCAAAAAAAAAGTAAAACTCTAGAACTGATACTATAAAATAGATGTCCCTACATATAAAATGGATGTTCCAACACTTGTTCTCCACCTAATAACCATCTGCATGAGCTCATTTGTGTCCCCACAATATTGATAAATAACAGCCATTGTATAATAGCAATAATGCACTCTAAAGTGCCATAACCTCGTGCCTAACCACCCCAGGCATAAGGTTATCCTTGCACAACCGACACCCTGTCATGCATAATTGCTTAAATGAGGACTAGTCTATTTATTTTAACCTGTATATCAGCTTTTTTTACATATTTAAAAAATATTGTTGAAGTATGACAACTTGTTAACTTGTCTCATAGAATGTAAATTGATTACTGTCACTATAAATGACTATTTAAGGAGTCATCACAGGAGGAGCTAACATGCTTTAAAAAAGCACTAGTTGTGCAAAACATGTCAGCAGTTTAGCTCTCTGAGTGACAAGCTGTTTGTTACTTAGAATTTGTGAGTGATTTATCCTGATTGTGGAGCCATTTTATACATGTGTGCCTTAATAAAGCTCCCTTTTCACTGTTTAAGGACATTCTTGTGATACTTGACAACAAAGGATATAAGTTCAATCTGGAAGATACATTTTCCAGGCCTATGGTGTGTGCCAGCACTGCAAGGTACTGTTTATCATTTTCTATTATGGTTAAGTAAAGATATTACATCACAATTTAGATTCTTGCATTGGAAATAATTCCATACCGCATTTAATATATGACTAAGTGTATTACTGAGTTTAATCAACGTTGCCTACCATCATTGTACTTGTCCCTCAATCTTCTGGTAACCATTGCCTATGCTTACTTTGATGTTCAAATGTTGATCTTAATTGAACATATGAAAATGCCAGCAGAAACAGGCCTCACGATCTATTGAGTCTGCCCAATTGTGCAGCTAGCCCCTCAATTTGCAGCTGCCCCACCCTACTTCATAATTCAGCATTATCAATATGTTTGTTACCTATTTCTGTATCCTTGCTAAATGCTGATGTGGAACTATAGACTTAATTTTTTTTTTTTGCTATGCAAAACTGCCATGGCTTCTCTTGTAGTCTCCTGGCACGTGTTTGAAAATAGGCATTGTATTGTCTAGCTCATCTATCTGGTAAACAAACAGTAAATATATAATCAGTTTTGCATCCTAAAAAAAAGTTATACATAGGAGGTCGATCGGAGAACTGGGGAAGGGAGGATAGACCACTAGACTGTCAGGGAGATGTAGCAGTTTGAACTGACATAAACATATTACCATTTGAAGTCCTTACTGTTTGAACAGTAACATTTGAACTGTAAAGAACTTTGAAAAGTTATTTTCTGATCAACTGATCCTTACAAAGTGAGTAACTGGCAACATGAATCTTGCACACAACACACATACTTCACTTCTCAATTTTTTAAAAATAATGCTGCTAAAGGTAAAAAAAAAATAAGATGGCAGAAGCACCAACAGGTATTTCTCTGAGCACACCCTTAACATTTAACATTCTGAACAATTTTTCAATAATCTGCTTGTCTGGCGGCTATCACGAAATTCATTATAATTCAAAAATGGTGAAATTTATTTTCACCAAATTATCTAAAAGCATGCTTTTGGCATTGCCCTACCATCCCTGAAAATTTCAGATAAAAAATGTATTCTGTCTGAGCTGTAGATGACAGCAAAACATACCATGTTAATCAATGGGGAAGGGGGAAGTTTTTTTGTTAGTTTTTACCATTTAACATTTCAAACCTCCTACAAAATACCATCACAAAACTTTCACATCTTGAGACACTGGCAGGCATTTGGGTTATTTCAACAAAAAATGCCGAAGTTATTAAGGTACAAAACGTTGAATTTAACATAGAACTGTCTATGCCACCCTACTTATAGAGGTGTTATTGCACCCCTATAATACATATTATCTGCAAAAAATGACATTAATGCACCATTAGGGTTAATGTGATAAAAGTAGGGAAATTATACATTTTTAAAAAATAAGGATATTCTCTGCAAAAAATTACTTTAATGCACCATTAGGATTAAAACATCAAAACAAGGGAAATGTGACCATAGGGTTTGCAAGCTTAACCCCCACCCCCACCGTGTATGCAAGAACATGCATGAGGGATGTGCCTTAAGGTTGTGAACCCAAATTCTCACCCCATTCTCCTACACTGTACCTGATATTTCTTACTTACTCATGGAATGGGGTGAGTATTAGGGTTTACAACCCCAAGGTACAACCCTCAGGCCTATTTCTGTATGCAGGGTGGGGGTGGGGTGTTTGGTTTGGGAACCCTAAGGTCCCTTTTTCCTACTTTTGATGCTTTAATCCTAATGTTACATAAAAGTACTTATTTGCAGAGAATGTTCTTACTTTTTAAGAAAGTATAATTTCCCAATTTATCATACTAACTCTAATGATGCATTAATGTAGCTTTTTGCTTTCCTTACTTCTGAATGTCCTTACTTTTTGAGGAAGTGTAATCATAGCCTTATTGCCTTGTGGGAGTGCAGGGCCCTCCAGGCCCTGGTCTCCCTACAATCCATAATTTTTCAGAGATTGTAACTGTATCTTTATTTTCATGTGGGTGCACAGGGCCCTTTGGGTCTTGAGCAGCCAGCACTCCATAATACTCTATGTAGTTGCTTGTGGGAGCACAGGGCCTCTGAGCGCAGCCCTGTGCTCCCATCAGTCCATAATGGTACACCTATTTCCATGTGGGAGTGCAGGGCACTCTCATCAATGCATAATTTCTGAGCTACTCAAACACCTGATATTTACATGTTATCCTATGGAGAACACAGGGAAATCTCAGACCTGTGTAATGCAACACCAAATTAAAATATTTTCATGAAACCAGCAAAAGGCACATTGGTGGGTGAAGCCCTTTGTACACTATAAATTTTGGAACACAATTTCAAAACCCTTTTTCACAGTTGAGTGACAAAAAACAAAAACAAAAGGTAAACTTCCCATTATAATGTTATCCTATGAGAAATTAGCCAAAATGTAACCCTACAGAACTGCACAGCCAAGTAATTTACTTTTACCAAACCAGCAAAAGGCACAACTGTGGGGCAGGCCCTTTGTTCCCTGAAAATGTCAGCACAAAATTCCAAACTGTTTCTTTTCTATAAAGTGACAAAGAAACAGCTACACAAAATATGTTTTTTGCAAATTGTGAAAAAGAACCCTTTACCAAGCTTCCTTTTCCACAATTTGCAGTAAAATATTTTTGTTTTTGCAAATAGCAAAAAAGGATCATGTTTTGTGGAAAAACAGAATCTTTTGACAAACTGCAGAAAAGGATCCTGTTTCACAGCAAAAGATTTCCACGATTTGAGGTAAAGGATTTTCTATAGATAACATGGATAAATTAAAGACATTTCTGAACTTAAAAAAATGACCTAGAATCTGATTCATTGGACCCCAATTAGGTAAATGCAACTGCTAGTGTTTACCAAAGCTTTTATGATTTTTAAAATTTAAGCCTGTTTGCCTCACTAACCAAAAACAAGATGGTGGCAACACAAACTAGGATTCCTGATTTGTGGAACATGATTTTATGTTTGCAAACTAGGATTCTGCATTTGCAATCAAGAATCCATATTTTGAGCCTGACATCTAACTTTCCCCTTTGGAAATAATGGTAAACTTTAAAATGCCATAACATTTGAATGGATGAATATTTTTTTGCACAAAACCTTCAAAATGCACCACAGTGACTCAAGACCTATATAGCCTAAAAATTTAAGATCAAAAGTCCACACAGTTTTTGTGCAATGTAGAGACAAAAAATTGACAAAAAGTGATGATTTACACATTTTGTGACACTCCTTATCTCCGCACACCTACATCAAACCAGAATGAAATCACATCAAGTGATCTTTGATCCCTGATGGGGCAATCCAAATTATATGCAAATTGTGTCAGTGGTTGTAAAGTTATTAAGTCCCAGATTTTCAGTTTAACATAGAAGTGTAAATTTAATCCTAATATATGGGTGCTACAGTGTCCTTATAATATCATTAATCTGAATGCATAGAACTGGAAATGGCCTGAAAGATACTAGTTAAGACACACACCATTAATATTAAACTAGTCCCTATAATATCATTAATTTAAATGAATAGAACTGGAAATGGCCTGAAATATACTAGTTAAGACACACACCATTAATATTAAACTACCAGAGTACAAAGTATAAGAAACCTTGAATATGCATAACATGAATGGAAATGTGAATACGCCACCTTGGTAGAAACTTATACAGAGTTTTATGCCAATGTCATGAGGATCAATCTGTTTAATACCGATGGTCTACAACTTAGGCATGGGGAGTAGGCATGATACAGTACAGCCTAAGACAACAGTGTGATTCAGTATTAAAGCATTATCTTTGGAAATGTTCAATTACTTAAAAGACATTGATTTGATTACAGAAACCTCAAAGAAGAGGACTATGTATTGTATATAACTTTGAAAAAAGCTAGACTCGCACATTGTTAAGGTATACAATATTAAGCATGGGAGAACCAGAAGAGTTCTGAATTTGCAATATTTATGTTTTTGTAAAAAAAAAAATTGTACATTAATAAAAAAATTGGTAATTATTATTTTTAGAAAAGGAGTCCTCTGAAAAAAACACTATTAGGGCGAAACGGGACTGATGTAAAATAAAGTACTCAATACAGGAATATTCTGTGGTGGGCATTTTGTATTCCTTTTGTTTAAAAAAAAGAGATTGAGTTAACCCCTTCCCATTGGACTAGTTTGATTGAAAGGGGATTGCTTTCCAGGATCCAAGAAGAATCAACTGCAGTTCCCTATGGCACACAGGAAATTTTAATTTAAACAAGAGTGCCGCCTGGTCCACTATGACAGGGTGACAAGGATAGGCTGGACATGAGTCCAAAGAAGGGTGACCAGGATTATCCAGGGGATGCAGGGAAGGCCATATGTGGAAAGGCTGGAGGGGTTTGGTCTGTATATGCTAGAATTGATACGAGAAAGGGGGGATATGGTGGAGACCTTCAAATATGTGAAGGGAATAAATAAGGTAAAGGGGACAGCATCTTACGACTAAGTGAAAACAAAACCACCAGAAGTAATGCATTCAAGCTGGAAGGGGCAGATTTCGGGGGAATGTAATGGGGTGTTACTTCTCACAAAGTGTTGTGGATCCATGGAACAGGTTGCTAAAATGGGTAGTGGAGGTAGATATGGTGGGCAAATTAAAGAGAGCATGGGATAACTAGATGGTTTAGGACAGGTAGGAGTAAGAGGGAAAGGGAGTGGGAGGTAAAAAGGCAGGAGGGGTGGGCTGTCTTTTTCAGGCAGACTGAATGAGCCAAATGGCCTTTTTCTACCAGCAGGATTCTATGGCAGTAAGGAGGGCTGTGGGGATACTGGGATGCATAGGGAGAGGCATAACCAGTATAAAACAAAAAGTTGTCATCCCTTTGTACCGACAAATGGTGAGACTCCATCTGGAATACTGCATGCAGTTCTGGACACCACATCTCCACAAGGACAGACAAGAAGGAGACAGTCCAGAGGAGGACAACTAAAATGTTGCAGGGTCTGCACCAGAAACCATACAAAGAGAGACTAAAGAAGCTTAATATGTATACCCTTGAGGAAAGGAGGGAGAGTGGGAGACATGATAGAAACTTTTAAGTACCTCAAGGGAATCAGCAAAGTCCAAGAGGGTACCATCTTTCAGAAAAAAAGATGTGCAAGAATAAGGGGGCACAATTTGAAGACAGAGGGGGATGGCTCAGGGGTAACAAGAGGAAGTATTTTTTTACAGAGAGAGTATCGGATGCATGTAATGGCCACCCTGAGGAGATAGTTGGGTCACAAACAGTGGGGGAATTCAAAAATGCTTGGGACAGACACAAGGCAACTATAGTGGGGGGGAGGAAAAAGTAGGCTGTTGGTTAACTAGGATCTGTAGGTTATTCAATAGGTAGGGAAATGGGTAGAATAGGTGGGCCTAGTGGTCATTATCTGCCATCAAAGTCTATGTTTCTACGATTCTATGAATAACAACAAGTGAACAATGAAAGCTGAACAACCCATTACGTTCGAATTAAAGTTTACGGATTGACAAAAGTCTTTTCATACAAAAACAAAATAATTCACCAGAATTAAAACAACAATATATAACAAATAAGTTCTAGTAGTAAGACCACTCTCCATAAAGATTTCCACAAAGGGCATAAAAGTCACACTCCTAGATTATCATAAAATATATTCATGTTACACAGTACAAGTCAGATATACAAATAGATTAAATGATAAGGGACTGAGTATTACGAGGCTATAATAGCATCGAGAGGTTTTGGGGACATGCAAAGCGCAAGAGGTTCCAATGTGTCTCCAGAACCTTGAGATGCTTATTTAGCCTCGTAATACTCAGTCCCCTATAATTTATCTTTTGTAATATATGGATCTGAGGAGTTTTAAATTTGCCTGCTGGAGTAGTTGTGTCTGTATCGCAGCCTTTTCTTTTGCCATGGTTGCCAGCCATTGCTATTGATGCCACAACACTCGTACACATGTAAAGTGCACAGCGTGTGTTCTGATTGGCTTTATCTGTGCTTTTCACATAATCTTCAAGGGAAAATGGCAGCTTGTTTATGTGAGCGGGCTTGCAAGCTGTCTGATGGTTCGGCATGCGGGAGTTTGACTGGACTGAAGAGAGAGGAGCAATTATTCCTGTGTGGTTTAAGGTAATACACTGGGGAAAGTATTTAAAGGTATTTTCATTTTTTGGCTAGTAGCAAGTCAGCTTCTACTCTATGCGGTGACGGTTACAGTAAATGCTGGCTTTGACTCTACACGAGACAGTTGTGCACTTGGACTTTGGAGTTTTGGTGATAATACTATCGTTCAGATTGCAACAATAGTAGTAACAGCTCTGAACAATAGTATTATCACCAAGAAATGATGGTATTATCCCTTGAGCAAGGGTGGTATTATCAGAACTGAAGTACTGTATTATAGGGAAGTTTTTGTATGGGATAAGATAGTGTTATTATGGCTTATACATATATTACATAGATTATAACTGAGAAAGATAATTTGGGCTTGTCTTAGCCCAACACTAAACATCAATATCCCAACATTTTTGCAAGTACAAGCAAGCTGAATATGATCATGAAAACAGATGACAACTGCAGTGGCGAACATCTGATGATCCTCTCAGTTACTAATAATGGGAGGTAACTTATGGGTCAAATGTTCATAGACATTAATCATTTTTAAAGGAAGGTTTTAGCTTATATTTGCCTAGCTGTGCACATCAAATCCAAAATGTCCCCATTAAACAAGGGAGACCATTGTTATTGTGAAAAAAAAAATAGTTACATTTATGCACCTTTGATAATCCTTTCAGTTAATAATGGTAAGTGGTAACATAAAGTCAAATATTCATAAGAAATTACTTTAATCAAAACAGATTTGAACATAAGAGCTCATAACTTTAAAATGAGCAAGTGAGAAACATGATCATGAAAGAAATAATTATAATAATAATGAGCCTTTAATGGTCCTTTTGGTTAGGAAAAATATGTGCTAACTTGTCAAGTTTCATGACCTACAATCATCTCCTTGCGCCTGGACAATAATCCCCATGTGATACACCCCAGTATCCTACTGGCCTAGCCACAGCCCTCCTGTGTTGAGCAGAGTTATTCATGCTCCCTGCTACAACAATCCCCAGGTCTTTCCCTCCTCAGTGACCCCTAACCACACCTCACCCGAGCCAATATTCCCTCCTCAGGTTCCTCAGCCTGAAGTGCATAACTTTGCACTGCTTTGCATTAAAACCCAATTTCCACCTCGCTGGTCACTCCTGAAGTCTGGTTAGGTCACCCTATAGCCTCTGCCCCCCCTGCATGTCACCCACTACAGCTTCCATCTTGGTGTCATCCACAGACTTATTCTGCTCCCAACCCCATGTGCAAAATATGATATGAACACTTCAAACAACACTCACCCCAGCACAGAGCCCTGTGGCACACCACTGGTCACTGGCTTCAGAAATGATAGTTTTTCCCCCATTACCACTCATTGTACTCTATCCCCAAGACAATTCCTGATCCAGCCAGCCACTGGAGCCCCCGCCCTTATGTGTTCCAGCTTTTCCCCCAGTTGCTCATGAGGGAATGAATCAAAGGACTTGCTGAAATCCAAATATAGAACATCCACTGCATGGCTCTTGTCTAGTTCACTTGTCACCCAGTCATAGTATTCTATTAGGCTGGACTGGCATGAAATCCCCAAGATGAACCCATGCTGCTGCCCATCCTGGAGATCACTGACCTCCAGGAAGGTTACCTGTCTCTCCTTCGAGATAGCTTCCATTAGTTTACCCACTATGGAAGTATGACTGATAGGTCTATAGTTGCCCAGCTCATCCTTTGGGCTGCTCTTGTGGATAGACACCATGAGCCAACCTCCAGTCCTGTGTTACACATTCCATGTTTTGTGTTCTAATTGTTTGTTTCTCCATGAATGACCTTGGCATCTTCTTGTTTCTATTCTTGAGCACCGCCAGTTTAGTTGTATCCATATTTATAATTTAATTTTTTAGTTACACAGTCTGACAAAATGATTCATTTTCCTTTGTAAGTCAAGTAATGATTTAGATAACATGACAGTATCATCAGCATCAGTTAGACAACTCACACTTCCATTGATCACTTTAATGAAAATCAGGGCTACATAATTGTTTAATAATAGAGTTGATATACACACTGAACAGTACAGGTGCTAAAATACAGTACATCCATGTCAGACTCCCAAACAGGGGTGGGCAAAAGTTGAGAATTCTGCTTTTGTGGAACTTCCATGAAATTTCACAGAAATTGCAGAACTTTCACCATTGGAGAAACTGGGATTTTTCTTGGATTTTCACCGAGTCCTGTGGACTTTTTTGTGAACTGTGGAAAAATGCATATAAACTGTGGAATTTATTTTATCCACAGTTTAATGAACTGTCAGTGAATGACTGCCTGCTTGTACAACCATGCAGTCATTCATTGCGCCACTGATAGTAGAGGAGAGGAGTGCTACACCAGTGGCCCGCTCAGGGGCAGGGTGGGGAGGGGAGTGGGGTGGTGGCAGAGGAACTGTCAGGGTGGTGGTTGGGGAGTCCAAAAGACACCAAGGAATTGGGATTATTTTTTTTTTTATAAGGAATCTGGGATGAGGAGGTCCACTAGACACCAGGGAATACTGGGAATAGAGGGGGATGAGTTGGTGGACTGACAGCTGTTTGCTTATGGATTAAGGAATCCAGGATAGGGACAGGGGTCCACTAGACATCAGGGAAATAAAATGTTTCATAAGCCATGATAGGAGGGTGGGAGGGCCACTAGAAACCTTGAGGGTCCAAGGAAGGGATTGAAGGTATTTACTGGGACCCCTGATCAGTGGGGGTGGATTAATGAATTAAACTGCAGTTAGAAAAAGTCTCAGAAATAACCTCTGGCAGTGATCCTTTCTAAAGATTTTTTTCCCACAGTTTAATAAATTAACCTGCAGTTTTTTATATTTTTTCTGTAGTTTTAAGGCAGAATTTCCATGAAAGTTCTGAAAATGATTTCCGAACTTTCGCAGAAGCGAAATTTGCATTTTTGCTGAACTTCCGCGGGCAGAAGTTTTTTTTTGCACATCTCTACTCCCAAATGTGTTTGAGTTATAGAGTTTAAATAACTGATTTGATAATATTGTACCTGCATGCAGATATTTTGATATAATCTAAACAGAACATCCAACAAAAATGAGTCCACGCCCAATACCCACCACTTCTGCTATAACAGTTTATGGCAACTACTATAGAAGGCTGCTTTAAGATCTAAAGGCAGCCACAGAGCTTACCTTTTTTAATACATTTATGAATGCACTGAGATAACATGTACTGTAACAATGTTGTATAGTAGACTGGTTATGTCCAAAGCCACTCTATGATATCCATTAGATGGTTTTCCTGAATCCAGTCCTTTAGTTTTTGTAAAATAATTTTACAAAATATATTTTTTGATGTATCTAGAAGATAAACAGGCCTATAAATGCTAGGGTCAGTCACTTGACCCTTTTTATCACCAGGATATAAAATACTGCCCTTTCAGCTAAAGCATCAGGCAAATTTTCACCTTGAACAAACCTAATAAATATGTCAACATAAAAAGGGGCCCACCAGTCTGGGAATGCTCTGTAAACATCTGCTTAAAATGTGATTGGGTCCTGAGGCCTTGTTGGTCATAACTGAAAGAAATGCTTGTATAATATCCTAAAGAGAAATACTGACTGGCCTAGGAGATAGGTACAATTGTAAGAAGGCATTCTAGCCAGCTCACTGGCACAGCAATTGGATTTCTGCTTGCAACATCAGTGGCCTGGGTTTGGGAATGGATCTGGGTCATCAGAGGGCCAGCCAGGGGGAGAAGGATTGAGTGTCCTTGGACTGCTCTCCTTCTCCGAGGGGAGGGGAGTAGTGTGCTCGGCACAGGAGCAACACCTGGTGGAGGCTGGGTTGTAGCCCTAGGACCGACGCAAGGTCGAGAAACTCTGGGGTGGGACAGATGCTGGCGTCATTGCACATCTCCGCCCCAGCTTAAAGGGATAAAATCCTCAAGCCTACCCCTACATGAAGCCCTATCTCTGGGCTTCAGTTTGTCTCCTAGCCTACACTCTCCCAAATAGATACAGGTATTGTGGTACTGGTCTCCCCTACAGTGCCATGACCCTGTCCCCTGGGGGGTAAGCCAGGGGTAACCGGCAGAGCATGAAAGGTCTTAGTAGGAAGTGGAAGCATCAGAGATGTCATGACCAGGGCAGATAATTCGGCAGTAGGGGAGGGGCCAAAAACAGCAGGGAAAAAAAAGAAGACATTCAACTCATCAAGGATTGCATACCTTTGCTCTACTGTTGAAAAGAAATATAGATTCTTAAAATGAGCCTCTCAAGATTGGAGCACAATATAGGCCTTGCAATTCTAGTGGAATATCATTGACTGTAGCCCAGGTTTACCAGCATCTCGAATGTTTTGGTGTCTTGTTCCAAAACTGCATTTTTTTAATTTGCTCCACATGTTGGTTCAAAACTTCTCTTTCTCAAAGATTTTTTAAATCATTCCTCCTCTTATTTAAAATGATAAGATTTTCTCTCGCCTTTTGTTTTTTGGTATAGTACATCAAACTATTTATTTCCAGTTTTGCGCCCTACACTTACCATTAAACAATGTTTGTTTGATATGTTTCTTTTAATTATTCTAAACAATGGTTTATTGTATTAATTTCAAACTATAATTCCATTACAGCTACATTACCTCTGTCTATAACGGTGATTATTTCAGTTTTTAAAGTAGATACAGGTTCAAAATTAAGTATAATGGAAAACAGTTCAATTACATCATTTTACCATCTTATTCTTTAGTGTTTATTACCTCAGATTTGTTCTCAGCAGTGGGAACCAGATCTAGTTCCCTATTTTGTCTTCAAAAACTGAAGGAAATAAGAAAAAGTGAGTGGGCTGACTCTGAGCAATCCAAAACTTTGAGGTTCAACAATTTTCTTGGGCATCCTGATTAACCTATACCAAATTTAAAAAGAGGGAGGAGGTGCTGTGAGAACTATACTACTTTACTGGGGCTAAATAATTAGAGCTCTGCTACTGGGACATTTAATTTAGAGGAAAACCAAAAAAAAAAGCATTTGTATTGAGGTGAACCTTGGAGTGTTCGGTTTCATAGTCACCCCATTTCATAAGGACATATGCTGAAATGGGTGCAGTATAGGAGAAAGGGGTGAAGTGTGGGCTGAAGAGTCCAAGGCGCACTTTGTTGCTTGTCACTGGCTTCAGGGTGGGGGTGGAATGGCATAAGAATTACAGCCAGTGATCCAAAGGCACACCCCTGATGCCTGTCAGTCTGAACAGGGTGGGATGTTATGGTTAGAAACCCTAATCCTCCAGGTGTTTGTTGGTATTTGCAGTACAAATTTTCAGGATGGCCTTTTTGTGACCCCCCCCCCACTTCATGAAAGCATTTGTGACCTCCTCTTATGAACAGTGGCACTGTGATTTTGTTAATGTCTCTCGAATGTTGAATTCCCACAATGACTGTGCCATTCTGCGCCAGATGTGTGAAAACACAGATCGGGTAGGATGCGAAGAATGACAGCTGTACCATTCATAAGGAGGTGTGAAGAGATGGCAATGTTGAAAATCTGTAGTAAAAATATTAAAAATGTTTGAACTTCCACCTGTAAGTGGAAACTGCCCAATGCATGCACGTAACACATTCATTTAGTGGAATTAGTTCACCAAATTTTCAACATAGCCATTTTGTGACCTCTGCTAATGAACACTGTCATTAAGATTTTTGTAATCTGTCCCAAACATTGATTTCTCACAGCAACCATGCCATTGTGCACCAGTTGTGTAAATGCATATTTTGGGATGGATATGAAAATGACAGCTGTATTGTTCATAAGGAGGTGTGAAAAAATGCCAATGCTGAAAATCTGGAGTGAAAATATTAGAAATGCACGAAATTACTAGGGTGCATGGAAAGTGTGCAATGTATGCTCACAACACAGTCATTTTATGGACTTTTGTCACTAAATTTTCAACCTACTGCAGGCATTTTAGCACCTCTGCTCATGAATAGTGTCACTGTGATCTTCTTAATCTGTCCGAACACTGATTTCACACAGTGACCGTGCTGTTCTGCGCTGGAAGTGTGAAAACACATTTCAGCCAGGATGTGAAAAATGACAGCTGTACTGTTCATAAGGAGATGTGGAAAAATGCCAATGTTGAAAATCTGGAGTGAAAATAATACAAATTTGCAAAGTTACAAGCATCTGTAGAAACTGTGCAATGCACAGTCATGATGCAGTCATTATTTAGAATTGTTTCACCAGATTTGCAACATAGGCTTTTTGAGAGCCCACCTCATGAACAGTGATGCTGTCACTTTGTTAATCACTCCTGAAAGGTGATTCTGCACAGTAACTGCAAAATCACCTTTCAGGATGGAATAATCCAATGACAGTGACTGAATTCATGGGAAGGGGTCCCAAAAACACCATGTTGAAACTTTGGTGCCAAAAGTCAAAACAATGGCTGAGTTATCCACAAACATTGAAAAAACCTAATTTATGCCATTATACAGCTTACTGGCATTTCTTCAGTTCATGGTTGGCTTTGAAGAGTGCAGACGTGTTCCTGGTCCACCAAAGATCATTGTGCCGGGCTCCGGAGGTAAGTAAGGGGTGAGTGTGGGTGAGGGGCATGTGAGGAGGTTGGGTGTGTGATACTTGGACAGCTGGTTCTGATCACTGTATCATTTTTTGTAATATAACAATGTGCTAGGGATTGTCTCTCATGAGAAATGCTGAAACAGCATTTGAGATGACACACACACACACACAAAGGTTTTAGATACAAGATGTTACCTGAAAAGCCATGAGATAATGACAGGCTAGAAGATACCTAGATCAGGGATATCCTGTTCATCTAGCATAATTATAGCTGGCAAGCTGACAGGAAAGAAAATATCCTTTTTATAACATTTGGAGGGAAACCCAAGTTATTACACATGGTGCGAAGTCACAAATGTTTCTTTGATGTCTGTAAAGGACAGTAAGACCCTCTACATCAAAGGGTTATATGAGACACTGAGTTATACTGAGGTCACAGAATCTTAATGCCTTATTAGGACATCCCGTTTCATATACATACTGTATATATATATTTTTTATATCCTGACAAGGAGGAGCAAAGTGACCTCATGCAAAAGGGTGGGTAAAGCCTGCTTTTAAACAGAATTCTGTTTTCCTTCAGAGTCTTTTATCTACACTCTGACAAAGAAACATCTTTGAGCACTTTAAGCAAGTATACAGGTAGAGAGAGACCATGTCTAAGTACTGTAGTAGGAACTGCACTGTTAAAACCTTGTTCTTTTAAAATATTTGTACGTTCTTGTGATATACGGTTCTATATTTTATGTTTTACATATGTTTTATCTATTTTAGTAAAACTCTACTATTACAGCCTGCTTGGTCTGTCTTTGATTTCTTTTCTTTTACAAGTGGAGTATATATCGTTAAAGCAGACACTGTACATAAGCTTGAATGATGATACCAAACTGGAAAAAGGTAAGCGTTTTAATCTGAGGTCTTTTATTACAGTTTCTAAGGGTTCATTTCTGTACACCAGGTTAGGTGCCTGTAGGCAAAGATATCTGAGCCTGTGCATTGGGTACACTAGCAAGAGGTTCACAGTTTGAATCCCTCCAAGACTTGAGACCAAAGGTTGATTCAAACTCACAAAAACAGACAGGAGGGTTGCCCTGTTTCTGTTTCCTGTTCACAAGACTGCGCTTGGAGGTTGGCACCTTGGGAGTAGAGGGATGACCTGCTGAGTGGGTTTGTGACAGATTGGTTGCAGCGGTGAGATAATTTTGGTATCACAAGCTTATTGTTCAGCGTGTCAGCTTGAGACAGTCAGTTCACTTGCAAAGAAAGAAAAAGGCAGTATTTTTTTAAAAAAAGAAACTGAACTATATCACTTGGCGTACAGCCAAGTTACTATCCATTTTATTTGTCTTTCTAAAGTGCAAGTCAGAGTAGCTGTAGTTAGGGAAGAAGATGGCTTCCAATTATAGCAGGCACACTGTAGACTACTTAAGGCAGTTGTGCAGGGACAGAGGAGTCCCATTTGAGGTGAAAGCCAGCAAGCAGAACCTCATAGATGTCCTGATGGCGGCAGATACTCAAAGCAGCGAGTCACAGACCGTGACTGAAAAGGACCAAACCTCAAGTGTGGCAAACTAGCGACCAGTGCAGTGTCCAGATCCAATGAGGAGGGCAACAGGGCCACTGTCAGTGAAGGGCCACAGCAGCAGGGGGAGGTCACCAGTGTCCTGGATCCAGAAGCACTCAGTCTGCAAACTGAGTTGCACATGAAGCAGTTGGAGTTCCAGGAGAAGAGAGAGAGAATGAGAGGCAGAGCGAGAACAGCAGGAGGCAGACCATAAGGAGTGTGAGCACCAGTGAGATGCAGAGGAGAAGAGAGAGGAGCGCCAGAGGCAACACAAACTGGAGAAGCTATGACTCCAACCAGTGACACCAGAGCAGGTAACAGGCTTGGGTTTAACTGAGACTACAGAACTGGGTTACAAATTGAATTCTAAATTAATAGCAGAGTTTAAAGAGGGGGAGGATATGGATGCCTTTTTAAATTCTTTTGAAAAAGTTTGTATTCAGGCTAAAATTCCTAGAGAGTCCTGGAGCTTCCAACTATCCCCGCTACCTATCGGGAAAGCTCGGGAAGCATTAGGTCAAATGGACAATGAGGACAGTGATGATTACAGCAAACTTAAAGCTGCACTGTTAAAGAAATTTGAATTAACTGCTGAATCATACAGAGCTAAATTCTGTAAGCTCAGGAGAAGCCCTGATATGAGCTACGAGGAGCTAGCCATGAAACAACATCAGTTTTTAAAACATTGGTGGGAAGAAATTGAGGCAAATTCTGTTGATAAAATTGAAAATGTGATTTTGTTAGAGCAGTTTTATTGGGCATGCCCAGCAGAGCTAAAAACCTGGCTAGAAGACTGAGATCCCAAAACAGTGCAAGAGGCTGCTGAATTCTCAGACCACTATGCCAAGAGCAGACCTGATCTAAAAGCAAATGCGGTGAGCGTGGCAGCGCAGAAAGGGAAAAGTGCACCTTCAGGGCAGCTAAAACCCACACTGCCTCCACCGAAACCAGTTAGCCCCAGGTTTCAGAGAAAAGATTTCTCTAAGAGAAGAAAGGAGCATTGGTTGTGTAAAGAAACTGGGCTTACTGCCAGACAGTATCTCAAAAAGGCAAGCAATAATACACAACTGGGTGCTAGAAAAGAAGTGGGTTGTTTGTGTGTCCCTGGAAGCATGCCAGTGAACAGGAGGGAACACATGCACCCAGTCATGGTGAATGGCGTACAGACGCAGGGGTTAAGGGACACAGGGGCATCCCCGACATTGGTGAAGGGGGATCTGATACTGCCTGGTCAGCTTATACCCAATAAATACGTCACTGTACAAGGGTTCACTGGTGAAGAGAGGACATTGTCACTGGCCAGTGTTCTCCTGGACTGGGGTGAAACAGGAAGATCTGTGCAACAGGTGGCTGTATCCAAAATATTAGCAGTGGATGTGATCCTGGGTAACAATCTAGAAGAGGGGATGGTATGTGCAGTTACCCATAGTCAAGCGGCAAGGGAAATTGTAGTTCCCTGAACCCCAGAGAAACCATTGTGGAAACCACTGAGAGGCTGGTTTCCCAGCCTGTGCCTCCATATGGGGAGACTAATGAACAGCAGGTAGAAATTCCCCAGTAGCTGGTAACCACACAGCTACAAAGGGTTACTCTGAATAGGGACAGGTGACCCATTGTCAAAGGGTTGGGATTGACAGTGATCCTGAGTGCTCTGATGCTAGTGCTAGGCACCCCAGTTTAATGACTGAAGGGGACCTGTCCCATGCCTTGGGAATGTGTGAGGGGTTCACCGCTGCTGAGAGGAGTGACTCTATTTTAGAGAAGCTGAGGGCTTGGGCAGACTTTGACGGAGCGCAGGGAGGTGATGGCTGACATAATGTTTATTGGGAAAATGAACTTATGTATACTCAGGCTGTGCAGACAGAGGGAGGGATGCTAGGCAGGCAGCTTGTCATTCCCCAGGGGTATTGTGAGCAGTTGCTCAAGATTGCACAGAATATTCGCTTGTCTGGTCATCTGGGAATTGTGCGCACGATGCAGCAGTTGGCTCAGAATTTCTACTGGCCTAACTTCACCCAGCAGGTGAAGGAATAATGCAGGTCTTGTCACCGGTGCCAAGAAATAGGGAAGGCAGGCAAGAAAACCCAAGGCACCCTGATTCCATTGCCCATAGTGGAGGAGCCATTCCAGAGGGTGGGAATGGATATTGTGGGGCCTTTAAATACTCCCAGCTCCTCAGGGAAGAGATTCATCCTGACTGTGGTGGATTATGCCACCAGGCACCCAGAGGCAGTCGCCCTATCATCACTGAGGATGGGCAAAGTGGCAGATGCCTTACTTGGGATTTTCTCCCATGTTGAGTTTCCACAGGAGGTTATCATTGATCGAGGAGGTTCCTTCATGTCAGACCTGATGAAATGTTCATGGGAGAAGTGTAGGGTGGTGCAGAGATGTAGAACACCATATCACCCATAAGCCAATGGGCTTGTGGAAAGATTCAATGGTATCTTAAAGTCAATGCTCCAGGCATTTGATGAACAGCATAGGGGGGACTGGGAGAAATACCTTCCCCACATGTTGTTTGCATACAGGTAGGTGCCCCAAGAGTCAACAGGACTTTTCCCCTTCGAACACTTATATGGACGCTGGGTACATGGACCCCTAGACTTGATCCAGGAGGACTGGGAAGGCAAGCATGCCACTCAGGGAACTCCCATAGTGGATTACATAATAAGGTTTAGGGAGAGACTGAAGGAGCTTATGGGGACAGCCCAGAACAACCTAGCAGCTGCCCAACAAAAACAAAAAATGTGGTATGACTGCAGAGCCACAGCTCACTTGTACATGGTGGGTCAGGAAGTCATAGTCCTTATTCAGGTCCAGAAAGACAAGCTGCAGGCTGAGTGGGCAGGGCCGTACAAAGTGGTTAGGAATGTAAATGACATGAACTACATTGTGACATTACCTGACAGAAGACAGACAGACAGGATGTACCATGTCAACATGATGAAGCCATGTGCAAATAGGGCTGACATGGTGTTTGCAGTGTGTAGCCCTGAGGAGGGGACGGATGAAGGAGACCCTCTTCTGGACTTGGTGGATGAAAGTAAGCAGGAGTTCTCTGTGAAAGCAGTAAAACTGTCTCCCCAGCTGGCCCCGGACCAGATCCAGAAAGTAAGGGAGGTTTTAGCAAACTTTGCCCCATTGCTTTGCGCCAAGCCTAGACTAACCCCCTTAGTGATGCACGATGTGGAGACAGGGACACAGACACTCATACAGTGGACAGCACATCTGATGTCAGAGGCTGTCCAAAAGGACATTAGGAGGGGAAGTGGAAGAGATGCTGGATTTAGGGGTAATCCAGAGATCCCACAGCCCCTGGGCCTCACCCATAGTCCTTGTGCCCAAGCCAGATGGCTCAACTAGTTTCCATGTGGACTATCGTGGACTAAATGCAGTCATGAAGTCAGACGCCCACCCAATGCCCTGGATGGACGAACTCCTGGAGAAGTTGGGAGGAGAGACCTACCTTACGACCAGTAACCTGACAAAGGGGTATTGGCAGGTAGAGTTGACAGACAGAGCTAGGGAGAGGTTGGCCTTCATCAATCCAATAGGCTTATTTGAGTTTAAAGTAATGCCTTTCGGAATGAAGAACACCCCGGCCACTTTCCAAAGGTTGGTGAACCAGGTGTTAAATGGTGCTGAGGAGTACACCATGGCATACCTGGATGACACTGCCATCTTTACAGCCAGCTGGGAGGAACACTTTTACCACCTTAGGGAAGTGCTGGACAGGATACAGAGGGCCGGGCTCACTGTCAAAGCCAGGAAGTGCCAGGTGGCATACCTCAGGCATGTGGTAGGCCAGGGACAGCTCCGTCCTAATTAAATAAAAATAGAGGTAATCCAGGCGAGGCCCAGACCAGAAATGCAGAAGCAGGTCAGGAGTTTTCTTGGGACAGCAAGGTACTATAGAAAATTTGTACCCAATTACAATGCCCTGGCTGCAACCCATCTGACCTTACAAAGAAAAAAAATGCCAAAGAAAATTACCTGGGGCCCAGCCTGTGAGACAGCTTTTACCAGACTGAAGGAGGCACTGTGTGGTGCTCCTGTTTTAACAAGTCCTGACTATAGCAAATCCTTTATAGTTCAGACTGATACCTCAGACGTGGGTGTTGGGGTAGTGCTGAGTCAGATATCCAGCCAAGGGACAGATCACCCAGTAGTGTACCTAAGTAGGAAGTTACTTCCCAGGGAGCAAGCATACTTTACTGTGGAGAAAGAATGTCCTGCCATAGTGTGGGTCCTAAAGAAGTTGGAGCCATATTTATATGGGCAGCATTTTGGTGGTGCAGACTGACCACATCCCCCCTGGTTTGGCTAAGATGGGAAAGAACAATGGTAGATTGCTAAGATGGAGTCCTGCTTTACAAGGGTATGATATGGCAATATTACATAGGGCTGTACCCAAAAATCATAACTCAGATGGGCTGTCTAGGGTCTATGAGGAGTGAACTGATTTTGGAAGCGCATCCCATGCAGAGGAAAGAGCCCCCAAATTCAGTCTAGGTGGGGAGGAATTGTGACACTTGGACAACTGGTTCTGATAACTGTATCATTTTTTGTAATATAAAAATGTGCTAGGGACGGTCTCTCATGAGAAATGCTGAAACAGCATGTGAGATGAGACACACAAGTTTTAACTACAAGATGTTACCTGAAAGGCCATGAGATAATGACAGGCTAAAAGATAACCTAGATCAGGGATATCCTGTTGATCTAGCTTAATTATAGCTGGACAGCTGCCAGGAAAGGAAATATCCTTTTCATGACTTTTGGAGGGAAACCCAAGTTATTACACACGGGTGCAAAGTCATAAATGTTTCTTTGAGGTCAATGAAGGACAGTAAGACCCTCTACATCAAATGGTTATACGAGAAATTGAGTTATGCTGAGGTTACAGAATCTTAATGCCTTATTAGGACATCCTGATATATATATATGTATACACATATATATATATATATACACATCCTGACAAGGAGAAGCAAAGTGACCTCATGCAAAGAGGTGGACAAAGCCAGCTTTTAAATGGAATTCTGATTTCCTTCAGAGTCTTTTATCTACACTCTGACAAAGAAACATCTTTGAGCACTTTAAGCAAGTATACAGGTAGAGAGAGACCAAATCTAAGTACTGTAGTTGGAAATGCACTGCTAAAACCTTGTCTTTTTTTAAAGATTTGTATGTTCTTGTGATATATGGTTCTGTATTTTATGTTTTACATACTTTTTATCTATTTTACTAAAACTATTTTTAGAGCCTACTTGGTCCATCTTTGATTTCTTTTCTTTTACAAGTGGAGAATATATGTTTAAAGCAGACACTGTACATAAGCTTGAATGGTGATAACAAACTGGAAAAAGGAAAGCGTTTTAATCTGAGGTCTTTTATTACAGTTTTGAAGAGTTCATTTCTGTACACGCGGTTAGGTGCCTGTATGCAAAGATATCTGGTCCCCCAAAGACAGAAATATCTGAGCCTGTGCATTGGGTACTCCAGCTAGAGGTTCACAGTTTGAATCCCTCCAAGACTTGAGACCAAAGGTTGATTCAAACTCACAAAAACAGACAGAAGAGTTACCCTGTTTCTGTTTCCTGTTCACAAGACTGCAGTCAGAGGTTGGTACTTTGGGAATAGAGGGTTGACCTGCCAAGTGGGCTTGTGACAGGGTGCACAGAGGTTAGGTGTGGGTTGGGGAGGGAACCATTTTCTTTTTTTACAGGATTGAAAATAAAAAAAGACCACAGGATGCTTTTGGCATACTGGGGTGGGCTCCCAGTGTACCACCTGGGTGTTTGTGTGTGGGGGAGGACTGGAGCTGATGGGGAATGGGCAGCCCCATCATCCATACAGTGTTCTGGGGGGAGGGGGAGCGCATCAGCCAAGGGGAATTGGGCACCCCCTCAGCACAGAACAAATGGAGGGGCACATTATGCTGATGAGTATTGGGCTACCCCATCAGCAAATGAACTTGGGAGGGGGCATGTGATGCTGACAGGGGGATTGGGCACCACCCTCGGCTTTCATGGGGACTCTGAGGTGGACGGTAACAGCTGCCCGCCATGTTGATATGTTACACCAGGCAAGGCATGCCCTGCAATGACAGGTCATTCCCTCATTGCAGCGGTGAAATCGTTTGAAGTTGATGGCACGCTGGCTGAACTAGTGTCAGCAGCAGTGTGCCACCACATTGGGGAAAGTGGACCAAGCCTCTAAATGCAGTGGGGGCATTGGCCACCACAGTGCGCACCTCTAAAACCCGGCTTCTCTCCTAAGAAGTCCCATAATGTTTCTTGCACAAGCAAACATAAAAAGAAGTTAAGTGTATCCATCTGGGTTGGGTGAAGTGAATTGTTATCTGTACAGATAGCACTTAGCCAGTGAAGAAGGAGACAGTAAATTAGGGGGAGAGGCTTAAGCAGACAGAAGACAGGTGTTTTGGATTTAAAACTGCCATAGATTGCTTCTGGCAGAAAACAGCAAAAGGAGGGAGGTACTGTGAGAACAATACTACTTTACTGGGGCTAAAGAACTAGAACTCTACTACTGAGACCTTCAGTTTAGGGTAAAAACAACAAAAAAAGGAGTTAGTGTGTTTGTCTGAATTGGGAGAAGTGAATCGCTTTCTGTGCAGTTAGCCAGTGAAGAAGGAAACTGCAAATTAGGGGGAGTGGCTTAAGCAGAAGAAACCCAGGTGTTTTGGATTGAAAAACTGCCCTAGATAGCTTCTGGCAGAGAACTGCAAAAGGGAGGAGGTGCTGTGAGAATTATACTACTCTACTCTACTCTACTGGGCTATATAGCCCTCTCTGCCAGCCACAGCTAGTGCTACTTTAATAGGCACATGGTTTGACTGACTACAGGAAATACCTGTTTGGGTACAGGAAGGGAGTGATCACAGAGGCACAAAAGACTTACTATCCTAGATGAAAAAGAGTCACTCTCCACTCCCCACCCCCATCTGTTGGAGGTCTGACTCTAGGCAAGTAAGAAGGAGACTACTGAGGAAAATAGGGACTTCCTGTCACAGAACGGGAAGATTAGGAGCTTTATGGGAACAGAGGCAGTAGGAAAGTAGGGAGAAAAAAAAATAATATAAAAATTTTAACAAAAACTAAATAAACAAACAGAGAGAGGAAAGAGGAAGTATACAGTTAAGGGTGCCACAAATAAGATATGATGGGAGTGGTGCAGAGCAGTGGCTGTGGAGCAGCAGTCTTCTGGGAAATGTTCTGGAGGCTGCTGTATTGTCCCATCTGCAGGCACCTCTCTGGGCTGAAGGAGGAGGTTGCTCATCTCCAGGATGAGTTGGCCAGGATTTGGAGGACCTCCTTTGCCACCCAGGGACCACCACAGCCACCACCTCTACCTTAGAAGTTGCCAAGAAAGAGAAGTGGTTGGACCAAGGTGGGCTCAGGGAAGGAGAGGATGGTGGAACAGAGGTGCATTTCTCCAGTTGTACCTCTCCACAATTCCTACACTTTTCTGGTGAAGAGTGATTCCTCTATGGAGGCACTTGCAGTGGAGACCAAGGAGGATGCTGGGAACCTCAACAAAGGAGACCCACAGGAGGGTGGCATGGGACCCCACAGGGGAAGAAAACAACTTCTGGTGGGGGACTCATTTGTAAAGGGAGGTAGAAGTGGGGGAGCAAGGGGAGAGGGAGGTAAGGTGCCTGCCTGGTGCCACAGCTTGGAGAGAGGGAGCAAATCCTCAGAATCACAGGATCAGCTGCACAAGGGAGGGAGCTGGATGTTATTGTTCACCTGGGGACACATTAAATGGCTGGGAATGGGATCAGAGCAGTGCAAGAGAAGTTTGAAGAGTTGGGGAGGGGCCTTAGACAAGTAGCACATACAGTAAACTTCTCAGAGGTGCTACCTATCTATGGCAAGGGTGATGCTAGGGCACTCCACACCATGGGATTCAATGAATGGCTGAAACACTGGTGTGGAGCTCGGGGTTTTGGCTTCACTGGGGACTGGGGTCCACCTGGAAGGATGCAGGCCTATAATGGCATGATGGTCTGAATATGTCTGGGAGGGGAACCAGAATCCTAGGTGATAGGCTTAAATGCTTCATGGGCAAGCATTTAAACTAGTCAAGGGGGGAGGCACTGAAAAAGAGCAGGGAAAACCCATAATCCCCACACAAAACACAGTAGTTAGGTAAACATCAAGGTAGAAAAGTCAATAGGGAACAGGAAAGGGGTGGAACTAAAAGGGATAAGGCCATCAAAAAATGGAGGGTGACAAGTACCAATGCCCATAGTCTGTGTAACAAGGTCCCTGAACTAGTCACCTTGATGGAAGAGGGACACCTGAATATCGTGGCAGTCAGAGAAACATGGTACACAGAGAACCATGACTGGGATGTCAACATACCAAGGTACAGAAGGGACAGGGAAGGTAAAAGAGAAGGAGCAGCTCTCTGCGTAAGGGAAGGGATCACAGCAACGGAACTACAGGATAAACAAGGAGTGAAGGAGGCACTGTGGGTTACCCTGGAGACAGGAAATGGCACCACAATCTGCATGGGGGTTGTATAGACCCCCATCTCCGGGAAAGTCAATGGACAAGGAAGTGATAGAAGGTATCCTTAGAATGGCAGAAAAAGAGGAGATATTGTTAATGTTAACTGGAGCACTTTTGCTGCAGCCACATCCAAGAGCAGTTATTCTTGATGCCCTACAGGAGGCATGCCTCATTCAGCTAGTGTTGGAACCCATTCAAGAGGGAGTAATTTTAGACCTGGTACTGTCAAATAGGGATGGAGAAAGGATCTCAGATTTATAAGTGGGTAGCCATCTCAGGACAAGTGACTACCAAACAGTTGGTTCACGATAAACAGCCATAGAGTCAAGCCATACAAAAGTAAGGGTATTGGACTTTGGGAGGGCTGACTTTGGGAAAATGGGGGAATGCCTCAGAAAAGCACTAGCAAATGGGCAAGAAGAAGGGGTGCAGGAACAATGGGGAAAATCAAAACAGCCTTCATAGAAGGAACAAGCCTTTGTGTGAAGCAAATCAACAAAACAAAAGGAAGGAAAAACACTATGGTTCACAAAAGAAGTAGTGGGGAAGGTTAAGGAGAAAAGGTAGCATTCAGGAAGTATAAAGAAACAGAGAAGGAGCAGGACACAGAACTGTACCAGTTAAAGCAGAAGGAGGCTGTGAAGGCAGTTAGAATAGCAAAGGCGCAAACTGAGGAAAAAATAGCCAGCTCAGTTAATAAGGGGATAAAACCCTTTATAGGTACATTAGGGAGGAAAGAAAGACCAAGGGAGGGAAAGTGAGGCTTAATAAAGGAAAGGGAGGGTGGGCTGAGGGCAACATTGAAAAAGCAGGTATACTGTATGAATACTTCTGCTCAGTAGTCACAAAAGAAGAGAAGGGGGAGATGCCTAAATCAGAGACTAGAAGCATTCTGGATAAGGTGGTCAATACCAGTCCATTCACAGAAGAAAGGGTTATGAAAGAACTCTTAAAACTGAAGGTGGACAAAAGCAATGGGGCCTGATGGGATTCACCCAAGAATTCTAAAAGAACTAAGGGTAGAACTCATAACACCACTGACTACCCTTTTTAACAAATCATGGGAGGATTGTGTGGTACCGGAGGACTAAAGGAGGGCCGTTGTGATTCTCTTTCACAAAAGTGGGAGCAAGACAGAGGCAGGAAACTGCAGACCTGTTAGTTTGACCTCAGTGGTAGGGAAAATGATGGAATCACTTCTGAAGGAAAGAATTGCTGAGTTCCTAGAGGCCAGTGTGGCACATGACTCAAGGCAGCATGGATTCACAACAGGAAGGTTGTGTCAGACAACTCGATTTTGTTGACTGGTTGACAAAAGTAGTAGACCAGGGTGGGGCTGTGGACATGGCCTAGTTAGACTTTATCAAGACATTTGACACAGTCCCACCCAAAAGATTAATATAAAAGTTAGGCAGCCTTGGAGTGGGCCCAAGGTGGTAGCCTGGGTAAAAAAAAAATTGATGGAAAACAGGACGCAGAGGGAAACAGTAAATGGAGTCCACTCTGAAGAAAGGGGGTTACTAGCGGGCCTTTGCAGGGTTCAGTACTGGGACCAGTCCTCTTTAATGTCTTTATAAGTGATACTGCAGATAGACTGGAAGGAAAAGCATGTCTCTTTGCAGACACCACAAAGAAGTGCAACAGAGTTGATAAAGAAGGCGGGGTGGAAAGGATGTGAAGGGGCTTAGCAAGGTTGGAGGAATTGTCAAATGTATGGCAGTTTAGATTCAATGCAAAGAAGTGCAAAGTAATGCACCTGTGAAATAAAAGCACAGGTGGACAGTACACAACGGGGAGGGGAAGGTGAGATAGTAACAACAACAAAAATGGAAAGGGACCCGGGGGTAGTCATATCAGATGATCTTAAGGAGGACAAGCAATGTGAAAAGGCAGTAAGGAGATCTGGTGAGATACTGGGATGCATAGGGAGAGGCATCACCTATAGAAAACAGGAAGTTGATATCTCTCTGTACAGACAGTTGGTGAGACCCCATCTGGAGTACTGTATGCAGTTCTCGAGACCCCATCTCTGCAAGCACATAGACAGGATGGAGGCTGTCCAGAGGAGAGCAACTAAAATGGTGCAATATCTACACCAGAAGACATATGAAAAGAGATTAAAGGAGCTTAATATGTATACCTTCGAAGACAGGATGGAGAGGCTGGACATGATAGAAACTTTCAAGTACCTCAAGGGAATCAACAAAGTCCAAGAGGGTAGCATCTTTCAGAAAAAAAGATGTGCAAGAACAAGTGGACACAATTTGAAGATACAGGTGGAATGGCTCAGAGGTAATATGAGGAAGTATTTTTTCATGGAGAGGGTTGTGGATACATGGAACAGCCTTCCTAAGGAGGTCGTGGAGTCAAGAATAGTGGGGGAATTCAATAATGCATAGGGCAGACATTAGGCAATTCTAGTGGTGGGGTAGGAAGAAATAGGCTGTTAGTTAACTAAGATCTGCAGCTTATCCATTAGGTAGGGAAATGGGCAGACTAGATGGGCCAAACGGTCCTTATCTGCTGTCAAATTCTATGTTTATATGTCTCTATGTTTCTATGATGATCTAATTGAACCCATATAAGTGAACTCATACTCCGAGCCTCCCAAAGTCCAACCATTCACCAAAAATAAGTCAAAGGTGGTCATCATTTTATCTAGTAACTAACCTTGCTGATTAAATGTAGTGCCTTTGGAATTCTTTCCTACATTTATTCTCAGGTTAAGTCTTAAATCACACTCACCTTCAAGTTCTCCAGAACAGTTTTACTTGGGAACCATAGTATTGAAATCATCAATAATTATAAAACTCCAATAATTATGAAAGAATAATGATCATTCTTGGGCATTAATTTTTTCCAATATTTCTGCTAATTGTTGCCATAAAATTGAAGTGTAGATGTTACTAGTTCTGTGAAGTATTGTATATACACATTTATCAAAATAATTGGAAGCATTAAAATTATTAAAATATAATTGAAGCATTCCATGCAGTGCAAGAAAGCAGCAGCAAAGGCAAACAAGCTACTGGGATGCATATCTGAGAGGATCAGTAGTAGGAGAGAGGAGGTTATACTGCTCTTGTACAGGTCACTGGTAAGGCTGCATCTAGAGTATGGAGTTCATTACTGGTGCCCACACCTCAAAAAGGACATTAACCTACTGGAGAAGGTTCAGAATAGGGCTACAAAAGTGATAGCTGGTCAGCAGGGAAAGACATATGAGGAGAGGTTGAGGGCACTGAACATGTACTCCCTGGAAGGCAGGAAAAGGAGAGAGGGGACATGACTGGGAACGTCAAGTACTTGAAAGGAATGAATAAATATGTTGATAAGGGAGTCTTTTTAAGCTGAGTGGCAGCCATAACATGAGCGGGTATTGTCTTAAGCTGGAGGGTCGGAGGTTTAGGAGGAAGTTCAGGAAGCACTTCTTCACAGAGAGGGTGTTGGACACTTGGAATTCACTGCCAGAAGAGGTTATCTCATTGGAGACAGTGGGCAGCTTTAAGAGAGGCTGGGACAGGTATAAGGGGAGGGTAAGGTCATGAGTAGGGAGGATGGGAGGAGTGGCGAAAGGGAACAGAGACAGTAGCTCAAGCTGTGAACCCTGCAACAAGCACAGACTTGATAGATCAGGGGCCAGATTCTATAAAGGTTATGCCTGGCATAACAGCAGTTGCACCAAGTAGAATGGTGCATGTAGCAACTTATGCCAGCAGTTGCGACATGTGCGATTCTACAAAGTGGCCTGAGACACATCGCAGGTCACCTGTGCCAAACAGCAGTTACGCTGCATAAACTCCCCGTGCATGGCACTAGGGGGTTTACAGCAGCAGCTGCGCCCCATTCTAGAAGGGCAGCCACAAAGTCCCCACATTGAGATTCTGGAAGAATCCCCAGAGGAGAACCGGCAACATAAGTTACACCAGAATTTAGCTGGTATAACTTACAGATGCCCCCTGGGGTCCTGTAGACCCATCGGCTGTCCACCGGTCAGTGCACGGATTCCCACCCCCCCATGCCCAGCAAACCTCAGCGTGGCCCCACAGGGCTACCTATACCTCCAGCCCCTGAAACGCCCATTGGCAGGGCAGCACTGCCACCCCCCACCTGCGTCTCAATCCGTGAGTCACCAGCCACATATGCGGCAAGAAGCCTGTCCCATTAGTCTAGTGGTCCCCCAAACTGTATTATAATACTAAATAAGAGCCCTGTATCCCTGGTAGTCTAGCGGCCCCCGAACTATATTACAATAAGAAATGAGGGCCCCTTATCCCTGGTAGTCTAGCGGCCCCCCTCCCAAACTGTACTACAATAATAAATAAGAGCCCCATATCCCTGGTAGTCTAGTGGCCCCACCCAGCCATGCCAGCCCACCCAGCACCCCCACCCATCCCAGCCAGTGACTGGAACAGCCCACCTCTAACACCATGGCCAGCAGCTGAGTTCAGTTGGACAAGGCAATGAAAAGATGCACCAGATATTAATATCTGGAATGCATCTTTACAGTACACTCTGATACCGAACACAGTCGATGGCTGGCCGTGGCAGTGAAAGATGGGCTGTGCCAGTCACTGGCTGGGGATGGTGGGGGGTGCTGGGGGCTACTAGACTACCAGGGATACGGGCTCTTATTATTACATACAGCTGGGGGGCCACTAGACTGCCTAGGGCTACGTAGGCAAATGCCGTGATTATGCTGGCGACATTAGGGGTCGGGGCTTGGGTAAGAGGTTGACCGCATCGGCCCCTGCTGCTGCAGCTTGTGACATGCTCGCTGGTGCGCCCGCAGTTTAGCGTACCTGGCTGCAGGTTGTAAGTCACAGGACTTAGCTGTGATGACCCTGCCCCCACTAGTACAGGGTGCAAGGTCAATGTTGCACCACCCTTCTAGAATCTGGGCCCAAATGGCTTTCTGCTGACTTCTTCATATGTTCATATTACTATTCTCTAATTTAGAGACTAAGTAAAAAAACAGTTTCTAACTGATTTCAGTTATCAGACCATACAAGGAAGTTCTTAGAAAATAGCCAGGCCTTCCTGATTCCTGCCTGACCTTTCAGATCGTATGGAAAGACATATATAAGGTGTGTAACCAGGAATCATAGGAGGAATATCATAATACCATCATGTTTCCTGGAAAGATAAAACATCACAAACTGTTAAAAGAATCATTAACCTTAATCTCTGCTAATTCACTGGCTAGCCCTTCAATATTCAAAGAAAAAATATTTAAGAGAGCGTGAGTCATCAACTAAATTCTGTTGTGTAATAACACAGTGAAATTCTGGCCAGTTAATAGGAAGATCCCATAATGAAATAAACCAATTGTGAGATGTAATTTCAGAATTTTTAGAAATAAGTGAAACTGGAATAATTTTGGTCAAACAATTGGGCTCAGAGTTATGTAGTTGTAGATGACTGAGGCCATTTTCACACCCTAAATTATTTATGCCTGTCAAAAGGATATCAATGTTATCAAGAATTGAAAAAGCTGCAAGATAAAATTTCTGAAAATAATGTATATTTGGGGACCATCTGTAATACTCTTATGTATTGTACTCTACTTACCAGTAGTTCCATCTCTCCCTAGATCAATGTATGAGATAAAAATGTAGATATGCCTCTGTATTGTACCTAATGAATCCTTGTCAAAACTTTCCATCTAAGAAGAGATAGAGATCGATCCTTCCAGGGCCATTCATTGGCTACTGCAAATGTATTTATCACTTCTGTCACTCTATATTCCCTCCTTCTATCTTCCTCCATTTCCATATTCAAATCTTCAAGTAATTAGTCCTCCGAATGTACTGGAACTTCTTTGTGAAGAAAGAATACTAATTCCACTTGATTTTAATACCGGCATTTGAGACCAGATCTGAGTTGCTAAATTCTGGGAATCAAGATACACAAGTACACGATCAGCATACTGGGGGTTTACTGGGTGCGTAACATATACACCCTCTGTTGTGACAGCAACATGTAAAAGGTGGCATACCCAATCCTTTAATTTCCTATTTGTTTCTGCTTCTCTTTCTTTAATTTCATAGACTTCAAAAATAATTTCAAAACTGTCCTTGTCATTATGTGGGCCAAAGAAAGCCAATTAAGAATGATTTACTGACCCATTAACATAATTAATGCAGCAGTACCTAGCACTGCACTACCTTACATATTGTGGTATATCCCAGTAACTGGAAAGTTCTGGATGGCTGGTATTGAACGTGTCACAACTGGCATTCCAGTATCAAGGAAAAAGGACAATATACATTTTCACTGATGTAATGATATAGGCTCAGTTATTAACATATATGTAGTCCCCATCCATAGTCTTTACCAGTACTTAAAAATACTGCATCAGTAACATCTTTGGAATCCTTTCATGAGTCAAAATTCTATTCACTGTACTCCTCGGTTTTACAGTGTTTTAGTGAGTTTTTTTTTTTTCCACCAGTTTGTCAAGGTCTTTCAGTTAATGAAGATGAATACCTGGCCTCCATGCTGTACCCTCAATTTTACAAGGTATATCGTATTTAACAGTATACTAAATTGTGAGTTTTCATTTTCTGACATCAAAATGTTTTTTGCCTATGAAGTGTGGCACAGCTTAAGTTTGGGAACATTAAAATCCTGTTGCAATCAACCTTTATGCCCTTCATTTGCCTGACAGCTTTAAACATGGCATTACCTTGGAGTACTGACCCCAGTTTAAGCAACAGCATGCAATGTGTTGATTCTTAAACTTAGTCAACATTGCATCAAAGTCTAGTTCAAATTCTTCCCCTAGCCAGGGCAAAATTGTATCAGATGGTGATGCAGACTACCAAGGCAGTGGAAAGACCAGAGGGTGATGGGATGTATTGGAAGGAATGACAAGCAGAAGGACGGAGGTAATGATTCCACTCTACAAGACCCTGGGGAGACCTCATCTTGAATACTAGGTTCTGTTCTGGAGAGCACACCTCCTTACTTGCCTGACAGCTTTAAGCATGGCATCAATTTGGAGTACTGACCCTAGATTAAGTAACAGCATGCATGGTGTTGATTCTTATACACAATTGTAATACAGTATCATCTGAGTTTAAGTGCTTCCAGCAACCAGGGCAACATTTACTAGATAGAGATGACCTACCCAAATTCCTCTGTGATGCCATTCACATGGATATTTTCTTATCATAGTAAACTGTCCAAGTGAACAAGGTCATACAGTAGCAACCTGATTGTATTTAACCAGGCCTACTGACAGAGCTAATGTACTGCACATGTTTATTTCCTTCATCACCTACATGCCATGGTCTCCACATGCTGCTTGAAAAAGGAACATATACATTTTCATTGATGTAATGATTATAGCCTCAGTTATTAACACATATGTAGTCCTCATCCATAGTCTTTACCGGTACTTGAAAATACTGTATAAGTAGCATCTTTGGAATCCTTACATGAATCAAAATTAAATTCACTGTACCCCATGGTTCAACAGTAAGTGTTTTTAGTGAGTTTGTTCCACCAATTTGTCCAGGTCTTTCAGTTACTGAAGATGAATACCTGGCCTACATGCTGTATCCTCAGTTTTGAGGATCATATTTAACAGCATATTTAAGTGTAAGTTTTAATTTTATGCCATCAACATGTTTTTGTTTGCCTCAGAAGTGTGGCACAGCTTAAGTTTGGAAACATTAAAATCCTGTTGCAATCAATCCTTATGCACTTCACTTGCCTGACAGCTTTAAACATGGCATCAAAATTGAAGTACTGAACCCAGTTTAAGTAGCAGCATGCAAGTTGTTGATTCTTAAACTCAATCATAATTGCATCAAAGTGTAGTGTAAATGCTTCCCCCAACCCGGGCAAAATTGCATTAGATAGAGATGCAGACTGCCACGGTGGTATGAAAGGCCAGTGAAATAATGAGATGTATTGGAAGCGGAATCACAGCACAAGGACGGAGATAATGGTTCCACTGTATAAGACCCTGGTGAGACCTCACCTTGAATACTGAGTACAGTTCTGGACAACACACCTCTTTACTTGCCTGACAGCTTTAAACATGGCATCACATTGAAGTACTGACCCCAATTTACGCAACAGCATGCAAAGTGTAGATTGTTAAACTCAGCTGATACTGCATCACAATTTTGTATGAGTGGTTCCCGAAACCAGGGCAACATTTACTAGATGGAGATGACCTACCTACATTCCTCTGTAACTTCATTCACACGGAAATTTTTTTCTCATAGTAAATTGTCCAAGTGATCAAGGTCAGACAGTAGCAACCTGATTGTATTTAACCAAACCTACTGACACAGCTAATGTCCTGCACATGTATATTACCTTTATTGCCTCCATGCTGTGGTCTCCACTTGCTGCTTGACCACTTGGAGCCACCAAAAGAGTAAAATTTAGATCTCATCAGTTCTATGGCATTATGCATCTTCCGCATAGCTGACTGAAAAAAAAGAATAGGGTTACCTACCATGTGTTAGAATTTAAAGCCTCTGGTGGCTTACATGCAACCTTTGGCTGAGAATTGGGGTTGAAAAAATCCTGTGAGCCCCAGCAGTGTTTCTAGGTATTTTCATTGTTTAAAATGCTTAAAACATGAACACATCCTGCACAGTCTGTTTTTCACCAATTCTATGAACCTTGAACAAAATCAAGATGATAAAAAAAGTTTTAGAACTTAGTTATACCACATAGAAGTATGAATATAGTTTTACTGCTATTTTATGATATAGGACACTCATTTCATAACCAAATTAGACTTTAAGAACTTCAATTCAACATCATGAGGTCATCCCCTACAACTTGAGGGCAACAGGTTTAACATTACAAAGGAATTTTTTTACAGAGACCATGAACCTCTGAAACAGGTTGCCATTGGAAACAGTTATAAGTAAACTAAGGACTCTTCCAAACAGACTAGATAATTACATCCAAATGGTGGGAATATGATACATTACATGGAATTCTAATGGAGTTACTTGTGGGCACTGTTCCTCTTTTTTTTTTGCTCCTATACATTAGTGGTATTAGTTCCTTGCTCTAAGCAGGAGCTGTAGAAAATGTGACAGATGTCCAGGATGCTCTCACTGAACTCACTTTTCCTCTTGGCAACCACAGATGGATCAGTTCTAGGTCAATGGTGTTGTTACAGCAGATCCATATATCTTCCACTGCATTTATGGTCTCTCCAGTTGTCTTTCCATTACTGTTGGTCTTTCTCGTTAAAAGCTCTCTTTTGCTGCACTGCAAATTCTGATGTCAGTTGTTCCAGGTTTACTGGTGGAATTTTCATCCAGAGTTGCTCCTCTGCTGAGGGCTTTTCCTGATGTTGTAATGCAAGTCATTTTGTACTTATTATTATCATGATGCAGGACTGACTACATTTCTGCCCTGGGATGTCAATAAATATGCATGAAGTCCCATCATTTGGATCAATAAGTGTAGTCAATCTTAAGAAGGCCACTTTCTTCTTCAGACTATGGATTTTATAATCTTGGCATACACTAAGTTCTGTAAATTAGTTAAGAAGTTTCTTGTTTTTCTGTCCGGCTACTCCAGCTCATTATGTGACCAGTCAATGCCACCAAACCTGTATCAGAGCACAGAAAAGGGCAAGTTTATTTATAGCTTGCACCTCGCTTTGTGTTATCAAAGTAGTTTCCAGTACAAGTTTCAGCCACCTAAAGCATTCCTTGCTGATCTTTTTTTCTCATTTGTTCATACTGCATTGCTCTTCAGCAATACCCAGGTACTGTACATGTATACGCCTCTCGCTAAGGTCTTTTATGTTACGCTTTCATTCAAATTGATGTTTTCAGTGTAGGTTAAGTTTTCTTTAGTGAATGTTGCTCTAGCACTTTGACTAATCAGCACGTTATCTGGATGTCATTAGAGAAGGACTTGACAGTATACAACTGTTCTTTCTGGTGTTTGTCACATGAGAAATAAAGCCTTAAGTCATCTACATAAAGAAGATGAGATACTATTCTATTATCTTTTTATTTCTGGAGTTAATGCTATACCCACACCCTAAGTTATTAATGAGGCTGGTCAGTGGGGTTAAAGCAATGCTGAACAGCAGTGTGGACAAGAAAGCTTGGAATATCTCATGTTGCATCTTGATGTTTGTTTTTAGTGCAAATCTTTTGATGCTTTGTCAGATGATTCTTCTGTGTAAAACTCTTGCCACATTTATCACATGTATATTATCCCTCACCAGTGTGAATTTTTTGATGCTTTCTCAGTCAGCTCTTCTTTGTAAAACTCTTGCTACATGTGGCACATTTATATGGCTTCTCCTGGGGTTAGTGTCTCCAAATGTTTAGGGATTTCTAATACCGTGGCAAGAATGGACCCCATTCTTTAGCCCGGGCATATTCAAAACTCAAGAAATTAGTACTGTATTAATCTTTGATGTTTGCGGAGAGCGCTCTTCTCAGCACAAGCAACGTCCCCAAAATAGCTTCTTTTTGAAGTTCATAAGGTGTTACAAGTATTGGTAGCATATTTAAATGTGCCTGAAAGTTCTTTTTGATTAGTCCCATTGCTCCAAGCACTACTGGAACAATCTGTGTGTCCTTATTCCACATCAGTTTAGTTTCTGACTGCATATCTTGGTATTTCATAATTTTGTGTCTCTGTACGCAGCACACTGTAGTCACTAGGGGTGGCTATTTCAATCAGTAATGCTACCTTTGTTCTCTTTTCTTGTATTACAATATCAGGTTTTCTTGCTTCCACTTTCTTGGCTGTTGGTATTGGGTGATCCCATGTGATCATTACTTCTTCATTCTCTGTGATTCTTTGTGGTTCATGTTTCCAGTGTCTCTCTGCTACCTGTATGCTATAGTGTTTGCACAGTTTCCAGTGGATCAATCTTGCTACATTGTTGTGTCTTTCAGTATACAGGCCTTCTGCCATGAGTACTTCACATCCAGCCACGAGAGGCAACTGTTTCTAATTCTGTACTAAGAACCTGCACTTGTCTGTTTCTCCTGTTTTTTCTATGGATTTTGTGAACCATCTTGTGCATAGCCCACTATCTTGGGCTGCCATTATTAGTCTCTCATCTCGTGGCCTAAATTCACCTCTTTTTAACCACTCATGGGTCAGGGCTTGATCGACCTGTGGTTGCTCCAGTAGCTCCCTGTATTTTCCACTATAATTATGGACTTTCCAATTATTTTTTCTTTTCTGTTGGTCTTTATCCTTATACTCCTTTTTCTGATTCTTTGCGTTTTCTGTTGCTGACAATTCCTTATCTACTTTTAGATTGACATCAATCTCTGCTACCCTTCTGAAGGTTTCTCCTAATTTGATGAGTGAAGTCATTTTAGGCTTATTTTTTAGATTAGTGTCTCCAAATGTTTAGGGATTTCTGATACCGTGACAAGAATGGACCTCGTTCTTTAGCCAGGACATATTCAAAATTTAAGAAATGCCTTGTATGAGTTTGTTGATGTATTATCAGGCTACTCTTCCATGTAAAACTCTTCTCACAATTGTCACATTGATATGGTGTCTCTCCACTGTGGATTTGCTGATGTATTACCAGATTACACTTGAATGTAAAAATCTTGTCACTCGTTACATTTACATGATCACTCACCAGTGTGAATTTTCTTATCTATTCAGCTACTCTTCGGTGTAAAGCTAGTCACATTTATATGATGCCTCACCAGTGCTCAATGTTTTGATGCATTCTCCAACTACTCTTCCATGTAAAACTCTTGTCACATTTGTCACATTTATAAGATTGCTCACCAGTGTGAATGATTTGATGCTTTTTCCAACTACTCTTTCGTGTAAAACTCTGGTCACATTTGTCACATTTATATGATTTCTCATCACTGTGAGTTAGCTGATGTGTTACCAGGTTACTCTTCTGTGTAAAACTCTTATCACATGTGTCACATTTATATGGTTTGTTTCCAGTGTGGATTTGCTGATGTATTATCAGGTGGTCCTTCCGTGTAAAACTCTTGCAACATGTGGCACATTTATATGGTTTCTCACCAGTGTGAGTTTGTTGGTGTTGTAACAGTTTACTGGGAACTGGAAAACTCTTGTCACATGTGGCACATTTATAAGGTTTGTCTCCATTGTAGATTTGCTGATGTGTTACCAGGCTGCTCTTCCGTGTAAAACTCTTGTGACATGTGGCACATTTATATGGTTTCTCACCAATGTGAATTTGCTGATGCTGTAGTTTACTGTGAATTGCAAACTTCTTCTCACAGTCATCACATTTATATGGTGTCTCTCTAGTGTGAATTCTCTGATGAGTTACCAAGCTACTCTTGAGTATAAACCTTTTATCACATTTGGCACATTTATATAATCTCTCTCCAATGTGAATTCGCTGATGTGTTATCAGAAAACTTTTTTGTGTGAAACACTGGTCACAGTTTGCACAGATATATGACCTCTCTCCTTTATGAATCTGCTGCTGTTCAGAGATGAAGGCACAGAAAGTATTCTTATGCTGGGGACAATGACACTGTTTCTCTGCTGTGTGGCAGGTTTCATGCATCCTGAGTGATAATTCCTGACTCAGACACTCACTGATCTCAGCTCTCCTGTTGACTAAAAACACATATTTATAGTATTTACTTGCAGTGAGTTAAAACATCCTAGTTTTTTTCATAGTTTAGGGTAATTTTGACTCTGCTGATATGTAATATCAGGCATGTCAGTTTTTCCAAAGATTACTTGTTTCCACAAAATTACAGCTTGCAGGTGTTTAACACTGGAAATTGCTGACATAAGACAGAGGTTGATCTAAACAGGTACTGCTACTTAGAAGTAGGGAATGTTTTAGGGACATGGCTGTCTGCTTCCATCTACTATTCGTATGTTCCTATGTAAAATTGGAATTAAATTGTTCTTTCTCTGGGCCATCTCAATTTATTTTCTGAGTTATTTTAATAATACACTTTACTTTTGTTTATTGCTTATTTATTTCATGAGGCTATGTGGATGTAGAAATATGGTAAAAAGAGAGCCACACCTAAAAGAGAAACTAACCATTAGTTAAGACACCATAACAAGAGATAGAACAGACACTGGGCAGAATATTGTAGAGGGAGTTAAGATTAATGACAAGATTTTCTTATGGTTTGTAAGGGAGAAAAGAAACATTAGTACAGCATAGAGCAGCATGACAAGTATGGGGTATGCTTCCAGGAGAATAATTTATTGATTTATTTCAAAATTTTATTCATTAATGTAAGCCTCAAATGGATTTATCAGTTGGGAGCTGCAGCTCTTGGTCTTCCTGAGGTGCTGGTTGTGTCAGTGGCTCTGTGGGACTTGTACGTTCCAGTCCCTCTTGCTGTTTTGTGGCTCCAGCCACAATGGATCTGAGTGTCTCAGCCTTTGGTTGGCAGGACAAGTGCCGAGGTTGGTCCCACACCTCTTGGCACATGGTGAATCTTGTGTCTGTTTTTTTCTGGATCAGCCAGGCTTGGAACCACAGGGGAGGCAAAAAAAAAAAAATAATAATGAATACAAAAAAATACAGAAATTTAAATGAGTGGCTGCTCCATTTTGGGGGGGGGGTAGTGTGATGCCAGCTGGTGCTGATTTAGGAGCAAATGTAACTAGTTATTTCAGGACTAAAAGTCCTGTAAGTCTTTGGGACACAGGGTTCTTTTGTTGCCCATGAAATGTCTGTATTGGACCTGTGGTTTTGGAGGGTGTATTTTGGCACCTCTGGACAGTGGATTTAAGGGGGGAGCAGCATAGGAGGGGGAGATCCAGTAGTAAGAGAACTTAATGGCACTGACAGTGTGTTCAGTTACTGGGGCTCCTCTTTTATTGGTTTTCTTGTGTGGCCATATAGTTGGGTGTGGGAGGACATGGTGGAAGCTATTTTCCAGGGCCCCCTGATAGGGCAGGCTGGGAATCCAGCTCAAATGAGGAAGAGTGTGAGTGCCTGCACTGGGACCTGCAGTCTGGGGTTGGGCCTGTTACTACTGGCCCAGAGGACAGCTGGTAAGTGGGACCCCAAAACGGAATTTCCACATGAAGAGCCCAGAAAGGGTATCATCTTGGAGACCACAGAATGAATAGAGGCTGTACTGCCTAGGATGTTAAGTTGAACAGAAGAGGAAGTATGGAGCTTGGGAGGTGTGGGGTGCAGGAGGGATGAGGAAGTCTGAGGCAGCCCCTGGTCCATGATTGCCCTTGGTGTGAGACTGTACATTTCTGGACCTTTTGGCCAAAACAGCCTGATGATGACAGGGGCTGAGTGCTGTGTCAGCAGTCCTTCACAAGGCCTGTGCACCTATTTATGATGTACAGAAGATAGGTGAGGATGAAAGAGAGTTTTGCTGCTTGCAATTGAGGCCTGATTTGGCCATGAGTTAAGCTGCCTATGTGCTGGACTGTAGCAGTCTAGCCAGAAGGTATTCACCTGGACTTGCAGCATGGTTAGTAACATCCATGGTCCAAAGCACCTATTAGCTTCTGATGTGAACTTCTCAGATCAGAGCAACTTATTTGAGTTTTCTTGCTCCATAGAGTGATTCCTGTTCCAAATTAAGTGTTTAATAAATGGGATCCCCCATTCCTGCAGTGCTGGTGTTTGCCTAATTTGTTTTGGATGAACAGTTTGCTGCTAATAAGAGTTTTGTTCCATTGCCCAGCTCCCTAGCATGTTCCAGGGGTGGCAACCAAGAGGTCTGAGATGCTACACCTGTTTTGTCCCCAGACTAAAAACCCAGAGGACCATCAAGGAATACAGTGAGAGGCCTGCCTAATTAAGTCTGCATATAAGCCTCCGAGGTAAAGTTGGCAAGTCCAGGCAGATGAAGACAAGCAGTTTCCACTTCTCCAGTCATCCAGCTCTACCTCTGGAAACATGGTACATGCCAGTTTCATCAAGCCTGGTAACACGGCCAACCAGGTTTGTGTCATTCCACTGTTCTGAACATGCCCCCTGCAGACTTCCACCATCATACTCCTAGACACCAGGGAGGGGGGCTACATTTATTTTTAATGTTTCACCAGGAAAGACAAACTGATCTGATAACAGCTGTTTTACAGATGAGTCCTGGAGGAAGGGGGAGGCAGAGTTTATAAAAACAATTGTAAGATAAATTATATAGTACACTGAAAACAATCATAACAATAACATTATAAGTAATACAGTATAACAGAATTAAGCAGTCACAGTGGGCAAGTTATACAAAGATGCCCTGCCCATTGAGTTACATGGAAACACATTCATTTATTTTATTTAAATGTTTCACCAGGAAAGATACACTGAGAAAAACATGCTTGTATCATGGTACATCCTGGGGATAGGGACTGGGATATAGTAAACAGTACATAATGAGACACAGAGACAACACTTTGGTTACATTGTAGAGTTGCATGTATTGACTCTGTAGAGTCAATAATTTGACTGCATGTTATAAACAGGGTCAACAAGTTACATCACAGTACAACTTTATACATACAGGGTCAACAAACTGGTTACAGTACAACTTTATACATACAGACTAGACAGTTGGATTTCATGAGGAATCAAATTTCAGGGTTAATAACTTAAGGTTAACATTGTGGATCACTAAACTTGCATAAGATTTATCATACAAAGGCAGAACAAGGGAGAGCTTAGGTACCACAGCATGATAGGTATCCATAGGAAGTGCAAGGCTCTGAAACAAAGGACCAGAAGTGCTAGGGTGGCAGAAGCGGCACTGAGAGCACAAGTACAGTAGAAGAGCAATCGTCCTCTCATGGACTGAGACTAAGTTTTTATTTAAATTTATTTAAACATTTTGGTGACTGGGTAGGCTCACTGTGCCCCAAAGTTCCTTTTTTGAGGGGCAACCCAGGATAACAATACATATTTTCATACAGAGAAAGACTTGGGTTATAGAGTAGTTTCAGGTGTGTGATTGGAGTCAAAGAGTGGGGGAGCGGATCATCTGCATTTGCAATTTGTGATTAGGTAACTGGTTATAGCAGAGGTGAGTAAGCCTAGAGAGGAGTGTGAATTTGTGGAGGTAGTAAGTTCCCTAATTTAGGAATGAGACAGCAGAAGGCAGCTTGTCCTGCAGTAGTTGAGCAGTGAGGAATTACCAGGGTCCTCACATCACCAGAACTCAGAGAGTAAGATGATGGAGGAGGAGGAGGAGTATTTAAGGAGTTTGTGATGTAGGCAGGAGGTGCAGCAGAATTTGGAGGCAAATTTGGCTGTATGAAGAGTTTGTTTGTTATCAAAAGTAGAAAAATTCAGGGAGCAGTATAGGACACAGTGATGAGTCTAGACAGGGATTTCAAGTGCAAAACGACAGAAAGAATTGAAAAGTGTATCCAGTCTGCCTAGGGAGAGCTTGAGGTGGCACCGTAGACTATGTCACAGTAGTCAATTATAGGGAGAATTATCTTCAGTACAAATTCATGCCTTGCCGAAAGTGGGATGCAGCTTCAGTTTCTGAAGAGGGCACCATGTTTGGGCCATAGTTTTTTCAGAATGGCCTCATTATGCACTGAGAAGTTGAGAGACTGGTCGAGCCAGACCCAAGGTATTTGAAGAAGGATGTGTCCTCAATGGTAGTCCCATCAAGGGTGTGGAAAGAGGGCTTGTCAGATAGTCTAGTGAGTCTCTGCCTTGTGCTAAAGGTCATGGAGACTGTCATTTTGGTGTTTAGGAAGAGTTGATGATTTCTAAGCCAGAGTTGGACATTTGTGAAGTCGCACTGGCGTCTGGTAGAGACATCAGAGGTAGATCTGCCAGATGTGTATATAACAGTGTCATCAATAAAGATGTATGCAGGATGACAAAAAAGTCTGTGAGAGGTTGTTTAAGATTTGTAGAAGAGGACAGGACCTAGCACAGAGCACTGTGGGACACCAGTGCTTATAGGAAGGGGGGAGATGAAGTCCACAATGTAGACAGATTGCAATCTACTGGACAGATGGGCTTTGAACCAGTTCATGGATGAGGGGGAGAGTCCAGCATCGGAGAGACTACACAAAAGAAGGGAGTGCGAGACAGTGTCAAAAGCTTTTGCCAGATCAACAAAGATGGCGGAGGTTATTTGGCCATTTTCCATACCAGTGGAGTTGGCATTTGTCAGTCTAAGGAGTGAAGTGGATGTGGAGTGGACTTTTCTAAAGCCAGACTGGAAGGGAGTGAAAAAGGCATAGTCAGAGAGACAGGTGGATAGCTGTTAGAGTACAAGGTACTCTTGAAGCTTAGCTAGAGCAGGCAACAGGGAGATTGGTTGACAGTTACCAGGGACGGGGTCTTCACCTTTGTAGCGGGAGAACATCATCATGCTTCCATGCTGCAGGACTGTAGCAGATGCAAAGGATAGGTTTAAAGGAAAGAAGGTGGTAGGGAATCACAGGGTCTGGAGTGAAAGTAGCGTAGTGTCAATGCCGCAGGTGAGGAGCCTTTTGATGGGTTGATAGACAGGAGCACCCATTGGGCCTCTTAAGGAGTGACAGGAGAGAAGGAAAAGAGTTTACAGAGGAAGAGTCAATGGATGGCGAGGAGAGGAGGAGAGGGAAGGTACCGGAGGTGACAGGTGAGGACAGGAAGAGATAGCAAAGAGAGATAGAGGCTAAGAGAGAGGAGATGGCAGAGGAGGAAGAGGAGAACTTGGGGTGGGTGGGTGGAGGGTGGAGGAGGTAGGAAGGAGACAGATGAGGTGGCTGCAGAAGGAACAGAGCAGGAGGAATGGGAGGGGAGGGAAGAGGGATGGGCAGCTGAGAAGGGTGGGAAAGGAGAAGAGAGGGTAGAGATGAGGGAGGAGGAGGCAGAGGTGATGTTGAGAGGGGCTGATGGAGGGTGAAGGTAGGGTAAATTGGTTGGAGCCAGAGGAGCTACCATGACTGCTAAGACACATATAGAGAAGTGGGTGTTAAAACATTCGGCAACAGCCAAAGGGTCGGAGAAGAACGAGAGGTTCTGCTTAAGGATTGGGATGGGGGTTTGATATTGGGGCAAAGAAAGACTGGACAACCTTCCAGAATTTTAATGGCCTATTTGTGTTGGTTTAGAAGTTAGCTTGAAAATGTTTTAACCTGGCAAGGCAGATTGCTTTAGTGCAAGCATTCTAGAGTTACCTGTATCATTGGTGATCACTTTGGTATCCAGAAGATTTGAATTTGTGCCAAGCTAGATCATGAGCTCTTTGACAAGCTAACAGCTCCGGGGTCACCCAAGGAAGATGGTTACCTCAGACTCTAGTTTTGCATAAGGGGGCATGGCGGTTCCAAACATAGAGGAACTTGTCACTGAAGACCTGAAGGGCGGCATCAATTCTGGCACTAAATGCGAGCAATGACCAATCAGATTAAATGAGGTTCTGCTGGAGACAACACAGATCGAGCAAAGACTAGGAGCAAGTAAGGAGGATTTTGTATGATCTCTTAGGGCAGTGTATCTTGTGAACCACGTAGATGGTATGGTGGTCACTAATAGCATCTGGAAGGAGCCTGGAGGCAACTATCCTGTGGGGGTGAGAGATAAGAGTGATGTCAACTAGAGAATGGTTTTGAGTTTTGTTATTTGTCCTGGTTGGATCCTGAATTAATTGGGAGAGGTTCAGGGCTTGAATACTTTGAATGAACTTTAGACAGGAGGGCACAAGCCAGTTGATGTTTAAATAGCCCAATAGGTACAGCTCTCCAGTGTGGGAGAGGGCTAATAGTTTTTTGATAAGATCAGTTACCTGGGTATGAGGTTGTCCAGGGCAGCTGTAAACCCCAGTGATGAAAAGTGGAGAGGTGAAAGGCAGAGAGAGTTTGAGGAGGATAGCTTCATGGGAGGAGGGGGCAGATGTAGATAACTGAATGGTAAATTGAAGGGAGGAGGAGGAGATATAAATGGCCACTCCCCCCCCCGCCCAGCCTGTAACAGCAGGTGATAATGTAGCCAGGGATGGAGACAGCTTGGTCTGGGGTATGTGCAGCCAGCCACATTTCAGAGATGATGATTAGGTCTGGCATATATGTGTGAAACATTGTTTGCAGCAGAGGGAGTTTAACAGGCTACAAATATTCAGGTGAATGATTTTTTAACCCTTTTGGAAGGTTAATAGGTGTGGTGAAAGATTGAGCAGTGGTGGTTCCTGGGGCCATAGGGGGTCCAGGATTTAGGTGTATGTCTCCGGCAAGTAAGAGAAGAAGCAGTATAAAGGCATGTTTTCCCTTGCAGCTTTTTGACAACTTGCCAGATGAGTAACTTGTAAGAGATGGACCAGACATAGAGGGGGTGGAAGCAAGCTTCAGGAGAGTGATACAGGTGTTGGACCAAGTAGTTAATGAGGTACGGAGGCCATGTAGGGCTAGAATGCTGTAATGAAGAGAAGGAAAAAAGGGGAGGGGACAAGAGCACATCAGGGGAAAGGGGAAGAGAGAAAAAGGGAAGAGGGAATTGAGAAGTGGAGCAGGGACAAGCATTAGAGGTAGCTGTAGGAGTAAGAGATGAAGTCATGGAGTAGAGAAGAGAGACAGCATTTGGAAGAGTAGGAGCAAATCCATAGGGTATTGGGTTCCAAAGTTTAGAAAAGTGGTAGGCGAAATCAGCCTAACAAGGGTTTACCTAGAAGGGAGTGTGAAGGAGTGATAGCTAGGGTTACGTAGGGTGCATAAGGAGGGTGGTGGGGGGGAGAAGAGTGGAGTAAGGTAAGAGGGGAGGGAGGCCAGCCAGAATTTTAAGATAAAGAATGAACAATAAGCATGTGTATATTCAAAGGAAATATGCTACGCATGTGTTGCATATCCCACATTTGTGCTGCACAAACTTAGGTATAAAAGGGGCAGCCCTAAATCAACAAGACACCCAGAGGTCCAGTAGGTGGCTGAACTGCAGGCAGAAATTCTGAGATACCTTTCCACGTGGCAGCCATCATAGCTGACTTGAGGAGACTGAGGAAAGAGCAAGGTGGACGATGAAGAACCCACGAATGGTATACCCCACAGAGATGGTATCAGTCCTGTGTCACAGTTGAACAGCTAAGTGGCACACAAATTGTGGACTGGTATCATCTCAGCAAGGCTCTTCTCAGTTGTGAGGAAGTGGAATGCACCTATGCCCACATCTGAGATGACATTGGTGGCATAGAGGTACTGGTAGCAGCTTGGCATGGGTCAGAGACAGACCACTGGCACATACTCACAACGGTAGGCCACAGCTACACTCATCATTCCTATGGCAGCCCCACACTACCAGGAACAACATCCATGTCCCAGATGCCATCCATACAATGGGACACTGCCACAGGGGTTGTGAGGTGGTCAGCGTGGTATATAGGTTGTGGACAATGCAGAACCACAGGCATTATGGGGCAAAGTTAGCCCCACCTGTGGGCTGGACATGTCACAGGAATGCTGCATAGAGCCTGGACCATTCAAGTGTTGCTGGTGTGACTACTACTGACACAAACAGTGCCTCAGACTGATGATGCAGCTGGATCCAGTGAGGACAGTCAGTCTGTCAGGACCGAGGCACTCACCATTGAGGGGTAGTGCCAGGAGTCCTTGCATGGCCTTGTGTTATGGTGGGTGTGGATATCTGAACACCATGACCAGGGGTTGGGGGGATGTGCACGGCCCTTGTGACAAGGTGCTAGGGGAGATGATTTGGGAGGGTGCAGGGTGTGCTGAGGGTGCTGGGGTTGTTGTTGCGAGGTGTGTGGTGGGTGGTTCAGCCACCATGTGCAATATGGGCTGTGGTATGGTCCCATATCACCATAATACCTGACAACACAACACCAATGTCCTCACAGAAAACACAAAAAGCCACCATGAGTTCTGCATGGCAAACAGAAGCCCACTCCTCATTGAGGTGCATCTGTGCCTGCAACCCCTGCACAGCATCATGGAGTGCCTGGAGGCTCTCCATGGCATCACTCAGTAGTTGGGTATGGTTGGCAAGCTGGTATTCCTTTGCCATTCTTTCATGGCTAGTGTGAGATTACTGATCTGTGGGGGACTTGGTGTGTGGCCATCACAGCACATGGCACCCCATGTCTGGCCACTGGGATTGTGGGTCACTCACATGTGCAGGTACTGCATGTGAAGGGGTTGCCTGATTCTGTACCTGATCAGGCTGTGGCTGGTCACATGTTCTCTGTTGCTGGGCACTAGTACGCTGATGCACATGTGGAGGCCATAATATGTTGCCCTCTTGCTGCCCAGTAACCGATTGCAATTGTCACGCTACCTTCTGCATAGTGGCTGGCCGTGGGTGGCTGCTGGTGGCATGTGCAGTGTGTTTAATCTGGAGCAGATAGGAGGGAGTGTCAGGGATTACACTGTCAGTCATGGTGTTGTCATCTCCAGACTCACTGGCAAGTAACTTGGCAGCAGTGAGGAGGATATCTGCAAACAGGAAGACAGTCTCATCATCATCATCCAGCTTCCACTGTGTTACATGGCTACTTCAGAGGGCCCCACACTGACAGCGGCAGTGGCCACAGTTATGTGGCCACACTGTGCAACAGACTGTACCTCGGACCACTACATATCACAGGATGTGATGGTGCTTTGGAAAAAAGGATGCACCACAGTAAGGGATGCATGTCCATGTATACAGTTTTATTTATTTATTAATTTATTTAAACATTTGGTAACCGGGAAAGGCATGCTGAGTTGAGGCTCGATTCCAGGTGTGACATGGGGGGTGGAGCAGTGGAAATGCAGACAATAAATGCAGAGAATTAATCAACAGAACAATAACAGCTAAGTACAATCAATATAATTCAGCTAGCGAGAGCAAAAACATCAATAATGTAACTTACACAGGCTTGTATGTGGGGATTGGACTGCTTAACTCTGTGGGGGGTCTAGAGTAATGGACAATGCTACTTATTTTAAGTATGTTCAAGTTCAGCACAAAGGGGAAGAAAATAAAGTAGACTGAATGTGAAAGACATTTAAAAGGAATCTACACAGCAAAGTGTTTTAAAGGATGAGGTGTTACAGTCAAGAGAAATGGCGGGTATGAATTGTGGAGGCGAGAGGTGGGAGACCCCCCCCCATCAGTAGTAACCAAATTCACCTCTACAGATTTGCTCCGAGACACCTGTTGCTTTCTCTCAGGTACTTGGCCAGTGCCTGAGGAAAGTACCCAGACGTGGGATTGATGAGGAAGATTCCCTTACGGAGCAGAGGTGCTCTTAGGTGGTTTAGGGAGCCACCAGTAAATGTTTCCATGATATATGGAAAGTGTCCAAGTGGCTGGCAAGAGAGCCGAGCCAGGGAAAACCCCAGAGCAGTGTACAAGTTTGGGCTGTGAGCCCAGTGTGTTTTAGAGCCTGAGGGCTAAAGTGATGAGGATGTGTTCTGGTCTCTTTTAATCTGCATTACCAGGAGTGTAGCCCCGTGGGGGTCCATCTAAGCTTTGGTTATTCTGTTTGGATGTGAATAAAAGCCACACTTTAGAATCTCACTTCTGGTATTGAACATTACAGTTTTTGCTTCCTTTGTCCAGTGTTACTTGGGTGCCCCTGTGCAGAGTAGCCAAACCTAGCCAATGTGCCGAGTGACATATCCCTCCCTGAACCCAGCCCACCTGGTAGAGCTCTCAGATAGAAATGGCATACCTGGTAGGGGTTACACACATATGCTGCAGAACACACAAACATACAGTGGAAGAACTGGGTTGTCCACACAGTACTATACAACATGGTTATCGTGAACACATACTGTACATAGCACAACACATGCATAACCAGACAAGATATGCAACATGTGTGCTTGCAGTACTGGGACACTGGTCAACCTCTACTTCATATCCCACACCAGGAACACCCCACACAATCACCTGGTGGAATGTTGTGGTTTCAGTGCCTCCTGTGCAGATATCAGCATGGGTCTGGAGCAACCAGTGGCATGTTGTTCTGCACTGGCCTGGGCCAGTAGGTCTTTGGCCAGTACTCACAGGCAACTGGCTTGGTTTTTGCATGCCTGGAGAGTGAGGTTAAAGTGACCCTGTGCATTCACGACCTCTGCCACTTCCCTCCAGGCCTGTTCCTGCTCCTGTGGTGTTACCAGCCTCCTGCATAGGAGGTCTTCACGTGCCACATAGGCCTTGGTAAGGTTCTTCAGCTCACGTTTGGTGAAATTTGGTTGTCTGCATTTTTCAAAAGACATTTCTGGTGCTTGTAGAACAACAGATAGAGACAGACCCAGTTACAATAACATGGAAATGAAAATAGGCACTTTTCACAGAACAATGACATCGAGAAACATACAACATGAAATGACACCTGCCTTCAAGGCTACAGTGCCTCTTGGTCACCTCTGAGGAGTTGTGGTGCTGCCCTGCTTTTATGGTAATGTGCATGCAAATGAGCGAAATACAATACAATACAATAATGATATGTAAATGTGCTGTTTGGGCACAGGCAGTGCAATGAGGCTATTTACATATTCTAGCTGAATACTGAAAAGACAAATGCCACACAATTGGCTTCCATTGCACATTTCCGTTTGCTCTACAGAATGCCATGGTGCCTATCCTGTGTGTGTGTGGTTCCGCTATATTCAAGCGTGGCCTACTGCATGGCACATCTCACAATACTGTCCATTTATACTCAGGATATTCAATTGTGCTTGCACAATCACGCTTGCTGGTGCACTTTCCAAATATTTCATTGTTTTGTGCTGGTGTATTTAACTGCACAGCATGGAGCACCCTACCATCTCTGAAAATGGGGCCCATTATTCACATACAGTATGTTTAAAGTACCAAATAAATAATAACATTCATTATAACATTAAAATGCAGAAGAAATAATATACTGCAGATATATATAATTTGACAGCAGAAAAATAAACACTGGCCCACCTAGCCTGTCTGTATACATACTCGAAGCTGTGCCCAGCCAATGCTGGATTAGAGTTAGTAGTTACCAGACCTAATGATTTTTCAACACCCCTTCCCTAGAATACTCCCATCACCTTTTCCCATAGTTCATTATTTTCCCTTGTGTCTACCACATCCATGTTTGACTACAGTCCTGGACTGTGTAGGCTAGCTCACTATGCAATCTTTTCCACTCATCCACCACCCTTTCCATAAAGAATAACCTTCTTCTATCTTTCTCGAACCTTCCCCCTTTTACAGTACTCTTTTGCTATAATGAACCTCACTATAGCAATCCCTCAGACAATGTGAGCACTCCTGATGGCTCTCATAATAGTCCCTAACAGTTGTCAGCTGTCAGTTTCAACCAGCTGTGCATTTTAAACATTGATGCTTACAGTGATGGATATCCACCACAGCCACAACAAAATACTCTGAATATACTGCATGTACAAAGCTTTCAATCCTTGACAGACTGAAAGCAGGAGGTGCTTATATAATCTCAAAAGAAGCAGGCTTTTCAAACTCCACATTTTCAACCTGGAGAAAAAAGGAAGGTGCACTTCAGGATTTTGTCCTTGAATGTTTAAAGTTAGAGGAGCTCAAGATGAAAGAATTAAGAAAAGTCAATGAGTCTGACATCTAAAAAGCTACTACACAGAATCATTAAATTTGAAGCTGTGGGTTACTTAGCAGCTTCCTAATTTAGTGTCTGCATCTGGGGTGATTGCAACTGAGAAGGCTGATCATTTTGCCAAGATATACATGGTAATAATCACATTTCTGATCATCAACAGACCGGCTTTCATTGTTCCAGAAATGGCGTGACATCTGCTGTGTCCCGTTACTAGTGAACAGTGCTCCTGTGAAGATGCAACTGCTTGAGAGTTCCTTCTCAAACTTATTATACTGTTGGAACCAGTCTATGATGTATGTGAGACTGGCCTGTTCTGGCATTGCCTGTCAGTTGTAACTTTGGCCAACAAAATGAAGTAAATGCATTCAAGGTTTTAATGTTAAAAATGAGTTACATTATTATTGTGTACTATCATCATGTAATCATAGTAATTATAGTAAAATACGAGCCTGCTCAGGCAAAAGCTTGTCCTTGACTCAAAGGGCATAGACTTCGATTGATCCCATTGGCTGTGAAAGACAATGCATGTTTAGTTGCTTTTTAAATGTAAGCATATTGCTACTATCCAGTGTCAAGTTATAAACCCTCTAATAATTATATTGTATAATATTTGTGATTTAAAAATATGCTATGTGAATGTCTGCTTAGAAAGAAAACAGCCATAGCAGTTGTAATGACCTGACCTCAAAGGACCCCAGTGTGCTGAAACAGCTGGCGGCCATAAAAAGTGGCCCAGTGTGAACTCTAATTAAAAACTTCCTTCTAAGGAACAGGCTGTAAAACCTTGTAAAACCCTTCTACTTTGAAAGTCTGAGAGCCATAGATAATTGCATCTTTTACGACATCCTAGGAAGCGACAACTTGTAACAGCTACATGTTACATTGTTCACCACTAGAAGACAACTGTTGTCAGGATGTGGGTTCTGAGCCATCAAAGGAACTGCTTTGATCAAAGAGACTGTCATGTTTTTTTGGTTTTTTGTTTTTTAAAACTGAAACTGCTGATTTCCAGCCAGCAGTAAAATAACATTCTTTTGGATTCCTACTCAGGTTAAAGTTTATTGCAGGACTAACACTGACCTCATGTGTGCTGTGACATCACAAGGAGGTGGAGAGACTGACTTTGAATATTGCCAGCATTGGAGGGGATGGTGCAGACTCCTTCTCTGAATTCAAGGGCACACATAATTTTCTGGACCGAAAGCAAGGCAGTTTTGCAAAACATAGGTAACTTAGCTAGATTAGACCATTTTAAAACATCAGGTGTTTGTTCTGTAAAATTCCAAATTATTTCTGGATTGTAAGTGCAGGTTATATGCTCTATAGGTGTTTTGTATTTTATTTTTATTTAATCTTAGTAAACGCTTTTGGTTCTCCTTACTTCTGCTTCAGTCTTCTTTTGCATGTGTAGGCTGAAACTATACTGGGAAATTCTGAAACTGTTAAGTGCTCAAGGAAAGAGTGTGCTACTATCTTGCTAAAGGTAAGAATATACCTAGGTCTCATACTGAGTCATAAAGGTACACTTGGGAACCTGGATGGGTGACACTGGGTGAAGGATTGTACTGCATCCCCCGAAGAGGGTACATACAGTGGTAGCTATTGAAAAGTTTCCTACCTCGAGGTACCACAGAGGTACCACTGAGGTAATTTGCATTGACTGTAATGTGATCCTGCCTCAATTTGCCTCAGTATACCTCAGTACTGAAACTTTTCTATGACTACCACTGTATCAGACCTATTAACTGGGTGTGGTAGCAAAAGATTCACCTTGACACCCAAGACTTGAAGCTAATAGCGATTCCTACTCAGAACAGACAGGTGGGTTACCCTGCTTGTCTCTTGTTCACATACTGCACTTCGAGGTTTTGGCACTGTGGGAGCATAGGGCCTGACCTGCGGAATGCATTTGTGATAACCACTACATCTGGTATAGTCTGTTCCATATGTTCACAACTCATTGGCTAAAAAACAAACTGCTGTTTTCCTTGTCTTACATCCCTGCCCCACCAGTTGGAGATTATGGGACCTAGTTGTATGAACACTATTCTTATACTCTTATCCCAAACATTCCCAAAGATCATCAATGGTATATACCCTAAAAATCATGCACATATCCTCCCTTAGATGCTTATATTTCAATGTGTAGAGATTTAAATTATTGAAGCTATCATTGTAACGAAGATGTTTGACTGATATAATCATCCCAGTCACCCTTCTCTGGACACTCTCCCACAAATGTCTTTCTTTGCTATTGTGGGCGAAAACTGTGGATAATTCTCCAAATGGGGCCCTCATGAGTTGGGGTGTACAGTGGCAGTATCCCTACTGGATATATGCCTAGCTAAACAACCAACTATTCCCTTTCCTTCTTAGCCATTATCTGGCAGTTTTGCTAGTTTTAAAGCCACTGATGATTACCACTCCCAGGTCCTTCTCTTCTGTAGTCTCCTTTAACATTCCCTCCCCAAGTGAGTCTTTCAACATCTTGTTTGAGCTGCATAAGTGCATAACTACAGATTTATCTAAATTAAAAGCCAACCTATGTTTTTTCTGTTCAAGATTTGTAATTTCAGATTGTAATATTTGGGAAAATCCTTGACCATAACTTTGTGACCATATGGCCGTTCTCACGGACGAGGATTGACTTGACTGTCAAGGATTTTGCCATCTTGAGAAAGAGGATAGGGTGGCAGACTAGGATTTTGACAGCTCGTGGACTGCGTTTTTGTCACCTCACATAAAAGGATTAAAAAGAAAACAATCCCCTTTCGTGAGCTGACAAAATCCCAGTCTGTCACCCGATCCCCTTTCATGAGGCCGTCAACTTAATCCTCATCTGCGAGAACAGCCATCTGATCACAAAGTGATGGTCAAGGATTCTGCAGCCTCGTGAAAGGGGGTTGGCTGGTGCACTGGGATTCTGTCAACTCGCAAAAGGGGATCGAAAGCGAGTCATGGACAACGAATTTCAAAATTTGAAATGGCTATTTTTTGGCTAAAATGAAGCAAACCAAAGGTATAGGTTTATAGAGGGCATCACCCTGAACCAAACCCACGTCTTCTTACAACAAGAAGTCAGCCGTGGAGGAAGCTATGACATTTTGTTTGGGGGAAAAATGAAAACAAGATGGTGGCTTATAAACAAGGAATTTTACTGACAGACGAGGATTTTTTTAAAATCCTCATTTGTGAGCTGACAAAATCCCATTAACATAATTAATGCAGCAGTACCTAGCACTGCACTACCTTACATATTGTGGTATATCCCAGTAACTGGAAAGTTCTGGATGGCTGGTATTGAACGTGTCACAACTGGCATTCCAGTATCAAGGAAAAAGGACAATATACATTTTCACTGATGTAATGATATAGGCTCAGTTATTAACATATATAGTCCCCATCCATAGTCTTTACCAGTACTTAAAAATACTGCATCAGTAACATCTTTGGAATCCTTTCATGAGTCAAAATTCTATTCACTGTACTCCTCGGTTTTACAGTGTTTTAGTGAGTTTTTTTCCACCAGTTTGTCAAGGTCTTTCAGTTAATGAAGATGAATACCTGGCCTCCATGCTGTACCCTCAATTTTACAAGGTATATCAGTATTTAACAGTATACTAAATTGTGAGTTTTCATTTCTGACATCAAAATGTTTTTGCCTATGAAGTGTGGCACAGCTTAAGTTTGGGAACATTAAAATCCTGTTGCAATCAACCTTTATGCCCTTCATTTGCCTGACAGCTTTAAACATGGCATTACCTTGGAGTACTGACCCCAGTTTAAGCAACAGCATGCAATGTGTTGATTCTTAAACTTAGTCAACATTGCATCAAAGTCTAGTTCAAATTCTTCCCCTAGCCAGGGCAAAATTGTATCAGATGGTGATGCAGACTACCAAGGCAGTGGGAAAGACCAGAGAGGTGATGGGATGTATTGGAAGGGGAATGACAAGCAGAAGGACGGAGGTAATGATTCCACTCTACAAGACCCTGGGGAGACCTCATCTTGAATACTAGGTTCTGTTCTGGAGAGCACACCTCCTTACTTGCCTGACAGCTTTAAGCATGGCATCAATTTGGAGTACTGACCCTAGATTAAGTAACAGCATGCATGGTGTTGATTCTTATACACAATTGTAATACAGTATCATCTGAGTTTAAGTGCTTCCAGCAACCAGGGCAACATTACTAGATAGAGATGACCTACCAAATTCCTCTGTGATGCCATTCACATGGATATTTTCTTATCATAGTAAACTGTCCAAGTGAACAAGGTCATACAGTAGCAACCTGATTGTATTTAACCAGGCCTACTGACAGAGCTAATGTACTGCACATGTTTATTTCCTTCATCACCTACATGCCATGGTCTCCACATGCTGCTTGAAAAAGGAACATATACATTTTCATTGATGTAATGATTATAGCCTCAGTTATTAACACATATGTAGTCCTCATCCATAGTCTTTACCGGTACTTGAAAATACTGTATAAGTAGCATCTTTGGAATCCTTACATGAATCAAAATTAAATTCACTGTACCCCATGGTTCAACAGTAAGTGTTTTTAGTGAGTTTGTTCCACCAATTTGTCCAGGTCTTTCAGTTACTGAAGATGAATACCTGGCCTACATGCTGTATCCTCAGTTTTTGAGGGTAGATCATATTTAACAGCATATTTAAGTGTAAGTTTTAATTTTATGCCATCAACATGTTTTTGTTTGCCTCAGAAGTGTGGCACAGCTTAAGTTTGGAAACATTAAAATCCTGTTGCAATCAATCCTTATGCACTTCACTTGCCTGACAGCTTTAAACATGGCATCAAAATTGAAGTACTGAACCCAGTTTAAGTAGCAGCATGCAAGTTGTTGATTCTTAAACTCAATCATAATTGCATCAAAGTGTAGTGTAAATGCTTCCCCAACCGGGCAAAGTTGCATTAGATAGAGATGCAGACTGCCACGGTGGTATGAAAGGCCAGTGAAATAATGAGATGTATTGGGCGGAATCACAGCACAAGGACGGAGATAATGGTTCCACTGTATAAGACCCTGGTGAGACCTCACCTTGAATACTGAGTACAGTTCTGGACAACACACCTCTTTACTTGCCTGACAGCTTTAAACATGGCATCACATTGAAGTACTGACCCCAATTTACGCAACAGCATGCAAAGTGTAGATTGTTAAACTCAGCTGATACTGCATCACAATTTTGTATGAGTGGTTCCCGAAACCAGGGCAACATTTACTAGATGGAGATGACCTACCTACATTCCTCTGTAACTTCATTCACACGGAAATTTTTTTCTCATAGTAAATTGTCCAAGTGATCAAGGTCAGACAGTAGCAACCTGATTGTATTTAACCAAACCTACTGACACAGCTAATGTCCTGCACATGTATATTACCTTTATTGCCTCCATGCTGTGGTCTCCACTTGCTGCTTGACCACTTGGAGCCACCAAAAGAGTAAAATTTAGATCTCATCAGTTCTATGGCATTATGCATCTTCCGCATAGCTGACTGAAAAAAAGAATAGGTTACCTACCATGTGTTAGAATTTAAAGCCTCTGGTGGCTTACATGCAACCTTTGGCTGAGGTGGGAGTTGAAAAAATCCTGTGAGCCCCAGCAGTGTTTCTAGGTATTTTCATTGTTTAAAATGCTTAAAACATGAACACATCCTGCACAGTCTGTTTTTCACCAATTCTATGAACCTTGAACAAAATCAAGATGATAAAAAAAGTTTTAGAACTTAGTTATACCACATAGAAGTATGAATATAGTTTTACTGCTATTTTATGATATAGGACACTCATTTCATAACCAAATTAGACTTTAAGAACTTCAATTCAACATCATGAGGTCATCCCCTACAACTTGAGGGCAACAGGTTTAACATTACAAAAGGAATTTTTTTTTTACAGAGACCATGAACCTCTGAAACAGGTTGCCATTGGAAACAGTTATAAGTAAACTAAGGACTCATTCCAAACAGACTAGATAATTACATCCAAATGGTGGGAATATGATACATTACATGGAATTCTAATGGAGTTACTTGTGGGCACTGTTCCTCTTTTTTTTTTGCTCCTATACATTAGTGGTATTAGTTCCTTGCTCTAAGCAGGAGCTGTAGAAAATGTGACAGATGTCCAGGATGCTCTCACTGAACTCACTTTTCCTCTTGGCAACCACAGATGGATCAGTTCTAGGTCAATGGTGTTGTTACAGCAGATCCATATATCTTCCACTGCATTTATGGTCTCTCCAGTTGTCTTTCCATTACTGTTGGTCTTTCTCGTTAAAAGCTCTCTTTTGCTGCACTGCAAATTCTGATGTCAGTTGTTCCAGGTTTACTGGTGGAATTTTCATCCAGAGTTGCTCCTCTGCTGAGGGCTTTTCCTGATGTTGTAATGCAAGTCATTTTGTACTTATTATTATCATGATGCAGGACTGACTACATTTCTGCCCTGGGATGTCAATAAATATGCATGAAGTCCCATCATTTGGATCAATAAGTGTAGTCAATCTTAAGGCCACTTTCTTCTTCAGACTATGGATTTTATAATCTTGGCATACACTAAGTTCTGTAAATTAGTTAAGAAGTTTCTTGTTTTTCTGTCCGGCTACTCCAGCTCATTATGTGACCAGTCAATGCCACCAAACCTGTATCAGAGCACAGAAAAGGGCAAGTTTATTTATAGCTTGCACCTCGCTTTGTGTTATCAAAGTAGTTTCCAGTACAAGTTTCAGCCACCTAAAGCATTCCTTGCTGATCTTTTTTTCTCATTTGTTCATACTGCATTGCTGTTCCTTCAGCAATACCCAGGTACTGTACATGTATACGCCCCCTCTCGCTTAAGGTCTTTTATGTTACGTTTTCATTCAAATTGATGTTTTCAGTGTAGGTTAAGTTTTCTTTAGTGAATGTTGCTCTAGCACTTTTGACTAATCAAGCACGTTATCTGGATGTCATTAGAGAAGGACTTGACAGTATACAACTGTTCTTTCTGGTGTTTGTCACATGAGAAATAAAGCCTTAAGTCATCTACATAAAGAAGATGAGATACTATTCTATTATCTTTTTATTTCTGGAGTTAATGCTATACCCACACACCCTAAGTTATTAATGAGGCTGGTCAGTGGGGTTAAAAGCAATGCTGAACAGCAGTGTGGACAAGAAAGCTTGGAATATCTCATGTTGCATCTTGATGTTTGTTTTTAGTGCAAATCTTTTGATGCTTTGTCAGATGATTCTTCTGTGTAAAACTCTTGCCACATTTATCACATGTATATTATCCCTCACCAGTGTGAATTTTTTGATGCTTTCTCAGTCAGCTCTTCTTTGTAAAACTCTTGCTACATGTGGCACATTTATATGGCTTCTCCTGGGGTTAGTGTCTCCAAATGTTTAGGGATTTCTAATACCGTGGCAAGAATGGACCCCATTCTTTAGCCCGGGCATATTCAAAACTCAAGAAATTAGTACTGTATTAATCTTTGATGTTTGCGGAGAGCGCTCTTCTCAGCACAAGCAACGTCCCCAAAATAGCTTCTTTTTGAAGTTCATAAGGTGTTACAAGTATTGGTAGCATATTTAAATGTGCCTGAAAGTTCTTTTTGATTAGTCCCATTGCTCCAAGCACTACTGGAACAATCTGTGTGTCCTTATTCCACATCAGTTTAGTTTCTGACTGCATATCTTGGTATTTCATAATTTTGTGTCTCTGTACGCAGCACACTGTAGTCACTAGGGGTGGCTATTTCAATCAGTAATGCTACCTTTGTTCTCTTTTCTTGTATTACAATATCAGGTTTTCTTGCTTCCACTTTCTTGGCTGTTGGTATTGGGTGATCCCATGTGATCATTACTTCTTCATTCTCTGTGATTCTTTGTGGTTCATGTTTCCAGTGTCTCTCTGCTACCTGTATGCTATAGTGTTTGCACAGTTTCCAGTGGATCAATCTTGCTACATTGTTGTGTCTTTCAGTATACAGGCCTTCTGCCATGAGTACTTCACATCCAGCCACGAGAGGCGCAACTGTTTCTAATTCTGTACTACAGAACCTGCACTTGTCTGTTTCTCCTGTTTTTTCTATGGATTTTGTGAACCATCTTGTGCATAGCCCACTATCTTGGGCTGCCATTATTAGTCTCTCATCTCGTGGCCTAAATTCACCTCTTTTTAACCACTCATGGGTCAGGGCTTGATCGACCTGTGGTTGCTCCAGTAGCTCCCTGTATTTTCCACTATAATTATGGACTTTCCAATTATTTTTTCTTTTCTGTTGGTCTTTATCCTTATACTCCTTTTTCTGATTCTTTGCGTTTTCTGTTGCTGACAATTCCTTATCTACTTTTAGATTGACATCAATCTCTGCTACCCTTCTGAAGGTTTCTCCTAATTTGATGAGTGAAGTCATTTTAGGCTTATTTTAGATTAGTGTCTCCAAATGTTTGGGATTTCTGATACCGTGACAAGAATGGACCTCGTTCTTTAGCCAGGACATATTCAAAATTTAAGAAATGCCTTGTATGAGTTTGTTGATGTATTATCAGGCTACTCTTCCATGTAAAACTCTTCTCACAATTGTCACATTGATATGGTGTCTCTCCACTGTGGATTTGCTGATGTATTACCAGATTACACTTGAATGTAAAAATCTTGTCACTCGTTACATTTACATGATCACTCACCAGTGTGAATTTTCTTATCTATTCAGCTACTCTTGATGTAAAAGCTAGTCACATTTATATGATGCCTCACCAGTGCTCAATGTTTTGATGCATTCTCCAACTACTCTTCCATGTAAAACTCTTGTCACATTTGTCACATTTATAAGATTGCTCACCAGTGTGAATGATTTGATGCTTTTTCCAACTACTCTTTCGTGTAAAACTCTGGTCACATTTGTCACATTTATATGATTTCTCATCACTGTGAGTTAGCTGATGTGTTACCAGGTTACTCTTCTGTGTAAAACTCTTATCACATGTGTCACATTTATATGGTTTGTTTCCAGTGTGGATTTGCTGATGTATTATCAGGTGGTCCTTCCGTGTAAAACTCTTGCAACATGTGGCACATTTATATGGTTTCTCACCAGTGTGAGTTTGTTGGTGTTGTAACAGTTTACTGGGAACTGGAAAACTCTTGTCACATGTGGCACATTTATAAGGTTTGTCTCCATTGTAGATTTGCTGATGTGTTACCAGGCTGCTCTTCCGTGTAAAACTCTTGTGACATGTGGCACATTTATATGGTTTCTCACCAATGTGAATTTGCTGATGCTGTAGTTTACTGTGAATTGCAAACTTCTTCTCACAGTCATCACATTTATATGGTGTCTCTCTAGTGTGAATTCTCTGATGAGTTACCAAGCTACTCTTGAGTATAAACCTTTTATCACATTTGGCACATTTATATAATCTCTCTCCAATGTGAATTCGCTGATGTGTTATCAGAAAACTTTTTTGTGTGAAACACTGGTCACAGTTTGCACAGATATATGACCTCTCTCCTTTATGAATCTGCTGCTGTTCAGAGATGAAGGCACAGAAAGTATTCTTATGCTGGGGACAATGACACTGTTTCTCTGCTGTGTGGCAGGTTTCATGCATCCTGAGTGATAATTCCTGACTCAGACACTCACTGATCTCAGCTCTCCTGTTGACTAAAAACACATATTTATAGTATTTACTTGCAGTGAGTTAAAACATCCTAGTTTTTTTTCATAAGCTTTCTTAGGGTAATTTTGACTCTGCTGATATGTAATATCAGGCATGTCAGTTTTTCCAAAGATTACTTGTTTCCACAAAATTACAGCTTGCAGGTGTTTAACACTGGAAATTGCTGACATAAGACAGAGGTTGATCTAAACAGGTACTGCTACTTAGAAGTAGGGAATGTTTTAGGGACATGGCTGTCTGCTTCCATCTACTATTCGTATGTTCCTATGTAAAATTGGAATTAAATTGTTCTTTCTCTGGGCCATCTCAATTTATTTTCTGAGTTATTTTAATAATACACTTTACTTTTGTTTATTGCTTATTTATTTCATGAGGCTATGTGGATGTAGAAATATGGTAAAAAGAGAGCCACACCTAAAAGAGAAACTAACCATTAGTTAAGACACCATAACAAGAGATAGAACAGACACTGGGCAGAATATTGTAGAGGAGTTAAGATTAATGACAAGATTTTCTTATGGTTTGTAAGGAGAAAAGAAACATTAGTACAGCATAGAGCAGCATGACAAGTATGGGGTATGCTTCCAGGAGAATAATTTATTGATTTATTTCAAAATTTTATTCATTAATGTAAGCCTCAAATGGATTTATCAGTTGGGAGCTGCAGCTCTTGGTCTTCCTGAGGTGCTGGTTGTGTCAGTGGCTCTGTGGGACTTATGCGTTCCAGTCCCTCTTGCTGTTTTGTGGCTCCAGCCACAATGGATCTGAAGTGTCTCAGCCTTTGGTTGGCAGGACAAGTGCCGAGGTTGGTCCCACCTCTTGGCACATGGTGAATCTTGTGTCTGTTTTTCTGGATCAGCCAGGCTTGGAACCACAGGAGGCAAAAAAAAAATAATAATAATGAATACAAAAAATACAGAAATTTAAATGAGTGGCTGCTCCATTTTGGGGGTAGTGTGATGCCAGCTGGTGCTGATTTAGGAGCAAATGTAACTAGTTATTTCAGGACTAAAGTCCTGTAAGTCTTTAGGACACAGGGTTCTTTTGTTGCCCATGAAATGTCTGTATTGGACCTGTGGTTTTGGAGGGTGTATTTTGGCACCTCTGGACAGTGGATTTAAGGGGGGAGCAGCATAGGAGGGGGAGATCCAGTAGTAAGAGAACTTAATGGCACTGACAGTGTGTTCAGTTACTGGGGCTCCTCTTTTATTGGTTTTCTTGTGTGGCCATATAGTTGGGTGTGGGAGGACATGGTGGAAGCTATTTTCCAGGGCCCCTGATAGGGCAGGCTGGGAATCCAGCTCAAATGAGGAAGAGTGTGAGTGCCTGCACTGGGACCTGCAGTCTGGGGTTGGGCCTGTTACTACTGGCCCAGAGGACAGCTGGTAAGTGGGACCCCAAACGGAATTTCCATGAAGAGCCCAGAAAGGGTATCATCTTGGAGACCACAGAATGAATAGAGGCTGTACTGCCTAGGATGTTAAGTTGAACAGAAGAGGAAGTATGGAGCTTGGGAGGTGTGGGGTGCAGGAGGGATGAGGAAGTCTGAGGCAGCCCCTGGTCCATGATTGCCCTTGGTGTGAGACTGTACATTTCTGGACCTTTTGGCCAAAACAGCCTGATGATGACAGGGGCTGAGTGCTGTGTCAGCAGTCCTTCACAAGGCCTGTGCACCTATTTATGATGTACAGAAGATAGGTGAGGATGAAGAGAGTTTTGCTGCTTGCAATTGAGGCCTATTTGGCCATGGGTTAAGCTGCCTATGTGCTGGACTGTAGCAGTCTAGCCAGAAGGTATTCACCTGGACTTGCAGCATGGTTAGTAACATCCATGGTCCAAAGCACCTATTAGCTTCTGATGTGAACTTCTCAGATCAGAGCAACTTATTTGAGTTTTCTTGCTCCATAGAGTGATTCCTGTTCCAAATTAAGTGTTTAATAAATGGGATCCCCCATTCCTGCAGTGCTGGTGTTTGCCTAATTTGTTTTGGATGAACAGTTTGCTGCTAATAAGAGTTTTGTTCCATTGCCCAGCTCTAGCATGTTCCAGGGTAACCAAGAGGTCTGAGATGCTACACCTGTTTTGTCCCCAGACTAAAACCCAGAGGACCATCAAGGAATACAGTGAGAGGCCTGCCTAATTAAGTCTGCATATAAGCCTCCGAGGTAAAGTTGGCAAGTCCAGGCAGATGAAGACAAGCAGTTTCCACTTCTCCAGTCATCCAGCTCTACCTCTGGAAACATGGTACATGCCAGTTTCATCAAGCCTGGTAACACGGCCAACCAGGTTTGTGTCATTCCACTGTTCTGAACATGCCCCCTGCAGACTTCCACCATCATACTCCTAGACACCAGGAAGGGGGGCTACATTTATTTTTAATGTTTCACCAGGAAAGACAAACTGATCTGATAACAGCTGTTTTACAGATGAGTCCTGGAGGAAGGGGGAGGCAGAGTTTATAAAAACAATTGTAAGATAAATTATATAGTACACTGAAAACAATCATAACAATAACATTATAAGTAATACAGTATAACAGAATTAAGCAGTCACAGTGGGCAAGTTATACAAAGATGCCCTGCCCATTGAGTTACATGGAAACACATTCATTTATTTTATTTAAATGTTTCACCAGGAAAGATACACTGAGAAAAACATGCTTGTATCATGGTACATCCTGGGGGATAGGGACTGGGATATAGTAAACAGTACATAATGAGACATACAGAGACAACACTTTGGTTACATTGTAGCAAGCTGCATGTATTGACTCTGTAGAGTCAATAATTTGACTGCATGTTATAAACAGGGTCAACAAGTTACATCACAGTACAACTTTATACATACAGGGTCAACAAACTGGTTACAGTACAACTTTATACATACAGACTAGACAGTTGGATTTCATGAGGAATCAAATTTCAGGGTTAATAACTTAAGGTTAACATTGTGGATCACTAAACTTGCATAAGATTTATCATACAAAGGCAGAACAAGGGAGAGCTTAGGTACCACAGCATGATAGGTATCCATAGGAAGTGCAAGGCTCTGAAACAAAGGACCAGAAGTGCTAGGGTGGCAGAAGCGGCACTGAGAGCACAAGTACAGTAGAAGAGCAATCGTCCTCTCATGGACTGAGACTAAGTTTTTATTTAAATTTATTTAAACATTTTGGTGACTGGGTAGGCTCACTGTGCCCCAAAGTTCCTTTTTTGAGGGGCAACCCAGGATAACAATACATATTTTCATACAGAGAAAGACTTGGGTTATAGAGTAGTTTCAGGTGTGTGATTGGAGTCAAAGAGTGGGGGCGGATCATCTGCATTTGCAATTTGTGATTAGGTAACTGGTTATAGCAGAGGTGAGTAAGCCTAGAGAGGAGTGTGAATTTGTGGAGGTAGTAAGTTCCCTAATTTAGGAATGAGACAGCAGAAGGCAGCTTGTCCTGCAGTAGTTGAGCAGTGAGGAATTACCAGGGTCCTCACATCACCAGAACTCAGAGAGTAAGATGATGGAGGAGGAGGAGGAGTATTTAAGGAGTTTGTGATGTAGGCAGGGAGAGTGCCAAGCCAGAATTTGGAGGCAAATTTGGCTGTATGAAGAGTTTGTTTGTTATCAAAAGTAGAAAAATTCAGGGAGCAGTATAGGACACAGTGATGAGTCTAGACAGGGATTTCAAGTGCAAAACGACAGAAAGAATTGAAAAGTGTATCCAGTCTGCCTAGGGAGAGCTTGAGGTGGCACCGTAGACTATGTCACAGTAGTCAATTATAGGGAGAATTATCTTCAGTACAAATTCATGCCTTGCCGAAAGTGGGATGCAGCTTCAGTTTCTGAAGAGGGCCATGTTTGGGCCATAGTTTTTCAGAATGGCTCATTATGCACTGAGAAGTTGAGAGACTGGTCGAGCCAGACCCAAGGTATTTGAAGAAGGATGTGTCCTCAATGGTAGTCCCATCAAGGGTGTGGAAAGAGGGCTTGTCAGATAGTCTAGTGAGTCTCTGCCTTGTGCTAAAGGTCATGGAGACTGTCATTTTGGTGTTTAGGAAGAGTTGATGATTTCTAAGCCAGAGTTGGACATTTGTGAAGTCGCACTGGCGTCTGGTAGAGACATCAGAGGTAGATCTGCCAGATGTGTATATAACAGTGTCATCAATAAAGATGTATGCAGGATGACAAAAAAGTCTGTGAGAGGTTGTTTAAGATTTGTAGAAGAGGACAGGACCTAGCACAGAGCACTGTGGGACACCAGTGCTTATAGGAAGGGGAGATGAAGTCACAATGTAGACAGATTGCAATCTACTGGACAGATGGGCTTTGAACCAGTTCATGGATGAGGGAGAGTCCAGCATCGGAGACTACAAAAGAAGGGAGTGCGAGACAGTGTCAAAGCTTTGCCAGATCAACAAAGATGGCGGAGGTTATTTGGCCATTTTCCATACCAGTGGAGTTGGCATTTGTCAGTCTAAGGAGTGAAGTGGATGTGGAGTGGACTTTTCTAAAGCCAGACTGGAAGGGAGTGAAAAAGGCATAGTCAGAGAGACAGGTGGATAGCTGTTAGAGTACAAGGTACTCTTGAAGCTTAGCTAGAGCAGGCAACAGGGAGATTGGTTGACAGTTACCAGGGGACGTGGGGTCTTCACCTTTTGGTAGCGGGAGAACATCATCATGCTTCCATGCTGCAGGGACTGTAGCAGATGCAAAGGATAGGTTTAAAAGGAAAGAAGGTGGTAGGGAATCACAGGGTCTGCGAGTGAAAGTAGCGTAGTGTCAATGCCGTCAGGTGAGGAGCCTTTTGATGGGTTGATAGACAGGAGCACCCATTAGGCCTCTTAAGGAGTGACAGGAGAGAAGGAAAAAGAGTTTACAGAGGAAGAGTCAATGGATGGCGAGGAGAGGAGGAGAGGGAAGGTACCGGAGGTGACAGGTGAGGACAGGAAGAGATAGCAAAGGAGAGATAGAGGCTAAGAGAGGAGGAGATGGCAGAGGGGGAAGAGGAGAACTTGGGGTGGGTGGGTGGAGGGTGGAGGAGGTAGGAAGGAGACAGATGAGGTGGCTGCAGAAGGAACAGAGCAGGAGGAATGGGAGGGAGGAAGAGGGATGGGCAGCTGAGAAGGGTGGGAAAGGAGAAGGAGGGTAGAGATGAGGAGGAGGAGGCAGAGGTGATGTTGAGAGGGGCTGATGGAGGGTGAAGGTAGGGTAAATTGGTTGGAGCCAGAGGAGCTACCATGACTGCTAAGACACATATAGAAGTGGGTGTTAAAACATTCGGCAACAGCCAAAGGGTGCGGAGAAGAACAGAGGTTCTGCTTAAGGATTGGGATGGGGTTTGATATTGGGGCAAGAAAGACTGGACAACCTTCCAGAATTTTAATGGCCTATTTGTGTTGGTTTAGAAGTTAGCTTGAAAATGTTTTAACCTGGCAAGGCAGATTGCTTTAGTGCAAGCATTCTAGAGTTACCTGTATCATTGGTGATCACTTTGGTATCCAGAAGATTTGAATTTGTGCCAAGCTAGATCATGAGCTCTTTGACAAGCTAACAGCTCCGGGGTCACCCAAGGAAGATGGTTACCTCAGACTCTAGTTTTGCATAAGGGGGCATGGCGGTTCCAAACATAGAGGAACTTGTCACTGAAGACCTGAAGGGCGGCATCAATTCTGGCACTAAATGCGAGCAATGACCAATCAGATTAAATGAGGTTCTGCTGGAGACAACACAGATCGAGCAAAGACTAGGAGCAAGTAAGGAGGATTTTGTATGATCTCTTAGGGCAGTGTATCTTGTGAACCACGTAGATGGTATGGTGGTCACTAATAGCATCTGGAAGGAGCCTGGAGGCAACTATCCTGTGGGGGTGAGAGATAAGAGTGATGTCAACTAGAGAATGGTTTTGAGTTTTGTTATTTGTCCTGGTTGGATCCTGAATTAATTGGGAGAGGTTCAGGGCTTGAATACTTGAATGAACTTTAGACAGGGAGGGCACAAGCCAGTTGATGTTTAAATAGCCCAATAGGTACAGCTCTCCAGTGTGGGAGAGGGCTAATAGTTTTTTGATAAGATCAGTTACCTGGGTATGAGGTTGTCCAGGGCAGCTGTAAACCCCAGTGATGAAAAGTGGAGAGGTGAAAGGCAGAGAGAGTTTGAGGAGGATAGCTTCATGGGAGGAGGGGGCAGATGTAGATAACTGAATGGTAAATTGAAGGAGGAGGAGGAGATATAAATGGCCACTCCCCGCCCAGCCTGTAACAGCAGGTGATAATGTAGCCAGGGATGGAGACAGCTTGGTCTGGGGTATGCAGCCAGCCACATTTCAGAGATGATGATTAGGTCTGGCATATATGTGTGAAACATTGTTTGCAGCAGAGGGAGTTTAACAGGCTACAAATATTCAGGTGAATGATTTTTAACCCTTTGGAAGGTTAATAGGTGTGGTGAAAGATTGAGCAGTGGTGGTTCCTGGGGCCATGGGGGTCCAGGATTTGGAGTGTATCTCCGGCAAGTAAGAGAAGAAGCAGTATAAAGGCATGTTTTCCTTGCAGCTTTTGACAACTTGCCAGATGAGTAACTATGAGATGGACCAGACATAGAGGGGTGGAAGCAAGCTTCAGGAGAGTGATACAGGTGTTGGACCAAGTAGTTAATGAGAGACGGAGGCCATGTAGGGCTAGAATGCTGTAATGAAGAGAAGAAAAAAGGGGAGGGACAAGAGCACATCAGGGAAAGGGAAGAGAGAAAAAGGGAGAGATTGAGAAGTGGAGCAGGGACAAGCATTAGAGGTAGCTGTAGGAGTAAGAGATGAAGTCATGGAGTAGAGAAGAGAGACAGCATTTGGAAGAGTAGGAGCAAATCCATAGGGTATTGGGTTCCAAAGTTTAGAAAGTGGTGGCGAAATCAGCCTAACAAGGGTTTACCTAGAAGAGTGTGAAGGAGTGATAGCTAGGGTTACGTAGGGTGCATAAGGAGGGTGGTGGGGAAGAGAGTGGAGTAAGGTAAGAGGGAGGAGGCCAGCCAGAATTTTAAGATAAAGAATGAACAATAAGCATGTGTATATTCAAAGGAAATATGCTACGCATGTGTTGCATATCCCACATTTGTGCTGCACAAACTTAGGTATAAAAGGGGCAGCCCTAAATCAACAAGACACCCAGAGGTCCAGTAGGTGGCTGAACTGCAGGCAGAAATTCTGAGATACCTTTCCACGTGGCAGCCATCATAGCTGACTTGAGGAGACTGAGGAAAGAGCAAGGTGGACGATGAAGAACCCACGAATGGTATACCCCACAGAGATGGTATCAGTCCTGTGTCACAGTTGAACAGCTAAGTGGCACACAAATTGTGGACTGGTATCATCTCAGCAAGGCTCTTCTCAGTTGTGAGGAAGTGGAATGCACCTATGCCCACATCTGAGATGACATTGGTGGCATAGAGTACTGGTAGCAGCTTGGCATGGGTCAGAGACAGACCACTGGCACATACTCATAGCAGTGAGCCACAGCTACACTCATCATTCCTATGGCAGCCCACACTACCAGGAACAACATCCATGTCCCAGATGCCATCCATACAATGGGACACTGCCACAGGGTTGTGAGGTGGTCAGCGTGGTATATAGGTTGTGGACAATGCAGAACCACAGGCATTATGGGGCAAAGTTAGCCCCACCTGTGGGCTGGACATGTCAGGGAATGCTGCATAGAGCCTGGACCATTCAAGTGTTGCTGGTGTGACTACTACTGACACAAACAGTGCCTCAGACTGATGATGCAGCTGGATCCAGTGAGGACAGTCAGTCTGTCAGGACCGAGGCACTCACCATTGAGGGGTAGTGCGAGGGTCCTTGCATGGCCTTGTGTTATGGTGGGTGTGGATATCTGAACACCATGACCAGGGTTGGGGGATGTGCACGGCCCTTGTGACAAGGTGCTAGGGAGATGATTTGGGAGGTGCAGGGTGTGCTGAGGGTGCTGGGGTTGTTGTTGCGAGGTGTGTGGTGGGTGGTTCAGCCACCATGTGCAATATGGGCTGTGGTATGGTCCCATATCACCATAATACCTGACAACACAACACCAATGTCCTCACAGAAAACACAAAAAGCCACCATGAGTTCTGCATGGCAAACAGAAGCCCACTCCTCATTGAGGTGCATCTGTGCCTGCAACCCCTGCACAGCATCATGGAGTGCCTCCAGGCTCTCCATGGCATCACTCAGTAGTTGGGTATGGTTGGCAAGCTGGTATTCCTTTGCCATTCTTTCATGGCTAGTGTGAGATTACTGATCTGTGGGGGACTTGGTGTGTGGCCATCACAGCACATGGCACCCCATGTCTGGCCACTGGGATTGTGGGTCACTCACATGTGCAGGTACTGCATGTGAAGGGGTTGCCTGATTCTGTACCTGATCAGGCTGTGGCTGGTCACATGTTCTCTGTTGCTGGGCACTAGTACGCTGATGCACATGTGGAGGCCATAATATGTTGCCCTCTTGCTGCCCAGTAACCGATTGCAATTGTCACGCTACCTTCTGCATAGTGGCTGGCCGTGGGTGGCTGCTGGTGGCATGTGCAGTGTGTTTAATCTGGAGCAGATAGGAGGGAGTGTCAGGGATTACACTGTCAGTCATGGTGTTGTCATCTCCAGACTCACTGGCAAGTAACTTGGCAGCAGTGAGGAGGATATCTGCAAACAGGAAGACAGTCTCATCATCATCATCCAGCTTCCACTGTGTTACATGGCTACTTCAGAGGGCCCCACACTGACAGCGGCAGTGGCCACAGTTATGTGGCCACACTGTGCAGCAGACTGTACCTGCGGACCACTACATATCACAGGATGTGATGGTGCTTTGGAAAAAAGGATGCACCACAGTAAGGGATGCATGTCCATGTATACAGTTTTATTTATTTATTAATTTATTTAAACATTTGGTAACCGGGAAAGGCATGCTGAGTTGAGGCTCGATTCCAGGTGTGACATGGGGGGTGGAGCAGTGGAAATGCAGACAATAAATGCAGAGAATTAATCAACAGAACAATAACAGCTAAGTACAATCAATATAATTCAGCTAGCGAGAGCAAAAACATCAATAATGTAACTTACACAGGCTTGTATGTGGGGATTGGACTGCTTAACTCTGTGGGGGGTCTAGAGTAATGGACAATGCTACTTATTTTAAGTATGTTCAAGTTCAGCACAAAGGGGAAGAAAATAAAGTAGACTGAATGTGAAAGACATTTAAAAGGAATCTACACAGCAAAGTGTTTTAAAGGATGAGGTGTTACAGTCCAGAGAAATGGCCGGGTATGAATTGTGGGAGCGAGAGGTGGGAGACCCCCCCCCATCAGTAGTAACCAAATTCACCTCTACAGATTTGCTCCGAGACACCTGTTGCTTTCTCTCAGGTACTTGGCCAGTGCCTGAGGAAAGTACCCAGACGTGGGATTGATGAGGAAGATTCCCTTACGGAGCAGAGGTGCTCTTAGGTGGTTTAGGGAGCCACCAGTAAATGTTTCCATGATATATGGAAAGTGTCCAAGTGGCTGGCAAGAGAGCGAGCCAGGGAAAACCCCAGAGCAGTGTACAAGTTTGGGCTGTGAGCCCAGTGTGTTTTAGAGCCTGAGGCTAAAGTGATGAGGATGTGTTCTGGTCTCTTTTAATCTGCATTACAGGAGTGTAGCCCGTGGGGTCCATCTAAGCTTTGGTTATTCTGTTTGGATGTGAATAAAGCCACACTTTAGAATCTCACTTCTGGTATTGAACATTACAGTTTTGCTTCCTTTGTCCAGTGTTACTTGGGTGCCCCTGTGCAGAGTAGCCAAACCTAGCCAATGTGCCGGTGACATATCCTCCTGAACCCAGCCCACCTGGTAGAGCTCTCAGATAGAAATGGCATACCTGGTAGGGGTTACACACAATGCTGCAGAACACACAAACATACAGTGGAAGAACTGGGTTGTCCACACAGTACTATACAACATGGTTATCGTGAACACATACTGTACATAGCACAACACATGCATAACCAGACAAGATATGCAACATGTGTGCTTGCAGTACTGGGACACTGGTCAACCTCTACTTCATATCCCACACCAGGAACACCCCACACAATCACCTGGTGGAATGTTGTGGTTTCAGTGCCTCCTGTGCAGATATCAGCATGGGTCTGGAGCAACCAGTGGCATGTTGTTCTGCACTGGCCTGGGCCAGTAGGTCTTTGGCCAGTACTCACAGGCAACTGGCTTGGTTTTTGCATGCCTGGAGAGTGAGGTTAAAGTGACCCTGTGCATTCACGACCTCTGCCACTTCCCTCCAGGCCTGTTCCTGCTCCTGTGGTGTTACCAGCCTCCTGCATAGGAGGTCTTCACGTGCCACATAGGCCTTGGTAAGGTTCTTCAGCTCACGTTTGGTGAAATTTGGTTGTCTGCATTTTTCAAAAGACATTTCTGGTGCTTGTAGAACAACAGATAGAGACAGACCCAGTTACAATAACATGGAAATGAAAATAGGCACTTTTCACAGAACAATGACATCGAGAAACATACAACATGAAATGACACCTGCCTTCAAGGCTACAGTGCCTCTTGGTCACCTCTGAGGAGTTGTGGTGCTGCCCTGCTTTTATGGTAATGTGCATGCAAATGAGCGAAATACAATCAATACAATACAATAATGATATGTAAATGTGCTGTTTGGGCACAGGCAGTGCAATGAGGCTATTTACATATTCTAGCTGAATACTGAAAAGACAAATGCCACACAATTGGCTTCCATTGCACATTTCCGTTTGCTCTACAGAATGCCATGGTGCCTATCCCCTGTGTGTGTGTGGTTCCGCTATATTCAAACGTGGCCTACTGCATGGCACATCTCACAATGCACAATCGCACATACTCAGGATATTCAATTGTGCTTGCACAATCACGTTTGCTGGTGCACTTTCCAAATATTTCATTGTTTTGTGCTGGTGTATTTAACTGCACAGCATGGAGCACCCTACCATCTCTGAAAATGGGGCCCATTATTCACATACAGTATGTTTAAAGTACCAAATAAATAATAACATTCATTATAACATTAAAATGCAGAAGAAATAATATACTGCAGATATATATAATTTGACAGCAGAAAAATAAACACTGGCCCACCTAGCCTGTCTGTATACATACTCGAAGCTGTGCCCAGCCAATGCTGGATTAGAGTTAGTAGTTACCAGACCTAATGATTTTTCAACACCCCTTCCCTAGAATACTCCCATCACCTTTTCCCATAGTTCATTATTTTCCCTTGTGTCTACCACATCCATGTTTGACTACAGTCCTGGACTGTGTAGGCTAGCTCACTATGCAATCTTTTCCACTCATCCACCACCCTTTCCATAAAGAATAACCTTCTTCTATCTTTCTCGAACCTTCCCCCTTTTACAGTACTCTTTTGCTATAATGAACCTCACTATAGCAATCCCTCAGACAATGTGAGCACTCCTGATGGCTCTCATAATAGTCCCTAACAGTTGTCAGCTGTCAGTTTCAACCAGCTGTGCATTTTAAACATTGATGCTTACAGTGATGGATATCCACCACAGCCACAACAAAATACTCTGAATATACTGCATGTACAAAGCTTTCAATCCTTGACAGACTGAAAGCAGGAGAGTGCCTTATATAATCTCAAAAGAAGCAGGCTTTTCAAACTCCACATTTTCAACCTGGAGAAAAAAGGAAGGTGCACTTCAGGATTTTGTCCTTGAATGTTTAAAGTTAGAGGAGCTCAAGATGAAAGAATTAAGAAAAGTCAATGAGTCTGACATCTAAAAAGCTACTACACAGAATCATTAAATTTGAAGCTGTGGGTTACTTAGCAGCTTCCTAATTTAGTGTCTGCATCTGGGGTGATTGCAACTGAGAAGGCTGATCATTTTGCCAAGATATACATGGTAATAATCACATTTTCTGATCATCAACAGACCGGCTTTCATTGTTCCAGAAATGGCGTGACATCTGCTGTGTCCACGTTACTAGTGAACAGTGCTCCTGTGAAGATGCAACTGCTTGAGAGTTCCTTCTCAAACTTATTATACTGTTGGAACCAGTCTATGATGTATGTGAGACTGGCCTGTTCTGGCATTGCCTGTCAGTTGTAACTTTGGCCAACAAAAATGAAGTAAATGCATTCAAGGTTTTTAATGTTAAAAATGAGTTACATTATTATTGTGTACTATCATCATGTAATCATAGTAATTATAGTAAAATACGAGCCTGCTCAGGCAAAAGCTTGTCCTTGACTCAAAGGGCATAGACTTCGATTGATCCCATTGGCTGTGAAAGACAATGCATGTTTAGTTGCTTTTTAAATGTAAGCATATTGCTACTATCCAGTGTCAAGTTATAAACCCTCTAATAATTATATTGTATAATATTTGTGATTTAAAAATATGCTATGTGAATGTCTGCTTAGAAAGAAAACAGCCATAGCAGTTGTAATGACCTGACCTCAAAGGACCCCAGTGTGCTGAAACAGCTGGCGGCCATAAAAAGTGGCCCAGTGTGAACTCTAATTAAAAACTTCCTTCTAAGGAACAGGCTGTAAAACCTTGTAAAACCCTTCTACTTTGAAAGTCTGAGAGCCATAGATAATTGCATCTTTTACGACATCCTAGGAAGCGACAACATAACAGCTACATGTTACATTGTTCACCACTAGAAGACAACTGTTGTCAGGATGTGGGTTCTGAGCCATCAAAGGAACTGCTTTGATCAAAGAGACTGTCATGTTTTTTGTTTTGTTTTTAAAACTGAAACTGCTGATTTCCAGCCAGCAGTAAAATAACATTCTTTTGGATTCCTACTCAGGTTAAAGTTTATTGCAGGACTAACACTGACCTCATGTGTGCTGTGACATCACAAGGAGGTGGAAGACTGACTTTGAATATTGCCAGCATTGGAGGATGGTGCAGACTCCTTCTCTGAATTCAAGGGCACACATAATTTTCTGGACCGAAAGCAAGGCAGTTTTGCAAAACATAGGTAACTTAGCTAGATTAGACCATTTTAAAACATCAGGTGTTTGTTCTGTAAAATTCCAAATTATTTCTGGATTGTAAGTGCAGGTTATATGCTCTATAGGTGTTTTGTATTTTATTTTTATTTAATCTTAGTAAACGCTTTTGGTTCTCCTTACTTCTGCTTCAGTCTTCTTTTGCATGTGTAGGCTGAAACTATACTGGGAAATTCTGAAACTGTTAAGTGCTCAAGGAAAGAGTGTGCTACTATCTTGCTAAAGGTAAGAATATACCTAGGTCTCATACTGAGTCATAAAGGTACACTTGGGAACCTGGATGGGTGACACTGGGTGAAGGATTGTACTGCATCCCCCGAAGAGGGTACATACAGTGGTAGCTATTGAAAAGTTTCCTACCTCGAGGTACCACAGAGGTACCACTGAGGTAATTTGCATTGACTGTAATGTGATCCTGCCTCAATTTGCCTCAGTATACCTCAGTACTGCGAAACTTTTCTATGACTACCACTGTATCGGAGCCTATTAACTGGGTGTGGTAGCAAAAAGATTCACCTTTGACACCCAAGACTTGAGGCTAATAGGCGATTCCTACTCAGAACAGACAGGTGGGTTACCCTGCTTGTCTCTTGTTCACATACTGCACTTCGAGGTTTTGGCACTGTGGGAGCATAGGGCCTGACCTGCGGAATGCATTTGTGATAACCACTACATCTGGTATAGTCTGTTCCATATGTTCACAACTCATTGGCTAAAAAACAAACTGCTGTTTTCCTTGTCTTACATCCCTGCCCCACCAGTTGGAGATTATGGGACCTAGTTGTATGAACACTATTCTTATACTCTTATCCCAAACATTCCCAAAGATCATCAATGGTATATACCCTAAAATCATGCACATATCCTCCCTTAGATGCTTATATTTCAATGTGTAGAGATTTAAATTATTGAAGCTATCATTGTAACGAAGATGTTTGACTGATATAATCATCCCAGTCACCCTTCTCTGGACACTCTCCCACAAATGTCTTTCTTTGCTATTGTGGGCGAAAACTGTGGATAATTCTCCAAATGGGGCCCTCATGAGTTGAGGTGTACAGTGGCAGTATCCCTACTGGATATATGCCTAGCTAAACAACCAACTATTCCCCTTTCCTTCTTAGCCATTATCTGGCAGTTTTTGCTAGTTTTAAAGCCACTGATGATTACCACTCCCAGGTCCTTCTCTTCTGTAGTCTCCTTTAACATTCCCTCCCCAAGTGAGTCTTTCAACATCTTGTTTGAGCTGCATAAGTGCATAACTACAGATTTATCTAAATTAAAAGCCAACCTATGTTTTTTCTGTTCAAGATTTGTAATTTCAGATTGTAATATTTGGGAAAATCCTTGACCATAACTTTGTGACCATATGGCCGTTCTCACGGACGAGGATTGACTTGACTGTCAAGGATTTTGCCATCTTGAGAAAGAGGATAGGGTGGCAGACTAGGATTTTGACAGCTCGTGGACTGCGTTTTGTCACCTCACATAAAAGTTAAAAAGAAAACAATCCCTTTAGTGAGCTGACAAAATCCCAGTCATCACCGATCCTTTCATAGGGCCGTCAACTAATCCTCATCTCAGAGAACAGCCATCTGATCACAAAGTGATGGTCAAGGATTCTGCAGCCTCGTGAAAGGGGGTTGGCTGGTGCACTGGGATTCTGTCAACTCGCAAAGGGGATCGGCGCGAGTCATGGACAACAATTTCAAAATTTGAAATGGCTATTTTTGGCTAAATGAAGCAAACCAAAGGTATAGGTTTATAGAGGCATCACCCTGACCAAACCCACGTCTTCTTACAACAAGAAGTCAGCCGTGGAGGAAGCTATGACATTTTGTTTGGGGGAAAAATGAAAACAAGATGGTGGCTTATAAACAAGGAATTTTACTGACAGACGAGGATTTTTTTAAAATCCTCATTTGTGAGCTGACAAAATCCTTGACTGTAAGCCCAATCCTCTTTCGCAAAATATACATATAAATCTTGGAGTGAACTGAGCATACTCAGAACCCAAATATTAAAAATTAAATAACTTGGAAATGGATTAATATTTTTTAACCAAACCACACTGGATTATTCTTTGACCCAAACTCGTTCTCTGTTCCAAATTTCAGACCAAAACATCATACAGGTGTGGTCACAGCATCATGGGCAAAAAATGTGTCAAAAATGGTGAAAAACTTGTTTTTCAGCAATTTGCTGCACAAAAAATGTACGTCCAACCAAAACACAACTTGGTAAATCAACAGATCAATCAGACGAGACCATGCATTCCAAATTTCATGCAGATCCATTGAACGGTTGCAAATGTATTAACATGCAAAAATTGGGGTTTAACATTAAAGTGCCTACTCAACCCTATCTATAATATATAGTATACATATATACATCTATCTATCTATCTATCTACACACACACACACACACACACACACACACACACTGGGCAGGACTGTGATGTGAAAATATTTTCACTCCTGCAGAGTGACCTCTGGATACTCATGAGGCGGGCGATGGTGACGGTATCCAAGGTCACTCTGCAGGGTGAATATTTTCACCTAGCACACTCCTGCCCATGATATGTGTGCATGTGTGTCTATATATGTATAGCACACACACACACACACACACACACACACATACAGTATAGCCATATATACGGTATATCTATATATATATATATATATATATATATATATATATATATATATATATATATACACACATATATATATATATATATATATATGTATAATCTATATCTATATCTATATATACCTCACACCCAGCACCGATGCCTGCGGTGCTCCACTAGTTACATGATCCCAGTTCGAGGCACTTAAGCTCAAGATAACCCACTGCTTCTGACTTGACAGCCATGACTGTTTCCATTTTATAATGTTGCCATTTAATTTTGTATTGTATAATTCATCGGTAAATCCCTTAAGGGGCACCCTATCAAATCAATCAATCAAAATCCTTATTTATCCAGGCGGGCACCATTGAGCAATGCTCATTTGCAAGGTGGACCTGGTCATGAAGACATCAATGCACAGTGCAGTAACAGGTATACATAATGCAATATTGTACAAGGAGGGAAAAATATATATAGTATACACAGTACAGTAGCAAGGTGGAACAAAACTGCTATATTATACAAGTTGGAAAAGTCAGCATATGTACAACCAAACATAAGCGTATGGGGTTTAACAGTAGAAAGCTTATTAATGGGTGCAGCTGGCATATTCACATAACGGGGAGAAAAGGCCGTACATGGGGTGGCAGGTTGGAGAGATACAGAAGAAGAAGGAGATGTTTCCGTCGACTATGGGGAAAAGGTGGACTTAAACCACTGATAATGACAATAGCTGTGGTATACTAGTTTATTACGATTACGATGGAGGAGGAGTAGTTAATAGGCAAACTTCTTAGGGAAGAGTGGGACTTAGCCACGCTGGAATGGACAGGGATGGCTGAGAGAAACAGGAATATTTATTGGGAGAGGGTGAGAGGCAGGGGCAGAGGCATGGCTGACAAAGGATGGCAGACCAAGGGTGAGGTAGTACTGGTTGGAGCTTCAATATTCCAGATGTGGAGTGGAGCATCCCAGCAGCAGCATCAACTAGGAGCAGATTTATCCTGGACTCCCTTCAGGGTGCCTTCCTCAAGCAACTGGTCATGGAACCAACTCGGCCGAAGGCAATACTGGACCTTGTGCTCACAAACATGGACAGTGTGATGGGGTAACAGTGGGGGAGCACCTGGGGAACAGTGACCACCAGTCATTGTGGTTTGAAATCACAGAAAGAACAGAACCAAACCACACAAAAACATGTATCCTGGATTTTAGGGGGGCAGACTTTGGGAAAATGGAGAGATACTTGAAAGAGGTATTAAGTGGAATGGGGCAGGAATCAGGGGTTGAGGAACAGTGGGCAGTATTTAAAATGGGGATTACAAGAGCAACAGAATTATGCATTAAGCAGGTTAGCAAGAGGAAAAGGAAGAGGCGACCATTATGGTTTTCCAAAGAGGTAGCAAAGAAAGAAAGCCAAAAGATTGCATTCAGGCAATACAAAAGACACAGGCAGAAGGAGACAGGTAGAAGTACCAGGAGAAGCAAAGGGAGGCAGGGAGGTCAGTAAAGGAAGCCAAAGCTCAGACAGAAGTACAATTGCAAAATCAGTGGTAGAGGGACAAAACCTTTACAAGTACATAAGTGAAAAAGAAAGGCAAAGGAGGAATAGTGAGACTGAAGGGGAGGATGGGGGCCACGTGGAGATGACAACAGTAAAGCTGACATATTGAACAGGTATTTCTGCTCAGTCTTTACTGAGGAAGAGGAGGGTAATGGGTCTGAAGGGAGTACAAGGGGTGAGAATGGTGCAGAAATGGACACAAGTCCCTTTACGAGAAAGGGTCCTGAAGGAACTGGAAGTAATAAGAGTTGATAAAGCAATGGGGCCTGATGGGGTGCACCCAGGGTCCTTAAAGAACTAAGAGAGAGGTGGTGGCTGAACCTCTGGCAATCCTGTTTAGCCGATCACTGGAAACAGGAGGTACCCAAAGACTGGAGGACAGCAGATGTAGTCCCCTTATACAAAAGTGGGAACAAAGAGGCGGGGAACTACAGACCAGTCAGCCTCACCTCGGTAGTGGGGAAGATCATGAAAGCACTACTGAAGGAGAGACTGGTGGAACATCTGGTTGTCAATGGACTACAGGACCCAAGGCAGCATGGGTTCACCAGGGGAAGGTCATGTCAGACCAACCTCATTGAATTTTTTGATTGGGTGACTAGGGAAGTGGATCAGGGGAGGACAGTGGACATGGCCTATCTGGACTTCAGCAAGACCTTTGACACTGTGCCACATAGAAGACTATTACACAAACTGGGGAATACGGGTGTGGGCAGGACAGTAGTGTGGTGGGTAGGTAACTGGCTTGGCAGCAGGACACAGAGAGTGATGGTAAATGGCTGTCACTCCACAGAGGGAAGAGTGACCAGTGGGGTACCACAGGGATCAGTGCTGGGACCGGTCCTATTCAACATCTTCATCAGTGACATTACGCGGACTAGAAGGCAGAATTTCACTGTTCGCTGATGACACAAAGCTCTGGAACAGAGTAGACACACCAGAGGGTGGTAGACAGAATGAGAAGGGCCTGCAGAAACTTGAAGAATGGTCAGGGGCTTGGCAGTTGAAATTCAATGCAAAGAAGTGCAAGATAATGCATATGGGGCACAAAAACTCTGGCACAATATATCAGTTGGGGGGTGAGGATATAGCATGCAGCAAGCAGGAAAGAGATCTTGGGGTTATCATCTCTGATGACCTCAAGGTAGGGAAACAGTGTGACAAGGCAGCAGGTAAAGCAAATAGGATGCTGGGATGCATAGGCAGGGTAATCAACAGCAGGAAAAGGGAGGTCATAATTCCACTATACAAGACACTAGTGAGGCCACACCCGGAGTACAGTGTACAGTTCTGGAGACCTTATCTACGTAAGGACATAGACAGGGTAGAGAAGGTTCAGAGGAGGGCAACAAAGATGGTACATGGATTGCATCACAAGTCCTATGAGGACAGGTTGAAGGAACTGAATATGTACTCCCTGGACGAGAGGAGGGAGAGAGGGGATATGATAGAGACATACAAGTATCTTACAGGGAGGAACAGGGTGCAGGAATACACTATTTTTAAGCAAGGACAATTCAGAGGAAACGTGAGGAAGAATTTCTTCACAGAACAGGTGGTGGACAAGTGGAACATCCTGCCAGAGGAAGTGGTGGGGGCTGAAACAATCACGGGATTTAAGAATGCATGGGATAGACATAAAGGAATTCTGGAGGTCAGGGGTAAGGGGCAACAGACTTCAAGGAAAACATAAACTGAACTTACAAGCTCAAATGGGCAGACTGGGTGGGCCATAGGCCCTTATCTGGTGACACTGTCTATGTATCTATGGTGTGAGGCAGGATGGCTTGGAGGAGTTGTAGAATTAGTGAGCTAACGGTGCAGAAAGCATTTGCAAGATTCTTTCATGTATTAGTCGTAGAGTGACTTGAAGATATTTAGACTAACAGGGCAGCTCAGCTTCAAGTTTTTTTTGTAAGCCATTCCACAAGGCAGGCAAAGAAAAACTTATAGCAGCTCTGCCGAAACGAGTTTTGACCTTTGGAACTTGGAGGGCGATTAGGGAATAGCTCCTGAGAGCATAGGCGCCTATCACACTCAGAGGAATACAATTAGAGATGTATGAGTGGAGCTTGTAGGTCACTGCTCTGAAGGCCCACAGCGCTGCGTTTCTATTCCTTCTATAATGAAGGGAAGTCCAGCCGATCGCTGCATACAGGGAGCAATGGTGTGTGGAAAGCGAAAGGCCGGTAATGAACCTGATTGCCTTGTGGTAGAGGGTGTCCAACTTAGCCAGTGAAGAGGCAGTGCAGTGGCTGTAGAGAAGGTCAGTGTAATCTATTAAAGATAGGAAGATAGCTTGCACCAATTGAATCGTGGCCTCCTTAGTGAGCAGGTGGTTAATTCTGTAGAATAGTCCTAATCTTTGTCTTAGTTTCTTCCGTAATTCTTCCTAATGATCAGTGAAGGAGAGTTTATGATCGAGCCAAACTCCTAGATATTTGAATTTAGACACATACTCTACTTTTTCTCCGAGTACTGCGGTAATTTTTGAGATAGCCCCAACCCAAGCAAGATTTGCCGCATATGAGGAAGGGGAAAAGAGCATGGCTTTTGTCTTTTTCACACTGAGCAAAAGCTTTTTGCTTATGAGTTGGTATTGTAGAAGGTTAAATTTAGCTTGGAGGTCTTCACAGGCTGCTTCTGGCATGGGACAACTCAAGTAAAGTACAGTGTCATCCGCAAATAAATGGATGTTGGCTTTATTGATAGTGTCATTGATGTTAATGTAGACCGCAAATAGGAGGGGGCTAAGGATAGAACCCTGAGGCACACTTCTCAGCATAGGTTTTAAAGGTGAAAGATCTCCTTCAGCTTTAACCTGCTGTTTCAGTTCTCCGAGGTAATCTGCAAACCAGCACATAGAGTTATGGTCCAGACCTAAGTTGCTTAAAGAGGAAAGAAGCAGGCTGTGGTCGACTGTGTCGAAGGCCTTACTTAGATCCAAGAAGATGGCACAGACATGCTTCTTATTGTCAAGGTCTAGGAGCCAATCATTGGTCACCTTTGCTAAGGCTGTTATGGTGCTGTGCTTTGCTCTGAACCCAGACTGAACAGGGTTTAATAGGCTTCTGGATTCTAGGTATGCCCCTAGCTGGCCAGTCAATATTTTTTCTAGTAATTCAGACAGAATGGGGAGAAGGGAGATTGGTCTGTAATTATTTAGATCACACGGGTCACCTGATTTTAGTAGAGGGATGACATGGGCTATTTTCCATTGGGAGGGGAGGCTCCCCTGTGAGAGTGACATGTTGAAGAGGTGAGTGATGGCACAGCAAGCACATGGTATGCACATTTCAGATAGTACGGCTCTATGGAGTCGGAACCTGCTCCCTTCCTGGTGTCCAATTGCAGCAGTAGGTATTCCACCTCTTTTAGAGAGGCAGGCAGGAGAGAGAAGGCCTCCTCAGTAGAAGGGTACTTGTGGGTTGATAGACCCCGTTGTATGCGGATGTCCTTGCCAGAAGAAGTATCAAATGCTAGCCCTGCCATTGCAAAATGATTATTGAGGGCTTCCAATATCTCAGAGCGGTCAGAGATGATGCTGCAACCGGACTTAATTTTTAATGGAAGGGAATTACCAGGTGCATAGCCAGACATGTCCTTTATTGTTTTCCAGAGTTTAGAAGGATTTCTTGTGGCAAAGGCTAGCTCAGAGCGACAGAAGGCAGCCTTGGCTGCTCTGACCAACTTGGTGCACTTGTTGTGTGCTCTCCTAAATTGATACCAATCAGAGTCATTTTTGCTTCTGCACGCTTTTTTCCATAGTGTATCCCTTTCTAACAAGGAAGCTTTGAGCTCAGGCGAAAACCAACGCAAGTGCTGTTCCTAACGCGAACCTTGACCACGGGCGCATGCTTATTTAAAGCCGCACTTAAAATATCGTAAAAAATAGTATATGCCTTGTTAACCATTTTGGCTAGGAAGAATTCCTGCCATCGCGGAGAGTGTTTCAAATCGTCGCCGTAGGCAAATGAGTCAAAGTTATGATTGCACTTCTTGACAGTGAACTTTGCCACAAACTGTGGATTGTGTACAGATCTAATACTGGTGATTATACAGTGATCGCTAATGTCAGAGAAAAATGTTCTGACATGAGACAACAGATATGGCTTGCTAACCAAAATTACATCTAAGAGGGAGCTGTTATTAGGGTTCTTTTTATTAGGGCGAGTTGGCTCGCCAATGAGTTGCACCAGCCCTAGGGTGTCACAAAAGGATTTTAAGGGAGCTGAAGCATTTGATAACCAGTCGTAGTTCAGGTCACCAAGAATAATGGTTTCCAATGAACTAAGACCCAGTATGGAACTCAGGTGAGACAGCAGATGAGGCCAGCAGAAGGGGGCCTGTAATAGCCAATTACACAGAGTGAATTGGTAGGAGAAAGTTCGATCTTTAGGGTCAAGCACTCAAATTCTCTATGGGTGGAGGGTGCTTCTAAGCATGCAACTGAGTATTTGTCCCTGACATAGATTGCCACCCCACCTCCTCTTGATTGCCTATCCACTCTGAAGAGTAAGCAACTAGGGATGTTGAATTCATTGTCTGGGGTGGTTGGCCTAAGCCAGGTCTCAGTGATCACCAGGATGTCAGGTAGGGTGTGGCTCACCGAAGCCTGAATCAGGGTGTACTTTTTCAGCAAGCTACAGGCATTGAGATGCATAAATGACATTCCTTTAATACCAGCCAGGTCTGATGGAGAAGCATGGGTATCCATTGGCCCCGAGTTGAGTTCGACATTGCCTGAGCACAATAGCAATAATAGCGAAATTATTTTTATGGCAGCAAAATGTAATTTGTAGACATTATTTTTTGAGCGAGTGGGAGGGAGGTGATGTTGAGTAGGCCTGCCACCACTAGAGTCCTGGCAGGTACTTGCCATGCGGAGGTATCGAGACTGGATGGGGGAAGTGTTCTGCAGAGGCAGTTCGGGAGATGTCCTCCTCCCTAGGAGATACAGCTGAGAAGTCCAACAATCCAGTATAGCCGCCTGAGAGGAGCTGTAGGTCGCAAAACAGGGAATACTGCAAAGGTCATTCCACTTTAGGGAGGAATGAGGTTTCTGATAAATCGTGCTGAATGCTAATAAAGCTATTGACATGCAGTGGAGCCAGCTGTAATCTCCCATGGTATGTCTTAAACAGCACAGCAACAGGCATTAAGATTTCATGGCCACCAACAGATGCTGAGCCTATAGATGTTCATACGGATGACTGACCAGTGGTGACTTGTGAAAGAATAATGGCTCCCTGAATGTTGACCAGTGTGAGAGGACTATAGATAGTTAAAGTTTGAGTAGGTGTTGTTCCACTGGGCGTGGTAAATGGGGGAAGGCGGGATGAAGTGTATATAATAAATGGAGGGGGTGAGGGATGGGAGAGTGGGCGAAAAAATATGGCTTTTGCCGTACCTTGTGAGGGAGTGAGTCCGGCCAGCAGGTCTCAGGCGGCGGCCTGGTGGGCACCAACTGCCCGGTGTCCGAGGATGCCTCGGCTGGTGAGCTGGGGAGCCCTGGAAGGCTTTTCATGGCTGAGGGAGAGAAGAGAGGGAGGATTAAATACCAGCAGAGACAAAGGAAACAGCAGAAACCAGCAGGAGTCCAATCTGCACCAGAATCGAAGCGATTTGGGACGGCGCCCGGCTGTGTGGGATGCTGGGATGCTACTGAACTCTAGCACTGAGAGGGCTGAAATCACAAATAATCCTCAGGGAATGCAGTTAAACACAGTCTAGCAATTCAGTACAATTTCAACAATATTTTTTGACAATGCAAGAAATTACAGCGCTTTTTTGATTCAGCAGTAATGGCAAGAGTGGAAGCGGACTGCTGGTCAGTCGGAACGGAGCAGAGAGAAGTGCCCGCATTCCGATGAGATGGCGGCTTTTGCCGTACCTTGTGAGGGAGAGAGTCCAGCCAGGAGGTCTCGGGGGGCAGCTTAGTGAGTGCCGACTGCCCGGTGTCCAAGGATGCCTCGGCTGGTGAGCTGGGGAGCCCTAGAAGGCTTCTCATGGCTGAGGGAGAGAAGAGAGGGAGGATTAAATGCCAGAAGAGACAAAGGGAACAGCAGAAACCAGTGGGAGTCCAATCTGCACCAGAATCGGAGTGATTTGGGATGGCGCCTGGCTGTCTGGGATGCTACTGACCTTTTTGCCATACCTTGTGAGGGAGTGAGTCTGGCCAGGAGGTCTTGGGCGGTAGCTTGGTGAGCGCCGACTGCCCTGTGTCCGAGGATGCCTCGGCTGGTGAGCCCTGGAAGGCTTCTCATGGCTTGTGAGGGAGCGAGTCCGGCCAGAAGATCTCGGGCGGCGTCTTAGTGAGTGCCGACCACCCGGTGTCAGAGGATCCCTCAGCTGCTGAGCTGGGGAGCCCTGGAAGGCTTCTCATGGCTTGTGAGGAAGCGAGTCCAGCCAGGAGGTCTCGGGCGGCAGCTTGGTGAGTGCCAACCACCCGGTGTCCGAGGATGCCTTTGCTGGTGAGCTGGGGAGCCCTGGAAGGCTTCTCATGGTTTGTGAGGGAGCGAGTCCGGCCAGGAGATCATGGGCAGCAGCTTCAGGAGCCACCGCCTCGTATCCGAGGATGCCTTGGCTGGTGAGCTGGTCCAAAATGCCTTACCTAGGTCCAAAAGAATGACATCCACCAGTATGCCCATATCCAATTCCCTGCTCACCTTTTATAGAACTGCAGCAAATTTGTTTGGCATGACCTTTCACTAGTGAATCCATGCTGTGTTTTGTCCCATCTATAAGAAGATGTTCCTCAACAAAGTCTTTGATAATACCTTCAAGTATCTTACACAAGGTAGAAGGAAGACAAACAGGTCTGTAATTTGTGCTCAATTCTATGTTGCCCTTTTAAAATATTGGCACCACTGTTGCTTCTCTTCATTAATAAACGACATTCCCAGTCTGTAAGGTTTCTCAAAAGATCCTGGTTACAGGTAATGCCAATTCATCTGCCAGCTCATGCAAGACCCTAGGATGTAGATCAACTGGTCTAGGGGATTTATTTACATCCAACTGATTGGGAGCCCATTAAATAAATACCTCCTATCTCTCCCTCAGACCCTTGTGGTGTCTAATTGCCCCTCCCCACTCACTGATCATGGCCCCAAAAAAGATTTTATTTCCCTGGTGTCTAGTGGACCCCCCCTCCCTATCTTAGATTCCTTAAACCACAAAAAAAATCCAGCAGTCTACTAAATTTATACCCTTCTATTCCCTGGTGTCTAGTGGACCCCCACAATCCCCACTCCCTTATGAAAAAAGTAATCCCAATTCCCTGGTGTCTAGTAGAATCCCTACCCTGACAGTTCACATTTACCATCACCTTGCTCCCCCGTACCCTGCCCCTGAGTTGGCCACCGGTGCAGCTCTCCTCTCTCCTCCACTATCGGTGGCCCACTGAATTTTCAGTGAGTGACTGCATGGTTGAACAAGCATGTGCTCATTCACTGACAGTTTGTTAAACTGAGGATAGAATAAATTCCGCAGTTTATATGCATTTTTCCACAGTTCACAAAAAAGTCAGTGGAACTTTGATGAAAATCTGCGTAAAATCCCTGTTTCGTCAATGGGGAAAGTTCCAAAATTTCCATGAAATTTCACGAAAGTTCAGTGAAAGTGGAAATCGCAACTTTTGCATACCGCTATTGGTAGATGCTGAGGAGAGCAAAGTTATAACCTCCCTTACTGGGCTCATCTTAAAATGATTTTATGAGGTTTGGCATAGCAAATGGGATTAGTAACCTGTAGGAGTTGTGATTCAATCTCATACTAGTCAAACTGCCAAAAAGTGCTGTTTTCTATGAAAAAATGCTTTTATTTCTGTGCTCTGCTTCATTTGCATAACCCACCTCTTGTTTCTCAGTACTGCAGCCCACAACTGTGACATCATGCAAGGGAAACATAAAACACAGAATTTGATGGCAGATAAGGACCTCTTGGCCCACCTAGTCTGCCTACTTTCCCTACCTAATGGATAAGCTGCAGATCCTAGTAAACCAACAGCCTACTTCCTCCTACCCCCCCACTAGAATTGCTTTATTTCCGCCCCATGCATTCTTGAATTCCCACAGTTTTTGACTCCACGACTTCTCAGGAAGGCTGTTTCCATGCATCACAACCCTCTCCATGAAAAATACCTCCACATTATCTCTGAGCCATCCCCCATCTATCTTCAAATTGTGCCCCCTTGTTCTTGCACATCTCTTTTCTGAAAGATGCTACCCTCTTAGACTGTTGATTCCCTTGAGGTACTTGAAAGTTTCTATCATGTCCCCCTTCTCCCTCCTTTCAAGGGTATACACATTAAGCTCCTTTAATCTCTCTTCGTATGTCTTCTGGTGCAGACCCTGCACCATTTTTATTGCCCTCCTCTGGACAGCCTCCACCCTGTCTATGGCTTTGCAGAGATAAAGTCTCCAGAACTGCATGCTGTACTCCAGATGGGGTCTCACCAACTGTCTGTACAGAGGGGTAACAACTCCCTGCTTTCTACTAGTGATGCCTCTCCCTATGCATCCCAGAATCCCTCCAGTCCTCCTTACTGCCTTCTCACATTGCTTGCCCACCTTTAGATCATCTGATATAACTACCCACAGGCCTCTTTCCATTTTTGTTGTCAGTATCTCACCCCCCATTGTGTACACTTCCCCTGGGTTTTTGTTTCCCAGGTGCATTACCTTGCACTTCTTTGCACTGAATCTAAGCTGCCATACATCTGACCATTCCTCTAACCTTGCCAAGTCCCTTCTCATCCTCTCCACCTCACCTTGTGTAGCAACCCTTTTGAAGATATTTGTGTCATCTGCAAAGTGGCATACTTTTCCTTCCAGTCCCTCTACAACGTCACTTATAAAGACATTAAAAAGGACCGGACCCAGTACTGAATGCTGTGGTACCCCACTAGTAACTCCCCTTTCTTCACTGATGACTCCATTCACTATTACTCTCTGCGTCCTGTTTTCCAGTCAATATTCTACCCAGGCTACCACCCTGGGACCCACTCCCAGGCTGGCTAATTTGTTTATTAATCTTTTGTGCAGGACTGTGTCAAATGCCTTGCTAAAGTCTAGGTAGGCCATGTTCACAGCTCCTCCCTGGTCTACTACTTTGGTCACCCAATCAAAGAAATCGATTAGCTTCATCTGACATTCCCACCGTGAATCCATGCTGCCTTGGGTCTTGTGCCCCACTGGCCTCTAGGTACTCAATAATTCTTTGCTTCAGAAGTGATTCCATCATTTTCCCTACCACTGAGGTCAAACTGACAGGTCTGTAATTTCCTGCCTCTGTCTTGCGCCCACTTTTGTGAAGGGCAATCACATCCACCCTCCTCCAATCCTCAGGTACCACACCATCCTACCATGATTTGTTAAATAGGGTAGTCAATGGTGTTACTAGTTCTCCTCTTAGTTCTTTGAGAATTCTGGGGTGAATCCTATCAAGCCCCATTACTTTGTCCACCTTCAGTTTTAGGAGTTCTTTCAGAACTCTTTCTTCTGTGAAAGGACTGATATCGACCCCCCCCCCCACCACCACCATCAAGAGTGCTTTTATTGACTGGATTAGGTACCACCCCTCCTCTTCCTTTGTGAATACTGAGCAGAATTCTTTCAGTATTCCTGCTTTTCAATGTCCTCTCTGCCCACCACCCTCCTCTTATTCAGCCTCAGTATCACTCCCTTTGTCTTTCTTCATTCCTAATGTACCTGTAAGAGGTTTTATCCTCCTTCTTAACCAAGTTGGCTATCTTTTCCTTGGTTTAGGCTTTGCTATTCTGACTGCCTTCCCTGCTTTCTTCTGCTTTAACTGGTACAGTTCTCTGTCCTACTCCTTCTGTATTTCCTTATATTTCCTGAATGCTATTTCTTTCTCCCTAACCTTCCCACCATCTCTTTTGAGAACCATAGTGTTTGTTTCTTTCATTTTGATTTATTTGCTTCACACAAAGACTTGTTGCTTCTGTGATGGCAGTTTTGATGTTTCCCCATTGTTGATCCACCCCTCCTTCTTGCCTGTTTGCTAGTGCTTTTCTGAGGCACTCTCCCATAGTGACAAAATCAGCCCTCCTGAAGTCCAGTACCTTCACTTTTGTATGGCTTGACTCTACAGCTGAGTTTATCATGAACCACACTGTTTGGTGGTCACTTGTTCCCAGATGGCTATCCACTTCTAGATCTGAGATCCTTTCTCCATTCCCATTTGAGAGTACCAGGTCTAAGATTGTTCCCTCCTGAGTCGGTTCCAACACTAGCTGTCTGAGGCATGCCCCCTGTAGGGTGCATTGAGAATGGCCCTGCATTTAGATGTGGCTGCAGCAAAGGTGCTCCAGTTATCATCTGACATATTCAGGTACCCCTTCAGCAATATCTCACCTTTCTCTGCCATCCTAAGGATGCCTTCTATAATTTCCTTGTCCATTTCCTCCCCCTGAGACAGGGGTCTGTATACAACCCCTGTGTGGATTGTGGTGCCATTTCCAGTCTCCAGGGTGACCCAGAGTGCCTCTCATCTTCCCCATTTACTTTTTAGTTCTGTAGCTTTGATCCCTTCCCTTACATAGACAGCTACTCTTCCTCCCTCCCTGTCCTTCCTGTAGATTGTGTACTCTGGTATGCTGACATCCCAGTCATGGTTCTCTATGCACCATGTTTCTGCGACTGCCACAATATCCAGGTACCCCTCTTCCATCAAGGCCACCAGTTCAGGAAGCGTGTTACCTAGACTATGGGCATTGCTACTCATTATCCTCCATTTTGTGATGACCGTACCCCTTTTTGCTCCATCTCTGTCCTTTATGCCTTTGTCTTTTTCTCCATTTACCCCTATCTTCTCCCTTTTGACTTCACAAAGTCTTCAGACACAGTTGTGAAACAGAGACCGTAGGGTTACCACCTGCCCTGCTTTTTGCAGGATAGTCCTGATTTTGGCAGCTGTGTCCTGCAATAAAACATGCAACATACTGCATGTCCTGACCTTACTGTGGAAAAAAATATTGTCTAACTTTCTTTTAAATATAACAGAAAACCATAATACCTTAACTAAAATGCCTTATAATAATAACAACAACAACAACAAAAAAAAAACTACAACACTTAATTCTGATTATTTTGAGAAAACAGGTCTATTGCATTGGTCAATGTTATATATTGTCCTGCAAAAACCATATTTCAGTAATAAATGTCCCACTTTAGACTTCTTAAAAAGTAATAACCCTAACAGACCTCTGTTGGTCAGTCTTGATATTGCAGACATCTACACTACCAAAATAGGAGAATACTTCTCTCAGTAAAGAAATCTTGTTAGCTAGATACTATATGCACAATGCCTTATTTTAAAAATAAACATATGAGAGATTTTATTCTTGAAGCCACTACAGAGGTACAATACTGCACCTCACAGTAAGGAAACTGGAAATCTTATTGTACCCACAGTGCCTTGCTACATGTTTACATATTACGGTAAAGCCTGCAAGGATGAAACCCAACTTTGCAGAATTTTGTAGTAGAGTTACTGCAGGAAACAATGCAATTTCAACGGTAGTTAATCCCTTTGTCATGCAGGGAAACTGTGACACTGCACTTCATCCTTGTGGGTACTATACTGCAGTCAGTACTACCAAAATAAAGGACTGCAATGCTGAGTAATGAACATTTAAACTATTTTTTAATTTACCTAGGATGCCTTGGTGCTGTATGTAAAACACTGACCATTCCCTTGCATGACATAATTCTGGGGCGTGGTCGCACACAGAAAACTGGAGGACACCGTGCAGATAAAACATTAAAAAAATGACTATGACAGATTTTTTTTTACAAAACAGATTGTAGCTTCAACATCTGAGGCAAAGGTGGCAGTGCCATACTATGTGAAAAAGGCATCTGTGAAATCTCAGAAAATCACTTTAAACATGTGGCTGATTATGCTGGAGTGGCATGGACCAATGTGACTGAAAGTACTGTACACCACTGGTGACTGGCAAAACTTGGGCCTGTATTCAAAAGTCAGCAAGTACAAGAAGAGATTTAGGAGACTGTGAAGGAGGACACAGAACAGATTGTGAAAATCACTGGTGACAAACTTCATTTAGACTTCCTCCGGTGCCGCAGCCATCATTTGACTCCAGGCTCATGTCAGATGACAACATGCAGGCACACGATCAGCCGACAGATGGACAGGTCATAGCTGCAATTACAAGAACTGCAAGTGACCTGGAGCAAAGGGGCACAGAAGAAGAAGCTGGGCCACTCTATGCATCAATGCAGTGAGCTTGAGAGAGGGTTAGGCTCACATGAATGCCAAGAGATGGATCCAATAAAGATACTTCAACTGATAACTGCAGCACATAAACTCACACAGAAAAACATTGCTGACAAAAAATTGTTCATGGTAAAGTTACTGAATTTTTTACCAAATTAACTTATGCTGCAAGAAAGTTTTATATACGGATACTCTATCTGAACAAAGTTTGATCGATAACCGCTAACTGCAGATTTCTGCCCCAATCAGGCTCCCGCTCCATCGGCAGCTGCGACTTACTCTGGGAGCCATCCACCGCACCAAATCAGTCCACTATGAGCAAATCGAGATTTCTGCCCCTGATCAGGCATTTGCTCCATCGGTGGCTGCGGCTTACTCTGAGAACCACCCGCTGCACCATATCAGCCAACTAGGAGCAAATCAAAGTACAGACCGTCTTCACCCAATTTCTACCCAATTGTGCTCCTGCTCCATCGGTGGGTGTGGCTTACTCTGGGAGTCACCCACCGCAATCAGCCCGTTACGAGCAACTCGAAGTATGGACCCTCTTCACCCGGTAATTCACTGAACAGTAACCTGCCCTCACTATTAGACATTCTTTTATTTTGTCTGGTTGACATTGGCTGACTACCCTTGTTGCTGCATGCTATTGGTTGTTTCACAAGCCTGCTGTTCTCGGCTTTCCAGCCCTCAGCCCTCACTTCTGAGGTGCTCAGTGTGTTTTGTGCTGGCTAGCACCTAACGTGAGTTTTCTACCACATAAGTATTTTTCTACTGATTTGTGTATTTCCTAGCTAGATGCAATTTGGTGTTTCACTAGCTTAGGAAAGGAGATTTTTCTCACTGTATCTGTGACTATAGCTTGTTAGTTAGGTTATTTTTTCCAAGGCTTATGTTAATTTACTGTTACCTGAGGCACATTTGATTGTCTACTTTTCACCTCTTCTCTGCTCGTACTGCTGCTCTAAATTTCTGTCTTTTCCAAACTCCCCCTCTACTCATCCTGTGTATCTAATCTCTCCAGCTACCTGATCCTTCACTCATTTCTCTTGCTCTAACTTGTTCCCCCATTTCAGCTTTGCTGTCTACCCTTTCTCTTAATTTCACTTGCTACAACTCATTCTTTCTGTTCAGCTTCTTGCCCCCTTCCCTGCTCTCCCATTGCTGTGCTGATTTCTTCCCCTTTCCCTTCCCCCTATCTGCTCGTGTTGGCACTTAGGTGCAGACACACCCTCCCAGTCTCCCTTGTCTAATCCCCCCCCCAGCTGCCTATTCCCTCCCATTGATTAACCAGCGACCCTTCCCTGTGGCCTAAATATCCCACTAACTTGTCTCCCATCTTTTTCAGATTTCTGCTTCTGATCAGGCTCCAGCTCCATCGGTGGCTGTGGCTTACTCTGGGAGCCGCCCATCATGCCAAATTAGCCCACTATGAGCAACTTGAGGTACGTACCCTCTTCACCTGGTAATTCACTGAACGGCAACCTGCCCTCACTATTGGACATTCTTTTATTTTGTCTGACTGCCGATGGCTGACTACCCTTGGTGCTGCACATCATTGGTTGTTCCATGAGCCTGCTGTTCTCGGCTTTCCAGCCCTCCCTTCTGTGCTGTTCAATGTGTTTTGTGCTGGCTGCTGCCTAATGAATTTTCTCCCACCACCTAACCCATCCCTGGTGTAAATGCTCTTGCTGCCTGACTGAATCCCACCCTCCTGCCTGCATAGCCACTCACAGTATAATTTAGCCACTCAGTGTAATTTACAACAGAATTGCTTCTCTCTCTCCCCCCCTCGCTCACTGCGTTCTGTTCACCTTCTGTTTCAAATAGGCTGCTACCACAGCTGTACCCCAAATAGTCTGCTTCTCTCTCTCCCTCTCTCCCTCTCTCTCCCCCTCCCTACCATTGCATTCTGTCACAGCCTCATATTCACATAGCATGGGTATACTGTGGTGCGCTGCCCCAGAGAGGAACGTAGGGGCGATGGGGTAGCCATTTGTTTTAGATCCGACTTGAGCTTCAAAGTGCACCCAGTGGGAACCCCGGGTTCTTTTGAATGTCTGGTCGTTCATGGGAATTTGGGCACAGGCTGCAGGATTCTCCTTATTTAGAAGAAGAAGAAGAAGAAGAATCAGCATTTATATAGCACTTTTCATACATCCAAAGCGCTTTACAAGCAATGCTAGACTGGTAGTGAAGTGACTGAATGTGTGGTGGCGGCCATATCGCACATCATCACCCACACATAGCCTGGATAATTGCATGAACCGGTTTATGGGAAGGGGAATGTTGGCCAGGACACGGGAATGTTCCTATATCTTTGCGAAGAGTGCCCTGGGTTCTTTATTCACCTAGACACCACCAAGGACAACACCAGGATGGGCAGAAGGGACCTTGGTTTAACGTCTCATCCGAAGGACGACACCCCAGCAGTACAGCACCCCCCAATACTGCACTCGGATGCCAGTGATTTTTAGGTGCAAGTCCAATCCCGGTGTGGGACGAGAACCCACGACCTTCTGGTCCAGAGGCGGATGTGCTACCAACTGAGCCACACTGACACCCAGTCACTCCCTGGGGTGGTGGTGAATTTCCTGCAGGAGATTACCGAATTAATTGTTGGCGAAACATTGGAAGCCCCCAGATGTATTGTCTTGGGGGATTTCAATGTTTGGGCTGATGATGAATCCTCTTGGCTTGGTCATAACCTCCTCCAGATCATGTCATCACTGAGTCTGTCACAAGTTGTTTCTGCCACAACACACCAGGGCGGGCACGCATGGGACCTGGTGTTCTCACTGGGGCTTGAGATAAATAATCTCAAGATTGATCGGGTGGTATGGTCCGATCACTGCACAGTACGGTTCATGTTTGGGGCTCCCACCGGATGCCCTCCCCCTACAGAGAAGATGAGCTGTCGACCTTTGTGGTGATTGATCCCGGAGGTTTTTTTTGGCGGCAGCCGATCTAGCTGGTGTGGGTAATGCATGCATTGGAGGTGTTGGTGCCATGGTGGGCACTTATAATAGAGTGCTATCCGACGCCATTGACTCTCTTGCACCTGTCCTTGTACGACCCAAATCTTCCTACCTGAGGTCCCCATGGTTGGATGAGGACCTCAGGGAGATGAAGAGAAAGGGTCAGAGGTTGGAGCACTGCTGGAGGAAGTCCAGCCTGGAAGAGGACAAACTGACCCTGCGTGTGCATTATAATGCATACCAGGGGGCAAGCAACCATAAGAAGGCAGTGTTCCTGTCCAGGGAGATTGCTGCCAGGAAGAACCAACCAGCTATACTTTTTCGGACTGTGGACAGGCTACTTCATCCAGCTTGTCTACAGCCAAAGAAGGTTTTTTCTAATGCTGAATGCGAAGAGTTTGCTCAGTTCTTCTCGGACAAGTGTCCAGTATCTGGCAGGGAGTTCCTCCAGTCAGCATTGCTATAGCTGGCAGTGGCCACCAGAAGTGTTCCGAGTGCACTCCACCTGGTCGGGGGGAGTTTAGACCAGTGGAGGTAAGTGAGGTCATCGCGATGGTGACCAATCGAAAGCACACTTTTTGCAAACTGGATCCGGTGCCGACGTGTTTCTTGATGATATGCATCGGCACCATTGGTTCGGTGTTTGCTCTGATTATCCGGTGTTCCTTATCTGAGGGGATCTTCCCTGATGCCTTGAAGGAGACATTGGTAAGACCACTCCTAAAGAAACCATCCTTGGACCCAGAGGTTATGGCAAATTACCGACCTTCCAACCTTTCCTTTTTGGTGAAGATTGTGGAGAAGTTAGTGGTGCTTCAGTTGGTGGAGCACCTCATGACCCATGAGTTGTACAAACACTTCCAGTCAAGGGTTTCGGGTGAGGCATAGCACAGAAACTGCGCTTGTTCAGGTGCAGAATGATGTCCTCAGGGCTAGAAATCGAGGAGAAAAGACAATTCTTGTTCTCCTTGATCTCTCTTCAGCATTTGACACTGTGGACCATTGTGTGTTGCTTGACCATCTCAGGGAACTCTGCAGACTCACCGACACTGTCATCTGCTGGTTCGAGTCCTTTTTAACCAACAGGAGGCAACGGGTTGTGATGGGGAATTTCTCCTCCACCCCTAGCCCCTATCTTGCGGAGTACCTTAGAGGTCGATGTTAGCCCCAGTGTGTTCACAGTGTACATGCTACCCCTGGGAGGGATCATTAGGAAGTATGCCTTGGGTTTTCATTGCTATGCTGATGACACCCAGCTATACTTATCCTTTGCCTCAGGAACATCCAACGCAGTAGATGTGCTAAACAGCTGCCTTGCTGAGATCAACAACTGGATGGCCTCCAGCTGGTTGTGACTGAACCCCGATAAGATGGAGGTATTATTGGTGAAGTCAAACACAGTGCATGACAGGATGGCCTCTGGATCAGAGACTGGACTTGTTCTGGGATCGGTTCCCTTGAAGGCCTCCTCTAGGGTGCAAAATCTTGGTGTCATTCTGGATAGGAGTTTGACGATGGAGGCGCAGATATCTTCCACCGTCCGCTCCTGTTTTTTTCCATCTCAGAAATGTCACCAGGATAAAGCCCCTTGTTCCACCTCTGGACCTCTCCACTTTGATGCATGCCTTACTTACATCAAGACTTGAAAACTGTAATGCGCTTTACCTCGGGGTCGTGTGAGGATCTCTGCAGACTGCAGCTAGCGTAGAACGCAGCTGCCCGGTTACTTACTGGACAGCCAAAGTTTTGCCATATTACACCAGTGTTGTGTGAGCTGCACTGGCTGCTAGTCAGGTGGAGGATCCACTTTAAGGTGGGTCTTCTCACCTATAAGGCCCTACATAGTCAGGGCCCTGGTTGTCTGTTAGACCTTTTTGTACCTGCTCTCTTGGTTTGCCCCCTCCATTCCTCCTGTGGAGGCCCCCTGGCGATTCCCAGGACAAGGTTGAAATCGGCTGGTGACAGGGCCTTTAGTGTTGCCACCCTGTCCTGTGGAATTCGCTGCCCCTTGGGGTTAAGGGGGCCCCTACACTGGAGGTATTCAAGGCCCACCTTAAGGCCTTCCCATTCGCTTAGGCTTTTTTGGATTAAGTTGTTAATTTACAAATTTAATTTGATTATAGCCATTGGCAATCTGATGTTTAGTTTATTATCTATGGGTAATGTTTATATGAGGTGTTATTATTTATATTCTTATATTTATCTTTTGTTCCTGAATATGTGTCTACTTATTTGTATGGTGCCCAGAGCCTCTGGGATTGGCCGGCTTTTAAATAAATTTTGCCTTGCCATGTTTCTACTGCTCCTAGCTATGTTCTCCCTTCCTGTCAAACTAGTGTCCCTTCTAACTCCTCTGCTTCTCCTATCGTTTCTTCCTTCCCTCACCTTCCCCCTTTCCCTGCCACCTCCCATATGGCCTTGATCTGGCATTTATCCCTTCCTTTCTTTTAGTCTCTGTCCCACTTCCCACTCCATTACCTCTACTGCGTTCATCCAACACTGCATTCACTTTTAGCTGCCTCCTGCGGCCCCATTTTTTTTCTGCACCAATTTCACTTGCCTGTATCAAACTTATACTAAATGTCTCAACTCCTCCATCTCTCAAACTCTCCAGCCTTGAACCACATAAACCTTGGAAACTTCTCAAAACCTCCATATTACTTTATCAAATGACAGCCCTTTTATGCCTCTCGTCAGGAAATTTCCACCCTAGGCTAGGACCTCTGGCTACCTCTCCTTCTGGTTCCACCCACATTAACTTTGGTCATAACCCTACAAACTCCTTAACCCTGCTCAGAGGCCTCAAATTACTACACCTAAATATATGCAGCTGCCTACCTAAGTTGGACCACTTGCAAGCCATGGCTCTCTCTCTCATACCCCTGACATCCTAATCCTATACGAGACATGGTTAAGCAATAAAATACCGGATCATGCCATACCTATCCATGGCTATTCACTAGCTAGGCAGGATAGATCAGGCAGGGGGGTCACAATGTATGTCTCCACCTCCCTACAATATGCTATTACCTTCTCAACCACACCACCAGCTAACTACGAGGTTGTCATCATCCATGTTTCCCTGCCCTTTACTCTCCCAATCTTTGTGGCAGGCATCTACTGTCGCCCCAACCTTCCCTCTTCGGTTGCTACTGACCTCACTACTGCCACTGTCTTATACTTCCAATCAAGTGAACTGTTCCTCATGGGGGATTTTAAACTTTATTTGCTGTCACCCTTCAATAGTAAAGCTCATAACATCATCACCTCACATAACTTAATACAGCTCATTCAGGAACCTAACCATACTAATACAACCCCCCCCCCCAAAATCACACATTATTAAACTGGGCACTCGCATCTCACCCCCGTAGGGTTATTAAGCCAGGCTTACTTCCAGATGCATTAAGCAACCACCATGTGATATATCAGATTCAGAAGGTTCACAGGCCTAGTCCGCCACATATGTTACTGTACTATTAACACACTCTTAAAATCCCTCGACATTGCTCCTCTCCTCCACAACCTAGCAACCACAGACTGGAGTCTGTTGGCCACTGTTCCCCAAATGGACAGTGCCCTACCCTCTTTTAAAGCCAAATTCCTTTCTATTTGGAATCACTATGCCCCCTACAAGCATACCAGAGTTCATGACAATCACATTCTTTGGCAAGCTTTTAAACTAGCCAAGGGGGGAGGCACTGATGAGCAGCAGGGAAATCCCAGCCTTCCCAGCCTCCCCCTACTAAACAGGGTACTAAATGAGGTAAAGACAAAGGCAGAAAGATCAGTAGGGAGCTGGACTGGGGTAAATGGAGAAAGCAAAGTCACTAAGGGCAGGGATGGGGCTACAAGAGGTAACGCCATCAAAGAATGGAGAGTAATGAGTACCAATGCCCGTAGTCTGGGTAACAAGCTTCCTGAACTAGTGGCCTTGATGGAAGAAGAGCATCTGGATATCATGGCAGTCACAAAAACATGGTACACACACAGAACCATGACTGGGATGTAAACATACCAGGGTACACTATCTACAGGAGGGACAGGGAGAGTAAAAGAGGAGGAGGAGTAGCTCTCTACATAAGGGAAGGAATCAAAGCAACAGAACAAAAGGGTAAACGGGGAGGAGAGGAAGCACTGTGGGTCAACCTGTAGACAGGCAATGGCACCACAATCTGCACAGGGGTTGTATACAGACCCCCAACTCAAAGGGAGGAAATGGACAAGGAAATGACAGAAGGTATCCTTAGAATGGCAGAAAAAGGGGAGATACTGTTGATGGGGGGATCTGAATATGCCAGATGTTAACTGGAGTGCATTTGCTGCAGCTACATCCAAGAGCGGGGTCATTCTAGGTGCCCTGTAAGGGGCATGCCTTAGACAACTAGTACTGGAACCCACTCGGAAGGGAGCAATCTTAGACCTGGTACTCTCAAATGGAGATGGAGAGAGGATCACAGATGTAGAAGTGGGTCGCCATCTGGGAACTAGTGACCATCGAACAGTGTGGTTCATGATAAATACAGCAGTAGAGTCAAGCCATATAAAGGCAAAGGTTCTGGACTTTAGGAGGGCTGACTTTGCCAAAATGGGTGAGTGCCTAAGAAATGCATTAGCAAATGGGCAGGAAGGAGGGGCGGAGGAACAATGGGGAATAATCAAAACTGCCATCACTAAGGTAACAAGCCTTTGTGTGAAGTAAATAAACAAAACAAAACAAAACAATGTAAAAAACACCCACTATGGTTCTCAAAGGAGGTGGCAGGGAAGGTTAGGGAGAAAAATATAGCATTCAGGAAGTACAAGGAATCACAGAAGCAGCAGGACAGAGAACTGCATCAGTTAAAGCAGAAAGAAGCAGAGAAGGCAGTCAGAACAGCAAAGGCCCAAACTGAGGAAAAGATAGCCAACTCAGTTAAGAAGGGGGATAAAACCTTTTATAGGTACATCAGGGAGTGAAGGAAGACAAAGGGAAGGATAGTGAGGCTTAATAAAGGGGAGGGGGTGGGCAGAGGTGACTGTTTAGTATCTCTGCTGTTTCACAAATACTTTTGCTTGGTATTCAAAAATGAAGAAGGGGAGGTACCTAAACCAAACAATAAAAACACTCTGGATGGGGGGGTTGATACCAGCCCATTCACAGAAGAAAGCGTTCTGAAAGAACTCTTAAAACTGAATGTGAACAAAGCAATGGGGCCTGATGGGATTCATCCCAGAATTCTAAAAGAACTAAGGGTAGAACTAGTGACACCATTGATTACCCTCTTTAACAAATCATGGGAGGATGGGGTGGTACCTGAAGACTGGAGGAGGGTAGATGTTATTCCCCTTCACAAAAGTGGGTGCAGGGTAGAGGCAGGAAACTACACACCTGTTAGTTTGACCTCAGTGATAGGGAAAATGATGGAATTTAAACTGGGGGGAGGTAGCAGGATGGATAGAGGAATTCAGAGGCCTAGTGATAAGAAACCAAATGTGCTTACCCCTCATGATAGCAAGGTAAGGAGGAAGGCAACTGCTAAGGGAGAGGACATAAGGGAAGAGAGGCAGGGGGAGAGGGTAGAGATAAGGGTTGGAGGGTGGTAACACTACATGCTAGGAGTCTGGGGAATAAAGGGGCCAGAACTACAGACTCTCCTGGGGAGGGGGGAGTGGAATTGGTGGCTATAACCAAAACATGTGTCACCCAAATCCACAACTGGGACATGACAGTTCCAGGGTACAGAATATACCGGAGGGATAGAGAAAAGTGGAAGTGGAAGGGGGTGCTGTACATAAAGGAGGGATTAAAATGTGTAAGGGAGGGAGATGAGGGAGATAGAGGCCCTGTGGGTACAACTACAGGATCCCAAGGATAGATCACTAAGACTGGGAGTGGTGTACAGGCCACCCTCCAGTCTGATGGGATGCACAGAGTACTGGCAGAACAGATCGGGAGAAACTTCAGGAAGAGGGGGATGGTGATAGTAGGAGACTTCAACCTGACGGGGTGGAGTGGGACACTCCTACCACAAAGAACAGAAGGGAGCAGGTAATGCTGGATGCCTTCCAGGAAAGCTTTTTAGTACAGTTGGTCAAGGAACCAACTAGGGAAAGGAACACCCTTGACCTTGTATTTATGAACGGGGAGTGGGTGAGGGATGTGAGGATGGAGGAACTACTGGGGTGGGGGGGTGACCACCAGACAGTATAGTTCCAGTTACAGATGACTAAAGAAAGGGGGGCATTTGGCACAAGGGTGTTGAATTTCGGGAACACCAACTTTGAAATGACGATGGAATTGGTACAGTGATTCCTGTGCAAAATTCAACCGGGTATGGACACACAACTGATAAGACAGGGAATAGTGGAGGCAACAGAAACTTGCTGTAGGGCTCAGACTAAGAAGGCTAGGGGAAAGAAACCCAGCTGGATAAGCAAAGTGGTATCAGACAGGGTGAGGAGGAAAAGGGCAGCTCACAGGAGATACAGAAAATCTGGGAGGGAGTAGGATAGGGAGAACATCTGCAAGAAACAAAGGAAGTGACCAGTGGGGTAAGGGCTGCCAAGGCGGCAAGAGAACTCAGGCTGGCGCAGGGCATAAAAAAAAAGAGAAAAAATAATTTGTTAGGTATAGTAGGGAGAAAAGAAGCTGTAAGGACCAAACTGTAATAATTAAGATGGGGGATGGGTGGGTGGGGTGAAAATGCAGAAGTGCTCAATGACTTCATCTGTTCAGCCTTTATGAAAGAAAGTGGGGCGCCACTCATAGTAGGAGGGAGGGAGGATAGAAAAACAGTTGGGGGGATGACAGATGGAGAAATCACAGTGGGGAAGGTGCTGGAGGGGTTAAGGGCATTAAAGGTGGACAAGACACCAGGATCAGATGGAGTGCATCCAAGAGTGCTAAAGGAGCTGATATGGCAGAATTATTTAATTCATCTCTAGATACAGGATACATACCCCATGACTGGAGATTGGCTCACGTGGTTCCCCTCCACAAGAGAGGACCCGAGGACGAACTGGGGCATTATAGGCCAATAAGTCTAATATCCATAGTGGGGAAGCTAATGGAAATCATCCTAAAGGAGAGGCTAATGACATTACTGGAGGTGAATGGGGTGCAGGACAGGAGGCAGCATGGCTTCTTCAAGAGCAGGTTATGCCAGGCCAACTTGGTGGAATACTGTGACTGGGTGAATAAGCAAATTGACGTGGGCCATGTGGTGGATGTCCTGTACCTAGACTTCAGTAAGGCCTTCAATTCAGTACCACATGGGAACACTTGGAAATAAGCTACGAGACACAGGGGAAAGAGCAAAACTGGTGGGGTGAGTAGAGAATTAGCTAAAAGATAGGCAGCAAAGGGTGGTGGTAGTAGGTGGGGAATACTCATCCCCTAAGCCTGTGACAAGTGGTATTCCACAGGGGTCGGTGTTGAGTCCAGTGCTGTTTGGCATATTTATGGCAGACATCTCACAGGGCATCTGCAGTAAAATCAGCCTATTTGTAGATGACACCAAAATGGTGGATGACCAGGTTGGGTGACGGGGACTACAGGGGGATCTGGCAAGGCTAGAGGCTTGGTCTGAGAGATGGCAGCTTTGGTTCAATGCAAACAAATGCTAGGTACTGCACTTCAGAACAAAAAATCTGAGGAGAAGTTACCATCTTGGGGGGGTAACAGTAGAGGAGAAGGATCTGGGGGTGCTCATCACAGGAGCAATGAACAATTCTGCACAATGCAGAAAGGCAGCAGCAATGGCCAACAAAATGCTGGGGTGCATTGCAATGGGCACTACCTTGAGAAGAAGGGAGGTTATTCTACTGTTATAGAAATTGTTGGTTAGACCTCACCTGGAATACTGCGTGCAGTATTGGCGCCTGTACCTACAAAAGGACATCAGACTGCTGGAGGGGGTACAGCGTAGGGCAATGAAGATGATTCAGGGCCTGGGGGAATTGCCATATGAGGTCAGAATAAAAGAGTTAAACATGTTCACACTGGAGGAGAGGAGAGACAGCGGGGACATGATTGAGACCTTCAAATACATGAAGGGGATAATCAAAACATACACAGAGGGTCCTATTCAGGAGAAGGTGGGGAGAGACACTAGGGGCCATGACATGAGATTGAAGGGTGGTAGATTCAAGAGGGAGGTGAGTAGGCATTTCTTCATGGAAAGGGTGGTGGAAAAGTGGAATGCACTACTGGCTGAGATAGTGGCATGTAGCACAGTGGAATGCTTCAAGAAGGGGTGGGACAGGGCAAAGAAGAGGGTAAAAGGAGGGAAGGATAATGTGGGGTAAGGCTGTGCAGCTGCTAAATAGGGAGTTAGCTGCAATCTTGAGCAGCCTAGATAGACCAGGATGGCCTTTTGCTGCTGGCAACTTTCGTATATTTATATGTATGTTCATTTCAGCTAGAGGACCCATTTACAAAATGTGAAGCCTTATCATTGACCCAGGCATAGGCAGTCCCCATCACCAAAATATTGAAGAAGTCTATGAGAAGGGTGTCTGTGAAGCCTGCCAGCTCCTAGCTCCTACAATATAGAGGATAGTGGATGGGCAACAGAGAACAACAACACTGTTGTTCACTTCCGAGAGGTTGTCATGACAACCAAGTAAACCTCGAGAGCGAAGCTCGAGAGGCTTTCGGTTGTCATGAAACCTCAAGAAGTTACAACACTGCTGTTGTTTACTGTTGCCCTTCCACTGTCTTTTATAGTGTATGGGCAAAAGTAAATCACGAACAGGTTGTGCCTTCGTCCTCGGTCGCGCCATGATGTCGGAGACCCGCCTCCCCTCCCCACCCCACCGTGTCCAAACACTCCGCTCATTCCCGGTCCACAGTGGTATTTATTTGTTACTAAGTGCTGGCAAAGATTTAAAAAAAAATGGCACTTACTATCTCCTCCTGTGCCTTCGCTTTCGTCCATTGTATGACCACCTACAAAGCGTGAGTGGTGCATGCGGAAATGTAAATTCATGCCATTGTACCATCGATGTGATGTACTCACAATGGTACAACAACATCGTGACATACATCAATGGTACAACAAAACTAGGGAAAGCTAGATTTCCAGTGAATACAGTGTTCTAACATACACTATAATTTGTTCCTTTGCCCTACAGAGAGGTACAAGAGAACAATCCTGTAATGTGCAGCTGACTCACCTTTTATTGCAACATATTACAATGGTCATTCCCATGGAAGTAAAAGACTATCTCTGTGAACTCTGGCACCTGGCAGCACCTGACTAAAATCCAGGACTAGGCTCCGTCCTGGGACCCACTCTATTTGGTATATTTGTCAGTGACAAAAACTCCAACATAATAAATCCATTCATTAAATTCACAGATGATGTCAAATTGGGAGGGGAAATTGATTCATTTAGTAATCATTGAGTGTTGGTTAATAATTTATTAAATATCCACTATGGTAAAAATAACCAAAACTACTCTGATTTTTTGAACAATCAACCCATATATGTGGCTGAAACTGAACAAGATCATGGTAAACAAACACTAATCTCCACTGACCATTGTAAATCCATCACTAAAAAAATCTGTGGGAATGATAAAATGTACATTTATATGTAAATCTGAACAATGTCCGTTACCCCTTTATAGGAGTTTTGTTCTATTTCTAACACATTTGTATTATGCTTTGTCCTTTTGGAGCCTATACCAAAAAGGGGATACTGAAATTCTCGAGAGGGTCCAGAAAAGGATCACCAAAATGGTACCGCATTTAAAAAATAAACCATACCAAGACAGATTAAAGGATACTGGGTTTTTTTTTTTCAATGCAAGATAGAAGGCCGAGAGGTGATCTATTACATATGTGAACGACCTTAAATTCTCCTTTGATGGCTACCCAATAGTCAACAAGTTACACTCTCACAATACGCAAATTGTAGTCCCTTGAGTAAACGATTCAAAGAGGTATCACTTGTTTACTGTGTGCACAGCTAAATCTGGAACACACTGCCTCAGGAACTGATTGATTATAACACTGTTTGGATTTATAAAGGGACTTCATAAATGGTTGCTATCAGGTAGAACCTCGGAATAAATTGACCCACTCATGTGGCTGGAAAATCATGATGGGCTAGTCACAGTCTTCTTTAGTACTTTCAACCCAGTAAACCAGTCTTCACCATCATACAGGTATATGGCTGTCAACTAGAAAATCTCCATTTTCAAAGATCTGGCTGTTTAGCTGGACAGCTATCTTGATTTCTTCCGCCAGCTCCTTTCCAAACTTTAAATTAGTGATTTCAAATTACATGCCAATATCACTGCTGGCAACAGTAAGTAAGATTCTGGAGAAGTGCATTCTCTATCAATTCCTTGCCCACTTAGAAGGGTACAACCTGCTCGGGGACCAACAACATGGTTTCCATAGTGGTCGGTCCACCTCGACGACACTGGCTGGGTTCCCAGATTCTGTACTGGTGGCATCCGAAAAATGGAAGAGCATGGGGGCAGTCTTCGTGGACCTGGCCGATGCCTTTGACATAGTGTACCATGGACTCCTGTTGGATAAACTGGAGAACATGGGAGTCAAGGAGATCTGGTTAGAGTGGTTTAGGAGTTATCTGCTTGGTCGTAAAAAAAGGATTAAAATGAATGGTTATTTGTCACATATGGAAGATGTTAAAGCAGGGGTCCCTCAAGGATCAGTGTTAGGCCCACTTCTATTTTCAGTTTTTATGAATATGTCCTCTCTTTTTTCTACAGGAAACAGCATGTTTTATGCTAATGATATTGTTAATTGGGACTCTGGACCAAACAGCAATGACGTACAAACTTCCCTACAAAATAAGTACAGTATCTTGTCAAATTGGATAAAGGAAAATCGCATGCTTATAAATGAAAGAAACAAATGTGATGTTATTCGGATCCCAACAAAAGCTGCTGAAACAGGGCCTGCTACAAATTAAGTGTCAGAATGGCTCTTTTCTTCCATCAATAACAACATTCAAATATTTGGCTATACACTTGGACTCCTGCTTGAGCATGATACCCCATATTGACAGACTGGAAAAGAAAATAAATCAAAAACTGGGATTTTGTATAGGAATGGGAACTACTTGACTGACCAGGCTCGAGTAATTATAGTTAAGCAGGTTCTTATGCCCACCCTTGAGTATGGGAATGTTATCTTCTACCACTCTAACAGCATTTTCTACTCCAAATATAAAACATTGTATAACAACATATATAGATTTGCACACAGGGCTCCATTAAGAAACCATCATTGTCATCTGTATATCAAACTGGGAGTGTTATTTCCGGAGAGGCAGTTAAAGGGTCTTGTAACTACTTTTGCATATCATGTTGCTAGATCAGCAGAACCTCAGGTTTTATCCAACTCCCCGATACAGAAAATTAGTGAGAAGTGTATTAGGAAAAGTGACTTAACATTTTATCAACTCCTTGCCTTTAAACTCCAAATGACCAGGAAGGCTTTTACATGGTATGCATTCACTTTCTTAAATGAGTACGGAACACTGATATTTAATGCTAACTGCATTTTACATTCTGAACACGTTGCACATGCTTCTGTATATTGAAAACTTGTACAAATGTACCTCATTATATTAATTGTATTGTCTTACATATATGAAATACATCACACATACCCCCATAATGCAAAGCATCATGGGTTGTTTATGCAAATCACCACAGAATATTATGCTGGTTCAACTTTAAGCAGAAATGCATGGTGCCAAAACATCTCTCACAGTCTGCAAAGGGTGCCAACAGAAGACACAGACACGTGTTTCATCCTACCAGGACTCATCAGTGTGGCTCGTTTGTATGACACTCCAGTGGAATGAACCAGCTACCCTAAGATGGTCTATCTGGGTTATGTTGTGGTGAACCAAATTAAGTACGTATATGATGCTTTATATGTCAGGCGTGGCAGAAAAAGGGTGGTGCTTAGACCCCTTCCTGGTAAAAAATGAAACATGAAATGGAAATGAAAACGTGGTGTGCTCTAGAGACAGTCAGATAATTTCATTATTATAGAGCCCCATCCCTGAGGCTCATGTGCTGCACATAAACCCATGAGCAGCAATTAACAAGCAGAGATTTAAATGGAGATCACGTGATGCTTCTGTGAGACTAGCAGCACCGGAGACTAGCTCCCATCTCGATCTTCCAGTAAATCCACTAAAATACGTTTCTGAAGGAGATTCAACCTCAATTAAAAAGAAAATCTTACCGCCAACAGACACCCGCAGTGCTTCTAGCGACTCTGGGGCTTTTTCGGACAAGTGCAGACCTAAGAAAAACTGGGGCCTAACAGAAGCATGGAAGCCGAAATGCGCCAGGCTCCTCCGTGGCATACACCCCCACAAACCCCAGAGAAGGGATCGAAAAGACCCAAGGGTCAGACCGGTGGTCCCGCAAAAGCCCTCATACCTATGATGCCTCAACCAGCGACAACCCCACTATCAGAGCAAAAATTCCTTGAAGAACTACAGCCATTCAAGATCGCTCTGCAAGACATAACTAAAGAAATTAAATCGCTTAGAAGGGAGCTATCTGACACAAATCGAGCCATCTCGGACGTTTCAGCCCGCACAACCTCATTAGAGAACTGGAAAAATAAAATAGAACCTGATGTAGTGACTCTAAGACAACGACTGCATAAAGTTGAATCCAAGCTAGAAGACCTGGAGGGCCGAAGTAGGAGGAACAACATCATTATCTTCGGTCTCCCCGAAGAGGCCGAAGGAACAGCTCCCATCTTATTTTTCCAAAAGCTGCTTGCAAAAATAGCTGGTCCCTCCCCAAACAACCCCTCATACATAATAGAGAGGGCTCACCGGTCACTGCGATCTAAACCCATGAATGGAAAACCCCCGAGACCAATCATTATTAAACTCTTAAACTATCTTGATAAAACTCACATTCTGGACCAAGCTAGAAGTTTGCAACAGGTTATCTGGGAGGGTCAGCAGCTATGCCTGGTGCAAGATCTTCCGGCCACAGTGAGACAATGCTGGGTGGAATATCATCCCTTGGTGTCAAAATTAATTGCCGTGGGCATCAAATACAAGGTCCAGTATCCCTCCAGATTAATGGTAATGTATGCAGATTCCTGGCATTCCTTTGATAATGCGCAGTTAGCAACCCCCACGCTGCACAAGCTGTACCCTGATCTGTTCCCTGCACGTTGAAGAGCTATGGCAGATTCCATCAATACACACTCCTTTATGAGGCGGAGAGTACTAAACAAACTGGAATAATGTCGGATCCCGAATGGAAAAACTGACTGCCTGATGAATCACCACTCAGCACATTACTACAGCTACCAAAAATTAGTTTGAAGCAAGACTTTCCTCCTCCTGGTATTACCTAAAGGCACCACATGAGGGCAGCATAACTCCATGTCAAAGGATGGGTGCACTCGTAATTATTCTAGTTCAACCTAAATACATTTCTACCTGGCTGAAAAATCAAGCCATCTTTATGTTATTAGACTAAAAACATTTATTAAGCTGCCATGAGGATGGATAATACATTGAAACTTGCTGTGCAACTGCAATAACTGTGGTACAATGTGGTTCCCCCCTTTTTTTTTTTTTCCTTCATCTCACCATGGAGGGCGTCTAACAGAAAGATGCAAATGGTGATGTACTCAGGTTACCGAACTGGAGGACTGGGGCAGGAAGCAAGAACCTCTGGATAAACCTGCAGCCTACTCAGTGCACCACGTCCTGGCATAGGGTGGGATGGGAGCCCACAGGGATGATCAAGACCAAAATTTGGAGCTATTAGTAATGCCACTCATTTTAGAAGGGCGGAATATGCCGGCCCTCAACTTTGTTTTCTCTTTTTGGCATGAAACCTACCCCGAGGTGGGTAAGGAAAAAAATGGGGGCAGAATAGGGACAAGGAGGGGAACAGTTTATTAAGTGTGCTTGCGGAGAAGGGTAGTAATTCTCCACTTCAACCTCCTATATTTACAAACCCTTATGGGAAGGACTACAGGATTATGGGTGGCTGGTTGGGTGTGAACATAATGGTTGTTGTTGCAGGGCGGGAGGGAGTTGTTTTGGGTTCGCCACTATGCAAATATGGAATGGTTTACGGGGCAAGTTTCCTTCTTGAGGAAGAGCTAAAGATACAGGACTATTATTGGTTTTTATCTGGACATGACAAGAGCACTAAAGTTTTGCTCTTGGAATGTTAAAGGCGCTCAATCCCCCACCAAAAGAGCCAAGACATTGCTGCACCTCAATAAGCTTAATATAGATGTAGCCTTCATTCAGGAGACTCATTTACTCAACTCACAAATCAACAATTTAAGAAGAACATGGGTGGGGCATGCATTTGGTACTGGGCTAGATACTCGTAGAAACTGAACTGCGGTGCTAATTGCACATCGTATACTCTTTCGACTGCTCCAGTCGATATGTGACCCCCAAGGCAGATACATACTACTGAGGGCCATCTTAGGTCACATTGAAATGGTACTAGGGTCTGTCTACGGACCGGTTGGAGACGACCCTCAATTCTTTATCAGTCTCATGACTAATTTGGCACCATGGTCTAAACTCCCCATTTTACTTGGTGGAGACTGGAACTTGGTTCTCTGTAACACCTTAGATAGGTCTAAAACCAGGCATACCCCATACACCCCCGCAATATTGGCTCTCAAAGATCTTATGAACACTTTGGGCCTTGTTGACCCATGGAGGACTCTCTTTCCTTCTACTCGAGATTACTCATTTCACTCCTTACCCCATAACACATTCTCAAGAATTGACTTCTTTCTGTTGGGGATTGAGCACCTTGCGAGGGTTCAAAGTTGTGTCTCTCTCTCCAAAGTGATCTCCGACCACCATCCGACTCTTTTGCAATGGTCTACACCCATCTCTATTAACCAAGTCAAAGTCTGGAGATTTAACCCCCAATTACTAAGGTCCCAGAACATAGTTAACCTTCTGCAAAGGTATATAATAAATTTCCAGGAAGCTAATGCCTTGTCCGTGCCAAAACTAGATGTGCTATGGGGGGCTCTGAAATGTTCACTAAAAGGCGAGATTATTCGGTTGGCCTCTGTTAGGAAAAAGAAAATCTCATTAGAATCTTCTTCACTTTTATAACAAATCAGAGCTTTAGAACAGTCCCTATCTTCCCAATCATACCCCACATTGAATTCAAAACTAGAAAGCCTTCGATTCCAATATAATACCTTCTTGGTGATAAGGTGGAATATCTTCATTTTAAAACAAAAGCTACTTACTTTGACCAAGTGGATAAGGCAGGGAAAATCCTGGCCTTAAGGCTTAGAGCACAAGTGACGGACAGGATGGTAGTAACTATTCAAGACCCAATAGGCAAGTACCATACTACACCCAAGGAGATAGCCTCATGCTTTAAATCATATTATCAATCTTTATATTCCTGTCCCCCCCAACCTCCTAAAAATACCACACTAGATCTTTTTCTACAAGACATAGATCTTCCACATTTATCCCAGCACCAAATAGCCCTCTTACAAGCTACCCTAAATATAAATGAAATACATGAGGCTATTGAAGCTCTCCCTATTGATAAGGCACCAGGCCCAGATGACTACACAAACAACTTTTACAAAGCTTTTAGATCTCAATTGAGTACAATCTTGCTTGACACATACAACTACATATACAAACACGATCTTTCAGATCTTAGCCTCACTGAGGCTACTATCGTGGTACACCCTAAACCAGACAGGGACCCCACATTACTGCTGAACTATCGCCCAATATAATTAATAAATGTAGATATGAAGATTCTAGCTAAAACCCTGGCCAATAGACTGGCCAAGGTCTGGCTTACATTAATAAGTCCTGAACAAGTTGGTTTTGTGGCCGGGCGCCTCTCATCAGATCATTTACGAAAAATCTCCCACCTTATTTCTGCATCAAGGGATTCCCATATCCCAGCAGCCTTGGTTTCCCTTGACGCAGAAAAAGCTTTTGACCGGGTCTCATGGGAATATTTGTTCGATTTACTTCCGAGATATAGAATCCCCAAGCAGTTTATAAAGTGGATCAAAATCCTTTATTCCCATCCTTCCGCCAAGGCACTATGCAATGGGGTCATGTCACCGTCCTTCCCTATTCAACAGGGCACAAGGCAAGGCTGCCCCCTATCCCCTTACCTATTTAATTTATTCTTAGAACCACTTATCAGGAAGATTAACCAATCTACATCAATATCCGGTATTCCGATTCACCAGTTTCAATACAAACTATCGGTGTACACCGATGATATTATGCTCCACATTACAAACCCATCTATCTCTATACCAGCCACCCTCAACACTATCCAAGAATTCGGGGAACTCTCCAACTACAAATTAAACGTAGCTAAAACAGAAGTAATGCCACTAAACAATCGCACTCTAAAAGCGGACATCGAACAACTTGGGCTCACTTGGGTAAGAGATAAAATAAAATACCTGGGCATATTCCTGTCACAATCCGAAAACAAAATGAAGCAATATAATTTGGACCAATTACTTACAAATATCAGGACAGACCTAAATCGCTGGGTATTGCTTCCTATTTCCCTCTGGGGACACATCAACATCATAAAAATGAATGTTTTGCCCCGCTTGCTGTACCCCCTTCAAATGCTAAATCAATTTCTTCCCCAGTCTTGGTTTCTTCAAGTGCATAGCATTATCTCAAAATTAATCTGGAAAAATAAGCCACCTCGAAGAGCAATTATTAAACTACAGAGGTCCAAAGAACGAGGTGGACTACAGGTTCCCAATATCTACCACTACTACCTGGCTATTAACTGTGCCATAGTTTCACGATGGCTAAAACCCACAGAAGACCCCCCATTGTGGTCACAAATAGAAAAGTCAATATGCAGCGCAACAGGAATAGATATTAAGAGCCTTCCTTATCTCATTGCTAACAAAGTCCCCAAGCAGTGTAAATCCACGCCAATCATGGCCTCTATACGGATACATACGCCAGATGAACAAAACCTTCGGCTACTTACTAATGAAGGACTCATCCCAGCCCCTCCTTAAAAATCCCAACTTCAAAATAGGGGGTAAAGTTATTACTACATCCATTTGGCTGTCGGATTGTGGAGATACGGTGGCTGATTTAACCGAAAATCACAAACTACTTGCTTTTTCGGCTATTAGGACAAAATACAAATTACCAGCTTCCTTCTGCTTTAAATATCTTCAAATCTCCCATGCTCTAACACAGCATTTAGGTAGTGGCCTTTGGGACCGGTTCATGCTTGGTCCTATACTCAGCTCACTTCCTAGGAGACCATCGTCCCACTATGTTACCTTTTTACTATAAGGAACTCCAAGTATGAAGTAGTGAACTAGAAGGTGCCCAACATTACACATGGGACAGGTCCCTCCCTCCTACCTCTCAGGTACCTCGTCAATGGCGACAAATCTGGAAAAAACTGTATAAAGATGTCAGGTGGGACCGATATAGGCTGCTTCAATTTTATGTGCTGCATGACCTATACTATACACCTGTAAAACTCAATAAAATGGGGCACCATGCAACAGAATTGTGTACCAGATGTGGTTCACAGAGAGGTACACTCCTTCATATTCTCTGGGAATGTGACAAAGTTACCCCATTTTGGGCTGCCACTCGATCCAAACTGGATCCCATATTGGGGCTTCAGAATGCTTTCCAACCAGAAATCTGTATTTTGGGTGATTCAGGAGAAACTCTAATAGGTAACCAAAGGAAACATATGTCCTTGATATCTCTCTGTGCTAAGAAAATTATACTATGCCATTGGTTAGATCAGCAAATTCCCACGTATGCAGAATGGCACAAAGAAATTCTATTTACTCTGCAAGCAGAATACTTTATAGCCAATATATCCAAACATAGCAATAAATACCAGAAAATATGGGCACCCCTACACACCCTATTATCCATTTAGAAGAGCACTAGTCTGGATCTGAACCTGATATAGTTCTGTGATGGTTAATGATCAAGCTCATCTTATTCCTCCTTATTTGGTTGTTTGACTATTCCTTCCATTGTCTCGGAAGGAAACTACTCCCTAGTTATATATTGTAGTGGCAATGTGGGAGGGTTGGGAAGGGGAATAAAAGGTTTTATTAGTTTTATTATTATATTACACTATGTCTTAAGAGTTAGATATTCCTGTTAGATAAATCTAATTTTATCTCAATTAATCAGTTCTGGTTACTAATGTTGGTAGACGCTATAACCCATAGCTTGTGTACTAATTGAGATCTACAATGTCTAGATATACATCATACTTGTTTGCTTAACAGTCTGTACAAGACGATTTGTATATTATACGATAAATATATTGCAACTCTAATGCTATAATAAAGCATATTAAATGGAAAAAAAAAGCAGAGATTTAAATATCGAATACAATACATAAATATACCACATAAATTGAATCATAATCACTAAAAATCACTACATTTATTCAGTAACAAAGCCTGTATCCCAGCCCCTGCCTGCTGGGAGACTGTGAAAATGATCATCCATGCACTGCCATGAGAATATAGTGTATAGTGCCACCACAAAATCCACACTCACTAGAGTGGGCCCATTTCAACTCCTTCTGCTGCTTTGCCCTTAACTCATTCTGATGCCGCCATTTTGGGTCAGGTTAAGCAATGGATGGTTCTGACGCCATATGACGCTAATGGGTATAATGGGTTTTAACAACCCTCCTCAGACTTAATACTGCTGCCATTCTCTCTCTCTCTCTCTCTCTCTCTCTCTCTCTCCCACTCATCTCTTGAGGAAAGGTTCCTCTCTCACAGTGGCTCCCTTACTTTCACATCCTGATATGGATCACTCCTCTGCTATCTCAGCTCCCTTCTCTCTCGCCTCTAATAATGTTTACTACCCCCTCCCTCCACTCTTTTGACTCACAGTCTTTCTCCCTACCCCCTGCTAAAACCTCAGCACAGTAGTCTTATATTTCCTATCCGTTCCAGTTTCTCTAGTCTAGCTTCCCCATCCACTCTTTCTTCTCCAAGTCCTTCCTCAGTTCAGAAATCCAAGCTCTGTGACTACATTTCTCATGTCTGCACCTGTCCCTATGTCAATCTCCCCGTGACCTCAACTCGCTCACACTCTTCACATATTCTCCACTAACACATTTCATAATCTACCCTCCAACGATATCACGCTTCCTGTCTATTGATTTTTTTACTGTCAGCCTCTCCCTCCTCCCTAACCTGGTACCTAGCCCAACCACCCAGTCCTCAAAATACATATATGATATTGCTGCACCACCGCCTAACCCCCCACTTCATTTTATTTTTATTTATTTAAAAGTTGTTAACCAGTAAAGGCACCCTGAGCCAAAGCTCGTTTCCAGGTGCAACCCAGGGGACTGTTCATAGGCATGGGGGAAACAGATAACAGAAGCATACACTAGCAAAATTAAAAAAAAAAGAAAATAAATTACTTTGGTAGGTACAGAAGGACCAGAGGGATTACAGTGGCAGAACAGCAATGAAAATATTATACAAAGTAATACACTTTAAACGTGATAATCACAAAATATGTACAAAAGAGAACAATTAAAGATTGATAGACTTTCAGAGGCAAATAAGAGAATGAGCAGTTTCAATAAGGATGGGGAATTGGCAACTCAGGCAATTGCAGAGACAGAGGAGGCCCAGTGATGTGTAACTAAACTAGCAAAGGAAAAGGAAGGTGTACTGGACCACAGGGGCAGTTGGCTCCTTAAGTAAGGAAAGGAGCTGGTTCTTTGGGTAGAGAGGAGAAAAGGCTGAGAGAGGCAGGTGGAAGGGCAGTTGGAGAGGAGGGTCAGGTGCAGGGGGAACAGGGAAGCATATGAAGCAGGGATTTGAGGGCCGAGGGGGGGCATGGGGGGTCACCCATGGAAGTTGATTCCAGGGATGAGGGAGCCAATAGGAGAAGGCTGCTTGGCCTGAGCAAGTGCAAGGGTGTGGAAGGGAGAACATCTGAGGTACTCAGAGGAGTTAACAGAAGAACGACAAGTGTTGAGGTATAAAAGGAGAATCCTGAACCAGAACTTGCCAACAAGAATGAGGCTATGCATCTGGCATCTTTTGGGAAGGGGCATAAGTGAGAGAGAGGAGTAGAGGGAACAGTGGTGAGTGAGGGGAGGAGGCAGCAGCAAAGAGGGATAATGAATTCAGCAGCATGCCCAATCTGGCTAGCAAGGTGGTTGGAGCCAAGCAATAGACAGTATCGGCATAGTCTATGACTGGGAGAATTGTTTTTGTGACTAAGTCACGCCAATTTGACATAGGAAGGGAGGCAGTCTTTTTGCTGGAAAAGGGCACCTATTCTGGGGTGTATCTTAAAACAGATGGACTCTACAGTATGTGAGTGGAGAAGTCAAGACCACTCTCCAGACAAACCCCCAGGAATCTGAAAGAATCGACTGTTGGGAGGGGCGCACCATCAAAGGTAGCAAAGGTGGGGGGGGGGTCAAGAGATACGAGACATTTTTGCCTAGATCCAAAGAACTTTGAGACTGTCTTTTTAGAATTAAGGATTAGTCGGTTTTGTTAGAATCATGTCTGCACTTTGTTAAAGTTACACTGAAGAGGGGCTGTGACATCAGCAGCAAAGGGACCAGAATAGAATAACAATATACCATCTGCATACATGTGACTCTTGGAGAGGAAGCAGACAGAGGGGAGGTCATTTATAAATTCTGAGTCAGTACAGCCAAGGTGGACAACCAGGAGATGGGGAGGAGGAGCAGTTGTGGCACTAGGCAGACTGATCCTCCCTCATGGTTACATGCCTGCTTGCTCCTATGGTAGAGTGAATGAATTATGGGATGGAGACACAAGGGGAGGCTGACTGAACTATCCCATCTATATAAAAAATATACAGAGGTGCCAGCCAGGATATAACACAGTAAATACTGTAGTATATCTCAAAATGCTGCAATACACTGCAGGGAGCAGTGTAATTCAATGGCAATTGAGCCCTTTTGTCATTCAGTATTTTATGACATGTCAGTTACTGCAAATTATTGCATGGCACTGTTTATGGTTCTAGTTTATTTTGAAGAATGAGGGCAATGAAGAAAGTGGGATGTGGGAAGATATGTTCAGCTCCTAGCCTTGCGCCAGAAGCACCCATTGTTTTAACATTATCTTTGTTTCTATTTTTAATATCCAGGATCTTGCAATAGCTGAAACTTCACACCCCATATAATGTTAAGCAGGGATGCAATCTGGTCTGCTGTCAACAACATATTAAATAAGACTCTACTCCTTTCAAATTTTCTGATTTACTATACAACTGATTTTCTACCAGTACACTTTGGAGCTTACACCTCCGTTTTCTCTCACCAAAGGGAGACCCATTGAAGGGGTAATTCAGGAAAAGATGTGAATATGCAATCCACTTAACAAAAGACAGGCCCCTTAACCATCAAAATGCTGCAGCAAATATCCTGTTTTTTTGAAATAAAAATGAGTGTGGGAAAACAACAAAGGGGTGGAGGGAGAGAAATGACTGGCATGGGATGTCTGTGTCCACATACTCCGTGGCCACCCAGTAGACCTAGAGTTTATAAAAACACCGAAACAGACAATGATGGCAGAAAAGGAGCAGTGGTTCATCTAGCCTGCTTGAGTTCTGTATCTGACCCTGGGACCTACTGTCCACCTAGGGTCCTAGCCCCCCGCCTCCTCCCCCCTTCTTCTTCACAAGTTTGTTGCCCATAGCAACTTCTATACCCTTTACTCTGTCCCAACCATGTCTGAAACTAGCAATCTTTTTTAGCACCCACCACTTAAATCTAGTGAATTGTTCCATGGCTCCACCATTTCTGTAAAATACAGGTTACTCACCTGTAACAGGAGTTCTAGGAATGGTATATGTTGTTCATCCACACTGTCTGGCAGGTATCCTTGCTGCTTTAATTCTTGCTGGAAGGTCTTCAAGCTGGCTCCTCCCACCCACCCGGGTGGTAAAACTCTCGGCTCCGCCCCATGATGCCAGATCTGACCTGCTGGAAGCTCAGGTTGTGCGTCGAAGCCGGGGAGGTCGGGAGGGTCGTGTGGATGAACAACATATACCATTCCTAGAACTCCTGTTACAGGTGAGTGACCTGTATTTCTAGGGACATGGATATGTTGTTCATCCACACTGTCTGGCAGACTCCTAGCAGTTCTCTGGGAGGAGGGAGGCAAGGTGCACACCCCCAATACTTACTTGGGAAAGAGAGACTGGAGAACTGAGGCTCCAAAACCAGCATCACGGCATGACTCGAGGTCGATGTGGTAGTGGGTAATGAAGGTATGTGCCGACTTCCATGTAGTAGCCCTGCAGATATCCTGGATAGGGACGTCCCTGGAAGCAGCTACTGATGCAGCGGTATGGTGGGTAGAATGAGCTCTCATTCCTCTGGGAGGCTCCATGCCCGCCAACCTGTAGCAGAGCTCTATGCAGTAGGTGATCCACCTGCCTATAGTCCGCTTTGCTGTAGGTCTGCCAGGTGCGGCTTCAGTGTAGGTGACAAACAGCTGGTGAACCTCTCCTGAACTTCCAGCCGCCCGCCCATAAGCGAGCGCCTGCCTAGGGTCCAGCATGGAGCCTACTCTGCCTCCGAGGTGTGATTGGGGTAGAACACCGCAGAGTCAACACCTGGTTAAGGTGAAACTCCAACACCACCTTCGGGAGGAACTTAAGGTGGGGGCGCAGGACAACCTTGTCCATGTGGAAGACCAGGTAGGGAGGCTCGATGGAAAGCACCTGGAGCTCTCCCATCCTTCTGGCTGACATGATAGCCACCAAGAAGGCGGTCTTCCACGACAGGTGTGAAAGATCACACCTGTGCATTGCTTCGACGGCTTGCCCATGAGCTTGGCCAATACCAGGTAGATCCCACGGAGTGGAGGTTCTCTGATCAGAGGGAAATGTGGTCAAGGCCTTTGAAAAGCGCCTGACCACCTTCTCCCAGTGCCACCGACTGTTTGCCGTCCGCACCTGTAAGCAGAGATGGCTATGGTGCACCTTAAGGGTCGTTGACCCAAGCCCTTGCTGAGAAAGGACCACAGGTAGTCCAGAAGTTTCTGCTATGGGCAGTTGAAGGGTCCAAGGCCTTCGACACCAAATGGAAAACCTCTTCCATTTGAAGGCATAGCATTTTCTGGTCGACTCCTTACGCGACGCCTCAATGATGTTGAGGACCTCGTCGGAAAGACCCAAGGCCTGGAACTCTAGCCACTCAGGAACCAGGCCGTCAGGTGCAGACACTGAAGGTCCGGATGGAGTACCTTCCCCTGACTGACTGAGATCAGGTCTGGGCGGGCTGGAAGCCGCCTCGGGAGCCTGGAGCTGAGGCTGAGGAGATCTGATACCAGAACTGGCGGGGCTAGTCTGGGACTACCAGAATCACCTGCGCCTTGTCCCTCCTCGCCTTGAGAAGCACCTTGTAGATCAAGGGAAATATGGGAAGGGCGTAGAAGAGGCCCGGGGTCCACGGCCTCGAGAAGGCATCCCCCTGCAGTGAGCCTTGCTGAGGGGGCCGGGCATGGAACAGACTCAGCTTCGCATTCTCCCCGGAGGCAAACAGGTCCATCTGAGGCGTGCCCCAGTGGGAGAAGAGATCTTGTACTACCTCTGGCAGGAGAGACCACTCATGAGATGCAGCCCCTATCTGGCTTAGGGTATTGGCCTGAGTGTTGGAGGCTCCTGCCACGTGAATGGCTAGGAGATCTGCCTCCATGCTGCACACTAGGGACCAAATGCGGAGAGCTTCCTTGCATAACAGCAAGGAGCACGTCCCACCCTGGCGGTTCAGATAGTACATGGTCGTGGTGTTGTCCATCTGGACCTGAACCACTTGACCCCGTAGAAACGGAGCGAAGGCGGTGAGAGTTAGATGGACCACTTGGAGCTCCAGCAGGTTGATGTGGCATCGGGACTCCTGAGGGGACCAGAGGCCGTGCGCTCAGTGTTCCCCCAGATGGGCACCTCAACCCATCAGAGATGCGTCAGTCAAGAGAGAGACCGTCAGCTCGGGGCGGACGAATGGGATACCCTCCTGCAGATGAGCTGGAACGATCCACCACTGGAGAGCGTTCCACATCTCCTGGGTCACTGTCACGGGCTGGTCCAATGGATCACAGCGTTGTGACCACTGGCTGGCCAGTCCACATTGAAGGGGATGCATGTACCAATGGGCCCAACAGACCACGCTGGTGCAGGCCGCCATGACACCCAGGAGGCGCAGGAAGTCCTGGGCAGGGCGCAATTGCCCAACCAGAAATGATTGGGCAAAGGAGGAAAGAACCTTGGCCCTGTCCACCAGGAGCCGGGCTCTGGCTCGCAGAGAGTCGAGCTCTGCCCCGATGAACAGAATCACCTGCTTTGGCACGAGTTCCGACTTGGCCTCGTTGATGAGGAGGCCAACCTGAGAGCAAACCTAGAAGGCCAGATCTCTGGACCGCTCCACCTCCTGTCAGGAAGGGGCTGCTATCAGCCAATCATCCAGATAAGGGTACACCCGGACCCCTCAGCGCCGCAGGAATGCTGTCACCACTGCCATGCATTTGGTGAAGACCCTGGGAGCTAGGGAGAGGCCGAAGGGCATGGCTCGGAACTCATAAAGGGATCCTTCCGCTCTGAAGCGGAGGAATCTCTGATGGGACGGACGGATTGGGACGTGAAAGAACGCCTCCTGGAGGTCCAGGGAGCAGAACCACACGCTTCATTCCAAGGATGAGATTATCTGAGCCAGAGTGACCATCCTGAAGGTCCGAGACCATAGGAACTTGTTCAGGTCGTGCAGATCGAGAATGGGGCGCCAGCCCCCCATCCGTTTTGGGACCAGGAAGTACCTGGACACAAACCCCGGGTCTGAAGGGGGATCCGCCACCTTCCTGATTACCTCTTTTTCGAGGAGCAGGGCAATGTCGGCCTGGCGGGCCAAAAGCGAGGCTGCGGACCTTGTGGCCCTCCGAGGGGTGACGGCTCGAATAGGCGGAACCTGCTCGAACTCCAGAGACAGGACTTTTCCTACCACCTCCAACACCCAGCGGTCCGTGGTGCTAGCGGACCAGGTGGAAAGGAAGTGGCGGAGCCGTCCCCCCACGGGGGGAACCCAGGGGGAACCCAGGCGAAGTGACGAGGTTGGCGGCACCCTCAACCCATCATCAGCAGGGCTTGGAGGAAGAACTGGCCAAGGGACCTCCCGGGCCTTTACCTCCTTGCTTCCTGTTGGAGGAAGCCGCCGGCTTGGGTTTGGGATGCCAAGCTCGAGCCTGTTGGCCCTATTGCTGGTGCTGCTGGGCCGGTTGAGGGGCAGGGACTGAAGGATGAAAGGACTTCTGCCGCTGACGGCGGCCTTTGTCCCTCTGGGCGGAGGTGACAGAGTCCAGAGTGGCATTGGACTTTTCGATCCGCTGGAGGTGTCCCTCCACTCCAGGGCCAAAGAGGTCAGTCCCCAAGAAAAGGACGTCTGCCAACTTGTGCTGGGTATCCGCTGTGAAAGTGGATATCCTCAGCCACGCCCTGCGCCGCATGGCCACTGCGGCTGCTACTGACCTGGCACAGGAATCACTTATATCTGGAGCTGCTGCTTCACCACCGCCCTGCCCTGGTCCCACACCTGGTGGACCGTGGTCTGCAGGTCAGGTGGGAGATGAGGAACGACCTCATCCAGGGAGCCCATGAGGGCGTGGGAGAAGTGTGCCATCAGCACGGCCGAGCTGGCCTGTTGGAGGCTGAGCGAAGACTTGTTAGGGGGCTTGTCCACATCCAGAGCGTTACCGGAATGCCACAAAACGCTGTCGGTGACTAACCCCTCAGCAGAGGGGTGTTCCGAGAAACCAGGCAAAGAGCCGGTAGGGACCGCATACTTCCTGGCCGAAGGCACTGGACAGGAAGCAGGCTGCTGCCAAAGCTCCAAGGCTGGGCCGACAATGGCCTCAGCCACCAGAAAGACCTCTGTAGGAGAATCCCCTCAGTCCAGAATCTCCGTCAGGGGATACTTGGCCCGTTTGGACACGGGCTCGAGCTGCATCCCGGTGGACTCCGAGATGAGTCGAAGCAGACCCAAGAACAACGATGGGCTATCGTCCACTGACTGGCCCCCGGAGGACTCCAGATCGCACTGCCTGGAGAACAGGGAGGAATCGTAGTCGGATTCCGAAGAGTCTGCGAAGAGCTACCTTGGCCCTGAGCCACCCTCCACCTGCCGAGGATGGTCGGGAGTGAGGGTGACCGACAACCTGTGGGTCAGGCCATGACCTGACCGAGAACTCTTGGTCGGGGCCCCCGACTTAGGTTGTGGAGGCGGAGGTTCCATCACAATCGGTGGACCAGCTGGTTTCGCCTTAGCAACCGGCCCTGGAGCGGACAACTCGACTGGAACGAGAGGTTGCTTCAGCCGTTCCAGCGACAGCCACTTGATGGCTGGGGTCTTAGCCGGGGTCAGCTTAGGCCCAGATAACAGCAACTGCTGCCACATCAAATCCTCGTAGTGCTGGTGCAACTTGCGTTGAAGCCTCTCCTCACCCAAGGAGGAGGACGAGGAAGAGCGGCGTCGCTGCTTACTTCAGTAACGAGACCAAGACCGCCGATTACGGCAGGAACGGCTGGACCGAGAAGAGGTCCGAGACTGGAGACTTCGGGGACCGAGGGTGGGTCTGGGAAGGGCGGGGATTACCGCCTTCCCGCTCGAACTTTAACCGGAACCGCGTCCCGAGGAGCAGGCAGATCTCGGTATCCACCGGGGAACCGTGAAGTAGGGTTGTCGCTTCTCCAGTTGACAGCCCGCCTAACGGATCGAGACAAATCTTGACTTCATCCATGGGAGTCTCGGCAGGCTGGCCTGACGGGGGCACCGTGAAGCCAGTGGCCTCAGCCGCAACCTCGACCGAGGTCGACGGTCGGCTATCCAGGGAGGGGGACCTCTCCCGCTTCCCAGGAATGCCGACGGGACTTACCTTCACTCCCTTTCTTTGGGCCGAGAAGAATGTCCCGGCGCCCTCTCCTTCGGGAAAGGGACTGGCAAAGCTCCTTGAATGAAGCTGTATACAAGGAACTCAGAGAGAGCGGGATAAATGTTGCGGCCGAGGAAGAAGAAGATGCGGCCTGGGCCGCTTCCTCCATGAGGGTGATCAACTGCTCAAGCTGCTCAGCCGAGCCAGCCGCTGTGGACACCGCTCAACGAGCCTCTTTGGATTACACCGCCGGAAAACGTTTCTTGGGGTGCCCGAGCTTCAAACGGGCAGCGCGATCATCCAGAACACTGACCAAAAAGGAACGGCACAACTCGCAAGCCTGCGGGTCATGATCTAGGCCTAAGCAGTAGACGCACGTGGAGTGCGGATCCATCCTGGACATTTTCTGCGTGCAGGAGCACCTCCGAAAGCCGAGAACAGATTTGTCCATTGCAGCCGCGAGGGAAAAAGAAGACCGAAGTTTGGAAAACTTCAAAATCAATTTCGGGTGAACCGAAGAATTAGGATCCAGTCTCAAACGCAGAGCACTAAGGAGGGAACCTGAGCTTCCAAGCGGTAAGGAAGATCTAGCGTCATGGGGCGGAGCAGAGAGTTTTACCACCCGGGTGGGTGGAAGGAGCCAGCTTGAAGACCTTCCGGCAAGAATTAAAGTGGCAAGGGTACCTGCCAGACAGTGTGGATGAACAACATATCCATGTCCCTAGAAATAACACTTCCGCATGTCCCTTCTGAACCTCCTTCTGGTAAGTTTCCACTAATGCCCTTATGACCTTGAACTAGCATTCAAGCTAAATAATTCCTCACAGTTCACCTTGTTTAAACATTTTGGAACTTGAATGTTTCTATCATATCTTCCTCTCCCTTCTGGTTTCCAGTAAGTACATGTTCAGTGCCTTGATGCACTCCTCCTAAGACTTGCCATGTTGGTCCAGAATCTCCAGCGAGTGCATGTTTAATTCCTGGAGGCACTCCTCATCAGATCTGCTCTGTTGGTCCTGAATAAGTTTTGTTACCCTGTTCTGCATTGTTTCATGTCTGTCCCTATCCTTCCTGAGGAGGGATTCAAGAAATAAAAATTGAATATCCAGGTATTAATACCAATGAGGCAATTCAGATCATCACTGGCAAATACATTTTTAAGCATTGCAATTGTTTTGAGTGATATAATACTTATAAAGCACACACAAATTACATATCAGCTGATTCATGTGATAACTAATTGTAGGTTTGTTATATTGTATGTTTTTGTATGTGAATATGTTGGACGCAATTGTAAAGGAGAAACTATGTTCTCAATTTGCCATCCAATAAACTGAAACTGATTGATTGATTGAAGAACTGGACACAGTTCTCCAGGTGTGGCCTTGCTGAAGATCTATTAATGGGTAGTATTACCTCCTTTGTCCTGCTATCAAATACCCCTCCCAATAAACCCCAGCTTCCTGCCCACCGGTGCAGCTGTTGGATTTCCACTATGCACCGGCAACCGGGTTCGGGAGTGGGCCTGGGACATCAGAGGGTTGCCGAGGGAGAAGGATCGAGCATCCCATGGATGGCTCTCCTCCTGGGGGTGGGTGGGAAGCCTCGTGCACTGAGAACTCCTGGTGGAGGCTGGGAGGTACTCGCGCTACCGGTGCTTGTTCAGTTGGGAGGCGGGGCAGATGCTGGCATCATTGTACGTCCCTGCCTTCAAGAGAGAAATACAGGAAAAAGAGCAAGTGGGGTGGGTTCCACCGTCCGAGAGAAGCCCTCCTCGTGGCCTCGATTAGCTGCCACCGCTGCTGTCCCCCGACTAGTTAATAGTTCTGTGGCACGGAAGGGCACCGTTGCTGCAGCCCCGCCCACCAGGGGTAAGCCGAGGCTAACTAGGGGATTCAGGCAACAATAGGTGGTGGTGGTGGAGGCTCCCAGGGACCGTGACCAGGGCTGATGACTGATGGTGGACCTGCCGGGGGAAAAACAGTAAATAAAAAAAAAAAAACAGCTTCCTACTTGCCTTACCATACAGTAGGCCTTGTTGAACTGGGTTGATTGCTTGAGGGTGTCATTAATAATAACTCTTAGGTCACTTTCCTCAGCCATAGTACTTAGTATCACTACACCTATGAAGTGTTCTGTCCCAGAGTTCTTATTCCTTAGATGAGTCACTTTGCATGTTTTGGTATTGAACTTCACTGCACTTTTTTGACATTCAGTTTCAACTGCCAAACCTTAGACTGCCCATCTAGCTTTTGTAAGCACTCTGCATTTCTTCAATTTCCTCATTGCTATCCACCCTCTCACAGAGCTTTGCATCATCTGCAAGGAGAAACAAACTGCTCTGGATACCTTCTCCAATGTCTCTGATGAACATATTGAAGAGCCTATACCTATGACAAGCTACGGGACCTCTGTGGCTGCAGCTAATTGAGGGCCTCCTTCCAACCCAGTATCTGCAATGACCACTCTTCCAATACCCTCCCCATCCCTATCTGCCTACCCTTTATATTCCCACTCCTTTTTCACCTCTGCCCTTTTGCTTTTGTCTCGCCTTCCCTCACTCCAGGTTACCCCACCATCACTACCCTATCTACCCCAAGTCAATCAATCAATCAATCTTTTATTTATATAAGGTACCCTTCCAATGCTCAGGGCACCTTTACATTATAACATTAAAAACTTACCACATATCATAAAACACATATAAAAAAACATATTAAAACACATCCATATAAATTCAAAATTCAATACATTCCTGAGAAGGCCTGGTTAATTGTCTTTAAATGTCTTTAGAAGTTTTTTAAAACCCTCTATGGTCTGGCTTTCTCATATATGGTGAGGTACAGAATTCCACAGGGTAGGAGCCATAAAGGCAAAAGATCTTCCTCCCGATATTTTAAGGGATACCCTGGGACAATAAGGACACAGGAGCTATTTCAGGTAGTGGGGACCCTGCTCGTGTAGGGCCTTATAGGTCAGCAATTCGACCTTGAAGGTAATCCGCCACTGTACTGGCAACCAATGCAGATCACGCAGCACATGTGTAATGTGACTGGATCTAGAAGCTCCAGTCAGCAACCTGGCCATCACATTCTGCACTAGTTGGAAGCGGCGGATATCTATTCCCGGTAGTCCTCGGTAGAGGGCGTTGCAATAATCAAGATGACTGGTGACAAAGGCGTGGACCAAGGTCAGAAGATCTTCAGGCGGGACCAGATACTTTACCCGGGCTATGTTTCTAAGAAGGTAGTAGGAAGATTTGACTACAGCCAAAACCTGTGCCCTCAGGGTCCGGCCTTCATCAAAAACACCACCCAGGTTTCACACCTGGCTAGAGGCATTAAGCGGGATCACTCCAAGATTTAATCCTGATGGTTTTCCAGCCCATGCCCCTGTCATCCTATGACCAGGGTCCACGACCAATACCTGTTTTTTCTGAGTTCAGCCGAAATCAACTGGCACTCATCCAGTTCTGGAGCTCCAGTAGACAGTTATTAAACACTGTAACGGAATTTAATTCCCGGTCAGGTACAAAGGACATGTACAGCTGAGAATCATCAGCATAGCAATGAAAGGTCAAACAGTACCGCCTTATAATGTCCCCTAATGGAAGCAAATACACTGCGAATAACAAAGGGGACAGCACAGAGCCCTGTGGAACCCCGCAGGTCAGTCCCTGAGAAGCCGAGGAATAAATTCCCAACACCACTCTCTGAGACCTTCCCTCGAGAAAGGACTTAATATTTCAATCATCGACTCGACTACAACCAATCACAAAAGACTTGCACTTTTCCCACCTTTAGCACTATCTTTCACTGTCCTCATCCCACCAGTCCCTTCCCCTACTTACAGCCATCTACTCCTTATACCTGCTCTCTCCCTCTCCTCCCTGCTCCTGTAACATTGCCCTTGCCATAGACATCTTAGCCAGCCTACTACACACTAATCTACCTCTTTCTCCTCTCCCATGGTGTTGTCAGTCCCAACTACATACATAGATACATAGACAGTGTCGGCAGATAAGGGCCTATGGCCCACCCAGTCTGCCCACTTGAGCTTGTAAGTTCAGTTTGTTTTCCTAGAAGTCTGTTGCCCCTTACCCCTGACCTCCAGAATTCCTTTATGTCTATCCCATGCATTCTTAAATCACATGATTGTTTCAGCCCCCACCACTTCCTCTGGCAGGGTGTTCCACTTGTCCACCACCCGTTCTGTGAAGAAATTCTTTCTCATGTTTCCTCTGAATCATCCTCCCTCCAACTTCATCCCATGCCCTAGTCCTGGAACATCTTTTCGCTTAAAAATAGTGTTTTCCTGCACCCTGTTCCTCCCTGTAAGATACTTGTATGTCTCTATCATATCCCCTCTCTCCCTCCTCTCCTCCAGGGAGTACATGTTTAGTTCCTTCAACCTGTCTTCATAGGACTTGTGATGCAATCCATGCACCATCTTTGTTGCCCTCCTCTGAACCTTCTCTACCCTGTCTATGTCCTTACGTAGGTATGGTCTCCAGAACTGTACACTGTACTCCACTGAACTACCATCCACCCCACTTGTCATCTGCCCCTCCTTCAGGCTGACCTTATCCAAATCAATGTCTATTGACAGTGCTCGCTATCCGTACTACTACTGCTGCTGCCCTTGAAGTCACTACTGCTTTCACAAGGTGTGACCTTGTTGCACAGTGTGTACTATGCATTTTAAATCTCTAAGCCTCTGTATAAATGGTGTCCATACTTTGTCCACTTTTTTCCTAGATACTCAGCTGTATACTGCTTATTGTACTTTTTATATATTTTTATTTTTATATGTCTATGAATATTGTCCTTGTTGTTATTCAGGACCTCCTTATAAACAAGCATACTCAATTGAGTTTTTTCCTGCCAATAAACTTGAAGTAAACTTGAAGAGTGGGTCAGATCAGAGACAGATCCCTTTAGTAACCTGCTTGTGACATCCCTCTCTTCTGATTTGACTCCAATCACCACACCCCTCTGCTGTCTTCCCTTTAGCCTATTTCCTACCCAGTTAACCATTTCCTTCTCTAGGACTCTCAGACCCTCCCACCTCCCTTTACTAAGCATACCCAAAACCCGGTTAGCCATTGGAAAAAGATCCTTCTGTACCACCACACTTCAAAAGTGGAACAACCTCTCACACAGCTTACTTTCTTGTTTGTCTCATCCCCATTTCAAAAGGCACTATAAAGAAATCTTCTTTCCACTTTCTATTTTGTAATAGTAACTGTGCCTGACCCACTCCTGGCAATCCACGTCTTCTGCCTATCTATTTCTTCTTTACCTCCTGCTCCGTCTCTGTATAATACTCTATCTCTTCACATCACCCCTCTTGCCCTCACCCTCTTACTAGTCATTGTACATATCAGTCTTTATTAGTATACTGGAAGGTATGTGAACAAAAATGCCCAATGTAAGAAATACCAAGAAGGTATGACAATACAAAACAGAGTCTAACAGAAACAAGATATATACAGGGGAAACAATCCAAACAAGTGATTTAGAAATACAGAACAATGTCAAAGACTAACAGTTACATAAATTTTCATAAACTGAAAAAAAGGAGGAAATCGATTACAATAAAGTAAAAAAAGAGACACACACAGAGCAGCTCAAACATTTACATGTGTAACATATGGAGAGCAAGAAAGAGAAGGGAAGGGGTATAGAAGGACCAGTAACCTAAATGCTAGAAGTGGGAAAAGTGCAAGTCTTTTGTGATTGGTTGTAATTGGGTCGATGATTGAAATATGAAGAAACCTAGGCTAGGAGTGGGTGGTGGGAGTGAAAACTAAGTTTTGGGGGGAGCAAAGGGTAGGGGTGGATGGGTGTGGGGGAGGAGAGGGGATGGGGAAAAGAGACTAGAGTAAAACAAGGGGGACTAGAGATAAGCAAGGTGGAGATAGGCTGGGTTTAGCTGGAGCAGCCACAGATGGAAGAATTGAGTATGTGAACTTTAAGACAGGAGTTGAAGGTGTAGATGGACCTACAGGTTTGGATATTGGGAGGGGGGAGCAGCTGGTTGTACAGCTTAGTGCCCTTAGAGGTGATGAAGTTCTGAGCTTGCTTAGTGTGGTAGAAAGGGGTGTCAAAAACCATACTTGAGGCCCCACTGGTCGCTGCAGGGTGATAGTGAAGGGGAAAAGGGAAATCACATTGGGCGGCAGCAAATTCAGGTGTATCTCATGGAGGGAGGAAGGAAAGCTTTTTTTGTTAGAACCACCCTTCAAGGGTGGGCCATCAAAGGGAGGAGTAGAGGGTACAGTGGTGAATTTTCCATGGTAAGCTAGTAGCAAAATGGGCAATGTTGTTGTAGGTTGATGTTAGTTTGGAGTAGAACAGAGATGTGGTGGGGGGAGAGAAGATGATGGATCCATAGTCAATGAGTGGAAGAAGAAGATAGTTAGCTAAGTGAAGCCTGGTTGCAGGGAAAAGGAACTTTCTTGTCCTGTAGAGAAGACCAATCCTTTTGTGAGTCTTCTATATGAGGTTGTTAACATGGAGATTAAAGGAGAGTTGAGGGTCCAGGAGGAGCCCAAGTATTTAAATTCAGACACCTGTTCAATTGGGTAGCCGAGTTATTAACTAATATAAGGCCAGTGATGGTGGATTTTCTAGGGCCTACTTAAAATTTAGGACCACACCATTTCCGGAGAACCAGGAGTGCAACTTCATGAAGTTAGACTGTAGATTGCTGAACATGGTGGTGGGGTTCACATCACTACTGTATAGTGCCACATCATCGGCATAGAGGACAAGTTCTGTGTTAAAGCAGACAGAGGGGGGATTATTAATAAAAAGTGTGAATGGGGGGGCCCCATATTTGAATGGTATTTGGCAGACAGGTGACCTTCAATAGAGGTTTTATGGGATCACCCGGAAAGAAAGCCTCCGGCCCAATCTATGACACTGACAGTGAGCTGCAGATCATTGAGGGTATCAAGTAGGAGTGCATGGTCCACAAGGTTGAATGCCTTGGTCAGGTCGACAAATACCGACCTAGTGTATTGGCCTTTGTCACTGGCCTTAAGGATGTTGCTAGTGAACCTGAACAGGGCAGTTTTTGTGCTGTGACCAGATCTGAAGCCATGTCGAGCACAGGATAGTAAGTTATTGGCTTCCAGGTAGTCTGTAAGTTGAGAGGGGTAAACTTTCTCAATGATCTTTGATAGGGAGGTGAGAAGGGAGATAGGATGGTAATTATCGACCTTGCTTCTGAACCCAGACTTGAATAATGGTTTGACTGTGGTGAATTTCCAGGCATTGGGGAAGGTACAAGAGCAGAGGAAGCCTTTCAGAAGATTGGTGAAGGGGATTCCAAGGACATTGATGGACCGTTTAAGGATTTTGAAGTCGATTCCATCGGCTCCTTTGCTGGGTTTTGGATTGTTCCCATGAATAAGTTTGATGGTGTCCACATGTTTCAGAGCCTTAAAGAAGAATTTGGGTAGAGGCACAAAATTGGGGTCGGGGTAGAGAGGGTGGTGGGGAAGACATGGGTGAGGGAGAGGGGGTGGCTGGTTTGTACTTTTCAAGGGCACTGAAAAAAAAGAGTTAAAGGAAAGGTGTTTGCCACTTCTGTGGGGTTATGGGTTAGTCTACCATCATGAGATAGGGTTATGGGGTCAGATTTCTGGATGTATTATATGAGTTTTGAAATCTGTAACCACTACATGACTGAGTGGCTATGCACTTGTGTATTATTATGGTCACCATGTAATGGATCACAATGGATCTTTTGATACTGAATTGTTATTCATTGTCCTCACGTGGTTGCACATATTGTTACCACTGTATTCAAATAATTTGTTCCTTGCTGACTGATGTACAGGATTATATATTTTTGTATTTGGAATGCCTCATTCCCCAGGTCACTCCTGAAAAAGGGACAGCCTGTCCAATTGGGCTCACCTGGTCATCAAAATTAAAATAAATAAATGTTGTTAGTGGCACCCAGATCCTCAGTCTTCCTCAGCATGCATTTCTGGGGCACCAACTCAAGAGAATAGATTTGAGATGAATTATTTATCATTTTAACAAAACTAAAATTGAGCATTCTGATTGGCTGATGCAATTTAATTCATAATTTTCAAAAACACTTTATTAATCCCTGTTGCTAATGGTATTTAGGGCATGGTAATGTATTTTCTTTTCTTGTTTGTTTTTTTTCCATTTAGTCTTCATTTAATATATATTTTGATACACTGCAACCTGATTGGTCGATGCATGTGACATCACAAAATTTTTATTTTTGCGGTATAAATGAAAATTTCTAATTGCAAGGACCATCCCCCTGATGAAGCCTTAATTGGCAAAGCACTGGGGCCTTGCATACAACTGTTGTGCCATTGTTATTTCCTCTGAAGATTTCTGGAATAAATATTTATATTTTATATTGAAGCAGCTTGGACTTGGGAGTTATTCTAATACATTCACTGGAGGGGCGTAATTTCCTTCTGGCTCTGGAGTGCGTGGTGGTCCTAGTTTGTTAGTGCTTTGCCCTCCTCCCTCCCTGGTGCACACAGTCTGGCCATGCTGCCTTCTTTTACAATTTCCCCATAATCTGGAACTCCCTCCCTCTAGAAATACACTCTTCACAGTCCCGACACTCACTCTCCTTCCTCCTCCATAAGCACCCTGATCATGCCTGTATCTGCACCCAATACCTCTCTCCCTAATCAACCTCCCTCTGCCCCGCCCACCCATTCCTCACTCCGTGCCTCCCTTAACTACCTCGAACTGATTCCTCCCGAGCCTTATTTACCCATTCTTCAGCTACTCACTACACCCTCCCCACTACCCCTTCTGCCCTCAGCTTTTCTCCTTTCCTCCAGATACTGTCCCCTTGCAGGGTTCTCAGCATCATGAAGGGCCTCCCCCTCCCACTCCTTCATTACCAGGCCCTTCCCCCTTGCAGGGTTTTTCATCAACCTGATAACCCATTTCCTCTCTCATGTCCTCCGCCCCTTTACTCTCATCCCCCACCTTCCCTCATGTCGCTCCCTCTACTCTTGTCCCTCACATTCACCTTCTTCCCACTACTTCTTCACTCCCCCTACCCTCCTCCTCCTAACCTGGGCCCCACTCCCTTGCAGCGTTCACTACATCCTGAAGGAGATTCAGTTTCTGGTTTGTCCCCTCTCTTCCTCCAAGCCCTTTTCTCCCTCCCTCTACTCCTTTCTGCCAGATCTCTCCCCTCCTTTGCAGGGTTTTCAGCATCCTGAAGGGTTCACTCCTGGCTCCCCCACCCACCCTTCCTTCACTGCCTCTCGTGTTACAACTCCCTTCCTCAAAATCCTTTTTAGCACTTAGCAACTCTCAAAGTCTGGCTTTTCGGATCTGTATCTGACTGCTTAGTATTTGTATTGCATTGCACTAGTACAACACTGAATGTATGGAATTGCACTGCATGTATTTGTTTGTTTTGTTCTTGCTTGATCCACCCATTTTTATACCCCTTCCCTCAGGATGCTTCTGGAAATGAGCTGCTTGCAGCTCATGTTGTCTTTCCTGGTGAAACCTTTTCAAATAAATAAATGCAAAGAAGTTCAAGGTAATGCACCTGAGAAACAAAAACCCAGGGGAAGAGTACACAATGGGGGATGAGATACTGACAACAGTAAAATTGGAAAGGGACCTGGGGTAATTATATCAGATGACCTAAAGGTGGGCAAGCAATGTGAGAAGGCAGTAAGGAAGGCAGGGGGGATACTGGGATGCATAGAGAGGGGCATCAATAGTAGAAAATAGGAAGTTGTTATCCCTCTGTACAGACAGTTGGTGAGACCCCATCTGGAGTACTGTGTGCAGTTCTGGTGACCCCATCTCCGTAAAGACATAGATAGAGTGGAGGCTGTCCAGAGGAGGGCAACCAAAATGGTGCAGGGTCTGCACCAGAAGCCATATGAAGAAAGACTAAAGGAGCTTAATATGTGTACCATTGAGGAAAGAAGGGAGAGAGGGGACATGATAGAAACTTTCAAGTACCTCAAGGGAATTAAAGTCCAAGAGGCTAGCATCTTTCAGAAAAGAGATGTGCAAGAACAAGGGGGCACAATTTGAAGATAGAGGGGGGATGGCTCAGAGGTAATGTGAGGAAGTATTTTTTCATGAAGTGGGTTGTGGATGCATGGAACAGCCTCCCTGAGGAGACCGTGGAGTCAAGAACTGTGGGGGAATTCAAGAATGCATGGGACAGACATAAGGCAGTCCTTGTGGGGGAGTAGGAAGAAGTAAGTTCTTGGTTAACTAGAATCTGCAGCTTGTCTGTTAGATAGGAAAATGGGCAGACTAGGTGGGCCAAACGGTCCTTATCTGACGTTAAATTCTATGTTTCTATGTTAATAACAGGGGTTCAGTGAGTTCCACTGCCAGTTCTCAGAGCACCATCAGATGCAACCGATCTGGTCCTGCGCTTTATGTATCTATCTATCGGGTTGCCAGCCCGTCACTGACCATGTGACTTGTAGATACTGGTTGCCTCATCTTCGTAACTCACTTATTGGCCATTATGAAGCATAGAAACATAGACTTTGATGGCAGATAAGGACCGCTTGGCCCACCTAGTCTGCCCATTTCCCTACCTAGAGGATAAGCTGCAGATCCTATTTAACCAACAGCCTATTTCTTCGGACCCCCCACAAAAATTGCCTTATATCTGTCCCATGCATTCTTGAATTCTCCCACAGTTTTAGACCACACAACCTCCTCAGGGGGGCTGTTCCATGCGTCCACCACCCTCTCTGTGAAAAAATACTTCCTCACATTGCCCCTGAGCCATCCCCCCTCTATCTTCAAATTGTGTCCCCTTGTTCTTGCATCTCTTTTCTGAAAGATGCTACCCTCTTGGACTTTGTTGATTCCACTGAGGTACTTAAACGTTTCTATCATCCCCCTTTCCTCAAGGGTATACATATTATGCTCCTTTAGTCTCTCCTGGTATGACTTCTCTTGCAGACCCTGCACCATTTTAGTTGCCCTCCTCTGAACTGCCTCCATCCTGTCTATGTCCTTGTGGAGATGGGGTCTCCAGAACTGGATGCAGAACTCCAGATAGGGTCTCACCAACTGTCTGTACAGGGGGATAACAACTTCCTGTTTTCTGCTGGTGATGCCTCTCCCTATACATCCCAGTATCCCCCAAGCTCTCCCTACCTCCTTCTCACATTGCTTGCCAACCTTAAGGTCATCTGATATGATTACCCCCAGGTCCCATTCCATTTTTGCTGTTGTTACTACCCCCCCATTGTCTAAACTTCCCCATTGTTTTTGTTTCCCAGGTGCATTACTTTGCATTGAATCCAAGCTGCTATACTTCTGACCATTCCTCCAACCTTGCTAAGTCCCTTCTCATCCTCTCCATGCCTCCTTGTGTATCAACCCTGTTGCAGATCTTTGTGTCATCTGCAAAGAGGCATACTTTTCCTTCCAGTCCCTCTGCAATGTCACTTATAAAGACATTAAAAAGGACTGGACCCAGTACTGAACCCTGCGGTACCCCATTAGTAACCCCTCTTTCTTCAGAGTGGACTCCATTTACAATTACCTTCTGTATACTGCTGTTCAGCCAATGTTTTACTCAGGCTACCACCCTGGGACCCACTCCCAGGCTGGTTAATTTGACTACTAATCTTTTGTGTGGGACTGTATCAAATGCCTTGCTAAAGTCTAGGTAGGCCATGTCCACAGCCCCTCCCTGGTCTATTACTTTGGCCACCCAGTTATGACGCCACTCTCAGGCACAGCACCATGTTCTCTCTGGTGAAAACTGAGCAACAATAATTTTTAAGGAAGGCAGACTTTTGCCCATCCTTTTCTATCACTCTACCCCCTCTGATATCCTAATGGCGCAATTCATTCAGCTGAAATGTTCTACTGTCCCACAGTTTCAGCATCCCCTTTTTGGAAAATAAATTGCTGGCTACTGACACCGAAGTCTGGTTTGGTTTTGACTCACTCCTAAAGTATATGAAGAGCTGGTGTTTCAATGTCAGCTTTTTTCTATTTCTTGCAAATATCCTACAAGTCTGCTTGAGACTATCCCTGCATAACAAACTAAACATACCCCCCCATATGCAGTGTGGTCTTGAAGTCAGTGAGGATATTCCACTAGTGTTGGACCTGGTAGGAGTACATCTCCTGCTGTGGGGCCTTTGGATGCTTGAGGATTATTACCTTGGGTCAGTTAGCTGGGTATGGGTTGTACAGGCTTGCTTGACGGCAAGACCAAATTACATGAATCCTTTAATCTAGGGCCTCTCTAACCAATATCTCTAGAGTTGAGACATCTTCTTTGGTACTTTGACATTGAAAATAATGGTAATCAGTGTGTCTTATAAGATTCGGGTATTAGGCACAGATTGGCTGTAAGCCTTTCCATTACTTCAATTTGGTGACAACAGGTAAACTATTGTTCCTCCCTTGGGGGTACTGCTGAAAGCCATAATCTCGTGATGGCCTTCTGGGTTGCTGCTATTAAAATTGGGAATAGGTACTTAGCTTTGAGACCCCTTAACCCAGGAGGGGGTTCCCTCAATAGAAGGCAGCGTGAATGTCTAAGAATTTGCACTCGTAAAATCTGGATCAGCTGTTCACTTATAAAGACTATTTTTTTTATTTTATTTATTTATTTATTTATTTATTAAATTCTCAGATTACAAATACCTTTGAGCAGAAACTGCTCATTTACAAAGGTTCCACGTCAAAGGATGAGGGTCAACATACATACAAGGGTAGTAAAAGAATGCACAATAAACAACCAAAACAACTAAAAGAAAAAATAAAGATACTCAGTTATAAACTAGAAACCACTGAGCTTGGGACAGCTCCAAAAAATATGTTCAGGGGACCCCACCAACCCACATCCCCTCCAGCACTTGTCAGAGTGAGTCTGCCCGAAGTGTTTGGTCACCACAGGTGTTCTAAAATATCTTGAGAGTACTTGTCAACGGAATTCTGTCCATGAGGGTCTGGCTGTGGTCCTTTGTGCCAACCTCCGAATCACATCCCTTTGTGGGACACCCTCTCCCCAATCTAGTTCCTCTTCCCAGAGTTTCTGAATTTTAGATCTACTGGCCGGGAGATCCGACTCTCCAGCCATATACAACTTGGAAATCAGATGGGATATTTGTGATGTCCCATTGATCAGGTCCAGAAGGGGCTGTGCATCATGAAGTTTCACACCTCCCCTCCAAACATCAGCCTAAAGGAAGTGTCTCATTTGCAAGTAACCATAGAAGTCAGATGATGGACTATTAAACTCTTGCTGAATCTGGGAGAAACTTTTTATTGTCTCGCCCATAAACAACTGAGAGAATTGTCTGAGTCCCAGGTTTTCCCAATGAGTATTTTATTTTTTATTTATTTAATTTATTTCAATCTAGGATTACAATACCTTTGAGCAGAGGCTCTTTTACAAAGGTTCCACGTCAGCATGTGCACACAGTCATCATTTTTAGTTACAAACATAAAGTCACTGACTTACAGACATGTAATAACCAGTACAAAGACTTGAGCTATGAGTAAGACAAGGGGGTCTGATAGGGCTGGGGCAAGGATAGGAGATGGGGGTAGGAGGCAGGGGTAAGGGGAGGCGGGGAGGTGGCGGGGCAGGGGCAGGAGTGGAGATACGGGGGAGGTGGGTGAGGGTGGGAGACAGTGCAGCCAGGGGGCCTTGTCGAGGGAATATGCCAGATAGGTGTTAGGGGTGCAAAGACTGATTGTAAGTGCTGGGTGCTGAGGCATGTGCAGCTGGAACGGTGGAAATGTTAAGATGGGCAATTGCAGGATACAAGCAGTAAAAGGCACAGCTTGGACTTGAAAAGGCAGAGTGTTGGTGCGGTCACTATGTCGCTGCCAAGAGAGTTGAGCCAGTTGGATGCCTGATAGGCAAATGATCTTTGTCCTTGGGTCGTGCGACATCGTGGGATATGTAGTAGATGGAAATTAGATCTCCTTGTTGCGACATTCCTATGTCTAGGCTTATAGAGGGTACAGACACCAGATGGGGCACGTCTCATTATGATTTTCTTGGCCGTGATGCAGGTTTGGTATTTTATGCATTTGTCCAGTTGAAGCCATCCAGATTGGGAAAAAAGGTCACATGGGTGGGTATAGTGATGTGAGCCAGTGATGAGATGACAGGTCTTTTTCAGGGAGGTCGTGATACGTTTGAGAGCAGTGGTAGTTGCAGACCCATATATGATAAGACCATAGTCTATGATGCCAACAATGGAGCTTTGGACAGCCACTGACAGTGCTTCTGGGGTTAGATGTTTCCTGTGCCAGAATAATATGCCTATCCTCGCATTGGCAGACTTTGCCACATTGCTAATATGGACAGCGTACGAGAGGTGGGGATCAAGGGTGATGCCAAGGTACTTGAACGATTGTGTTTGCTCTAGGATGGCTCCTTGTTTGATTGCAATGGAGAGGTGGAGTTATTTGTTTTTGTTGTGGGGGCTCCAAAAGACCATAGACTTGTTTTTTTTCTGATTGAGAAGCAGTTTATGATTTAGGAACCAGGATTCGATGGAGGAGAAGACCTGCTGAAGTTTATTTTGTAATTAGTTTGGATCAGGGTCCGAGGTGAGGATCACAGCATCGTCGGCGTAGAGAATTATTAGTTCTGGGCAGCTGTCCGGTAGTGAGTTCAAGAATAGGCTGAAGAGGAGGGGTCCCAGAATAGAGCCCTGGGGGGACTCCCGAGTGGACTGGTCTAGGGTTCGAGAGTGTATCAGCGATTCTTACTGTTTGGGACCGTTCTTCAAGGTAGCTCTTAAACCAGTCAATGGTGTCAGTTGACAGCCCAGTGTTCTGAAGCTGGACAAGTAGGAGGTGGTGATTGACGGTGTCGAAGGCTTTAATTAAGTCATTGTAGATTGAGCTTAGTAGTTCACCAGAATCAAGTGCGTTGTAGATTGCACCAGTGAATTTAAGTAGGGCTGTGGAGGTGCTGTGATCTTTGCGGAACCCGTGCTGTTGCTTGCACAGGATCTTGTATGTATCCAGGTATTCTGTGAGCTGGTCCGAGATGATGCGTTCTAGTGCCTTGGAGAGTGGGGGTAGTAGGGAGATAGGTCTGTAGTTATCGTGGGCAGTTTTGTCACCACTTTTATGGACTGGGGTGACAGTGGCAGATTTCCATCAGTCCAGGAACTGGCTAAGGCTGAGGGAGAGGATGAAAATTCTGGTCAGAGGACTGAGCACTTCATCAAGTGTGAGAGACAGGATTTTGAGATCGAGGGAGTCATTACTGAATCTTGATTTACCAAGGGCTATGGTAACATATTTGCATACTTGGTGAGCCTTGACTGCTTTGAAGTAGGAGCAGGGGGAGATGGTGGCAGTAGTGTTCATTGCAGACAGGGGGGCTACACCATCTTTGAAGTAGTCCTGAGGCAGGACAGCGCTGAGGTCGGTAAAGGCTTTGTTAAAGGTATCCGCAATGGTTTTTGTGTTGAGGGTTGTGGTTCCATTGATGTTGAGTATTGATGGGGGGGTTTTGGGTGGATTCCCAGCGAGTTCCTTTATGTTCTTCCAGAATTCCCGACCATCATCCCAGGAGTTTGTGAGGGCATGCTTATAGTAGGCGGACTTCATTTGCCAGATGGTTTTGATGCAGTCATTGCGGGCACGTTTGTTCCAGAGTTTCTGCCCAGCTCCCATAGGTGGTCTCTTGTTTTTAGCATCCTGAGGAGGTCACCTGTGAGCCAAGGGTTACTCAGTGATTTGACTTTGTGTTTCTTAATAGGAGCATACATGTCACAGGCCACAGTGAAGATGTTTATGAAGTGGTCAAGGGCAGTGTTTATGTTGGTTGCACTGAAGATAGGGGACCAGTCTTTGTGGAGGAGGTGGGATTCGAGTCGAGGAAGGTGACCACTGGGGAGAACCCTGCTCATGATTGTTTTTGGTGGTTGTTTGATGAATTTATTTGACCAGGTGCAGCTAACAGGGGAGTGATCACTGAGAGAGTCAGGGAGGACATTAGTGTTAGATATCTGCGATGGGTGACTGGTAAGGATCCAGTCCAAGAGTGTGCTGGTGCCGGTCCTGTAATTTTTCCTGGTTGGTGAGTCAACCATTTGTGTGAGGTTCGCCGCAGCAATGGTATCCCTGTGTGCACCAGCATCAGCCGCAGGCCAGTTGATGTTGAAGTCGCCTAGGAGGATGGATTTGGTGTCTGGTGGGAGTGACTTTACAAAGTCAAGAACAGCTGTTAGACCAGTTCCCTGTTCTTTGGGAGGGATGTAGATGGTGGCAACAGTGAAGGTTTTGTTTTGGGCACCGAGGAGGATTCTCACTGGCAGTATCTGAGCAGTTGTGGGTTGGATTGAGGTAATGATGTGGTGCCCTTGTATGGAGTCTTTTAGGTAGAGAGCGCAGCCCCCGCCTCTTTTGGAGAGGCGATCCAGCCTAAAGACGTTGTAGCCAGGAAGGCTGATTGCATGGTCTGGTACCAATGGCGTGAGCCAGGTTTTGACAACTGCCAGGATGTCAGGGCAGTGTTGGCTGGTGAAGGCCTGTAGGGCATCCATTTTAGGAAGGAGGCTGCAGATATTGATTGATATGAATGAGAGGGCACCTAAAGGCTTGCTCAGATTAGTGGCTTTAGAACAGAATGGGCCAGGGTTTGGGTGCACGCTGCCTGACAGTATTAGGAGAAGGAGGAGGACTAGCCTCAAGGAGCTGTGGTGTATTTCTTTAAGGGAATGTTTTCGCCTGCTGGCATCTCGGGAAGTTGCTGAGCATCGACGATAGTGGGTGAGGGTAAGCATAGACAGGGGGGACCAGAGTGGAGGGCAAGGACCAGTGTGGGTGTAGGACAGTTTCATGGTGGTAGGATGGACCATGGGCAAGGGGCAGTGACCAGTGTGCAACGTGCCTAAGTGGAGGAAGGATGTAGGAATGTGGAAGCTGTGGGGGAGGGAAAGCAGGCTTTTGGGGAGTGCAGTAGGGGAGGAAGACAGGCAAGAAGAAATAGAATAGGGGTAGAGAAAGGTGGAGGCGCATGATTAAAGTATGATTCGGGGTTCAGGGAAATCTTACCCGGTCCGAGAGGATCTTGAGGGTGGGAAGGAAGGAAGGTATACAGCAAGTAAAGAAACTGTGTCTTTAAGAGGGTAGACTTTTTTTTCTTTTTTTTTTTCCCCCAATGAAAGAACAAGAGTCCCTCTAGTGGCAGGTCTGTATAACCTGCTAATGGAAAACTAGCCACTAAAAAAAAACAAAACAAAAAAAAAAACACTTGGTTTTCCCTCCCCGGTAGAAAATCTACCCTATCCAAAATCCTGCCATATAACCGAACCACAGATTGCAATTTCTTCTACTTTATGGCCTGTAGCCATGATTTTACCATTGTCTTAAGCCAGGGGTTTGGTAATACCTGCAGGGTCCTGGGGTTACCTTTATTAAATAAGATTGATGGTAGGGTGCCTGGTCTCATACGCTCAAGATCCATTTTGGCCCAGCTTTGAGCTTCTGCTATGGAAGTGTAAGCTGCTAGATATTGCAGCTGGGTCACTCTGTAATAACCCTTTAAATCAGGGACACCCAGCACTCTTTTTCCCTTGGCCACCTTCAGTAAAGACCAACTGAGTCTGGGTCTTTTCCCTGCCCAGATAAATTTCCTTAAAAGCTTCTGGATGTCTAACCAGAACTGCTATGGGGGGCAGAGGGGGACTGAGTCAAACAGGAAGAGCATTCTCAGGAGGATGTTCATTCTCACCGATTCTACCCGACCTGTGATCATAAGTGGAAGGGTCACCCACCTGTCATAGTCCTTTCTTATAACATCTAAATTTCAGATGGTTGAGTTGGTACAACTTACTTAGATCTATGGGGATGTGGAGCCCCAAGTATCGAATGCTAGCGGTGGACCACCTCAAACTGGTCAGGGTTTAACCACTGGAGGAACAGGAGCACCAATGGAAATTATTTCAGACTTTGTCTCATTAATTTTAAAGCCTGAGATAAGACCAAATTCCATCAGAAGGGCCATGGCTGCGGGTAGTGATGTGTTTGGATTTTTTAGATAGAGCAGGGTGTCATCCACATAGACAGAGATGCGGTTGTCCACCATACCGACTGAGATCCCTATAATACCCGCATGAGACCAAAAAGCCTTGGCCAAAGGCTCCATATGTAGAGCAAATAGAAGGGGTGAGAGGGGGCAACCCCGTCTAGTTCCCCTTCCGATGGGGAAAGAGTGCAAGAATACCCCATTTAACCGCACTTGGGCAGGGGGGTTGGTGTATAAAGTGGACACCGAGGCCTGGAACATGGGACTGAAACAGAATTTCTTGAGTACTTCTCCCAGATAATTCCACTTGAGGCAGTCAAAAGCCTTTTCGGCATCTAGTGTAATTACCACTGCTGGGTTTCCTTGCCATCTGCGTTGAGTGTGTGCCATCACTGTGAGCAGCCTTCTAACATTATCATGGAGATGTCTCCCAGGGATGAATCCAGCCTGGTCTGGATGTACCAGTCGGGTCACCACCCCCCGAAGCCTGTTTGCCACCATCTTGGCAAAGATCTTGACATCAAAGGGAGGAAGTATAGTGCAGTGGTTTAAGGCTCTGAGCTGCAAATCTGGTGACATCCAGCAGACCAGACCTGGGTTTGAATCCCACAGCTTCCACTTGCATACTGTGTGACCCTGCGCAAGTCACTTAACTTCCCTGTGCTCCCAGGTTGCACCTGTAAAAAAAGCTTTCAGCTTAGTGTGCTACTCCTGGTTAAACAACTAAAAATAAAAAAAAAATTCAGGAGGGAGATAGGGCGATAACTATCGCACAAAGTGGTGTCTTTGCCCTGTTTTGGGATTACAGATATCAGGGTCTGTGCCCAGGTATCCAGGGCTTCTGAGGGTTTATGTGCTACATTGCAGGTCTGTAACAATAGGGGAGATAGATCAGCTTGAAATTTCTGGTAGTATTCTGCAATTAAGCTATCTGGGTCTGGTGCCTTATTGTGCTTGAGAGTCTTAATGACTTCGACCAGCTCCATCTGTGAGAATGGACGATCTAGCTCTTTCTCAAGCCCCATAGAGAGCTTGGGTAGGTTTAGTCCATCCAGAAATTTCTTGATTCTGTCTGGCTGACTGTCACAGGACTCTGAAGTATATAGGTCTTCGTAGAATTTTTTTTAAAACAGTCTGCTATTTGAGAGGATCCTGTTACCAGTCGGACAGAAAGTCTAGAGTCCTTCACTCCTAAAATATACCTCTCCACTGCTTGTTTTCTAAATCTAAACACCAATAATTTACTTGCCCTGTAACCTCCTTCATAATATTTTTGTGCTGTAAACCTAAGGAAGTTCTCTGTTTTGGCTATAATTGTTCCCTGGCCAATGTAAGGCCCTTTAACTGGCTGGGAGGGCCACCCTGTTATGCAGGTCCTCCAGTTCCTTAATTCTCTGCTCTAGGCTGTCCTGTTTCTGCTGTTCAGCTTTCTATTGTTGAACTGCATAGGAAATGGCTTCCCCCCCTTACCACAGCCTTTAGGCCATCCCAAAGAAAGTTCACCTGTGAGACGGTCCCGGTATTTTCTAAACTAAAGTGTTTTATCACCTCTTTTATTTTGAATGTAAATGCCTCATCCTTATGGAACCCTGCATTCAGGTACCATAGAGATTGTTTATGCAACGGTCCTAAGATAAGGGTCAGACTCACTTTTGTTTGGTCTGATAAACAAATGAGATAAAGTTATTGATCCTTTATTGTCCCCGCCCAGGATTTTTGCATGTAAAACCTGTCAAGAAGGGAATACGTGTTTTGAGAATGAGAGTAAAAGGTAAAATCTTTACTCGAGGGGTATTGGTGTCTCCATGTATCAACCAAGCCCGCTTCAGTGTGCAGATGGAGAAGGTGTTTCGAGCTGGCACCCTTTTCGCGACCCCCTCCCCTGCCAGATCTATCTACTAGGGTATTTTCTACACAGTTCCAGTTGCTCCCTAAAATAATTCTCCAGGGAGTGAGGCCACTACTCCAAAAACATACCTAAAAAATTGGGGATTGCAGGGCGTGGGGGCATAATTAACAACAATGTGTACTGCCCTATCTGCTATTTTAGCCGAGAGGGTCACCAACCTGCCTTCCTTATCCAAAAGACAGTTTAGTCATGTGAAGCCCAGACCCTTCCAGACTAGTATAGCTATCTCTGCCTTTTTTGAGTTCAGGTGTGAGGAAGCAAAGACCTCACCCACCCACATACGGCGTAATTTGTTGTGTTCAGCAGTGGAATGGTGGGTTTCCTGCAGGAGGCCAATGCCACATTTAGTCCTAGCTAAGTCTTTAAGTATATTGTGTCTCTTTACAGGCAATACTAAACCCTTAATATTAAGGGAAACCAATTTCAGTGTCTCCATAAGAGGGCCTGCCATGTACACTCCCATGTTCAGTCAAGTTTGCACTGAGCTGGAGGATCTTGCAGAATTGCTTTCGACCTTCCAAAACTTCAACTACTTTGAAAGTAGGCACCCAGAACACACCACCTCAAATATAAAGCCCCACGCTGCACACCCAACCCCTTTCACCTGATCCTTAAAACAGACCCCCCTTTTTTCCCCAGTACGAAACATAAAACATACAAAACCCCATAAGGAGAAAAACCCACTCCCAATAGGAAACTATTTACAAGAGGGCCATCCTTGGCTCTGAATGGAAGGAAATTCCCTCCACCCTGGAGCATGGGCTGACCAAATAGCCCCTCTCTCCCCGCACCTCTGGATCTGAGGTAAACAGGAAGAATGGTCCCCAGGTGTGAATTTTCAGCAGGAAGGTACTGACTCCCTCTCTGAGGGCAGTACTGTAAAAGGAAGCTGGCTGACCTCTGATGGGCGACCTATCCCCTGAACCGGCTTCCGGTGAGTGTGGTTAATCTGGAATTGGGGGAGGAGGCAGGAACCACTGGCCCTGAATTAACCTTGACCTTATCTGGTGCTAATTATGCAGGTTGCCCAGGGACATTCAGGATGACCAGTGTTGGTGTCCTCATGCAAAGCCCAAAGCAAGGCAACCTTAAAAATAAACTGTATTTGAACATGTGATAACTTGAAATGTAAGATAAGTCTACCAATGCAATTAAGCTGTATATTTAACTATAATATTAATAGAAACAGCTCCTGCAATGGATGAGTAGCCTTCCTTCCGGTCACCCATGATTCTGAACAGGAACCCCTTAATGCATAATCAAACATTTCCACCCGCATTTAATCTGTAAATGCTTGAATATATTCCCGTCTCACTGTTAACCCCAGAGGGCTTCATAAACTTTTCCTTCTTCCCCTTGGAAGAGTTCAGGGTGGAATAAACAAGGAACTCCCTTCTAGAAGGAATATCAAAATGAGGGAGAAGCAGACCTGTCCATCCATCTGTTAAGACCTCAGGTGGTTGTTCTTGGCTGCAGTCCCTGACTGAGGTGAATCAGATCCTTGTGCAATTGGTCATCTGAGCCTATACTTCTGGTGCTAGCGCCCCTTGTAGTTCCTTTACCTGTCTCCCAGCGAAGCTTCAGCAAGGTTTGTTCGGAAAGCTCATGCTGAAGGTCTGGAAGGGTGACACCCACTTTCTGCAGAGGTTTGCTAGCTTGCACTAAGGAATCGTAGAGTTTGCTGTAAGATGTCCAGTGTACAAGCAGATTTGCTGGATACCAGAGTTGAGCTTTTATCTGTTTCTCCTTGAGCTGCTTAATAACTGTCAGGACACATTTTTTCTTTTTTGCATGGTAGCGGGTGGGAAATCATGATAGATGTAGACTCGCCTACCATCCAAGTTTAAGTCCTCCTTAGTCCATGCCATATGCAAAACCATATTTTTCACAGGGTAACGGTTGAATTTGATCAGAATCGATCTAGGTGGGGCAACATTCTTTGGTTTAGGGCCCAGGGCACAGTGTACTCTCTCCAGTTCAAGAGGTTCAGAGTTGGGAATGTCCAGTTCTTGTTGGAGCCACGTTTTCACAAATTCAGGAGGGTCATCTTGTTCGGTTCCCTCGGGGAACCCAAAGATATGAATGGTTTTCCTCCTGCTTCTGGACTCAGCATCTTCCACCCTCATCATTAATTCCCTCTGTCTTTTGGTCAAATACAGCACTACCCGACTGAGCCACATAGAGTCATCTCGGAGCCCATCAAGGGCTGTTTCTAAGTCTGCAGTCCTCCGCTCAAGATGTTTCAGATCCTGCTTTATATCTTTTACATTCAAATTGATCCTTTGCAGCATTTTTACAATGTGTGCTGTTGCTCGGTCATCAAGAGAGCTGCCACGTGATGGGGCCTCATCCTCTTCTCCACCGGAGCCCGCGGCCAACTCCGAGGCCCTGGATAGAGAAACACTCGGGCTGTGGTCCTGTTTGGATCTGCATCTGGTGGACAGCTTGATAGTGTTTCTGCCTCTCGATTTCACCATTTGACTCATGTTCAGCAAGACAACAATGATTTAAAGGCACGATATACAGCAAATAGCATCAGTTTACTTCGAATTTACCACCACGACCACAGAGCTCAAATCTAAGCTTCCATTCAGCTCGGTGATGTCACTGAAAGTCCTACATATTACTTTTGTATACAATGAAATAAGTAACTGTAACTGTAAGGTGTAGTACTTTTTCTAGTACTTCTCCATCCTTGCTAGTGACTGCACAGAACTTTCTGGAAGAAGTTTCCAAAAGTAATAGAAAAAATAACTTACCCAACACTCCAGTTAACTGATGCTCTTTGAAGACACTGGTTTCAACATAATCTTTCCCATTAAAAAGGGAGAATGTACTTAGTATCTTAATTATTTTGTAAATGTGGTAAGCTTTAAAGTTTGCAATGGGAAACACATAATTGTGACTTCTTTCTACCTTTCTTAACTCTCAACCATTTTAGGAAAAAACCCATACATGCCATCTACTTACTGTTGGGTGTGTCTTCAAGATGACCCTCCTGCTTCTGAGTTTCTTCTTCCTTTACATCATCGATGGGGAGCACCTCATCCCTCTTAAATAGCAATAACAAGTGCTCCTTTGGGACATCATACCCTGCACGTTTATTACAAAAACAGAAAGCAGGTAATAAAACAATTATATATAATCAGAGCGAGACATTTGACTTTTATTTTATTGTTTTACCAAGATGTGGGCTTGGCCAATGTCCCTTTATCTTTTTTTTTTTTAATTTAAATGCTTTATTTGTTTTTAGACATATACACAAAACATGACAGCTTACAGGACAATACAATACACAACCCTCTGACCTCCACCACACCCAATCCATGGCATTGACTTATGTAGGTGTAGCGGTCACCATCCAATGCCCTATACTGGGATGCTCACGTAGAACACAGAGTCTGCAATTTGCTCCAAAGCCTGTCAAATTTAGGCAAACAATTGTTCACACTAGCAATGATCTTTTCCACAGATAGATGAAACAATAGTTCCTGCAACCACTCAGTGTAATATATTTCCTCCCCATCTAGCCAGTGCCTTAGTACCAGTTTTTTGACTGACATGGCCATCATAGCTATGTGATATTTCCTCTCTGTAACAGGAATGAGAGAGTAGTCCCCCACTAAGCAGGATAGTGGCTCTATATGGTCCGTTAACCCCAGTAAAGGGTCTGCCCTTTGTTTAATGAGAGTCCAAAGAGGAGCTATCTTTGGGCAGTCCTAAAAAATGTGATACAAATAGCCCACCCCTTTCCTACAACGGTTACATGTTGCATTGGGATCCCTACCCATTTTAGCCATCTTTGCAGGAGTACAGTACAGACTGTAGATAATTTGGAACTGCATTATCTGCACTCTATCCTGAGTTATGCATCTGTGAGTGTCCTGCCATATTTTGGTCCAGTTAAATGTTTTCTCCGGAAACTGCCTGATCCAATGTTTAGATGCACCCTCCAGTTGTGGGCAGGCTTTCTCTAAAAGGTTGGTGTAGACCCCAGATACTGCATGTGGCTCTATAGCAAGTGCACTGATATGTCACATAAACTCCCCTTCTTTCCCTACCTCCTGTTTCAGCTGTGAATTTGCTATCATATGCCTGATCTGGAACACTTTGAAGTTAGAGTAGTGGTCTAGTTTGTTATTTCTGATGATATCCCCCGTTGCATGGACCTGTCCATTCTCCCACAGGTCTGTTATTCGCTACCTAGCTAGCTGTGGAATCCAAGGGGCTGTAATCATTCGCCCTCCTATTTCAAAGCTCAGGTTGCCCATTATGGTTGGTTTGGGTCCTGGGTATGTCTGTAAGCTAGGGAGGAGCATATCTGTGCACGAACCTTTACTGAAACTCCTATTGGGTTATCCCTCAGAGACAGAGGAAGTAGTTTAGGGGATATTTGCATGAGAGCAGTGGGTGGCATGCCCAAATGGGTTGATGGGGGATTGGGGGGAGACCTGGGAGGATAAGGAGCTGTATGCTAGAGATAGACTACATCTCAATTTGGAGGGAAGGGGAATCCTTAAGTTGAAAATAGAGGAGTTCATTGGTGAAAAGTGGGGTTTAAACTTGTGAAGGGGGGGGATGGGAGAAAAGGCAGTCAAGGGGATGCCGATAAAGGAGGGACTCTGTCTCCACCCCCCTGGGGACCAGGAGGATTGCAGGAAAAGACCAACTGGCAAAGTGCAGACCAGGAGAAAACAGAATCCCCAAGGGAACACGAGCAGGGAAATGGAACTATAGGGAAAGGGTGGAAGGTAGTCCTGCTAAATGCCAGGAGCTTGCAATAAAATGCCTGAGCTCCAGGCGATGTTAACTGAGGGAGCAGTGGATGTGGCAGCGGTCACTGAGACTTGGGCCACTGCAAGACATGACTGGGACCTGAACCTGGAGGGTTACACTATGTTCAGGAAGAACAGGGGAGGAAGGGGAGGAGGGTAGCAATGATAGTAAAAACTGCATTGGCATAGGGGAGTACAGGAGGCGGAGGGAACCGTGGAGGCGATTTGGGTCACCTTGATAACAAGGGGGGGCAAGAGAGTAAAACAGGAGTGGTGTATAGACCCCTGCCTCTGGCGGAGGAGCTGGAGGACAGTCTGGTGGCAGATGTTAGAGACACTGCAGACTGGGCAGAGGAAAGGGTGGTGCTGTTAGGGGACTTAAACATGCCAGGAACAGACTGGGAGACTATGACATCCTCTGTGACCAGGGAACAGAGGTTGTTGAATGTCTTTCAAGGCGCTTCCTAACTCAGCAGGTGAGGGAACCCACCAGGGAGGCACGGGTACTGGATGTGGTCCTGCAGACAGTGACCAGATTGGGGCCTGGAGGTAAGGGACCCATTGGCGGGGAGGACCATGTCACGTCTGGTTCTGCCTGGACCTAGGAGGGGTAGAAGGCTGCACAAAGACGGAAGTAACCGACTTCAGGGGGTGGATTTTAAGGAAATGGGAAGGATCCTTAAGGAGCATTTGGATGGGATTGGGTCAGACATAGACGCTGATAGTAGGTGGGAAATCATCAGGAGAGGGGTGCAGGATGCTACCAGCACCTGTGCAAGAGTAAGACGAAAATGCGGTAGGGCCCAAAAACCCTGTTGGTGGACCAGGGAGGTCCAGGAGGTGGTGCGGGGAAAGAAAGCAGCCTATAAGAAATTCAAGTGCTCAAGGAGTGAAAGGGATCGAGGGGAGTATGAGCTGATGGCTAGAAGGGCCACTAGAGTGGTGAGGGTGGCTAAGGCAAGGAAGGAGCAGAACCTGGCCAGGGAAATTAGGAGAGGGAAAAAGGGGTTCTTTAGATACATTGGGGAAAGACGAAGGGTGAAGGGGCAGATTAGCAGGATTAAATCAGGGAAGAGATGGGCACAAGACCCAGAGGAGCAGGCTGAGGTACTAAATGAGTACTTCACCTCAGTTTCACCAGGGAAATGGGATGCTGCATCATACAGGGAGGAGACAGAGATAATGAGGAGGGGGCCCCTCACCAATCGGCAGGTCTGGGGAGAGGGGGCATCACTGGCAGGTGGGGGAGGGCTAAGCAGGAGAAGAGGTACTGGAAGTGGAAATCACAGCAGAGAGAGTGAGGGAAGCCCTCAGCTCCCTTAAGATGGAGAAAGCACCGGGCCGGATAAATTACATCCTAGAGTGCTGAAGGAACTTGCAGATGTCCTGGCAAAACCCCTGGCAGAGCTTTTCACCATCTCTCTGAGGACAGGGTGGTGCCCCAAGACTGGAAGGTGGTGCATGTAGTGCCTATCCACAAGGGGGGGATCAAGGGAGGTGGCAGGGAACTACAGGCCTGTCAGCCTGACACATCAGTGGTGGGCAAGGTGATGGAGGGCATTGTCAGGGAGAGGCTAGGGGGACCTGGATAGTCAGGGTGCCTGGACGAGGACAGCATGGATTCATCCTGGGAAATCGTGTCAGACAAACCTGGTGGAGTTCTATGACTGGGTGACAAGTGCCTTGGACCTGGGTAGACCAGTGGATGTCCTCTTCTAGACTTCAGCAAGGCATTTGACTCTGTTCCTCACGTGGGCCTGTTGGATAAACTAGGAGAAATGGGGTGGAAACCAGATGATCCGATGGATAGGCAATTGGCTCCAGGACCGGACCCAGAGGGTCGGAGTTGGTGGGATAGTCTCTTCCCAAGGAGGGTCATTAGTGGGTCCCACAGGATCAGTCCTGGGCCCCTTCTGTTCAACGCCACGATCTGACATAAGGACAGGAATCAGGAGGAGATGAGTCTCTTGCAGATGACTGAAACTGGGGAAGGTGGTGGATGGGAGGAGGGAGGTGGCCCGCAGGGGACCTGGAGGCTCTGGAACGATGGTCTAGAAAGTGGAAGCTGAGGTTTAATGCAGGAAATGCAAGTACTCCACCTGGGGCCAGAAACCCAGGCCAAGTGTACACCTGGGGAATACTACAAGTCTCAATGGCTGAGAGGGACCTGGGGTGGTGGTGGATGTCAAGATGAACAACTCTGAGACTTGTAGGAGGGCAGCAGCCAAGGCCAACAGGATGCTGGGATGCATCGCTAGGGGGATCACCTCCAGAAGGAGGGAAGTGATACTCCCTCTGTATAACTGCTTGGTGAGGCCGCACCTGGAGTACTACGTGCAGTTTTGGAGGCCGCACTTAAAGAGGGACATTAACCTACTGGAGAGGGTCCAGAGGAGGGCAACCAAAATGATTTGGGGCTTGGGGGACAGGACCTATGAGGAGAGGCTCAAGAGCTAAATATGTACACTTTGGAGAAGAGAAGGGACCCAAGTGGATATGATAGAGGTCTTCAGGTACATGAAGAGGGTAAATAGGGGAGGAACAGTGAGGGTGCTTCAAGGAAGGAGGAGGGGCCACTGAGGGCATGGGTGGAAGCTGGAGGGGGAAGATTCAGGGAGAAAGGAGGAGGTGCTACTTCACTGAGAGGGTGGTAGAGCCATGGAATGCACTACCTAGGGGCTGGTGGAGGCAGAGACAGTGGAGGGGTTCAAGAGGGGTGGACAGGTACAGGGGAAGGGTTCAGGAAGCAAAATCCAATGCAGCAAGAATATCCGGAACGGGGAAGGGAGAAGCCAGAGAAGGCGAGGGGGACAGCAAGGTCAGCACCCAGGGTGGGGGCTGACCAAACAAGCAGACACGAAAGACCATTAGGCCTATTCTGCTGGCATTTTAGTATGTTAGTATGTTAGCAGTGGGGTATAGATCTTGAGCTTCTATGAGAGCCTTCTCCAATAGTAACTAAATGGGTCTGTACTGAGTTGGACCTAAATCTTTGGTTTGGCTTAACCATCCCCGGTACTTTGCTGCATGGCTCGCCCAATAATAAAGTTTAAAATGGGGGAGTCTCAACCCCCCTTTACGTTAGTCTATTTCAGGCCATGCGGGCCTGTCTATTTTTCCATATAAATGTAGCGACCAGGGAGTGCACTTTAGAGAACCATGACTGTGGCAACCACAAATTCAGCATGTTGATGGGGTAGAATATATGGGGCAATATATTCATTTTGACTAAGTTTATTCTACCCCAGAGCGACAACGGTAACTTCGTCCATCTGTCTAAATCCTGTTTGATGACCTGAACCAGTGCCTCAAGGTGACTTTCTCTGGAAGATTTTACATCCCTTGTTAGAATAATACCGAGGTACTTCAATTATTTATATTCCCACTGCACACCTAAACCTTCCACTACACTTTTTTGGGTGACCATATTCAAAGGAAAGACTTTGGATTTCTTCAGATTCAATTTGTAGTTGGATACCGCCCCAAATTCCTGGATCACTTGTAGAGATTTACTCACTGAATTTCTTGGATTCACCAGATAGAGGAGTATACCACCAGCATATGCTGATAGCTTGAGTTCTTCAGACCCGATGGTTATTCCCTGGATCTCAGGGTCCATTTTAAGCCGGGCTAGGAGGGGTTCCAAGTATAGGTTAAATAAAAGAGGAGATAGCAACCAACACTGTCTGGTGTCCGAGAAGAGAGGGAATCTTAGTGAAAAAATTCTATTGAAGTATGTTCGAGAACTAAGTGTAGTGTATAAAGATTGAATCCACTGCACAGAGAGAGGAGAGGAGGAAGCTGAACCTATGTAGTGCTCTAAAAAGAAAATTCCAATCCACCCTATCAAAAGCTTTTTCTGTGTCCAGAGACATCAGTACAGCAGAATATGTGTTATCTCGGGACACAGAGAATATATGGTTTGAGGAGGATCTACCTGCCATGAAATCGACTTGTTCTACGCAGACCAAAAAAGGCATAACCTGATTCAACCTAGTGGCTAAAATTTTGGCCAGTATCTTAAGGTCATAATTCAGAAGTGAAATTGGTCTGTAATTTAATACTAGTTCTGGGTCCCTCCCCTCTTTGTGCAAGACAACGATCAGGGCTTCGAATAGATGAGGGTCAGTTCCTTCCCCTTTTAATATGGTCTGAAACAGTCGGAGCAACCAGGGAGACAGTTCCTCTCCAAGTTTCTTGTAGAAATTGGGGGAGAATCTGTCAGGTCCAGGGAATTTATCTAGAGGTAATGTGCTGATCGCTAAGCGAATCTCTTCTTCTGTGAGGGAAAGAGATCAGCTGTGACTGCTGTTCCTTGGACAGCTTAGGTAAAGGCAGGTCCACCAGGTATGCATCCACACAGTCTATTGGGGGGGGGTCAGACCTAGTCCTATATAACTCTGTGTAGAATTCCGTCACTATATCCCTAGGGCTTGTTTCGAGGATACCGTCTGCTGTCTATTTAATTGCATTAATCAGTCTCAAGGTTTCCTGTTGTTTAACCCTTAGTGCTAACAGCCTTCCCGCCTTCTCCCCCGATCTATATATATGTGGATGTCATTTTAAGAATTGCATATTTGGCTTTCTCCCCCAACAAATCATTATAAATAGCTCGTAAACGAGTAAGCTCCTGACATTGTGCCTCACTAGTTGAAGGAGTTAGGTTTTTTTTCTAGTTCCCTAATATTTTTCAATAACTCTTGCAGATGTTGTTCCCTTTTTTCTTACGCCGAGAGGTAATCTTTACGAGTTTGCCCCTTAAGAAACACTTCAGCCCTCATCATTCCATATCCACCTGGCCTATGGAATTCAGGTTGTCATCTGTATAGTGTCTGATGCAGGACTTTAACCCTTCCACTATCTGTTTATCTTTTAGTAACCAATTGTTAATTTTCCAGGTTGTCTTAGCCTGCTGGATAAGGGTTAGGGACAGTGTACAGATCACTAATGAATGGTCTGAAATGACTTCCGGAGAGGTCTGGCATTCTATAAGGCCTGGGAGGAATTGCTTACTAATTAGGAAGTAGTCTATGCAGGAGGAGGTCCCATGTACTAGAGACTGAAACGTACATTTCCTCAGACCCGGGTGTAAAACCCTCCAGGGGTCACTTAACCCCAACTTGTCTATCATGTCCTTCATGGTCTGCTGTGCTGGGGACAATCCAACCTTGGCCTTGCCTGTTCTATCTGCATCTGTGGCAATGGTAAGTGAAAGTCACCTCCTAGTATCACAGGTGCAGATAGGAAAGGCAGCAAAGTATTAAGCAAATCCACAAAGAAGGAAAGAGTATCCGTGTTAGGCCCATAAATGGAACCAAGTACAATGCAAGATCTCTCCAGAGTACCAGTGACAAATACATATCTTCCCACTGGGGCTCGAATACACTGACTGCATTGGAAACCTAAATTTCTTGTCAGTAAAATTGCCACTTCCTTACTCTGGGTGGACAACCCTGCTGCATAAATTTGTCCTAAATGCAATTTTTGCCATAAATTTGCTTCTGTATCAAGTAAGTGCGTCTACTGGAGGAAGACGATCTGACCTTTAATCACTTGCAGATGCTTAAGCACCCTATACTGCTTGTTTTTACTGTGCATCCCTTTCACATTCCAAATAATTGCTCTATATCTGTTAGCGATTTTGTATTGGTGCAGCTGACCGTGGTTGACCAGATATAATTAAAGTTAGAAAAACACCCCTTGTCGATACCATAGTAACCCTCCCACATCCCCCCTTACCCCAATACAAACCAACACATACCCTCCAGACCATCCCCCTCCCCTTCATCCTCTCCTCCAAACTTGTTATCCTTACATTCTGTTCGTGGAATGTCCTAAGTCTAGTCATTTCCATACCCCCTGCTAATCTTAACCTACTAACTTGAGTAGGTGACGGAAGGGTCCCCTCCCTCGATATGGCACATGATGCTGCCAGCTTCAGTTTACACCATTCCCTCCGCTTCCCCGTACCCCTGTTATAACCCAAAAAGTAATGCCAATACATCCCCCTTTGGACATCTGATCCCTAAAGTCCTAATGAAGTCAGCACTTATATTAAATAGGTCCGTATACTGCAGGCAGCCATCCTCCATAGGGAACCTCCCAGGGGGCGAACGCACCCCCAGACCTGGAATGCCTTGGCTTGGGGTCTTCTATTGCCCTGGCCAGTTAGTCAGGTCAATTTAAAGTGCTGACCTGATGGGTCACTGCTACAGCTCCAGGAATATAGTATTGGGTCACCCCTATTCCCAACTAATTATACCTCTAGCAGTATCTCCTCCCTTATCCCTTCTAGCAGTGACCAGTACCCCTGATCGAAATCAAAGAATTGCTAGGAGAGTTATGAAACCTCCAACCATTAACTTTGCAAATAATAATTTCCTGAAAATAGCTATGAGACTCAGCACAACCCAAATAGACAAAACATAACAATTTAACTCCAAAGCTGTATGCTCTCTATGCAATTCCAATCACTAAATGCACAACTAGTGTGTTTAACACTTCATTATCTTTAAAATAAAGTCTCCTTTAGCGCGATTAAATGGCTGTTATGTTACAGCCCATCTGCAACCCTGCGGGAGTGCACACTTGCGAGCTGCTCGCTCTGCTGCGGCAATGCCATTTCTGCACCAGGACGATTGTGCACATCACTGAGCTGGAAGGAGGCCTGCAATAACACGTCACTTGCTGCACCGACTCTGAATGCCCAGTCCACGTTAATCTATCAGAGCATTTAATCATTTAGATTCAGTATCAGTCCAATTCGGAGTGAGAGTTTGAAGTTTCTTAGATTGCACTCAGTCCAACTCCTCAGTGAATCACTTTTCCAGAATGAACCCATTTGATTGTGATTGAGTAGAACCCGACCTCCCTGGGCTACTAGGTACAGTTCAGTTAGCCTTCACCCGATAGTAAAATGTGTTGCAGACAATAAAGGAGAGCCTTGTTAACCTTTTTTAACCCCTCTCTATTTATTCATTCTTTTGAAAAATCCCATGTTTGAAGCTTCCACACAATTTGACTCACCCTCCATGAAGAGGTTCCATTTCTTGAACAGGTCTGGCAATTGACGTTGCAGATCTTGGACTGCCTGCTCATTTGATTCATACATGTGACACTTGTCTTGTACCCTGACTTGTAGCTGAGCTGGGTACAACATTCGGAAGCACACCCCAGCAGGGATGATGCAAAAGACAGTGGCGTGGAAGGAACCCCATTTCTGACGTACTGATGCTGGTAAGTCCTGCGCTACACAGATTTTATTTTCTTCCCACATCACTGATTGAACTTCCCGTAGCTTCATCAGAATATGCTGCTTGTTCAGGAAATTCAACAATTGCAGGATGAAGGGATGAGGGGGTGAGCTTGAGTCTGGCTTGGGTCACAGAGCGGGATGAGCATGCTCCACTGTGCATGAGGGCCCATTAGGAGAGGGGCTTGCTACTTTTTCCAGCAGCTTTTGGACAAATACAATGGGAGAGGGACCCTCCTCCTCCTTGGGAAGCCCAGTAATCACCCAATTATTGTGTTAACTACGCTCCTCTAAGTCCTCCAACTTAGCACCCATCATGTTCATTTGCCGTTTAACTGCAACCAGTTCTGGGTCTGTAGCTGCCTTCCACTTTGAGTGAAATAGCTCTCGCTTCTGTATTCCTCACCTGCTGAGATACATCAAATAGGATACTCTTCAGGGAGGATACCTCTGATGTTAATAAGGTGATTGCTTCCTGAAGCAGCTTCATTTCTATAGGAAGCATTCCTCTGCAAGGGGTATAGTCGCAATTTTGCCTGATGGAGTTGGAGTTGTTTTGGAGTTCTGCTGCCTTGCTTTCTTCTCAGCCTTGTCTAGTGAAGGTGGGGGAGGATGGAGCAGTGGTTCCTGCGTCATGGTTACCTCCATGCTGCGGATCAGTGCATTACCCAACAATCGGCACTCGGGTAGGATGTTCAGAAGTACTTTCCTGTTAGATCTGCTGATGTAAATGTATATTTTGAACCACATTTTGGAGTGGGAGACAAAAAAGTGACTCTGCTTTCTCCTAGCTAGACAGCACGTGACTGGCCAATGTCCCATTTTCAACCATGCCAGGAGTGTAATACTGTTTCCTTTTTGACAAAGTAAGTAAGGGGAGGAAGAAACACACAAACTGATATTTCAAAGGACTGCCCTATGGTTGGATAGTCTAAATCTGTCAGCATGGGGCAGAGGACATAAAAGTTACTGACACCACTGACTACCCTTTTTAACAAATCATGGGAGGATGGTGTGGTACCTGAGGACTGGAGGAAGGCAAATGTGATTCCCCTTCACAAAAGTGGGACCAAGACAGAGGCAGGAAACTATAGACCTGTCAGTTTGAGCTCTGTGGTAGGGAAAGAGATGGAATCACTTCTGAAGGAAAGAACTGTCAGGTACCTAGAGGCCAGTGGGGCATAGGACCCAAGGCAGCATGGGTTCACAGAGGGAAGGTCATGTCAGACAAATCTAACTGATTTCTTTGACTGGGTGACCAAAGTAGTAGACCAGGGAGGGGCTGTGGACATGGCCTACTTAGACTTTAGCAAGCTAGTGGGGTACCGCAGGGTTCAGTACTAGGTCCAGTCCTTTTTAATGTCTTTATAAGTGACATTGCAGAGGGACTGGAAGGAAAAGTATGCATCTTTGCAGATGACACAAAGATCTGCAACAGGGTTGATACATAAGGAGGCGTGAAAAGGATGAGAAGGGACTTGGCAAGGTTGGAGGAATGGTCAGAAGTATGGCAGCTTGGATTCAATGCAAAGAAGTGCAAAAGAATGCATCTGGGAAACAAAAACCCAGGGGAAGACTACGCAGAAACAGTTAATGTTACAAGTGGACCATTAGCTTACTTGTTTAATGCATCTTTAAATCAGGGTTCAACCATCAAAACATGGAATGAGGCACATGTTACTCCAATCCATAAAACCGGTAGTAAAAAAGATGTAACTAATTATCGACAGATTAGTCTTACATCTGCAATTAGAAAAATATTTGAAAGATTACTATTGGTAAGAATAGAAGGTCATATTTCCAATAATAATCTGCAGCATCTAACACAGCATGGTTTCTCCCGGGGAAGATATTTCTTAACTGATTTGTTGAACTTTTTTGAAAATGTCAGTGCAGCCCTTGACAATGGGCTTCCTGTGGAAATAATTTTTCTTGATTTTTCCAAGGCATCTGATAAGGTCTCACATCAAGTTTTAATAAAACAATTGTATAAGTTTAAATTTCCCTCAAACATCATAGATTGGGTTATATCTTGGCTACATAACAGACGTCAACGTGTGGTCATTAGAGGCCATCATTCACACTAAGAGGCTGTCAGTAGTGGGGTACCACAGGGATCTGTTTTGGGTCCTGCCCTCTTTAATATTCTGATATTGATAATGCAGCTATCTAGCAATACTTGGATGTCCAAGTATGCTGATGACTGCAAAATGGGATGTATAATCAATAATATACAGGCTGCTAATGTTTTTCAGTCTGAACTAAATAGGATTAGTACTTGGGCTACTGAAACAAAAATGTTCTTTAATGAACAAAAATGTAAAATTATGCACCTGGGATACAATAATTTGAACTTTAAATACAAGCTAAATAATGTACAACTTATTGAAACAACAAATGAAAGATCTGGGAGTGCTATTAAAAAAACAATTTGACTTTTGATACACATACCCTACTAAAAGTAAAAAAATGCCAAAAACTACTTGGGTGTATTTTCAAACATATAAAAAGCAGATATTCAAAGGTGATTATTCCTCTCTATACAATCTTAGTGAGATCACAATTTGATTACTGTTCACAATTCTGAATGCCTACTACAAACCATGGAAAGAAACTAATAGAAGGCATACAGCGAAAGGCAACTAAACAAATAAAATCTATGAACAATCTCAAATTTGAGGATCGACTAAAAGCTATGAACGTCTATTCTATGGAATATAGACAATTGAGAGGGGATCTGTGTTTAACATATAACGTTTTTCAAGACCCCTTACTGTTTGAAACACCCCGTTTAAAAAGAAATACACCCACCACTATTACTAGGACGCATAACTTAAAATTAGGAGGAGACAATTATAAAACACATAAAAGAGGACTTTGGTTCTCTCAGAGGGTTGTATCCCATTGGAACTCACTACCCAAGGAGATACTCATGAGTAACACTATGGACATGTTCAAAACTAAACTGGACATACACATGGGAGTTAAGAAAATATCATACTTAGGATAAATATTTAATTCACCTATTTGGTGGCGAACTATATTAGGGCAACTCTGCCTTCTGAGCTTGTTGTAGACTATGAAACTATGAATGGGGGGGTAGTAACAACAACAAAAATGGAAAGAGACATGGGGGTAATCATATCAGATGACCTTAAGGTTGGCAAGCAATGTGAGAAGGCGGTAGAGAGAGCTGGGAGGATACTGAGATGTACAGTGAGAGGCATCACCAGCAGAAAACAGGAAGTTGTTATCCCCCTGAACAGACAGTTGGTGAGACCCCATCTGGAGTACTGTGTCCAGTTCTGGAGACCACATCTCCGTAAGGACAAAGACAGGATGGAGGCAGTTCAGAGGAGGGCAACTAAAATGGTGCAGGGTCTGCAAGAGAGGCCACGAGGAGAGACTAAAGGAGCTTAATATGTATATCCTTGAGGAAAGGAGGAGAGGAGGGACATGATAGAAACTTTTAAGTACCTCAGTGGAATCAGCAAAGTCCAAGAGGGTAGCATCTTTCAGAAAAAAAGATGTGCAAGAACAAGGGGACACAATTTGAAGATGGGGGGATGGCTCAGGTGCAATGTGAGGAAGTATTGTTTCACAGAGAGGGTGGTAGATGCAAGAAACAGCCTTTTTGAGGAGACTGTGCGGTCTACAACTGTGGGAGAATTCAAGAATGCATGGACTAGAAATAAGGCAATTTTTGTGGGGGGGTAGGAAGAAATACGTTGTTGGTTAAATAGGATCTGCAGCTTATCCTCTAGGTAGAGAAATGGGCAGACTAAGTGGGCCAAGCGGTCCTTATCTGCCATCAAAGTCCATGTTTCTATGCTTAGAGCACAGCCACGTACCCTCCTTTGTCAGCATAACTATTCCCTCCCATTTTCCTTTTTTCCCTTATGTACCTAAAAAAATGTATTCACGCCTTTTACACCTTCAGTAATCTACAGCCTCTTTACTGCCTTTGACCCCCTGATCTCCACCCTTGCTTCTTTGAGTTTAGCCTGATAATCATGCCAGACTTCCTCCACTGTGTTCCTCTTGTACTTGGAGAAGGCTATTTCTTTTTTGCTCTCCCAGCTGCTTTCATCTCCTTTAAGAACTAGATCAACTAGATCAGCCTTTTGTGTTTGTTCCTTTCAGTAACCTTCCCTGCACAAAATTCCCCAGGCAAATCAATAAGTAATCAATCATGTTTTGTGAAGCTCAAGTCATCACTGATCCATCTTAATCATCAAATGTTACCATATAATCATCAAGGGATAGTCAGCCAGCTGACACAGCAGTAGTTCTACTGCTTTCAGTGCAGATGACCCAAGTACAAAAGTGAGTAAATGATGTTGGAGGGCCAGCTAAGAAGAGGATGGAGTTTCCATTGAGCTGTTCTTCACCTCCAGGGGAGAGGCTACAGAACAGCCCAATGCTTGACTGGCCCCTGGCAGAAGCTGGGGGGGTGGAAGCCCGAGCTGGGAGTTTGGGCAGGACTGGCAGACATCAGCACATGCACAATGTCAAAAATTCTGGCTGCAGCAAGATGACTGCTGTCCTCTGCAGGCCCTGCACCTGGCAACTCGGGCACCTCCAGGAATCTGGATCTGATGATGGTGGGTTGAGGGACTCCCTGCCACCCTGTCTTGAATGGCAAACTGCGTGGGCCTCTGTGAGAGATAAGCCCTGGGAGAAGTAAGGGTGACAGGCCGGGGAGAACCAGCACTAAGGAGGGCCTACCGTGGAGATGGGGAGCATAAAAAAAAAATGATCAAGCGAGATCGTGATCTAAGATTATCATCTAGATCATGATTTAATCTCAGACAGGTAACTATAAAATCACCAACCACAATTATTGATTAGTTTTGTAAACTTAAAATCAGCATGATCAGTGTCAGTGGCTCAGCAGGTTGTACACTTGGCTCTGTGGCTGGAAAATCAGAAGGCTGTGGGTTCTGTCTCCACATGAGGCACTTGGATTAAATCCCAGTACTGACACTATATTGCAGCATGGGGGGGGGGGTGCTGCACTACTGAGGTGCCGTCCTTTTGATGAAACGCTAAATTGAGGTCCTGTCTGCCTGTTCTGGTGGTTGTTCTAGTTGATGTTAAAGATCCCACGGCACGTCTCAAAAACAGAAAGGTTTGTTATTAAGGGAAATAAATCAAACCTATTCAAGCATCACAAAATTAAAGCCAAGTCATTACATGGTTAAAAACACCAGAGAATCCAATTCATAATCAAAAAAATAAAACATTTCCAGCACACCAGTATTACATTATCATACTACTATAGGTGGTTTGATGAACAAAACAACGAATGCAACATAAAATGACTTTACTAATCAAGAAAAAAGGATTGCATTTAGAAAACTTGTAAGGAAAAAGAGATAAAAAAATTAAACTTCTTCTGTGTTTTAAAATGAAAGAGACTTATGATTTCTCTTAATAAGTAGAAGAATTAAAATGCAATCTACAACATAGGAAACCCTAAAATGGATAGTTCTGTAATCTCATTTACTCATTTATGTGACTGGGACATCTGAGTCTGTAACCCAAGGCATATTTGACCATGCCACATCAAGACTTATTTTTGTCACATGATTAGCCTCTAAATTATAAATCTGTCATAGTTCTGACGTGATTTTTGCTATTAATTCAAAATGTGAAATCTGTTTCTGCTGAAAACTGAATAAACTTCTTGAGTTCCACATGAACCACTTAATACTTCACATGAGAACATGTAAAGTGCTTTTGTTCCATTTCTGTACAGAACTGTGATAGTGACCTTACATCAGTCCTTTGTTTGTGACTGCAACAAACCAAGATTCCGTCCATGTGTTAGCAAGTGCTACCCGGAACCTCACTATTTAGTAGCATGTAAAGAACAAATGCTCTACAGTTTCTATTTCTTGGATGCATTGGGATCTGTTACATATTCCTTCCTCGAGGAGGTTATGTTTTTGGTTGTCTTTGTAATTAATTTTTGAGTGGCAACTCAGCCAAAGTATGACCCACATTTTGGGGGGAATCCTTGTTTCTTTAAACAAGTGAGTGAGGTCTGTTAAATACTGAAGGAGGCTGGCACCTTGGGAATGTTTCATTTTCTTGAAAGTCATTTTCTTGAATCCATCCATATAACACTTTTTGGTTTTCAGTTAAAATTAATTCACTGGTTACTTTAAAACTCTTTATTTTAACAAATGTTTCTCTGATATACAATGTGCATCTCAAAGGGCCTAATCTATTCCTGTCCCACTGCTGGAATGATATCTGACATGAAGAAAATAGAAGTGGAGTCCAACTCTGCCCAGTGTGTTTGAATAGGAGTTGCAGATTTGAGTAAAGAAATATGAAACAGAAAAACACAATGGGATTCACCATTCCTAGTCCTCTCTGTGCAACAGGCAAATAAGTAAGTAGGGGCATTTTATCGGAGGACAAGGGAAGTAAAATACAAAACCATCAAAAATAAACAGTGTTCTATACAGATATGTACAGTGTACAAACAAAAATTGTCACTTCATTCTTATCAATTTTCCTTATATGAGAAGCAAATTTCTTCAAGATTTCCACAATTCATTTATCTGCTTTTTTGAGAGTGTTTTGTTTTCCATTTTATAATCAGCTTGTAATGCTTTAGTAACATTATTTACAATCTCCTCCTGGTTTATATTCTGCTATTGTAGTACCCATCTGCATCTTGTTTGTCAAAGATGGGCTATGATACATATGACATGACAGATGATATCATGATATATGATAAAAGTTTATTTCTATACATGATACAAATTGTTAGGGTTTTACCCCCATTTACAGCAATGCCATGTATTAGAAATAAAGAACAAAAATTAATGCACTACTACAAACATACAATGCAATAAAAGTATATCTATAACAACAACAATTTGTTTTCAGGTATAGACCCAGCTGTTTTTTAAAAATGTTCACACTGCAGAACATTTTTAACTCATATGGGAGTTTGTTCCACTAGACTACCAGGCTATTTTATAGAGTAATGTCTCCAAATCTGTTATGTGATCTTTGCAAGGGAATCGAAGAAACACAGACTTTGACGGCAGATAAGGACCGCTTGGCACACCTAGTCTGCTCATATTCCTTTCTACTGGATAAGCTGCAGATCCTAGTTAACCAACAGCCCATTTATTCTCAATCTTACTGTCTGAGAACTTAATGGTTGAATTTCTGCCATATGTGTTAAAAGGATGACCATAATTTGGAAATATAATCTTGTGGCAAAAATTTTGCCACAAGTAATCCCTCTGATTTCCTGGTTGTAACCACTCTAATCTAGAAAATGCATCACAGTGGTGAGTGCCGTAAACTTTTTTTTAGTTATAAATAACCCCAGTCTATAATAAATAGGATCTAATTTCTTTAGCATCGTTTGAGTTGAATGCATGTATAAAACTGATCCATACTCAAATACAGGAATTAATAACTGTTCCCTAATTTGTTCCTTGCTTCCACAGTAAAAGAATCTGATACCCTTCTCAGGGCCCCGAGCCTGTGATTTACCTTTTGAATTTCTTGTTGAATATGGTTTACATATGGCAATCCTGAATCTACCTGTACCCCTAAATATTTATAACACTGAGTACTATGTATTGCAGACCCATTTTTCAATGAGAGTTGCAGTTCTGTTCTGTCCTTACTAGCATGCCCTAATGAAAATACCATGCTCCGAGTTTTCTTGGCATTCATAAGCAAACCTGAGTCTCCCATCCATTCTTTTCATCCTTAGCAGGTCCATTTGAAGCCATCCTTTCAGATCCTCCATGCTGCCAGCAGAGGCTACCAATACGGTATCATCTGCATACAGCCTGATCCCGCAATATTGTATCACCTGTGGTAAGTTGTTTACATATGCATTAAACAAGAGGGGGTCAAGTACTGAGCTCCGTGGAATTCCTCTGTTTACTTCAACTGGCTCTGAAATCATGGCCCCACAGGAAACACATTGTTTTTGGTTTCATAGATAAGATTTAAACCACCTAAGGGGTTGTTCTTGTACTCCCAGCTCTTCCAGCCTCACCAATAAGTCTTGATGTTGAACCAAATCAAACACCTTACTAAGATCCACGAACACCACCCCAGTACTCCTCCCCAAATTGAGAAAGGTAGTGACTAAGTTATTAAAGTCCACTAGGGCAGTGCTCGTGGATCTGCTGGCTCTGAATCCAATTATAAAAATGCACTAATTAATTATAATGTACTTTTATGAAAAACATTCCATTCTGCTGGATACATTCCTAATACTAACATTTCATAGGTCATGCTTGAAAACAAAGTAGTTTTCCAGACTCTACTTGTTTCCAAAATACAGTTGCATATGTACATTCTGAAAAAAAAAAAAAAGATGTGATTATATTTCTTACTGATTGGTACAATAATGTCTCAGACAATATCATTCTGCTAGTTGTTTACACTTATTGTTGTTTCAAGCATTGAATCTACCATGTACTGACAATCATAACACATCCCACATATGTGTTGGTATTCTATTATTATTTAGTTGTGAAATAGCTACCAGATTCAGTGCTTCTGGGCAATTTGAAATTACAAGTGTCTGATTAAAGCAGTTGCTTAATGTTTTATTATATATTTCATGTTTCATATGATTTGAATATGGTAAATATGGAATTTTCCATTTAATTTATTTCTGAAACATTGGTTTCACAAATCCAGGTACAATGTTTGTTGTCTGCAATAATCTATGTTTATACTGTGACCATGCAGATTTACACATTTCTGACCATTCTTTTATTATATTGGTCCAGCATGCATTGTCAGGTATTTCTTTACAGAGAATGCTAAAGTACATGCATTTTCAGGTGTTTCTTTATACAGAATGTTAAAGTATGTGAAAGTACTATAATAAAATATTATTGCAGTTGGCATGCCTAAGCCTCCCTCTTTTACTTGTCTATATTTGATTTCTCTTTTGACTGGGTTCAATTGACTGCCCCACAAAGCTTGAAAACACACACACACACACACACACACACACACACACACACACACACACACACTATAGATTCTGGTTTCTAAATGTGGTAGGGGTGGAAAAATTTAACTTTTAAAAATAATTGGAAGTAGCAAAGACTTTATTAAGAATACTTTTTTATGTTTGAAATTTGCTCCAGTTTCCATTGTGCTATTATTTGCTCTGCTTTCTTTATTTGCTTTTCTCGCTTCAGTGTTGCCAAATCTCCTTGTCCGTATTCAATCCCTAGGTACAGTACAGTGTGCTTTGCTGTTATTATATTTGTGTACATTTCCACCATATTTGAATTATTCCATCATAATGTAACCCCTATGGTTTTCTCATAGATGATTTTTGAGCCAGAAACTACTGACTGTATGTCAAACTGTTTCACTATGTGTTTCTCTTTTGTGTCTGTACTTTACTGCTACCACCACATCATCTGCATTTGCATGTGTTTTTATAAGTGGACAGGGTTGTACAAACTGTATACCTTTTAAGTTATAGTCTCTATTCAGGTTTCTCAAAAATAGATCTATACAGTATAGGAATAATTAGGGACAAAGAGGACACCCTTGACGCACTCCTTTTTTTAGTACTACTGTTCTCCCTCTCCATCCATTGAATACTGGAGTTACTTTAGCAACTGTATACATACATTTTATCCAGTTTATGAAACCTTTTGGAATCCCATATGTTTTTAGAGCCTTAAATAGATAATCATGCAATACAGAATTGAAAGCCTTTTCTTGATCTAAACTTATCAGAATCCTGATATTTATTTCATGTTGAAATGTTTGAAACATTTATCTTAAAGGAAAACGCTGGAAAAGGCACAGCTTTACCCAGGCACTACAAACATGCCTGATTAGTACCTTCAGACAGTAACATTTAAAAACAATGCCTACAATTGCTTTTTAGTTATTTAAACAGTGTCCTTCAACTTTCACTTTCTATTGCTGGCAGCCACCATGTCATGAGCAGCAGAGAGCTTCCTGAGATCATGTTATGCTAATATGTCCTGCCTCCCAATAGCAAAGTTCAAACAGACATACTAGCATACAGTGAGCTCAGGAATCTCACTGCTGCTGCTCATGAGATGGTGGCTACCAGAAACAGAAAGTGGAAGTTGTGGGTAGAGATTTTAAATCATTAAAACAAGTTGTTACTGTCAAAGCCCTAATTTAGAGTTTATGTAGTGTCTGAGGAAAGCTGTGTTTTTTCCAGTGTTTTCTTTTAATACCATTAGGGTTTCATGTGTGTTTCTCCCTGGTATTAAACACGTTTGTTCTTTACTGATAGTTTGCTAGAAACTGAGATTAGTCTGTTTACAACTGGTATTTAACAAATTGACAGATCTCCAGTTTGTTAGCAGATTGCCTTTTTTAAATAAAATTAAATTAGCACAAGTCATTGATTCTGATAATCTGTTAGAACATAGAATTTCATTGGAAAGAATTGTGAGATGTGGTGCTAATTCTTGACTGAATGTTTTTATATATTTTTTATATAATTATTTTAACTCGTCTGTGCCAGGTGCCATATTATTTCTAAGGCCTTTAATAGCATTTAAAGTTTCCTCTTCTGCAATTGGTTGTATCATTTTTTGTTTCTGAAATTTGGATAATTTTGAGATGGACATATTTTCAAAGTACTCTTCTGATTTTGTGGATTTATGTGGCGTTCCGAGCTGTTGAACACAAAAAGTGTCTGTTTGTAGGATATATTTTATATCTCTGCTTTTATTCCTTGTGGTATCTTTTATTTCTATTATAAGTCTATGCTCTATTCTTTGCTTACATTCTTTGAAAGGATCAAAAATGTGTTCCTTACATTGGGTTCTGAATTTCACGTCCTGTTATAAGGTATTTGTTCTGTTATACTGTATTTTTACCTTTTCTTCTTTATTTTACTATTTGTATACTATAATTTATTTTAAGAGTCTCTGATTTAGAAATTAAAACATGTCATTGTTTCCTCAAATTTGAATACTTCAAATATTTTGCATTTGCTTGTTTTCCAGCTATGTTTTCAAATACAGTTTTAAACATTTTTTAGAATACTCGCCAACTCAATAACGGAGTCATACATGCATAATACTGATTGTCTTGACTCCATATGTTTTTCCACTCTTTAATTACCTTTCATTTTCTAATAACTGTGTATTTAGCCTCCAAGAATTTATTTATTTATTTTTTTTGCAAGAGGGTAGTTCCTTCTAGGATATTTTAAAACACATGGCACTGTGGTCTGAAAAGGCTACATCTATGGTTTTAGCTTACTGTATTTTTAGTGATTGTATGGGAGGTTTTTACTGAAAGAAATCATACTTCACATAAGGACAAATGACACTTATTCCAAACTCGAGACAATTCTAAAAATAACTGTAAGAAGAAAAACTCTAAGTTAACCCCAAACCAATATCACCACTTATGTGAAAACATACTAATTCCATTCAACTTCATGCATGTTTCCAGAAATTATGCAATTGATATCTCTTCAAACAACTCTCTTCTTGTACAGAAACAGCCAGCACTTGTTTTTGCATTAAAGTAAACAGTTACCATTGCTCCATATAAGGTTTTTGTAACACCAATTGACACCGAACCTGCTAGATATAGTACTTCAAAATCCCACAGATGACCCGTAGGGTACTAGGGTTATACCTCGTCCACTGACTGAAATATGCCCCTAAAAGCAGGACTTCATATGAAATCCTCTGGTATTCCGTACAATCCAAAACTTGTGCAGTAAACTTCCAAAAGGTAATTATAAATGGAAAAGAAATATAAAAAAATGTTCTTGAGTTTCCTGAACCTGTTTACACATATCACTCAGGAAATACCAATCAGTCAATTGTTTGTGTTTATAATCATCATGAACCCCCAAACGCTCGTGGCTAGTCAGTCAGACTACTGTATGTCCCACATGTATTTGGGGAGCCGTGTCTCCATCAACTGCTTCAAAGTATGTGACACAATATTCTCTGGAACTCAGAGAAACTGAATTGCAGTTAAAAAGTTAGACTCCAAAATGGAGGCGTACGAGACCTCCCATGATAATGTACAACTGTGGTGTAGGTCAATTTTCCAAAGCTTTATTTTTCAAAAAAGGACTACCAAAACATACGGAGGCACTTCCATTTTCTTAAGTTTAGTATGGAAGTGTCATTTATTTGCCCCCCATAATGGGAGTATCATGGCAAACCATTCCCTTGACCAGAGAACCCAAGGGTTGGCAGTATGCCTTAAAATATGTCGCACAGTAACAGACCAAAATAATGTGTGGAAAAACAGCAGGGGATTTACCATATCTATCCCCCCGTGCAACCAAAAGATACATAATCTGTCACTGAATGGGGTTAAGCCTACTCCCCCATATCACTTGAAAAAACAAGCTATATAATTTTGTTTCCAACTCCAAGGGGAGAGAGATAAAGGAGGCGTAAGAAAAGTGGGATGAGCAATGGTTTAACTAATTGGACACTATAACTTTGAAATGTGCATGGATTTCCAGGGCACTAACCTCCATTCCCCCTCTTGTAGTTTTGCCACCCAATTAATAGCAGCCATATCCCCTGTTCCAAACTGTACCCCTCAAATAGCAACTTCAGAGACACTTGGTATCCTACAAGAGTGTGTCCAGTCAATACTCAAACTGGCCCAAACATACCATTTTACTTTTCCCAATACTGATTTTAGTATCCACCAACTGTGAAAATGCCTCCAGCATAGTCATTGCTTCTGGATAGGTGGCCTCATCCTGCACAAATAAACAAATATCTTCCACATATGTGGAATATTTTTCGAGCTGGGCTTTCACTAGAGAAGGTTAGGCCTCTAATCTGTGGTACTCTATTAATTTTTCTGATTAACATGTCAATACAGAATATATACATAATAGTGGGCTCAAGGGGCACCCCTGCCTGATGCTCCCTGTCACACATACCCAGTGACATGAATACGCATTTAATAAAACCCTAAGTTAGCCTGGGAATACAACAGCTTGATCCATAAGATAAAGCTAGAAGGTGTACCATAAAAGACTGGTACTGTAAACAAGTAATCATGTGGCAACTGATCAAAAGCCCTCTGTTGATCAAAGGAAATGACCAATCCCTGTATCATATTAACCCTTTGGAGCCTAAACAGGTATGTCTGTACTATGAAAAATAATGGATTTCTCCATTGTTAGGCTTCAAAAGGTTAAGCTGGTTTATGCTGAAGACCTCACAAAGTTGTAAAAGGTTTTCTGTCATGGTTCTCCCTGGCAGGTCACAGGTTTGATTAATGGCAATCAAACTCAGAGCCACTGTAATAAGGCAGTGTCGAGGAATGTTAGACAGCACCTTAAAATCACAATTTCATAAAGAGATGGGTCTCCAATTACCGATATCCATAGCATCCCCTTTACCGAGGCACGGGGTCATAATGTCGCAAGACATGCAGCATGGCAAAATTGCACTGCCAATACAGCGTGATTTCTGCCATGAGGCATAAGTCTTTTTGGGGGCTCCACCCCCCACATTCCGAACACCCCCCAATAAAGATTCTCAATTCTTGGGGTTCTAACCGGGGAGCACACAAATGCAGTTTTGGGACCGGAATCAAACCCGTCCCAGACACAGTGCCTGGGTTCCTGTTGCTGTGGCTCAGTCCTGTGAGCCACGGCAGCTGCTTGATGGAACCCACTCCCAGCAGAGGTCTTATCCTCTGCCACGTAAAGCACTAATGATGCAATACCACGTACAGCAGTATACTTGGTATTGCACCATTAGCACTTGCATACTGCTTTGCACCGGTTTAGCCATAATGTCATACGTTATAAAGCATGCGACATTATGACCCGGTAGGCTTTACAGATATCCATAGCATACCCGTACTTGTAAAGCAAAATCAAAAAGGGTTGCACCATATTCTCCAACACCCTTAGGTTGTCCAATATATAATTAAAAAGAGCACACAAGAGGGGAGCCACCACGTTACTAAACACCTGGCAAAATCCCACCCCCAAGCCATTCAGTCCTGGGGCTGCTCCTGAATGTAGCCACAGGATTGTACTATCCACATCTCCCACTGCAACCAGTTTAAGCAGTTTCTCATGTTCCTAAGAAGTGAAGTCCTTTACCTGCTGCCCACCCAAAAACTGCATTAAGTCCCCAGTCCCTGGTTGATGTTGCTCAAATACTTGCCCCCAAAATCCTGTAGCAACTGCCAAAATAACTGGTGTAGGTGTGTGAATAACTCCCAGTTCATCTTTAAGGGTGGTTACCTGTTTTCTGGCCACTCTACTTTGGCAAACTTTATAAATGTCAAATAAAAAATGTGAACAATGCAAGTCACAGGCATACTCTGCCTGCAAGGTTTTGGCCCCATCATATAAGAAGGCCTTCATATCTGCCTTAATCTGTGTGATCTGGGCAGTATATAACTGTTTTTCCATATGTTGCCGAGATATTAAATGAAACAGTTGCGAATGTATGGTCAAAAACTAAAAATAATCAGCATGTCCTCTTGACTTGCTATATTTTTGGAAAAGACACTGCAGGGTCCTTTTTTGTGTTCTCCCACCACTCTGGGAGGGCATCATACAGAATTGTTTCCATAGCCCTAGCTCGTAATTACTCCACAGCCCAAAATCATAAGGCTGTATCCTGGAGCACTGAAGTATTAAAATGCCAATAACCCGGGCCTACCTTCGTGGCTTGGAACCCTCCCACCATTATATGTAACTCAGAATGGTCAGGCATAGCCATTGGGAATGTCTGGGCTCACAGTATGTTCCAGCTCTTTGATACAAAGATATAATCAATGCTCGACAAGAGAGACCTCTATGGTAAGTATGCCCCCCCCCCACCCATGCACTGATCTAAAAGCATCTTGCATCTTAGAAATAGTCAGGATTTGTTTCAAAGCACTAGAGTCACTAAATAACTTTGGAGTACTCCCAATCTTGTCTTGAAAATCTGAAGGGCAATTAAAATCCCCACCTATTATAACCTTCCTAGCCATATGAAGATATGGCAGAAATGTATGAAAGAACTCTATTTTAGCACATTTAGTTTGGGGAGCATACACAACCCCTACCCTCAAGAGTTGCCTATGATCACTGGCCTGGTGGAGCAGAGGGCTGAGGTACTGGGCCCCTTACCTCATGCTACGCTGGTGACCTGAGTTCAGGAAAAACCTCAGGTTGTCGGGGTGCTGGCATGCGAGTGGGGGCAGAGCAGGACAGAGCATGCCAGCAGGCAGCTCTCCACTCCTGAGGGTGGTGAGGGTGGGTTGGCACCACCCGTGTAGTTCTGCTCTCACCGGGTGGAGGTCCAGTTGATAATGTAAGTGGAGAGGGGGTGGCAAAGTAACAGAAGATGGAAGGGGCTGAGCTGGTGCCATGCGGTGCAAAGCATGCCTCCACACACTTGCACGGCCATGTGCTGGGGCCTTGGGGGGGTCATGGGAGAAAATCCTTAAAATGCATATATGTCCCCATCACCAGCTGGCAGAAGGAGGAGACGGGGACCAAAAAGTATAAGTATATATATCTCAAAATAAAAAAAGAAAGAAAGAAAGTGCATTTGCTGCAGCCACATCCAAGAGCGGGGTCATTCTAGATGCCCTGCAGGGGGCATGCCTTAGACAACTAGTATTGGAACCCACTCAGGAGGGAGCAATCTTAGACCTGGTACTCTCAAATGGAGATGGAGAGAGGATCAGAGATTTAGAAGTGGGTAGCCATCTGGGAACCAGCGACCATGGAACAGTATGGTTCACAATAAACACAGCAATAGAGTCAAGCCATACGAAGGCAAAAGTACTGGACTTTGGAAGGGCTGACTTTGCTAAAATGGGTGAGTGCCTAAGGAACGCACTAGCAAATGGGCAGGAAGGAGGGGTGTTAGAACATTGTGGAATAATCAAAACTGCCATCACAGAGGCAGCAAGCCTTTGTGTGAAACAAATAAACAAAACAAAACTATGTGAAAAAACCACTATGGTTCTCAAAGGAGGTGGCAGGGAAGGTTAAGGAGAAAAAGATAGCATTCAGGAAGTACAATGAATCACAGAAGGTGCAGGACAGAGAACTGTATCAGTTAAAGCAGAAGGAAGCCGGGAAGACAGTCAGAACAGCAAAGGCCCAAACCGAAGAAAAGCTAGCCAACTCAGTTAAGAAGGGGGATAAAACCTTTTATAGGAACATCAGGGAGCGAAGGATGACCAAGGGAGGGATAGTGAAGCTTAATAAAGGCGAGGGGGTGGGCAGAGGGTGACTGTGAAAAGGCAGAGATACTAAACAAATATTTTTGCTCAGTATTCACAAATGAAGAGGGGAGGTACCTAAACCAAACAATAGAAACACTCTGGATGGGGGGGGGGGGGTTGATACCAGCCCATTCACAGAAGAAAGAGTTCTGAAAGAACTCAAAACTGAAGGTGGACAAAGCAGTGGGGCCTGACGGGATTCATCCCAGAATTCTAAAAGAACTAACGGTAGAACTAGTGACACCACTGACTACCCTCTTTATCAAATCATGGGAGGATGGTACCTGAGGACTGAATGAGGGCAGATGTAATTCCACTTCACAAAAGTAGGAGCAGGGCAGAAGCAGGATACTACAGACCTGTTAGTTTGACCTCAGTGATAGGGAAAATGATGGAATCACTTCTGAAGGAAAGAACAGTTGAGTACCTAGAGGCCAGCTGGGCACAGGACCCAAGGCAGCATGAATTCACAGCAGGATGGTCATGTCAGATGAATCTAATAGATTTCTTTGACTGGGTGACCAAAGTAGTAGATCAGGGAGGAGTTATGATATGGCCTACCTAGACTTTAGCAAGGTATTTGTCACAGTCCCACACAAAAGATTAATATACAAGTTAGCCAGCCTAGGAGTGGGTCCCAAAATAGTAGCCTGGTAAAAAATTGGCTGAACAATGGGACACATAAAATAATAGTAAACAGAGTCCACTCTGAAGAAAGGGTGTTACTAGTGGGCTACCGCAGGGTTCAGTAGTGGGACCGGATCTCTTCAATGTCTTTATAAGTGACACTGCAGAGAGACTGGAAGGAAAAGTATGTCTCTTTGCAGATGACACAAAGATCTGCAACAGGGTTGATACACAAGGTGGGGTGGAAAGGATGAGAAGGGACTTGGCGAAGTTGGAGGAATGGTCAAATGTATGGCAGCTTAGATTTAATGCTAAGCAGTACAAAGTAATGCACCTGAGAAATAAAAACCCAGAGGAAAAGTACACAATGGGGGCTGAGATATTAACAACAAAAATGGAATGGGAACTGGGGTTAGTCATATCAGATGACCTGAAGGTGGGCAAGCAATGTGAGAAGGCAGTAAGGAGGGCTGGTGGGATACTGGAATGCATAGGGAGATGCATCACCAGTAGAAAACAGGAAGTTGTTATCCCTCTGTACAGACAGCTGGTGAGACCCCATCTGGAGTACTGCATTCAATTTTGGTGACCTCATCTCCGCAAGGACATAGGCAGGATGGAGGCTGTCCAGAGGAGGGCAACTAAAATGGTGCAAGGTCTGCACCAGAAGACATATGAAGAGAGACTTAAGGAGCTTAATATGTATACTTTTGATGAGGAGGTCACGTGATACAGTCTTCCGATTAACGGCCTTGCCATTGCGCTCCCGCTAACTCGATTAAAAATAAACCTAATCATCGGGATCAAAAGTTATTTTATTTGTCCAGACCAGTAGCTATTGCACTTTAAACGGCGGTGAACGTTTTGCAGTGCAGAGATTCTCAAATTATGGAGGCTGAGATGCACTCAGCTCTCCCGAAAACATCCCCCTCCCCACCGGCTCAGTAAAAAATCTAGGCAAGCCCCAGCAGCAGTCTGTGCCACAACACCATGCATGTATCAAACCCTCCTAACTGTTGGAGTGCTTCCGAGGAATTCAAACCATTTACGGATGATATAAAAACACTCACCCTCGAGGTTAAATCCACGTCGACAGCCCTAGAAGAGATCTCCAGGCGTATGGGTGACAGCGAGGTACAGATCACCTCACTTGAAAAGAAGGTAGACTGTGTGGATCCCGAGTTTCCCCCAATAGATAAAGAACTGCCTGTCTAGAGGTGAAAGAGGAGGATCTTGAGGGTTGAAGTAGGTGTAATATCACCATCCTAATAGGACTGCCTGAGAGAGAAGAATGGGCCAACATGATCTTCTTCATCCAGAAGCTGGTACAAAAGCTGGCAGAGCCTTCACTGTTCGGTCCCTCCTACTCTATCGAGAGGGCTCACAGAGCATTATGGCTGATGCCCCTGGCCGGGGCACCACCTGGCCCCCTGATATTCAAGTTTCTGACTTTTCAAGGATGGCAGCATTCCCTAATTAAAATCAAGGAGCTGCAGGAGGTGAAGTGGGGAAGAGTCCAAAATTAGAATGGCCCAATATCTTCCAGTGTCAGTATCGCAAAGGCATACAGCTTTTCATCAGATTGTGGCTATGCTCATCTCGGCGGGGATTACATTTCCGATGATTTACCTGGCAAAGTTACTGGTTAATTTGCAAGGATGCTACGGCTGCAGAGAGTGCATTGCGGAAGGCCCTGCCCGGCCTGTTCAGGCCCCGCTGATTTCCCGTGGAGAACGGTGTTCCTACGTACAAAACAAGGTACTGTTTATTTGGATTTGAGCTCAACCTGGGGAAGGTGGACATCATCGGGTCTGGAGGTCGTGAGACCTGAGGGTATCTCAGTGAGCAGATTGACTTTTATTTTCCCTTCATCAAGCTGCGGGGGCTACGTATCATTTAATAGTTCAACGGAGGAAAGGATCAACACCAGCCCGAGCCTCATGGTGGAAGACTGCATATCTTTATTTGTTTTAAGACATCGCAACTAAGCAGGCCCAGGAAGACCAACATGACTGGCCGGTTGACTGTTCTGTGATGGACACTGGACTCCCTTTTCATTACAAAAAATTCAATCTGAGTTAAAGACTGGGGGGGCCTTTGATTCTTTGATACTGGGTACTTGCGCTGTGCAGGAACAGTGCAAAAAGGGTTAACAGCAAATACACCCTCTAATTGAGAGCCTAATTCATTCAGTGGGGGGATGCTACTACGGAGTCCAGCACTTTACGTTTAATATGTTGCAGTCCTCCAAGCGGGGGGTTCTTGGGTGCACTGGATCAAGTGCCTGGGACAATTTTGAGTTGGGTTTAGCCAAGTCAGGGCATGTGGAACCTGTTACCCTATTGGTTCTGTATTTGGCAAAGTACTTTCCATGACATAAGGATTATCATGGTGGAGGAGTATGCTACATACTGATCTGTGCTTACTTGGTCATTATGTGAGTATCAAGACAGCCCACCCGATGTAAGCAGTTTCATCTGGTCAGAGAGGCAGGAGGGGATTTGCTTGGCAAGCCTAGACAGCACAGGTGGAAAGATGTTTGCGTTGGGGGGGCAGGGAGGTCTTGTGGTTACTTCAAAGATTCTTTTTATAGGAAACTATGTGTTATTGAGAGGGAGGAGGAGTGGGTGGGTGGGTGGGGAGGGTTTCACAGTCATAGTCCAAGTTCTTGTTCTGAGTGTACACTATTGGAGGGTGGGGAGGGCATGTGTGTGGGACATTTGGTGGGGGGGGGGGAATGGCATCCCAATTTTGGAAGGCTGCTATAGACCGATTCCTCAGTGTGTTAACATTCACTAAGAGACACATAGGACAAAGGGTCAGATGGCTGGGCGCAAAAAACATTATTTCATGGAATGTGAGGGAAGCCCAGAATAAATCTAAGAGGTATCAGATTTTGAACCACCTCTAACATCTTAAAGGGAATGCAGCCTGTTTACAGGAGACACATTTGTTAGACTCCGAGGCCAACCTCTTTCCAAGACAACATATCGTGCAGGTATTTTCAGCGGGGCCTATTACACAGAGCAGGGGTATTGCCATTCTTCTCTCACATCGAGTTGCATTCACCTGCTCGCAATGTATCCAGGACCCAAATGGCCGATATCTTATACTCTGAGGGATTTTGGACCGGGACAGATTTAGTGTTCAGATGCATCTATGGCCCCAACTTGGACTCACACCCTTTTTCACTGAACTACTTTCTGTGCTCTCCCCCTTTTCAAATCTTTCCATTTTTTTTAGGGGTGATTGGAATCTCCATTTGCGCCTGATTTGGACAAGTCACAAAGCAGAATCCAAGGGTTGCCACTGGCCCAAAGAGCTATTAGAGACCTGGTGGACCACTTAAGGCTATGTGACCCTTGGCAGTCGCTGAACCCAACTACCAGGGAATGCACTTTCTGTTCCTAAGTGCATGGAACCTCATCTAGAATAGAATATTTCATGGTGAGCAGATCCCTATTGCCCGGGATGATGGATTGCCATATAGTAGTCTCGGATCACTTTCCAACTTGGTGTCTGGTCACCCTGGAGTCCCACCAACAAAGAGATACCATATGGAAAAACAACAATCAGTTGTTAAAAGATGTCAGAATAGTTAAAAAAATAACACAGTCAATTGAGCAGTACACAATGAGCAACTTAAATATGACAGGCAAAATGGGCGTGGAATGGGGTGCGTTGAAGTGTTACATCAGGGGGGAGTTGATAAGACTGGCCTCCATTAGGAAAAGGAAGAGAGAGGAACATGCTTCTAAGTTGTTATCCCAAATTAGGGAACTAGAATCTAACCTCTCCCCAAGTGGAAACGATGGAGCCAGGTTGTCTCTCATAAAGCTCCATGAGTCCTACAATGAGCTGCTAAGGGAGCAAGCTGACTATGCCATCCTCAAGTCCCGGTCTCTCTACACAGATCAAAGGGAGAAGGCTGGACATTTATTGACCCTAAGAATTAGACATTAAGAGTCCGCCAGGCTGGTAATGGTCACCCAGTCCACTGTAGATGGATCCCTAAAACTAACTCCCAAAGATATAGCCTCTGAATTCGAACGGTATTACAGGGATCTATATTGCCCCAGGGCAGTACCACTTGCGCCTCGGAAAATTGAGGAGTTTTTGGATTCGATTCCCTTGCCATCCTTAGGGGATGACAACAAGAATTTCATGCTAGCCCCTATTTTGGAAGCAGAAAACAGGGCAGTGGTTAACAGTCTCCCCCTCAACAATGCCTCAGGCCTGGATGGATTTTCCCCTAATTTTCATAAGAAGTTTCTAGATCAGCTGGCCCCATGGCTACATAGATTTTTTTTACTTATAACTTGTCCAAGGACCCCACAGACTCTCACCTGTTGGAGGCCTTAACTGTAGTTCTGCATAAACAAGGTAAACCTGAATACAGGGTCATGAATTATAGATACATTTCCCTAATTAATAATGATGTTAAAATACTGGTTAAATTATTGCCAAACAGATTGGGTAGGGTGCTCCCTGCTTTAGTCAGACCAGAGCAAGCGGGTTTTATGGTAAGGAGAACATCCCAAGACCACCTCCGTAAACTGGCCCACATTTTCTCCGCATCCAGGGACTCCACACTCCCTGCAGTGTTGGTGTCCCTGGATGCGAAGAGAGCCTTTGATAGGGTGGACTGGGGGTTCTTATTCGGGGTGTTATGAAAATTAGATTTCCCCTCTCACTATATCCGGTGGATCCGCATGATGTATGCGGGTCCGTATGCAAAGATATATTGTAATGTGGTATTTTCTTCCATCTTCCCATTGCAATCTGGAATGCGGCAGGGCTGCCCCTTATCACCCCTTTTATTTAACCTATACTTACAGCCTCTTTTATGAAAGCTCAGGGATGACCCCAGCATCCACAGCATCAGAACTGGATCCCAGGAGCTAAAGTTATCTGCCTAGGCGGATGACATCCTGCTTCATCTTACTCAACCCACCCTGTCAATTCAGGTTGCCCTGGAAACTATCTCTGAATACTGCTGATTCTCAAATTACAAGATAAATCCAGATAAAACTCAGGTGTTCCCTCTAAATAACAGAACCCATAGTAGTGTAGTAAGCCACACAAGGTTACAGTGGTCCCCCAAGAGCCTCAAATACCTAGGTATCGTGTTGGTCAGAAGCAACATCAAAATTAAACAATTAAATTTAGACTTCTTACAGCTCACAATCCAACAAGACTTAGCTCGCTGCAGAGACTTGCCCCTGTCTTTGTGGTGAAGGATCAGCTTGGTGAAAATGAATGTTCTGCCCCATGTATTCTACCCCCCTTAGTATGTTAAATCTATGGCTGCTTCTTACTTGGTTTAGGAAGCTGTATGGGGTTATATCAGATTTTCTCTTGTGAAACAAGCCCCCCCAAGACATGCCAACTGCAAATTAGCAGCCCCAAAAGAGAAGGGGGGATTAAGACTGCTGCACTTTGTACTATACTGTTGGGCCAGTTGCACAAGTAAATATCTGCATTGGCTGCGGCCAACTGAGGATTCCCACACATTTCCATATATGCCTTCATGGCTCTTAAAAGAGAAGGAATTATTAGACTCCAGGGGTATTTCCCTTGATGCCATGCTACATGTAAGAGTGAAGGATTTACCCAAAGAATGGCACGGCTCCCCAAATGCCACAGCCGTGAAAGTGCACTCACAATTATGTGCCTTCCTTAAAAATAATCACATTGGAGACTCTGAGCAACCAATTCTGAAGAATCCCAATTTTCGAATAGTGGGAAATTTCTTATCAGTAGCCTGGCTCCCATCACGCCAGGGCATGTGTCCTAGAGATGTGGAAAATGGGGACTCATATCTCACTGTGGGGGAAATTATGCAGAAATACCCAGTAGGTCCTGGAGGGATTTTCAAGCTTCTCCAAGTCTGCCACCTGCTGATAGCCAAAAAGCTGTCACTAGGAGAAGATAGGGGGAAATATAAGATTTTTCATCCTCTGATCATGGAAGCTCAACATCCTCAACCAGTCTCCCGCATATAATCAGATTTGTACACCTTGGCCTTCCCCTTAGTAGATGGGAGTTCACCCTACTGGCTTGACAGGTTTCCCCATAGGAATTTCAACTGGGAGAGAGACAGTCTAGAAGTCCTGCCACTCACATATCACATAGGACAGGCTTCAAGTCATGCAGATCTCAATTCTTTAGGATATATACCTAACTCCGGTAAAGTTATACAAGATGGGTGGACTTCTTTCCTCAACCTGTGTGAGATATAACCAGGCTGAGGGTACCTTGTTACATATATTTTGGGACTGCCCCTCTATTGCCTCACTGTGGAAGACCATTAGGCAAAAGGCAGATCCCCTACTGGGAACTAATGATTTGTTCACCCCAGAGATATGCCTAATTGAGGACTTTACTGGAGTGGGAGTAATCCAACATTGGTTTCACATGTCCATGATCGGTCTCTCCCTCAAAGTTTTAGTGCTGCGTCACTGGAAAGACTCCAATGTCATAACTTATGCAGAATAGATCCAAGAGTTGTTGTCAAACTTGAGGGTGGAAAAAATGGTGGCAAGCCTCCACAACCGTATGCCACAATATAAGGACAGATGGGAAAGGTTACACACTTTATATATTCTATAGTTTTGATGACCACAGAGTCGCACTGTCTATGTTTCTGGGTGTATATATCTGGTAGTGATGCCATGGGGGGGGGCTGGGACGGAGGGAGGGAGGGGGTTACATGTTTGTACTATATATAGGTGTTGTTGCCCATTATTGTATTGTGCTGTATTGTTCTGATGTATGTGTGTGTGATTTTTGCTTTTGCCTGTCGAATTTGAAAAAGTTAATAAAGGATATTAAAAAAAAAAAAGTATACCCTCGGGGGGGATGATAGAAACATTCAAGTACCTCAAGGGAATCGGGAATCAACAAAGTCCAAGAGGGTAGCATCTTTCAGAAAAACAGATGTGCAAGAACAAGGGGGCACAATTTGAAGATAGAGGTGGGACGGCTCAGAGGTAATGTGAGGAAGAATTTTTTCATGGAGAGGGTTGTGGATGCATGGAACGGCCTTCCTGAGGAGGTTGTGGAGTCAAAAACAGTGGAGGAATTCAAGAATGCATGGGACTGACAAAAGGCAATTCTAGGGGTTGGGGGTAGGAGGAAGTAGGCTGTTGGTTAGCTAGGATTTGCAGCTTATCCTTTAGGTAGGGAAATGGGCAGACTGGGTGGGCCAAGCAGTCCTTATCTGCCGTCAAATTCTATGTTTCTATGCTCTAAGAAAGAAAGACAGAAGGAAAGATAGGAAAGGAAGGAAGGAAGGAAAAAGAAAAGAGAAGCAAAGCTGCCCATGACCCTAAAGGACAGCAATAAGCATCCACCCTGGGTCCACATCCATTACCCTCCCAAGATGCACCTGGCAGTCCTTGAGCAAGATGTCAACCCCCGATCAGGAATCCTCCCCAAATGACCATATTGAAGGACCCCAAATCATGTAAGAAAATTATATTAGCTTTGGTCTGACTAAGAGTGAGAAAAGTTTTTCTCCAAACATAGTTGTGGATACTGTTCACATTAAGGGATACCACATAAAGCTTATCAAAGGAACAGATGTCCATGAAAGTAGTCAAAAGAGGACATTAGGGGCTCAATGAGGTTTCATTCAAGTCTTTTTCTTTTGTCCTTGTTTTCTTTCTTGCTTTTAGTAGATCCATCGCATTCACTTCCATATCAGAATGCTCACGTTGTGATGACATCACTAATGATGATTCAGAGTCCCTTCTTCCTCCTCAGTGTGTTTTGAAGGGCCATGAAAGTATTCCAAAGTTCTATGCACTCTGTTTTTGCAACTTTGATTTAGAAGTAATCCTAGAAGAGTGCTGTTTGCCTTTAACCACCTGATACTAATCTTGGGGTTGGGGGGCATCATGACCGATTGTATTTGAGGAATTTCGGCAGGAGTCTCGAATGAATAGTCAAGTCAGCAATAGGGTGCAATATGTCTGCACTATGTTCTGGAGCAGCAGTGTCCCGAGAGCCTGTTAGGACATCCAGTGATGAAGCAGTAGGACTGTCCTGAGCAAGACCAATAACAGGGGGTTCTTGACAGGGAGGACTTCCTTTCATGGACTGTTCAGAATGAACAGTTGTGTATTCAGTAGCATGTCCTGATTGGGCTTCATGAATCATTGCTGCAGGATCATAACAGGAATCTTTATTGTGGACAGCCCATGGGCACTGCAGATACAAACGCCCAATCTCTTCACATAAATTAAAATTAATTGGGTTAGGACAGCAGACACTAGTGTGTCCACTTTGAAAATAAAAGTTACAAACCCCCCCCCCACGTCCACAGGGACTCAGAGTCCAAAACAGAGTTGGGCTTATTAAGGACTTCAGCTCTTTGCTTGACCCAATGTAATATAATCAGAAATATGTACACTTTCATTGCAAAATACTATTGTAATATTTTTCACTGCCAGTTTTGTGAGGGGTAATAGCCATAACAGGTGTCCATAAAGGGGTATTTTGAAAGGTTGTTAGTATCATTTCCAACTTTTTTCTAACTGTTGGGATGTGTTTAAACCGATGTCAAATTGTGTGTCCCCAGAAATATGTACGAGGGCAAAGATACAATTTGTGGTAAGCTGCATAGAGTCTTTCAGTAGACGCCTTGCCATCACAGACCCTGTCAGGTGGTTCTTCTAAGCTTCCTTTATATTTGATCCAGACAGCATTTCTTTAAGTGGTAGGTTCACCCAAATTTGAAACAGTCTGACAATTTAAATTGTGGTTGTTATAAGCCTCCGCCACCTGTGCCGACACTGTAGGTGGCTGTGATTGCTTAGCCTGTGTATCCAATGTTAAGTGACTCAGTACCAACTGCTCACGAACCATTTGACCAAAACTAGTAAACCAAGGCTGTCCAGATGATGGTCCTGCCTCCATAGTCTCCATAATGTCTGCCCAAGAACTTTCTGAAACTAAAGTTTCTACAGATGTCCAGATACACTCAGTAATATGTATCGACATAATTATAGTAAGACCATCTACAACAGACTGGCATACAGGTTATTCACTATTATGAGTCTCAGTCTGTTTAGTATCTAATAAGCCTCTGCATTCAAGCTCCCTTACTGCAGTTTCCCTCGAGGCATAAGAGGTGCTCCCAAAACCAGCATTTTGAGCTTCAAGAGAATGCTACAACATAAGTTCATTTTGAATATTTTGTGACAGTGTGGTACTCACCCTCAGAGCCTGAGGAGAAGTCCTTTGTTGTTGTGCAACAAAATCCATAACAGAGTCTGCAGCAAGCGCTCCAGCCGGTAAAACCACATCCAGGTGCTCAGTTACCAAAGCAACAGTACATTCCTTACTTAAACCAGGAACAGTAGTAGAAACATTTTCTTTCTCAAGCTTATCAGAAGGCAAAAAGGAAAGTGTAAAACTGGAATAATTATGAGATGACTGAGCCATAATTTCAGCAGCCATCAGCACAGGACCCACATCCCAGTCTGTCCCTTCAGGCAATTTTCTTCAATCTGCATTCAAAAAAGCTTGCTCTGGAGATCACGGTAATGAAGTTTTCTTGGAGTTGTTAGGTGAAGAAAGTCTCAACTCATTCTGCTGGGACACTGTAGATGCAAGTGGGACATCAGTCACAGCCTTCTAAAAACTATCCATCTTTTCAGGTATTTGTCGCAAAGCATCCTCCTGAACCAACATCTGTAACAGCCATGCTCATCTCTCCACTCTATTTTCAGGTACTTGAATGCTTGTCAGTCGCTCCTGAGAAGACCTCCCTTCAGGAGCACAATTCTGCATGAGGCCAGCCTCTATAGAAGATTCTTCGGTCCTCATGGGGACAGTCATTTGAAAAACATTGTCTCCAGTTGAAGGTACATCTAAAGAAGCAGCAAAGGTAATTCCTTCTCTGGAATCCACGGGTTCAGTCCTCTAGAGCTCTGTGCCTCCACCTCCACATCCTGGGTCAGCCATCTTGCTGACCACCAGTAGCAGCTCCCCCTACTGACAGGTACAGGAATTTTCCCGGTGTACTGGCCACATGTTTCCCATTTACAAAAATACCACCAACAGCTTAATCTGATTCAGTTTCATTTGGTTACCATCTGTATCCCACCCTGGGCTGCCAGTGAAAAAGGGACTTCTAGTCTCAGTGGGTCTATCCGGTGAAAACTTTAATAAATACATATTATGGTTTCTGATGATCTGTGAATGATCAATGAGGAGTACATTAGTTCTGTAATGTAAAATGTTAAGTCACACAAGTTATGGTACTTACTCCAAAACAAGTGTTCCAGAAAAAAACAGCCACACAGAAATTGTTATTTCTAAGTTCATGAATTTTATTTTCTTCACAAGCAGGCCCTCATAGGTGGCACAACATTTTGCCCTATGTAGTCTTCAGGGGATGAGGGCTTTGTCAGTACTTTGTTTTATTAATTTTTCTCTCTTTATATAAGTGAACAGTACATAACACTCCATCTCTTCAGACCCAAAGAAACTGCAGATCTCAAATTTACAGCACTCTGTCCATGAGTTTACTGTAGGTAAGTATCAGATTTCTTCTAGAACATCTGTATATAGGAAGAGATGCTGCCAGTGTGCACAGTGCTCTGCAAAGCATGATCAGAACAGAACAAAACAAACAGAAAAATGACTGCTTGTCTTAGCAGAAGTTATGAAAAGAAATCTAATTCTTACCTACAATGAACTGAGGATCAGATTTTGAAGAAAATAAAATTAATGGATTTGGAAACAAGACTTTCTGATTTGTGTGGCTGGGTTGTCCTGGACAATAGCTTCTGAGGATAAAATTTGACTACCAGCTCGGAGAACTACCTAGACACTTAAAGACAGTTTCTGAAGGGTACCCATCTGTGTGTCTGGTCTTGCATAATACCCTACTTAAAGGGGCACTGTCAGCTTTCTCCCATCATTTGTGGGCATATGTATGCAGTGCAAGTTCTGGCATAGACCCATTCTACATGTGCTGCAAAATACACCCAGCAATATGAAACACACAGCTTTATACCTGTTTTGCTCATTTTTCACAAAAGTCAACATTCCCTCGGCCCGATCTGAAAGTACCCACCACCACCAGAAGCATCACCAGTTTCAGAACACGCATCAGGCACGAGCGCAGTCATGAGGCACACTTCTTTACCATGCCACTTGTAATTAGAGGTTTCACCAGTAAATGATTAAATGCTGAATTGTTTGTGGTACCTAAAAACAAAAACCAATCACTGACAGCATCACATTTTAAATTTTTAATCGTGACCAGAAATCCCGCACATGTGTGAGAGAGGCACATACAAAATCCCACACATGCGCAAGACATATGCCTCTCTCGTGTATGTGGATTAAAAATGTGAAACAAGATGCTCTCAGTGCTCCATTTTTGTTTTTAGCTACCACAAACAATTCAGCATTTAATCATTTATTGGTGAAATTTCTAATTACAAGTGGCATGATAAAAAATTGTGCCTCGTGACTGCGCTCATGTCTGATGCGTGTTCTGAACCTGGTGATGCTTCTGGAGGCAGGTACTTTTAGATCGGGCAGAGGGACTGTTGAATTTTGTGAAAAATGAGCACAACAGATACAAAACTGTATTTTTTATATCGCTAGATGTATTTTACAGCATATGTAGAATGAGTCTGTGCCAGAACTTATACTGCATACATATGCCCACAAACGAAAGGAGAAAGCTGACCGTGCCCCTTTAACAATTATTTGTTACTAATATAAAAGTATGTCAAATACCACCCAAAGCAGATTAATTTTGATTAACAAAATGAGTAAAAAAGAATTATGTGACCACATTAGTCCAGACCTGTGTCCTTACACAACAACCCTGAGGCTGGCATTTGTTATGCCAAGCTGGACAAAGTGCAGCCCATGTATCCATGCCTGCCAGAAACTTGAAAAACAAAAATTTCTGGCAGACATGGTTGTAATGGAAAAAGGTTGATACCCACTAATTGCCATACCCAGCAAAACAAAACAAAAGATAGGCACATAAACACTCGTACATTTTTATAAAATCCTATTCCCAACCCACACCATACTGACAGTAACCAAATAAAAAATAAATGCTGCATGTATGAACTAACCTCTTTTGGAGACTTTGTTCAGCATATTGATAATCTACAAAGTGCAGTATCATATCCTTATTACCCTACATGCAATGTAATGATAGGGTGGCAGCAACTAAATGTGTTAATGAATTTAAGTACCTGGGTGTCCTGCTGGATCCAAGCTTGAATTTTTCTTTACAGATTCAAGCAGTCAGTAAATAGGTCAATCAAAAGTTGGGGCTACTTTTTAAGTTTAGGAAACACTTTACTCTAGATAGCCGTAGATCAGTTGCCACTGGGACATTACTTCCTTACTTGCATTATGTACTGTAGCGAGTATTTATATTAGGTTATCAGTCAAAGAAATCAACATACAGACTGTCGCTTTACTCACTTACAACAATGTTTGTCGTTTTGTTTTGGATTCTTCTTATCGTCTTCATCATTGTCATTTACACACCAATTTGGGAAGACTGTCTCCATATTCCAAAATTATTGTTTTGGGGGGGTTAAAAAATATTATCCACTTATGGATCTGATCAAAATAGGATCCTGTATTTGTAATTTACATTCTTCTGATATGGTTCTTCTTCAGACTATTCTGCATCATTCTAATGCCAGTTTTTGATCCTTTTCAGTTGCTGCTCCCCCATTCTGGAATTCACTACCTGCTGATCTTCACTCCTCTGCCTCACTGAAGCAATTTAAAACATAAATTTTATGTTATATTTACTGTCTTGGGAAGCTTGTAAATGTTCAGCCTAATTTTGTTTGTATTATGTTTGTGTACTGCGGTTATATTTTGTTTTGTTTTTATTATCAGACTGGGCATGAAAATTGACTAGTTTCAATGTTCTTACGCGGTTAACAGAATTGAAGTAAAAAATAAAATAAAACAAGCATTAGTCAATGCCAAATGTTTGTTTTCTGATAGTAGCATTGGTTGTGCAGGAGTCAGAAAGATGCAGAATAGGAAAGGCAGTGAAGTATTGAACTCATGCCAACCCCACCTCCACCCTGCAGAGATGGACAGGCACTGGGGTGTGCCTTTGGGTCATCACCCATAATGCTCACGGCATTTCACCTCACCCTATCCTGTAGACACCGACAAGTGTTGAGGTGTGCCTTGGGGTGTTCGGCTTTACAGTCGCACCATTTCATAAGGACATACACTGAAATGGATGCAGTATAGGAGAATGGGGTGAAGTGTGGGGCTGAAGAGTCCAAGGCACACCATAATGCCTGGCACTAGCTTAGAGGGGGTGGGGGTGGAATGGCATGAGCATTACAGCCAGCAATCTAAAGGCACACCCCTGATGCCTGTCAGTCTGTACAGGGTGGGAGGTTATGCCCCAGGCATTTGTTGGTATTTGCACTACAGATTATCAACATGGCCTTTTTGTGACCCCCACCTCATGAAAACATTTGGGACCTCTGCTCATTAACAAAATCACAGTGCCACTGTTCATGTGTCCTGAACTTTGATTTCCCGTAGCGACCGTGCCATTCTGTGCCAGATGTGTGAAGAGAGAGAGATCAGGCAGGATGTGAAGAATGACAGCTGGTACTCATAGGGAGGTATGAAGAGATGGCAATGTTGAAAATCTGTAGTGAAAATATTAACAATGCTTGAACTTTCACGCGTATGTGGAAACAACACAATGCATGCTCATAACACAGTCATTTACTGGAATTATTTCACCAAATTTTCAGCATAGGCATTTTGTGACCTCTACTCATGAACACTGTCAGTATGATTTTCTTAATCTGTCCTGAACTTTGATTTCCCACAGTGACCGCGCCATTGTGCACCAGATGTGGAAACACATATTTTGGGCAGGATGTGAAAAATTACAGCTGTACTGTTCATAAGGAGGTGTAAAAAAAATTCCAATGTTGAAAATCTGGAATGAAAATATTACAAATTCGCTAAATTACGTGTGTGTGTGTGGAAACTGCACAATGAACGCTTGTAACAGAATCATTTTATGGACTTTTGTCACCAAATTTTCAATATAGGCATTTTAAGACCTCTGCTGATGAACAGTGTTACTGTGATTTTCTTAATCTGTCCCAAACACTGATTACCCAAAGGGACCTCGCTATTCTGTGCTGGAAGTGCGAAAACACATTTCGGCCAGGATCTGCAAAATGACACCTGTACTGTTCATAAGGAGGTGTCTTTAAAATGCTAATGTCAAAAATCTGGAGTGAAAATATTAAAAATCTGCGAAGGTAGCGTGCGTGGAAACTGCACAATGCATGCTAAATAACATGATCATTTTGGAATTTTTCAGCAAATTTGCAACATAGCCTTTTTGGGAGCCCAGCTCATGAACAGTGACACTGTTGTTTCATTAATCAGTCCGGAAAGGTGATTCTGCTCAGCGACCGGGAAGTCATCTTTTGGGACCAAATAATGCCATGACAGTGACTGAATTCATGAGGAGGGGTCCCAAGAACCCCATGTTGAAAATTTGGTGGCAAAAGTCTATAAAATGGCTGAGATATACACATACTTTTTTTATTTATTTATTTTTTTTAACCTAAGCAGTGTGTGGATCTCTCTGCAGGTTCTTTGCTTTAAAACTAGAAACATAGAAACATAACATAGAATTTGACGGCAGATAAGCACCGCTTGGCCCACCCAGTCTGCCCAATTCCCTACCTACTGGATAAGCTGCAGATCCTAGTTAACCAGCAGCCTACTTCTTCCTACCCCCACCTCCCAGAATTGCCTTATGACTATCCCAAGCATGCTTGAATTCCACCACTGATTTTGACTCCACAACCTCCTCTGGAAGGCCATTCCATGCATCCACAACCCTCTCTGTGAAAAAATACTTCCTTAAATTACCTCTGAGCCGCCCCCCCTCTATCTTCAAATTGTGCCCTCTTGTTCTTGCACACCTCTTTTTTTGAAAGATGCTACCCTCTTGCACTTTGTTGATTCCCTTGAGGTACTTGAAAGTTTCTACCATGTCCCCCCTCTCCCTCCTTTCCTTGAGGCTATACATATTAAGCTCCTTAAGTCTCTCTTGATATGTCTTCCAGTGCAGACCCTGCAATATTTTAGTTGCCCTCCTCTGGACAGCTTCCATCCTGTCTGTCTTTGCGGAGATTGGGTCTCCAGAACTGCACACAGTACTCCAGATGGGGTCTCACCAGCTGTCTGTACAGAAGGATAATAACTTCCTGTTTTCTACTGGTGATGCCTCTCCCTATGCATCCCAGTATCTCACCCTCCTTGCTGCCCTCTCACATTGCTTGCCCATCTTTAGGTCATCTGATATGACTATCCCTAGGTCCTTTCCATTTTGTTGTTGTTAGTATCTCACCCCCATTGTGTACTCTTCCCTGGGTTTTGTTTCCCAGGTGCATTACCCTGCACTTCTTAGCATTGACTCTAAGCTGCCATACATTTGACCATTCCTCTAACCTTGCCAAGTCCTTCTCATCCTTTCCACCCCACCCTGTGCATCAACTCTGTTGCAGATCTTAGTGTCATCTGCAAAGAGACATACTTTTCCTTCCAGTCCTTCTGCAATGTCGCTTATAAAGACATTGAAGAGGACCGAGTCTAATACTGAACCTCTGTGTAGCCCACTAGTAACCCTCCTTTCTTCTGAGTGGACTCCATTTACTTTTACTCTCTGTGTCCTATTCTCCAGCCAATTCTTTACCCAGGCTGTCATCTTGGGACCCACTCCCAGGCTGGCTAACTTGTATATTAATCTTTGTGCGGGACTGTGTCAAATGCCTTGCTAAAGTCTAGGTAGGCCATGTCCACAGCCCCTCCCTGATCTACTACTTTGGTCACCCAGTCAAAGAAATCTATCAGGTTCGTCTGGCATGACCTTCCCACTGTGAATCCATGCTGCCTAGGGTCCTGTGCCCCTCTGGCCTCTAGATACTTGACAATTCTTTCCTTTAGAAGTGATTCCATCATTTTCCCCATCACTGAGGTTAAACTAACAGGTCTATAGTTTCCTGCTTCTGCCTTGCTCCCACTTTTGTGAAGGGGAATCACATCTGCCCTCCTCCAGTCCTCGGTACCACCCCATCCTCCCATGATTTGTTAAAAGGGTAGTCAGTGGTGTCACTAGTTCTACCCTTAGTTCTTTAGAATTCTGGGATAGAATCCCATCAGGCCCCATTGCTTTGTCCACCTTCAGTTTTAAGAGTTCTTTCAGAACCCTTTCTTCTGTAAAGCAGGCGGTATCAACTTCTGTATCCAGAGTGTTACTACTGTTTGTTTATGTACCTCTCCCTCTTCCTTTGTAAATACTGAGCAAAATATTTGTTTAGTATCTCTGCCTTTCTGACAGTCTCCCTCTGCCCACCCTCCCTCCCTTTATTAAGCCTCACTATCCCTCCTTGGTCTTCCATCGGCTCCTGATGTACCTATAAAAGGTTTTATCCCCTTTCTTAACTGAGTTGGCTGTCTTTTCCTCGGTTTGGGCCTTTGCTGTTCTGACTACCTTCCCAGCCTCCTTTTGCTTTAACTGATACAGTTCTCTGCCCTGCTACTTCTGCGATTCCTTGTACTTCCTGAATGCTTTCTTTTTCTCTTGAACCTTCACTGCCACTTCCTTTGAGAACCATAGTGGTTTCTCACATCGTCTTGTTTTGTTTATTTGCTTCACACAAAGGATCATTACCTCTGTGATGGCGGTTTTTATGATTCCCCATTGTTCTTCCACCCCTCCTTCCTGCCTATTTGCTAGTGCGTTCCTTAGGCACTCACCCATTTTGGTGCAGTCAGCCCTCCTAAAGTCCAGTACTTTTGTCTTTGTATGGCTTGACTCTATTGCTGTGTTTATTGTGAACCATACTGTTCAATGGTCGCTAGTTCCCAGATGGCTACCCAATTCTACATCTGTGATCCTCTCTCCATCTCCATTTGAGTATCAAGTCTAATATTGCTCCCTCTGAGTGGGCTCCAGTACTAGTTGTCTAAGGCATGCCCCCTGTAGGGCATCTAGAATAACTGCACTCTTTGAAGTGGCAGCTACAACTGCACTCCAGTTAACATCTGGCATATTCAGATCACCCATCAGCAATATCTCCCCTTTTTCTGCCATTCTAAGTATACTTTCCATCATTTCCTTGTCCATTTCCTCCCCCTGAGAAGGGGGTCTGTATACAACCCCTGTGCGGATTGTGGTGCCATTGCCTGTCTCCAAATTTACCCACAGTGCTTCTTCTCCTCCTCCCTGTTTACCCTTTTGTTCTGCTGCTTTTATTCCTTCCCTTATGTAAAGAACTCCTCCTCCTCCTCCTCCTCTTTTACCCTCCCTGTCCCTCCTGTAGATAGTGTATCCTGGTATGTTTGCATCCCAGTCATTGTTTTGTGTGTACCATGTTTCTGTGACTGCCACGATATCCAGATGTTCCTCCTCCATCAAGGCCACTAATTCAGGAAGCTTGTTACTTAGACTACGGGCATTGGCACTCATTGCTCTCCATTTTTTGATGGCTTTGCCTTCTATTGCAGCATCCCCCTCTGACCGTTCTACCTTGGTCTTTTTCTCATTTAGTACCCTGTTTTGTAGGGAGAGGCTGGAATTTTTCTGCTGCTTGTCAGTGCCTCCCCCTTTGACTAGTTTAAAAGCTTGCCAATGAAGCATTTAAACAGACTGCTCAAAAGACTTGTTCCCTTCCTGGACAGATGCAGACCATCCTGCCAGTATAGGCTGGTGTCCCTCCAGGTAGAACCCCAGTCCCCAATGAAGCCAAACCCCTGTGCTCCGCACCATTTTTTCAACTATTCATTAAACTGCATGGTGCCAATTACCCTTGTCTCACCCATGCCTTTGACAGGCAGCACCTCTGAGAAGGATACTGTGTGTGCTACTTGTCTTAGGCCCCTCCCCAACTCTGCAATGTCCTCCTACACTGCTCTAACCTCATGATGAGCCAAGTCCATTTGTCCCTAGGTGGACAGTGCATCCAACTCAGAATCCCTTGCAGCTGCTGTCGTGATCCTGAGGATGCGCTTCCTGTCCCTCAAGCCATGGCACCAGGCAGGCACCCTACTTCAGTTTTCCCAGCTCCTCCCAGTTCTATCCCCTAATAACTGAGTCCCACCAGGAGCTGCTTCCTTTCCTTGTGGTGTCCTCTGCCTCCTTCCTGGGGCCTCCTTGTGACAGCTGTCCTCAGCCTCCTTAGTCTCCTCTGTGGGTGCATCCATAGGGGAGCTATGCTCCCCCAGAATGGTGTATGGATTGTGGAGTGGAACAACTGACTGGGTGTGCCTCCATTCCAACATCCTCACCCTTCTTGAGCCCATTGTGGCCCAACTGCTGTGTTTTCTTTGCAACCTCTGAGGTAGTGGTGGTGGCTGTGGTGCTCCCTGGATGGGGGAGGTTCCCTTCCTACTGTCCAGTGTGGCCTGGGGGAAGGTCCCTGTACTACTGTCCAGTGTGGTCTGAAGACAGGCAACTTCCTCCCTCAGGGCAGAGAGCTGTCTGCAAATAGGGCAGCATCTCAGCCTCCAGAAAGACTCCCGGAAGACTGCTGCCCCACAGCCATTACATTGCACTACTCCCCACATTTTTTTTTGTGTGTGATTGGTTTGTAATATAGAAATATATATTTATAATATACAATGTGTATGCTTATATTGTCAGTGCAGTGTCTAGAGAGGATATGACAGTGACATGCACCTTGCACTCTTGAGGAAATGATGTCAGAACCCCAGTTATAAAGGAACTATTTCCAGGGGTCGGTGGGGTGAGGGTGGGAAGGGTTGGGCCTAAACTGTGCCCTCACAAACAATCAGCTAAAAGCTCTGACCCATGCTGCAATGGGTGCCTTCCTGTCAGCAAGATGCCCTACACAACAATTTGATAAAAAATACCCTGCTAATCAAACAGAGAAAAATCCACACATCCAAGTCAAACACAGGTAAACCTTCCAGCCCCAAAACAGGCCTGGTGGTTTGTGCTCAGAAAGCTATCCAGCCCAAAATAAGTCAGCTATACTTTAAACTCTTCCTGCACTGAAAATCTTAAGAATTGTAACAAACAAACGTAAACAAGATTCACCACCCTCTGTTGCTTGAAAGACTGTCTTTTCCTGTTTCACACTGCAGGTTTTTCTGTGACCACTCCTTAACCCCAGTAACTCTGTTAAAAAGAGTTTAACTATCACAAACTCCTACTCACCAGTAAATTATTTAAAAATAGTTTCTGTCCCAAAATCCTAGTAGTCAATCCAGCTACCCCCAAGGGACAACCAGAATGCAGTATTCAAACACTTATGAGGTTACTTCCAAGATAAGCAGAGTTTACAAGTTTCTTTTTCAACTCCTCAGCCAACTGTAATTCATTTAAAAATAGTTTAACTGTCAGCAAATCCTAGTAGACAATCTAGCTACCTCCAAGGACCTACCCAAATGCAGTATTTAAATCCTTCTGAAGTTACTAACAAGATAAACAGAGTTTACAAGCCCCTTCTTGGTTACACACTAAATAAATGTGAATAAAAAGCAATTACCAAGGGTGGTTAGTTTCACCTCCCACAGAATTAAAGCAAAAGTGCACGTTTGTTGCAGATATCAAGTGCAATATAGAATTTCTCACACAGCTCGCAGTTGAAGAAAGTAGTGTCCTTCCAGCTCCAGAAAATGTGCTTTTAAAGCTATTTTAAAAAAATACTGTGATTCTGTGTTTGTGTTTGTGCATACTACGAGTGTGTTACTGAGCCCTGTTGACATTTTGTCAGGAAGCAGGAAGAGGGACTGTAGTTCTTTTGACCAGACTTGAGAACTGCAGTTCAAAAAGGGACTTTTCGTTTTTAATTTGAGGACTAGCATGCACTTATACTCCACCAGCTCCACGCATGAGTGGTTTTCGTCGAGTTTTAAAAGGGCATTAAAAACATTAAATCTCGAGGGGTTCTGTGACCTTGTTTGAGTACTTCCAGGTCACTCCTCTCCATTTATTACACTTCTTATGCGAGCAGGGTGTGCGTGACTCCATGCGCGAAGACGTGCTCTAAGACTCGCGCGTTCAGCGCGTGTTAGGTGGAATAATTACAGTCGTTTTGTCACCTTCACTTATACTTGTGAGTACTATTACATTATGTGGTTCTGTTGTTTCACCTCTAACGCGTGGTAATGGCATCCTCCTTAAATCTACCAAGCAATACTAATGTGTTTGTAACCACTACTAAAGGGGAAACAGGTATACAATGCACATCTTGCTATATGTTTAGCTTATCAGCTGATATTGCTGCTAATCTCCCCTTTCAATGTGCAAAATGTACTGACAACATTGTATTACAGGGTTTTAAATAATTGATTAGCAGTTTTTTTCTTGGGACAATGCTAACTGTATGGAAAGTATTTATATAGGTTTTCTAGAAGCGTTATGTTTGTTAAACACAGTGAGGCAAGTGCTATGCATTTTCACAATGTTTTAGCACTTTTATGAGCAAAACGCTAATCAAAATTTGGAGTTAAATAAATCCCTGTATTACAATGTGAGAATAGCTTATATATAAACGGATATTGGCATTCGAATCAAGAAATGATTCCAAACCTATAACAGTTCAAGATGCTTTACATGTAACAAATATCCCTTTAAATGAGACTTCCTCTACCTCTACTTACAGCATCCCTTCTGACAAAATAATAACTAGTGAGAATAATTACACTACTATGAGTAGTTCAGTGATTTATCCATCTGATGTCTCTAAAAAAAGAGCTAGAGAAGATGAGAACAGTTTGGTAAACAGCACAGAAGATACAACTTGGTATAACGTGCAAGGGTCTAAAGCTCCTAAAAACAGAAGGAGAAAGGCTGAGTATTTTAACATTCCACTACATAATAGCTTTGACCTATTGTCCACTGCCCCTGTCGATTCTAACTGTATTCCTATTGAGTCCCCTAATGAAGGATTAAATTCTAAAAACACTTCCCAAGTCATGGTTGATATGCCAAATTCTTCAACTCCACCACCTAGTTCCACGACTGATATTCCTTTGATTGATTTTGCTACTATTCAAACTGGTGAAGAGGCACCCTCTATGTGTGTTCCTAATACCGATGATTCACATACCAGACAAATATTTGTTCTGGGCGATTCCTTAGTTAAACATCTGGACAGGGTTTTATGCAAGCCTGCCAAACATAACAGAACTTGTTCTAGTTTCAGTGGTGCTAAGATCTCAGATCCAACACATATGGTCGATAATATTATCTCTGAAGACATTAATCCACTGTGTATTATCCATGTTGGAGCCAACAGCATCTACAGGTACTCTGTTCAGAATATCAAATTAGCCTATGTTTTCTATGACTAATAAAATGATTGATCGTGGGTGTGATATTATTTTTTCAGAGATTCTTCTACCCATACCAAGGTACTCCTGGTTTCTTAATAATAAAATTAAAATTATTAACAACTGGGTTAGGCAATGGTGTTTACAACAAAATATTCAGTGCATGACCCATTGGGAAGAGTTCTCTGATAGATCTGAGCTTTACTGTCCTGACGGCTTGCATCTTCACAAACTAGGGAATGCATTGCTGAGTCAACAATTCCTATCTACAATTAACATAAATTTAAACTAAATAGTGGGGGGGGGTGCAAATGTACACACCTCTTTGTCTCATAGATACATAGATACATAGACAGTGTCGGCAGATAAGGGCCTATGGCCCACCCAGTCTGCCCATTTGAGCTTGCAAGTTCAGTTTGTTTTCCTAGAAGTCTGTTTCCCCTTACCCCTGACCTCTAGAATTCCTTTGTGTCTATCCCATGCATTCTTAAATCCCGTGATTGTTTCAGCCCCCACCACTTCCTCTGGCAGGGTGTTCCACTTGTCCACCACCCGTTCTGTGAAGAAATTCTTTCTCATGTTTCCTCTGAATCGTTCTCCCTCCAACTTCATCCCATGCCCTCTAGTCCTGGAACATCTTTTACGCTTAAAAATAGTGTTTTCCTGCACCCTGTTTCTCCCTGTAAGATACTTGTATGTCTCTATCATATCCCCTCTCTCCCTCCTCTCCTCCAGGGAGTACATGTTCAGTTCCTTCAACCTGTCTTCATAGGACTTGTGATGCAATCCATGCACCATCTTTGTTGCCCTCCTCTGAACCTTCTCTACCCTGTCTATGTCCTTACGTAGGTATGGTCTCCAGAACTGTACACTGTACTCCAGGTGGGGCCTCACTAGTGTCTTGTATAGCGGAATTATGACCTCCCTTTTCCTGCTGGTGATGCCCCTGCCCTATACATCCAGCATCCTATTTGCTTTACCTGATGCCTTGTCACACTGTTTCCCTACCTTGAGGTCATCAGAGATGACAACCCCAAGATCCCTTTCCTGCTTGGTGCATGCTATATCCTCACCCCCCAACTGATATATTGTGCCAGGGTTTTTGTGCCCCATATGCATTATCTTGCACTTCTTTGCATTGAATTTCAACTGCCAAACCCTTGACCATTCTTCAAGTTTCTGCAGGACCCTTCTCACTCTTATAAAGTCTCCAGTAAACAATTACAGTATCTTAGTTTTAATGCGAGAAGTTTGACACAGAAATTTGATGAGTTACAAACTGTGATTTCGAATAAGGATTTTGATATTATTACAGTTTGTGAAACATGGGGTGATTATAACTCCCACTGGATCAAGCAACTCCCTGGATATCTCTCTTATTATCTGAATCCAAGTGAAAGAAAGGGTGGAGGTGTTGCCTCATTTATTAACAATAAAATCAACTCTGTCAATAGTTCTAGTTCTATAAAAATTCATAATCTCCGACTGAGAGTCTTTGGCTTAAAATGTTCCTATCAAACAGGATTTTATTATCCTTGGGACATGTTATATTCCCCAAATTCATCTAGTTTAATTATGGACACCATTCTTTCCGAATTTGAAATAGCTACTCAAATGGGTTATGTTATTATTACAGGATTTCAATCTCCCAGATATAAATTAACAGTCATTCACAACATCAAGCAGTATTAGTAATACATTTTGTCCACTTGTTGAATATTGACTTACAGCAATGGATAACTGCAACCAGGTAATAATATATTAGATCTTGTTCTGAGTAGTACCGCCTTAGATATTAGGGATGTGCATATTTCATCACCAATTGGCAGCAGTGATCATAATTCTATTTTATTTAACTTGCAGAGACATATTGTCTTTAATACTAATTCTTCGATTATATACCTGTACGACAATGCTGATCTTCACAGTATCAACTATACCTTGAAAAAATAAACTGGTTATCTTTTTTTGATAACCAGTCCTTATATCAAAGTTGGGTACTTCTCAAATCACTTATTTCGACTCTTCATTATACTTCTATTCCATCAAAAAATAAGAATTCTAATGGGAAACAGACTCCTAGATGGATGAATAAAAACATGAAACGTTTAATAAATATAACAAATAAAAAACATCGTAACTACCTAAAGAATAGGACAACTTCTAATTGGGAATCCTATTTAAAATCAAGTAGGAAGTGTAAATTAGTTATCCGTAGCGCCAAATCTAGATGGGAAATGAAATTGGCAACAACAGCTAGTAAGTCTAATTCCAAACAATTTTACTCTTATATAAACTCCCTCAGGAAAAGTCCAAGTGTGGTGGGGCCTCTTACAACAGAAAACATACTTATCCATGAGCCGAAAGCCATGGCTGATGTATTTAACAATGAATTTTGTAAAGTTTTCTCTGCATCAGAAGTTCAATCACCTGTACCTATGATTTCACCATCAGATACTTTTATCACATTCTCAGTTGAGTCTATTCTTAAAAAACTACACTTACTAAAAGGCCCAGACAATACAGTAGGGCATTTACTTTACCTATTATCTAAACATATTGCTTTTCCACTCAAACATTTATTTGACCTTTTTTCACAATATAATTTTATCCCTTGTGAATGGAAAGAGGCGTTTGTGGTACCAATACATAAGAAGGGATCAAAACATCTATGGGAAAATTATCGGCCGATTAGTTTGACTTCATCCATATGGAAGGTGTTAGAAAGTCTACTAAAGGATATTATTGCCCCTATTATTGATGCATCTGATTTGGAACAACATGGCTTTAAGAAGGGTAGAAGCTGTCTGACAAATTTGCTCTGAACATTTTTTTATGAACATTTCAGTTCTTGTTTGGATAACCGGTTAGCCTGTGACATTGTCTTTATTGATTTCAGTAAAGCTTTTGACACCATGCCACACTGGGCTCTAATTCAAAAACTCACAGGTCTTGGTATTAATAGTCATATAATTACATGGATTCATAACTGGCTTTCAAACAGAACTCTAAAGGTGATGATTAATGGGGCATTTTCTAACTCTGGTAAAGTTTTAAGTAGTGTTCCACAAGGAACTCAGTTCTATAGGCCCTGTCTTTTCAGGCTTTTATACCTGATTAAACTAATTCCTGCCTTTCATTTACAATTAAATATGCAGATGATGTGAAGATCGGAGGACCATGTTCTAATTTAGACCAAATATCTTGTATTCAGCATGATCTTGATATTATTAGTACCTGGGTTAATAAATGGGGCATGAAGTTAAACTCTACAAAATGCGAAGTAATGCATTTGGGTTCTAATAATTTAAATTTCCAGTATATTCTGGATGATTTACCATTATGTGCCACTAATGATGAGAAGGATTTGGATATAAACATTTCAGATGACTTAACATACTCCAAGCATATGCATTCAGTTATTAGTACATCTAATAAAATTATTTGGTCTATTTTGCGTAATATTAGATCATGAGATCAGGAGGTGTTATTACCCCTATTCAGGTCCTATGTCCGTCCCCATCTTGAATATGCTTCACAGTTGTGGTGTCCTTTTACAAAAATCACTTAGCTACTCTCTTGAAAGGGTTCAGTGAAAATACACTAAAAAAATATCTGGTCTCGAATCCTCATCTTATGAGTTTAGGTTAGATACATTGAAACTAATGCCTCTTAGTATCAGACACATTAGAGGTGACCTTCTCCTCCTATATGACATCATTCATGACACCTATATCATGACTGACTTAGGATTTTCTTTTAAGTCATCAATACTTAATACTAGAGGACATGTCCTCCAGTTAGCTGGCAAATCTTTTAAACATAATAATCATAAGTTTTTCTTTTCTGTAAGAACTATTGGGCCTTGGAATAGACTTCCATCTGATGTAGTGACAAGTAATACTAAAGAGATTTTTAAACATCATCTCGACATGCTAATTATGTCTGGGTATGACTTAACATTCTACTCTATGGCCTAGCATTGGAGCATTATGGGCTTTGGCCTACTAGCTCTTTCTTCCAACCTTAGTATGAACCTTGGTATGAAAAAACATTTATGCCATTATACAGCTTACTGGCATGTGTTTAATTTGCAGTCAGCTTTGAAGAGTGCAAACATGTTCCTGGTCCTTCAGAGATCATCGAGCCAGGCTCCAGAGGTAAGTATGGGGAGAGGTGGTGTGGGGAGGTGGGGTGTGCAGAGGGTGGAGTGCGGGTTGGGGGAGGGGCAGAGACTCAACAAGGGACCTTTTTTTTTTTTTTTAAACAGGGTTTTAAAAAACAAAAGAAGATGACATGGGACTTTGGCACACTGGGGTGGGCTCCCAGTGTGCCACCTGGATGTTTGTTGGGGGAATGGAGCAGACAGGGAATGGGCACCCCTGTTGGCCATACAGTGTGGGAGGAAGTGCATGAGCAAGCTGGGGTGGGCTCTCAGCATGCTACCTGGGTATTTGCTTGGGGGCTTGAGCCGATGGGGATTGGGAACCCCCATCGGCACATAAAAAGGATCTGTGTTTGGGGGGACATGATGCTGAGGGGGATTGGGCACCCCTCTCATTAATTAAATGTACGGAACACTATGCAGACGGGAAGGGGCTCTCCCGTTGGCTAATGAACTGGGGAGGGGGGGGGATGCCGACAGGGATTGGGCACCATGACATCGGCTTTCATGGGGACTCTGCGGCCCATGCCAGAGCTGCTGCCATATTACCGGAAATGTTACACCAGACAAGGCACTGCCCTGCAATGTTGGGTCACTCACTCATTGCAGCAGCAAATTAGTTTCAACTTGGTGGCATGCTTGCTGAACTAGTGTCCGTAGCAGCGTGCCACCACACTGGGGAAAGAGGGCCAAGCCTCAAAATGCAGTGGGAGCACTGGCCACCACAGTGCCGCACCTACAAAACCCCGCTTCTCTCCTAAGCTGTCACATAATGTTTCTTGCGTACGCATGCAAGCAAACACAAAAATGATGTTTCAGACAATACAAACAACCTTGAAAATTTGTGTTCAAAATGAAAAAAATATTAGGAAACTTTGCGTGCACTGCAAGCATTCACCTTAGTGGGTATGTTCTGAGATCCCATGCAAGTGAGCTGGGCTCAGGGGCATGCTCATTGACTCAGCTTTGTGGGATGAGGGTGGTTGAATGGTGCTGTTTTGCAACATCCACATAAGTCAGGGAAAGAAAGTTGCAGGGTTGCTCGCAGAGGCCAGAGTCCCATATAGTGAAGACAGCTCTTCTCTTGGTAATAGGGCCCTGCACCTCTCCACCAGTGGGTGGCAGAGGGCCCTATGCATTGGCTGACAGCTGGACCCTTTGCCCTGTGCATGTGTATATTCAGCCACACGAAAGTGCAGGGACTAGAGGGCCCTGATCTTCAACAGCCCACCAGACAACCCAATGAATTTCTGACTTCCACTGGAGGACCAAGTAATCCTAATACCCACCCCATTCCCTGCAAAACATCACACTTCATTTCCTGCATGGCACTGCAGGAAGGAAGCAACAGCAACATGTGGTGAGACATACTTGTCTAAATTTGAAGGCTGTATCACTTTGAGGCACTGTTGGAGCTGTACCTTCTGCTTTGGACAGGAGGATATGGGCTGGATGGAGTGGGGGAGCATTAGGGAGGACAACCCCAAGGAAAGCCACACCACTGATTCACCAAAGCTCTGGAGACCCCAAATTCTAATGTGTTCTCCTTTTGTTGCTTGAAGTTTTGTGGCATTAACTTGAACCCTAACTGGTACACTAACAAAGTTTTTTGCAAACAATATATATTATAGGTCCTATGTCTGACATTAACCAAACACTATTTCTTTACCTAGCTCATGAACCACTTATACCGTGACTAGTGGATCACGAAATATGTAAAATTTGTCAAAACACTCCAACATTTCTGTATCATATTACTTCATATGTAACTGGTGCAGTGTCTGTAGATCTGTTAAAGGCATTTGACCTTGAAATCATAACATCCTGACAGCAAAACTCGATACCTTTGGTTTCTCCCCGCTTCCACCACCTGGCTTACTAGCTACCTCTCTGGCAGAACATGGATGGTCTGCCTTGGTGGTGCCAACTTCCTCTCCCTTGCCTGTCTCTGTGGGTATCTCCCAGGGATCGGTCCTTGGCCCCCCAACTATTTTCCCTCTTCATTAACTCTCTCCCATTGGAGGGCCTATCCTGTAAATCATTCCTCTATACGATAACTTAAATACTCTACCAAAGTGACCTCTCCCCTTCCTCACTTTCTGCCACTCTTCCGGATGATTCCTGCAAGGCACGTTGTTGGTTCTCCACCAAGAAACTGTTGGTCAATGCTGCCAAAACAAAGGCCATGCTTTTTGGTTCCAAACCAAAACTCTCTGCCCTTGCCCACAATGGCAGCCTTCTCACTATTAAATTCCCCAGATAGATCACCCGTCGACATTGTTCCCAACTTCAGGTATCTGGAGGTAATCCTGGAGCCCGTCCCTAACCTACACTGACCACATTGCCTCACTCATCAGGAGAATAAACCAGAAGACAGGACTTTGCTATTGCATGGTTGACCACCTCTTTCCGGAAGCCTGCACTGCTACTGCCTGTGTCAACCTCCTCCCCTCCTTGACTAGGGCTACCTGGTAAGCTCCCTCACCTCCCTTACTAACCTGAACTGCCTGGATGCCACCTACAATTGAATATGCCACCTTTCTCTTTGTGCCCCTTTCCTCACTCACAACTGCTCTCTTAACCAGTGCCTTAACTGGCTCTCTTCACAAGCGCAATGCTCCTACCTGCTGGCCCAGTCCATTGCCGATACATTGCACAATCCCCTCCTACTCTCCACTACCCCTTCTTATCCAGCCCAGAACCCATTGCCACAAGCAACGTCACTCTTCTCAGTTTCAGATAGAACACCCTAACACAGCTACAAGGATGGGCCAAAGAGCCTTCTCTGCAGCCAAACATTCATTATGGACCTTCATCCCTCTCTTCTTTTCTCTGACCCCCTCTAAATCTAAATTCCCTATTAAGAATGCACTTTCTGCCCTCCATGACCTGCATCTGCACACAGACAGATAGCACAGCTTCACCTCCCTAGCTGCCCCCCCTTGCCCCCCCCTCCGTGCCCAACTCTCCTCTCCTGCCCCAATTATGATCGTTATTCCTACTGTTGAATGATGGAGCAATCTTACCCCATTTACCTAAATGTTTTATATCTTGGTTTGCTCAACTGCTGATGTATCTGGCACTGCTTACGTTATATTTTCTGTTAGATTGACCTACACTGTTATATTCTCTGCATAATCCATGCTGTTCTCTTTGTATTTTATGCTGTTTGTACCAGTTTCTGGCCCATGCTGTGCCTGAAAAAGATCTTGGGATCAGTGCTCCAACCCAGCAAGTTACCAAATGAATAAGTAAGTTAAAGACTCACATTTTATGAATGCTTACATTCTGTAAAATTAATTGATGTTCTGGTTTGTTTTATAGACTTGCTTTCTTACTAGGACTGAAATGATTGCTAATGGTGTAATTATACCCAACCTTGTTTTCATTCAAATGCTTGCTCTACCATTACTGCATACTACTTGAACATTGGGAACACCCTTAAACTGCGCAGCCATTCATGATACACAATAGTCCTCTCCTACCAGTGAATCGTGGGTGGCTAGACAGAGATGGAGGTGTTCCCAGGTCCAGGAAAAATTCAGTGGGAGCAGATCAAGAACTGTAAACAAACACATTGTTGTGTGATAACACCAATATGGTAGGCAGTCTGCTTTTCACTCTTAAGAAGAAAAAATAAAGTTACCAAAATCAAACTACCGGCTACATCAGCAATCTACAGAATGACAAACTGTAACATGTTTTTTTAAAACTAAAGACACTTCAAGACCTAAAGAAGTGGACAGTGTCCCTTTAAAATCATAAATGTGGTTTTAAAAAATGTCCTTTTCATGTGAAATCTCTCCCTCTACTGCTAGCAAACAGTGACACAAATGGAGACAGAGAGGAACACCTAACATTCTTCACATGTTCTTCAGTTTTCAGATAAAGGTACAAGAATGTTGTAATAGATTCCTAATCCCATCCCATTACTACATTACCCTGACACACCATCATACCTGAAGTTGTTAAAACCCCGTTCACCTAACCTTACCTACTGAAACCATGGTTTCATAATTCTGCACCATCACTTCTCTGTGTAGTTCCTTCTCCTGCTTGCTTAACATCTTCCACTCCTCCTTGGAAAAAGCAACTGCAACATCTTCAAAGGTTTCTGGCACCTGAAACAATGTGAGATGTACAATGTGTTATTCTTGTTTTACTTAATAGATTTATAAATCTGCAACTTTTTAACTCAGAGGAAACAGACAAGGTTCAGACTAACCGTGGGCAAGATCGAGTCACAGATCCATCAGTATTTAATAGAATGGAGTCAGACCAAAACCAATCCCCTGCTATCCTAGAAGATGTTTTCTGTAATGTTATTATTCTTTTAGTGCTCCCAAAGTGCACTGGCCCCTTTCACCTGGGTAAGCCCCTGCCCTCTACTCCCTCCTTTCAACTCCTTGAGGCTTCCTCCCCCTCCCATGATGGGGTCAGGCTGAGCTGAAATTACTTTCCACCTCCTTCTGTATGCAGAGGCAGGAGCTCCTGAGCCAAAGGAGCAGCAGGCAGTGGTGAAGGTGGACTCCAAGTGCACCTGGTCCACATGGCTTTTCCTTGTTCTGGTGCCAAGTCATATCCCCCGTAGGATGCCAGAACATGAGGACAAGAGTCATGCTCAGTGAGCACACAGAGAGGTCCTCCTCCTCTTCCTCCTCCTCCCAGTTGCATTGTAGCTACAGTGTTGCCTGTGGTCACCAAGGTGACAGTGTTGCAGCAGTTGCAACATTCCTGTTGAGGGGTTACAGGTGGATCAGATGCAGAACATTACGTTCAACACACAATCTCCGTGTGACGTTTATTTAAAACACAGGAGATAACCCTCAGCAATAGCATATCCCTTCTTCAATACATCGGTTTGTAGCAACAGACAATGCATGCCCTTCCTTTGCATTTAGTCATCACCTACTGATCTAACTTTTTAGTGAAAACCATTTTATCTTTATGTTTCTCATGTTTGTTTGGGTGATGGGGGCTCAAATAAAAAAAAAGAGCTAAAAACAAAGAACCTCAGTGCAGAAGCACTGATGCAACGGTTACTCCAAAGGGCACTAGCAATAAAGCCAAGTTTCAAAGAAACACAACATCACACATAACCTATAATGCATAGCATCATGGATGTATATGCAAATCACCATGACATTTCAGACTGGCTCAGTTTACAGCAAGAATGCATGGTACCTAAAGGGCCTCTCAAACCATCTGCAATTTACATGCATTTAACAACACAACAGAGGGGTTTCGGATATCTCTACCCCGGTAACTTAATTTCTACAATACAGTCACCTAGTACATTTTACCTTTATTGAAAACACCTAGTGCCATGATATGTTCAACATTTACAAGTTTCATACACATAAGGTATACACATCAAGGTATTTCTGACCTAGTGCCATTGCATATTAAATCAAACAACAAGGAATATAGCCTGTTTAACATCAGGTCAGAGATCACCACAATAACCTTCCTGTATGAGGACCTGAGAGAGAGAGAAGGAAAATTAAAGAGGACACTATAGCATAGTCAAGAAAGGGGAGGGGATGCCCATAGGTGGCCAACCTTATGGATTCGAAAATGAAAAAGGACAGAGTAGGCTAAGAAACAGAAGAACTGTTGCAATACATTTAAGAAAAGATCAGTCCTCAAGAGTGGTAGGCTCTCCATGTCACAATTCCCTCCTAAGAACAAGAAAGTGTCCTCTGCAATGATTGGTCTTCCTCCCCCTGGTCAACACTAGGCAACTATATAAGGGAACGCAGCAGGATGAAGATAGGGAGGCATACCAAACTTCCCTAAGGGAAGCAGGGAAGGCAGTAAGACAGGCAAAGGCCCAAACCGAGGAAACACTAGCAAGAACAGTAAAAGAAGGGGACAAAACTTTCCATCGATATATTAGTGAAAGGAGAAAGTCCAGACGGGGTATTGCTAAGATCAGAGGGGATAAGGGGGAGTGTGAGGAGGAGGAGGACCTGGAAAGGCATCTATCCTAAATAGATACTTCTGCTCAGTATTTACTGAGGAGAAGGTGGGGCAGGGTCCACAGCTCAGCACCACGGACCCGGGGGGGGGGAGGTGTGCACTAGTCCCTTCACAAAAGAAAGGGTCCTACAAGAGCTCGATAAGCTCAAGGTGGACAAGGCAATGGGACCTGATGGCATACATCCTAGGGTAGTAAAGGAGCTAAGTATGGAACTAGCAGAGCCATTAGCAGAACTGCTTAGTGAGTCTCTGAGCACAGGAGAGGTACCAGAAGACTGGATAAGTGCTCATGTGATCCCGCTCCACAAGAGTGGTAGCAGGGAGAAGGCAGGGAACTACAGACCTGTCAGTATTACCTCAGTAGTGGGCAAGATTATGGAGGCACTCCTTAAGGAAAGGATAGTGCAACACCTGGAATCCATAGGCACACAGGATCCAAGACAGCATGGGTTTACAACAGGAAGGTCCTGTCAAACTAATTTCATATATTTCTTTGACTGGGTAACCATAGTGGTGGACCAAGAGGGAGCAGTTGATGTCGCCTACCTTGACTTCAGCAAAGCTTTCGATACTGTTCCACACACAAGATTGATTAACAAGCTGGGTAGGCTCAGGGTTGGTCAGAAGTTGCCCAACTGGGTGGCAAACTAGTTGATGGGCAGAAAACAGAGAGTGGTGGTAAATGGTATTCAGTCAGAAGAGATGCAAGTCACAAGTGGAGTACCTCAGGGATCAGTCCTGGGGCCAGTCCTTTTCAATATCTTAATCAGTGACACTGCAGATGGACTGGAGGGTAAGGTTTGTCTGTTAGCAGATTACACCAAGATCTGCAACAGAGTAGATGATCCAGATGGGGTGGGCAGAATGAGAAGAGATCTGGATAAACTGACAACATGGTTGGAAGAGTAGCAACTGGGGTTTAATGCAAAGAAGTGCAAGATCATGCACACAGGGAAGAGACACCCTGAAGCCACCTATAGGTTGGGAGGGGAGTTGCTGGCAGTCACAAGGGAAGAAAGAGATTTGAGCGTCATCACAGATTACCTGAAATCATCCAAGTAGATCACTAAAGCAGTAGGTAAGACTAGGGGGATGCTGGGGTGTATTACTAAGGGGTATCACAAGTCATAAGAGAGAGGTAATAGTCCCTCTTTAGAAGACACTGGTTAGGCCCTATCTGGAGTACTGTGTGCAGTACTGGAGGCCACATCTTCCTAAGGACATTAACAAAATGGAGGCAGTCCAAAGAAGGGCAATCAAAATCATGCAGGGACTGCATCAGAAAACATAGGAGGACAGATTAATGGAGCTCAATATGTATACCTTAGAGCAAAGGAGGGAGAGAGGTGATATGATTGAAACATTCAGACACATTAAGGCATTAACAAGGTGAAAGAGTCTATCTAGCATGTTTCAATTTAAGAAAAATAGCAGGACAAGAGGACACAGCATGAGATTAGAGGGAGTCCGATTAAGGGGTAATGTGAGGAAATTCTTTTTCACAGAAAGGGTGGTGGAAGCATGGAACGGCCTACCTCAGGAAGCGGTAGATATGAATACAGTGCAGGACTTCAAACAGGCATGGGATAGGCATAAGGGAGCAATACAGAGGAGTATGACTAGATAGGCCATTTACAGTGTAAAGGCCTATGGCACATTCATAAGGTAGAGAAAGAAATGGGCAAACTAGATGGGTCTTGTGGTCCTTATTTACCGTCAACTTCTATGTTTCTAGGAATCCTGAGCTCCTTCCAAATCTGGCTAACCAGCATCATCAGTGACAGTGCTGCCGCTATACCAATGTGCCAACTGTGATGTTACTTCTCTTCATAAACTCATCTGCCCTGTGTTTGGACCCCACTCTTCGTATTAAGTAATGCTTCTTGATTTCTCTTCTGACCCTCCTACCTTCCACAGATTCCACCCATGTCTTCTTATTTTCTTTTCCTGCTTTACAAACAGCCTACTTGTCACTACCTTCTTAACCCCATCAGACAACTGAATTATATCCCCTTCAACTAACTCGTCTCTTTAAAGAAGAGGTTCAGCTGCTGTAAAGTCTCCATCACCTAGGAGCGTGCTGCAGGACCCCAAACAGCTAAGCAGAGCATGATGCCCAGTTATCTAGGGGAATTAATAGAGCAAAGAAAACAGAGGCACTGGTATTCCTTGGAAACATCAGTTGCCCAGACATACTGTACATTGGTTTCTTTAAAAGTGTAACTGAAGAACAAAGTCAGACCATCTATCCAACTTCAACAACTTGTTCCTAAAGCAGCACATCCAACAGAGGGCTAGACTCTAGGCCACCTTGACCTCGTTCTCAGCAATGGGGATGTGGAATGGATATCTCGAGAGTGCATGTCTTGAATCTAGTTGGAGGCGGAGACCACAACTGGATAAACCTCTCCCTGGAAACAGATAAGACTACCTGGGCCACAGCCATAGGACCCAAAACTTCACAAAGCCAGTATAAGGATACATTTTTTTTTTTTTTTTTTTTTTAAGTGCGATTGGTTAACTGGTTTATGGTAGGATAACATCAGTACTTTCCACAACAACAAGGACAAACTCCATTCATATTCACAAGTTCCTCATATTTAGTGTTCATTCACATAATACATGCGGTATTGGCACCCTGGCCATGATTACATGAGAAATATCTGCATTTATCAAGCTGTCATTTTTTTGTTATTTCACATAGGTCTTCAAACATGAGGAGAATTACACATGTTATAAGGGCATCATTATGGATTATTTGGAGTAAAAAGGTATACTAGAGGAAAACAATACACTCTGCTCCTCTGACTTGCTTTCCTTCAGCACTCCACCCCGCAACACATATGCTTGTCAAATTGTCTTTTCTGTGCACTTATCCTTTATCTAGAACCATCACCATTCCCCCTTGTTGCCTCTCCCTCTCTTACTACCCACTCAAGCTGCTACTTTGAGCTCACTTCACCTCCTTATGCCAATGTTTTGCTATGCGGATGTGGTCTATTGTGTAACTGAAGAACAAAGTCAGACCATCTATCCAACTTCAACAACTTGTTCCTAAAGCAGCACATCCACATCCACATCCACATGGAGTTTCTTCCTTAAAAGGAGGAAACTCATGGCACATGGCACATCCATAGTTCACACTGGCTAATCTGGATCACCTCATCCATTCTTTTAGCCACTTTACTACGGATTCTCCTCTCCTCACACACCACTGCTCCATCTACCTGTGCCTCTCCTTCCTCTTTAAATTTTCAGTACTGCTTTTAATTGTGCTCCTTTCCTCTTAAAAAAATGGTTTGCCTTTATTAATGCCTACCTCTTTGACCTACTCAAAACTCCTGTACCATCTTCCTTTGCACTCCATTTTTCAGATAACCATTATTTCAGTTTTCTCTACTGCAGCAAGTGTGCTGGGCAAGCTGATTTTTTTGATGCGCTTGCCCATCTGAAACTGTCTTCCTCCACCCTGCGTCTCCTCTTCTTCTCTTACTACCCACTCATGCTGCCACTAAGAGCTTATTTCACCTCCTCTTGCTCCTGCCCCTACCAAACTGGGCTTTTGTGATCCAAGAGAGGCTTGGATCTTTTTTCTTAATTAGCTCATTAAACCACCCAGTATGTTATGGGCCCACAGAGCCAAGGACAATATGGAGTTTCTTCCTTAAAAGGAGGAAACTCATGGCAGTCTGGGCTGAGGACACAGCCTCTGAAGCATCAGAAGGAGACTCTAGTGGGGGGCATGATTGCGAAGGTCCCATGCCAAGGAAGCGGCAACATACAGACACTCCATGACCCCACTGGATGATGGCCATCAGGGCATGGGTAAGTTAATGTTAAGGAGTAGCTGGGCTCATAGCTTCTGCTACATCCCATGAAAAGCACTGATGGGGTGGGTGCTAATAAGCTTCATGATCCACAACAGCTTGGCTTCTACTGAGTGCAGAGCAATCAATCACAATGTTTATTTAACCAGGTGAATATCTTTCAGCAAGCTTGTTTTTGAGATGGACCTGGAAAGGAGAGGTTAAAAATACATACAAAGGAATACTCACATCATAATTGGGAAATGATACATACAAAATGAATTCACACTTACATAGTATTTACATAGAGCAGTAATTATACACAGGGGGCAGGATTCACAAAGGAGATGCGCCCAGTGCAACTCAACTGCCCCGGCGCAGGGGAGATGCACTGAGTACAAAATGAGCTATTCACAGAGGAGGCACAGGGAGATGTCCCCAGTGCACCCCCCTCTGTGAATAGCATTGGTGCGCCCAGCCCAGGATGCCCCAGACCATCCCAGGCTGCTCTGGAGCATCCTCTATGACAGACAGTGAGTCCACTGGGGCAGGGCATCTCAGGATGCCCTGCGCTCAAAAACGCTATTCACAGCCAGGGGCATGCAAATGAGGCCATTAGGCATGCATGATACAATGGTTCTATTAGCATGACATTATGGCCCCATTTGCTAGCGCTGGCTGGGATTCCCCGAGGAATCATGCTATACCACCACAGCCACCCAGCCTAAGCCATGCCGCTCCAGGTGACGTTGTGTGCGGATCCCCCACCCAAAGCCCCTGTAGAGTGCCGCTCATGGCGGCAACAGCAGTATGGGCCTCTGCAAGCCCCTGGAAGAGCACCCCACACGGCGGCAGTAGGAACACCGCCACCCCCCAATTCCCTGTAAAAAGCCACTCCCAGCGGCAGTAGTAGTGGACCGTCCCCAATCCCCGCACAAAGCCGCCCGGAGGTAGTAGTAGTGGAGATGACCGCCCCAAGCGCCCATACGATGCACTCAGCGGCGCTGGAATGCAGGCTGAACCCCCCCCAGCCCCAAGCCCCTGGTACAGCCACCTCCCATGGCAGACATGCGGCAGCCCTCCCATATACACCCAACACACCTCTCTCCCCCACCCCAGCAAGGATCCGCTGTCAGCGGATGGCTCAACCCACCCGCACACACCACCACTGTACCCCAGTGACTGAGCTGTCCTGCGAATGTCAGCTGTCACACAGCCTGAAGAACTGCAGGCTGTGTGACTGTCTGTCTGAACAGCTCAGTCGTGGAAATCGTGGTGTCTTGAGTAACAGGCTCTCAGCAACAGCTGGTCCTTGCTGGGGTGGAAAGTGAGTTGGGTGTGCATATCAGGGAATTATCTGCACATCTGCTGTGGGGCTAGACCCGAGGGAAGCTTGAAACTCAGCCTGCATTCCAGTGCCATGAGCAGCATCGTATGGGAGCTTCGAGAGTGTCATCTCCACTACTACTGCCTGGAGCAAGCTTGCACAGGGGACTTGGGAAAGGCCCCACTACTACTGCCGCCAGGACTGGCTTGCATAGGGGTGATTGGGGGATGTGTCCATTACCACTGCCAAGGGCAGCAGTGTACAGGGGCATGGGGCTTGGAGGGCTCACTGGGCTGCCAGGGTAGTCGGGCGCCTGTGCCGCTTCCCGTAGTGCAGTGGACAGCCTGTAGGTGGCCCCCACCTTAAGTCAAAATTTATAGACTTATCTTTCTGTGGTGCAACCCCGGACTTGCCCCAGAGTTGCGCCACAGTTTTGGGCTGTGAATGGGGCTGCGCCCAGTATGCATGGGCACATCCCCCTCACGGCCCCTACACATGTGCCGCATATCATTACAGGTGGTTGCGAGGTTGCTCCAGCGCATCGTCACCATGCCTGAATCACCCTTGGGTGCATTTTGGGGATGCCCCGGCGCATCTCGGATGCACTGGGCACATACCTTTTGTGAATCCTGCCCCGGAAGTTTATAATACACACAAAATAGAGTATTAAAAAGAGCCATTAAGCTAAGACCATGAAGAGTATGCAGATAAAAAGTATGGCAACTGTAGTACAGTATATACAGGTTAAACCTATGCAACTATAGTTACAACGTGTATTTGAAGCATCCTTAAACACAATTATTGATTACAGGAGCTCGATGGGGAATGGGTGGGGTGAGGAGAAGGATGCAAAAGGGTGAGTAAGGAGGGGTACATGGTAAATGGAGTGCCCACGAAGGCATATAGTGATTGCAGGGGGGAGGGTGGCAACAGTTAGGGAGTAGAAAGCAAAACACCATGCGGTGTCAAGGGGGTAAGCAAGGAGTATAGGTGGGAGCCAGGGGGACATGGAAAAGGAACCAATGATAAGAAAAAAACACAGGGTCAGGATAGAAGAAGCAATCAGGTAAGTTCTTATAGGCTCTAACATTGCCCAAGAGGGTTGGGAAAGAAGTACCAGTAAAGAGATGCACTGAAGCAGATGGAGCTGAAGCTAAGGGAAGGTGACATCAGGGGAAGCAGTTGCAAGATTCTTTGATAGAGCAAGAATAAAGTTCTTTGAAGGCTGATAGTTTGATTGGGTTGGCCAACTTCAGTTTTTTTTTGCAAGTTGTTCCAGAGAGAGGATAAAGTGTGAGATATGGCAGACCTGCTGAACTGCGACTTGAACTTTGTACTGCAAGGGAGATAATGGAGGAACTCCTCAATGCATATTTATCTGTCACAACTGGAGGAAGACAATCTGAGATGTACTGAGGCAATATCTTCGTGATGGCCCTAAATGTCCAGAGCACTGCATTCCCCAGTCTTCTGTAGTTAAGGGATGACCAACCTACAGTTGCGTAAAGGAAGCAGCGATGTGTGGAGTATGGAAGATCAGTTATGAACTTCAAGGCCTGATGCTAGTGTGTGTCTAATTTAGCCAGGGCAGATATGGGGCCTTGGCTGTCAAGGAAATCTGTGTAGTCCAATAAGGTAAAGAATGTGGTTTGCACCAGTCTCTTCCTGGCATCCAGTGTTAGAAAAATGTTGATCCTACAGAAGAGGCCAAGCCTCTGCCTAAGCTTCTTTAAGAGATCCTCAATGTGATTACAAAAGGAAAGCTTTTGGTCAATCCACACCCCCAGGTATTTGAATTTAGTAATATATTCCAGTGATTCACCAAGAAGAGTGTGGCTCTGGGGAATATTACCTTGAGTTGTGGGTTTATTAACGTATGAAAAGGAAGAAAAAAAAGCATCACCTTTGTTTTTTTTTTTTTGCATTCAGGAGCAGCTTCTGGTGCAGTAGTTGTACTTGTAAAAGATTAAATTCCCATTGTAGATCCCTACAAGCTACTTCCAGAGAGGGTCTTCCGATGTAAAGTACCGTGTTATCAGCAACTAGGTGGATGCTGGTAGATCTGAGGTCAGCATCGATATTGTTAATGTAAATTGCAAAAAGCAATGGACCCAGTATAGAGCCTTGCGGTATGCCCCTCAGTAGAGATTTAAGGGACAAAAATTGCCCTTCGGCCTTGACCTGCTGCTATCGCTCTACTAGATAGTTCAACCACCACCTCAGTGATGGGGGTCGCAGCCAATGTTTCTGAGGGAAACAAGCAGCTGCTTGTGGTCAACCATAATCGAATGCCTTGCTAAAGTCTAGAAATACTGTGCAAACGAAGTTCCACAAATCCAAGGCAGACTGCCAGTTATTGGTGACCTTTGCAAGGGCTGAAATAGTACTATGATGAAGCCTAACTTCCGACTGATGAGGATTAAGCCGCTTCCCACTTTTGAGGTAGTTCCTGAGCTTCACACTCACTATTTTCACCAATAGTTTGGAAAGGGTGGGAAGTAGGGAAATTGGTCTATAGTTATTCAGGTCGCTGGGGTCTCCAGATTTACATAGGGGGATTACATGAGCTGTTTTCTATATGGGAGGAATATCACCCTGTGAAAGGGATAGGTTAAAAAGGTACATTATGGGCACAGCCAGGACATGAAGACTAATTTTCAGGAAGAATGGGTCCAGTTGGTCTGGCCCTGCACTCTTCCTGGTATCCAATTGTAGGAGGAGATCCTCAACTACTCTCAGGGTGGAAGGCTGGAGGAAGAATGTAGTGCTTGTGACCGGATCTGGTAAGTCTGGTGCTCCAAGACTACAGCAGAGGTTACTGGCAGGGGAGGCATCTAAAGTGAGACCTGCAGTAGCAAAATGGTTATTAAAGGGATACTGTCAACCCCTTAGGTCTCAAAATGTCCTAGTTTAAAAAACACATTTTACGTTTGCCAACATTCTATAAAGATTGGTGATATAGCTGGTAGTTTGATTCCAATTCTTTTTTTCTTTAAAAAAGTGAAAACAGACTGCCCACAATACTGGTTTTACCACACAAAAACAAGTTTGTTTACATTCTGTGATCAGCTCCAGCTGCATCATTCTTGGACTTGGGAATAACCACAACACAGTTTAGCCACTTTTGATGCAGTAGGAGTTTAGGAGGCTACAGCCTCATGACTGACTGCACTGTTTGGGGTGTTTCCAATGCTCAGAAAATATGTAGTAAGAACAGATCTAGGATTGTAAACAAAACAAGGTTGTTTATAAATATATATTTGTGTGCATTTCAGTTCTGCTAAACAAGGAGACAGACAAAAGAAACAGCCACATTAATGAATTTTGGAGAAGGTAAGCAATCATAAAATGTAGGTTTTTAACTAGAAATAATATGATTAAAAACAGGTTGACCGTGTCTATTTAAAAGCATTGAATATAGTCGATTTATCCAACACTGAAGTTGCGCCGATGGTGATTTTCGTGGGTAAGGTGCTCGTAGCCACATACCCTTAAATATCCTTGATGGTTTTCCAGAAGTTTGCCAACCACTTGGTGGAAGCATCCAGTTCTTTGTGGAAATAGCTACCCTTAGCCTCCCTAGACCTGAATGGAGACCTGAATATGCCAGATGTTAACTGGAGCACATTTGCTGCAGCCACATCCAAGAGCAGGGTCATATTTGATGCCCTACAGGTGGCAGGCATTAGACAGCTAGTTTCAGAACCCACTCGTGAGGGAGCAATCTTAGACCTCGTACTCACAAACGGGGGCAGTGAGAGGATCTCAGATCTAGAGTGGGTTGCCATCTGGGGACAAATGACCATCAAACAGTGTGGTTCACGTTAAACTCAGCTACAGAGTCAAGCCATACTAAAGTGAGGGTACTGGACTTTAGGAGGGCTGACTTTAACAAGATAGGAGAGTGCCTCAGAAAAGCACTAGCAAACAGGCTAGAAGGAGGTGTGGAGCAACAATGGGGAATTATCAAAACTGCCATCACAGAGGCAACAAGCCTTTGTGTGAAGCAAATAAACAAATCAAAAACGCAAGAAAAAGCCACTATAGTTCTCAAAAGAGGTGGCTGTGAAAGTCAGGAAGAAAAAGATAGCATTCCGGAAGTATAAAGAAACACAGAAGGAGCAGGACAGACAGTTGTACCAGTTAAGGCAGAAGGAAGCAGGGAGGGAAGTCAGACTAGCAAATGCCCAAACTGAGGAAAAGATAGCCAACTCAGTTAAGAAGGGAGATAAAACCTTTTATAGGTACATCAGCGAGCGTAGAAAGACAAAGGGAGGGATAGTGAGGCTGAATAGAATGGACGGTGGGTGGGCAGAGGGGACAGTGAAAAAGCAGGAATAATGACAGAATATTTCTGCTCAGTATTCACAAAGAGGAGGGAAGTGCCTAATCCAATTAACAGAAGCACTCTTGATGGGGGGGGGGGTGATCCCAGTCCTTTCACAGAAGGAAGGGTTCTGCAAGAACTCCTAAAACTGAAGGTGGACAAAGCAATGCGTCCTGATGGAATTCACCCCAGAATTCTAAAAGAATTAAGGGAGGAACTAGTGAAACCACTGGCTACTCTTTTTAATAAATCATGGGAGGATGGTGTGGTACCCGAGGACTGGAGGAAGGCGGATGTGATTCCCCTTCACAAAAGTGGGACAAAGACAGAGGCAGGAAACTACAGACCTGTCAGTCTGACCTCTGTGGTAGGGAAAGTGATGGAGTCACTTCTGAAGGAAAGAATAGTTGAGTACCTAGAGGCCAGTGAAGCACAGGACCCAAGGCAGCATGGGTTCACAGCGGGAAGGTCATGTCAGACGAATCTAATAGATTTCTTTGACTGGGTGACCAAAGTAGTAGACCAGGGAGGGGCTGTGGACATGGCCTACCTAGACTTTAGCATGGCATTTGACATAGTCCCACACAAAAGATTAATAGTTAAATTAACCACCCTTGGAGTGGGTCCCAGGGTGAAAGCCTGGGTAAAACATTGGCTGGACAACAGGACACAGAAGGTAATTGTAAATGGAGTCCACTCTGAAGAAAGGGGGGTTACTAGTGGGGTACTGCAGGGTTCAGTATTGGGTCCAGTCCTTTTTAATGTCTTTATCAGTGACATTGCAGAGGGACTGGAAGGAAAAGTATGCCTTTTTGCAGATGACACAAAGATATGCAACAGGGTTGATACACAAGGAGGCATGGAAAGGATGAAAAGGGACTTGGCAAAGTTGGAGGAATGGTCAGAAGTATGGCAGCTAGGATTCAATGCAAAGAAGTGCAAAATAATGCACCTGGGAAACAAGAACCCAGGGGAAGAATACACAAATGGGTGTGAAGGTAGTAACAACAACAAAAAAGGAAAGGGACCTGGGGTTAATCATATCAGATGACCTTAAGGTTAGCAAGCAATGTGAGAAGGCAGTAGGGAGGGCTGGGGGTATACTGGGATGTATAGGGAGAGGCATCAGCAGCAGAAAATAGGAAGTTGTTATCCCTCTGTACAGACAGTTGGTGAGACCCCATTTTGAGTACCGTGTCCAGTTCTGGAGACCCCATCTCCGCAAGGACACAGACAGGATAGAGGTAGTCCAGAGGAGGGCAACTAAAATGGTGCAGGGTCTGCAAGAGAAGCCGTATGAGGAGAGACTAAAGGAGCTTAATATGTATACCCTTGAGGAAAGAAGGGTGAGGGGGGACAAGATAGAAACTTTTAGGTACCTCAGTGGAATCAACAAAGTCCAAGAGGGTAGCATCTTTCAGAAAAAGAGACTTGCAAGAACAAGGGAACATAATTTAAAGATAGAAGGAGGGCGGTTCAGGGGCAATGTGAGGAAGTATTATTTCACAGAGAGGGTAGTGGATGCATGGAACAGCCTTCCTAAGGAGGTTGTGTGGTCTAAAACTGTGGGAGAATTCAAGAATGCATGGGACAGACATAAGGCAATTCTTGTGGGGGGGCAGGAAGAAATAGGCTGTTGGTTAACTAGTATCTGCGGCCTATCCTGAAGGTAGGGAAATGGGCAGACTAGATGGGCCTAGCAGTCCTTATCTGCCGTCAAAGTCTATGTTTCTATGTTTCTAACCAGATTGGTACAGTAGTTTCTAGCCTTCCTAAACAATGTCCAGTCATCTGGAAGTTTTGATTTCCCAGTTTATTTCCAAAGCCAATCTCTATGCAACAGGGATGCCTTTAATTGAGCCGTAAACCAAGGACATGATTTATTTTTAGAACAAATCTGGACCAATGGTACATGCTTATTCAGATCCCCTATCACGGTGTCATGGAAGATATCGTAGGCCTCAGGCACTGAGTTGGCCAAGTAAAAATCCTGCCATCTCAAGGAATCTTGCAAATCAGAGAGGAATGTGGAGATGTCAAAACTGTGCAGTTTCCTCTTGAGCGAGAATTTGGAAAGGGATGGTAATTTTGGGGTGGATTTTACATCTTCTATAATACAGTGGTTGCCAAAATCCAAGTAGAACTCTCCTGCATGTGAAAACAGATGAGGTTTGCTTACAAAAGTGAGATCTAGAAGTGTACTATTTTTAGGGCACTTTCTGTTTGGACGTGTTGCTTCAGAAATAAGTTGGGAAAGACCAAAGGAGTCACAAATAGTCTTTAAGGGTAAGGAACTATTGGAGTACCAGTCCATTCTTAGGTCCCCTAGTATAATAATCTTCGATTGAAGGGATCCCGTCATATTATTTATATGGTCCAGAAATTCTAGCCCCACGGATGGAGGTCTGCAGCATCCTATGACATATACTGAGACCAAGGAAGATAGCTTGGCATTGAGAGTCAGGCTCTCAAATTCCTTTGGAAGCGAGGACAAATCTTTTAATGCAGACAATTTCTTATTGACACAGCTGGCAACTCATCTTCTGATGAGCCTATCACTTCTGAACAGGGTGTAAGATGGGATAGTCACCTCATTATTTGGGGTACCAGGTCTGAGCCAAGTCTCAGTGACCAAGAATATATCAGGCATTGTATGGGAAGTCAATGCTTGAATAGAGGCAAACTTTTTAGTAGGCTGCACACATTAATATGCATAAAGGTCAATCCTTTGATACTGGCTGGGTTGGCGGGTGAAGAAGTTGCTGCAGGAGGACCAGGGTTGAGTTTGACATTACCAGAACATAAGAGCAGCAAGGAGAAGTCTGTGAGCTTTAGGTAATACTCACTTAGGGTTGCTATTACATAGCTTTGAGGGGGTGTCCCTGAGCTGCATGCCTAGAGGGCCAAGTAAGATAAAAAGAACAACCCTGGTTGTAAAAAGCAAGGTGTGCTGGGTGAACAATACTTAGGTAAGCGGGATCCTAAACTCTGTTACCCTCATGGAAGAAGTACCAATTTGCCATAGGGGATGGAAAAGAGGACCTAAATTAGATAACATAAAAGCCAGTATCTGAGAATCTGTAGTGCCGAAGGAAACCAGACAATCTAAAGTACAGCTGTAACTGCCCATGCTGCAGCAAGATTGGTGTAGACTAACATGGGAATCCAGGGTGCACAACAATATGAGAGGCAAGTAAGGAAGTAAAAGGCCCCCATTATTCTGGATGCACCTAAAACTTGACTAGTGTTTTGCAAGTTTCCTGCATGCAGGAAGTGTGTGGCAGCAGCAAGGGATCTCAGATCAGATCTAGAGCAGAAATGATCAAGATGATCTTGCAATGAACACCAGAAGATGGCAGTGTAAGTATTTTCCACAGTCAACAAGGTTGTTTCCCAAAGAAGAGGTTTGTCTTACACATAGATCAGAAAAAGGTGAAGCCAATCAAAATGGTTGTCCAGGACAGTCGGAGTGGTCTGACTATATTTAAAGGAGGCCTGAGGAGGGTGAAAAATCAGCCTAGCTGGCAGATCAGCCAGCCAAACAGAGCTCTGCTGCACCTGGAGTAGCCAGATGGTTATATTAATGTAAGTAACAGTGGTTAATCTATAATGTACCCAATCCTACAAGCTCTATGAGCCCACAAGATATACAGGCATCAACATGACATTTTTTAAATTGCAGTAATAGTAAAGTTAGATATTTCCCCCAAAAAAGCTTTTTCATTTTTAGGGTAAAGGCTCTGGACATGCCATAAAATATACAAGCACCAGTACAATTTTTTTTTTAATTGCAATAATCTTAAGTTATCACAGGTAGCTAATGCAAATATGTTTGTGCAATATCAGAAAGCCTGTACTAACCAGGTATTGAAATATGGATCTGTCCAGCTGCAAAGACCGCTTTGAAGTCACAGAGGGTTTTCTAACAGTGGAGAACAGCATAGGAAAGTCATATTCTAAACCTTCAAGAAATACAAGGAACCGCAAGATGTTGGAAAACTCTCAGTTTTAATCCAAAAAGACCATCAGTCTCTATGATGAATGGACAAGCCTAGCCTCAAAGCACCGAAATTTGCTTTTTTACCACAATTCAAATTTTTTTTTCTTAACTATTTCTGCTCTGTCAGTGGGAAACTCTCTCTCAGACAGCCCCTTACCAGAGCTCTACCTCCTGCCTGAAGCATCTACTCCTCCCCCATCTGACTTGGCAGATCCCCCGGCTCTGCACCCCGGAAGGTAGGGCCACCCTATCTGCCCAAGGTGCTCTATCTGGAATCTAATGTGTCAGTCAGACAGAGGTTGGGTGAGGAGAGGTGCCCGGCATTGGAATGTGGCTCCTGGTGCCATCGCTTGTCCACACCTGCGAGAATTTTTCCTTACTGACTCCCGGAGCATGTGAAAGCAATGGCATCCACGCACACCTCATGCTGATGCCTGCTGCTGCTCCTTCCATGTGCTGGCACCGCTATCTACAGTGCCCCCAATCTCCATCGGGACCGCTGGCGAGCAGTGCTAAACCTTCTACCCTCCCTGGGAGAGCAGTCCATCAGACACTCAATCCTCTCTGCCCCTGCTGACTCCCAGTGGCCTGAGTCCATTCCTGAATCCGTGTTGCCTGCGTGGCACAGGTTGTGATGTCCAGCACCTTAACCCTCAGCACCACTAGGTCGGCACCACAATTTAACTGTAGAGTTTCACAAACACAGAAACATAGAATTTGATGGAAGACAAGGACCGTTTGGCCCACCTAATCTGCCCATTTCCCTATCTAATGCATAGGCTGCAGATCCTAGTTAACCAACAGCCTACTTCCCCTACCCCCCACTAGAAGTGCCTTATGTCTGTCCCATGCATTCTTGAATTAATCCACAGTTTTTGACTCCACTACCTCTTCAGGAAGGCTGTTTCATGCATCCACAACCCTCTCTGTGAAAAAAAATACTTCCTTACATTACCTCTGAGCCATCCCCCCCAGCTTCAAATTGTGCCCCCTTGTTCTTGAACATCTCTTTTTCTGAAAGATGCTAACATCTTGGACTCTGTTGATTCCCTTGATGTACCTGAAAGTTTCTATCATGTCCCCCCTCTCCCTCCTCTCCTCGAGTGTATACATATTAAGCTCCTTTAGTCTCTCTTCGTATGCCTTCTGGTGCAGATCCTGCACCATTTTAGTTGCCCCCCTCTGGACAGCGTCCATCCTGTCTATGTCCTTGCGGAGATGGGGTCTCCAGAATTGGACGCAGAACTCCAGATGGGGTTTCACCAACTGTCTGTACAGAGGGATAACAACTTCCTGTTTTCTGCTGGTGATGCCTCTCCCTATACATCCCAATATCCCCCAGCCCTCCCTACTGCCTTCTCACATTGCTTGCTAACCTTAAGGTCATCTGATATGACTACCTCCAGGTCCCTTTCCATTTCTGTTATTATCTCACCCCCCATTGCGTATTCTTCCCCTGGATGTTTGTTTCCCAGGTGCATTACTTTCAACTTCTTTTCACTGAATTTTAGCTGCCATACATTTAACCATTCCTCCACCTTGCCAAGTTCCTTTGCATCCTCTCCACCCCACATTCTGTATCAACCCTGTTGCACATCTTTGTGTTGTCAGCAAAGAGACATACTTTTCCTTTTAGTCCCTCTGCAATGTCACTGATGAAGACATTAAAGAGGACCAGTCCCAGTACTGAACCCTGCGGTACCCCTCTAGTAACCCCCCTTTCTTCAGAGTAAACTCCGTTTACTATTACCCTCTGCATTCTGTTGTCCAGCTAATTTTTTACCCAGGTTACCACCTTGGGACCCACTCTAAGGCTGCACATGTCGCACAGCATTAGTTAGGCTCATGAAAAATTCATTATACATAATCCCCGATGATACATGGTCTCACTGTCATAACACAGATGTTTGCCATCCTATGAGATATGGATGCTAGTGGAACCTTTCCTGTGTAGTTGACATAATGAGATGCGAGTGCTGCTAGAACCTTTCCTGTATAGTTGATGTAATGAGATGCGAGTGGTGCTGGAAGTATTTCCTGTGTAGTTGACATAATGAGATGTGAGTGCTGCTAGAACCTTACCTGTGTAGTTGATGTAATGAGACATTGAGTGCTGGTGGAGCCTGCTTCACAGGCAGATGGGACAAATCAGTTTGTAAGCCGGAGGTCAGTTCAGTCACTAGCTTTTAGAACCGGTTAGCCAAATAAATGTTTTAGTGGCCATCATTTTTAAGGGAAAAGTACTTTGTGGGTACCTGCATGTATTATTCATACAAGGAGAGTGTTATAATCCTTACATAATCCTTGTACACAATTCTTACATAAAAAACTTGCATGTAGCTTGCATATGCCAGCATATATCCCTGCATGACGCACCAGTCAAAATACTTACAAAAGCTCCTTCTTATCCATAAGGGGTGGGAATGTTTTGTGAGACACCATGAGCCTACTAGAGTACCAAATAAATATATAAACACAATACTATATTCTCCCAGTCAATAAAGCAGGGCAATGCAAGATCCTCCCCACCCAAAAAGACATGGAAGTGAACTGACAGAGCTAAGTCTGTCCTTTCTGGTTAAAACAACAAAACAAAAAGAAATAAAAATAGGATTGGTTTTGGTAATTTAATTAACATAGAAACATAGACTTTGATGGCAGATAAGGACCGCTTGGCCCATCTAGTCTGCCCATTTCCCTACCTACTGAATAAGCTGCAGATCCTAGTTAACCAACAGCCTATTTCTTCCTACCCCCCCCCAACAAGAATTGCCTTATGTCTGTCCCATGCATTGATGTCTACTTGCTGCTTCTCCAAACCTACCATTATGCCAGTGGGCCTATACACAAAGCACTGTCAGGTGCTTTACATTGCCACACTAGTATATTTTACAGTCAGATGCAAATGGATCAATGACTAGCAAACCATGTCATCCAACATGGTATTTTGTGGTCCCTCCCTGCATTGGGTCCCGCATTAGCAGTTTGTGAAGCTGTTTACCAATCGCTAAACATGTTGCAATATCCAGGCTATTAGATCTTTAAAAAAACAAGAAATGTGTAAGAATTTATCAGGATTACTGCCTACATGGTGGGGCCCTGGTGGAAGATTAAACACTTGTGGGGCAGTGAATACTTTATAATGATCCTTACGGGACTGTTACTGGCATACTAATTGTACTGTTTAAAGTTTGACTGTTGTGCCTATGTTTATGGCTTTTCATGGCTGACTATCTCTGCAGTGAGTTCACTCCGGGGGGGGGGCCGACAGCAACTTTGCTGGATCCTATGGTGTACTGTTTGAAAATCTATCTTTCCTTGTGTAACCCCCCTGCAAATGGGGGTTCCCAAAAGACTTCCAGGAGCTTGCTTGAATGCTCCAAGCCTGAATGGTGTTTGGCATTTAAGCTATTTATCAGTGAGTGTTTTTAGAGCCTCTGGTACTGTCTCTTTAAGAGCAGTCTGCTTGCAGACATAACTAGTTTGTATGGGGGGACTGTGTGCTTCTCTGTTTGAGTACCACTCGAGCTGCTGCCAATTCACTCTATTTTTGCAGTCACTAGGAGTGCAAAGGGAACCTATCTGAAAGATGTAACTGTTTGCCAGAAATCATGTACAGTAATAATGAAAATACAGTTTGTCTAACCTGCTTTCTTTGCAGTCAGAACTGTGTCTGCCTAGTTCCCCATTCTGGTTTTGAACTGCTGAACTGGACCAATCAGTGTGGGGTAAGCTAGCTCTAAAATGGTGCCTTGGACAATCAGAACTTGGACTCATAATCTGAGCCAGCCACAAGAGGATTGCATGGGCAGTGACTCTGGGAGATGTAGTTTAGACTTAGGGCCTTTTGGACCAACAGCAGCAGTCTATTGTGTGACAGCCAATCCAGTCAAGAACTGGGAGGAACTCAAAGGAAGTGCTCGGTTTTGTCTGTTGGAGTTTCAGTTTTAGCTTTGGCAGTGAAGGGGAAAGAAACCCTGTGCTCCTTCAGTGCACAGTTTCAGTCAAAAAACGTGTGTAAGGCCCAGAGTTCCGGTCTGCAGCTTGTGTAACTGCTTGTTAGGACTGAATCTGTCCTGTGAAAAGAATCAAAGGATCTCTGAAGAGTAGAAACCAGGCTCACCCTGTAGAAGACTGGAGAAATTGTTAAATTGCACTCGGTCTGTCAAGAACTGAATCTGCTGTGTGTTCTCCCGGGTATTGTGCAGTAATTGCGATCGGGATAGAGAAGCAGCCTGCCTGGTATAGTACTTTCTTTTTTACCATATAAATGTGTGAAGTCTCGTGGAGCTCAAGAGTAGCCCTGCTGACGCTGAAGGACCCTATCTTGTTTGGAGGTCGTGAGTACTAATTCAGGGTCGCTCCTGTTGAATTGCCACATTAAATCCAAATGGAATCACTGTACTGCTGACTGTTTAAACTAATTTTTCTTTTCACTGTGTAAAGGGCCCTACCAACTGCCACGGTTTGGACTAGCCACTAGGGCTTGGGTACCCAGGGACAGTAACTGGTAGGATAGGCCTTGCACAGAGCCATAGGTAGATAGTAAAGTGATAAGGTAATTAACCCGATTTCCCTGTCCTTGTTATATCCCCTAAATAAATCAGAGCTGCTTGTTTCAGCAAAGTTATACTGCCTGGTGTTTGTCTATGTTAAAGTACTGTACTGTGATTGTTGCACTGTATCTTATTTCACAGGAGGTCCCAGTGCGGAACTAGTCCTGGGGGTAAGTGTATACAGTGAAGGTAATTCTGATATATTGTGTGGAGCCACTAGTAGGAAGAAAGGGTTGCAGTGTCCCAGAGGGCTGTGACCAAGTAAGTTTAACTATTGCAAACCCTGACCTCTGAGTGGAGGCACCGCCATTGGATCAGGCCCTCAACCTGTTAGTGGCAAATCAGGCAGGGTAGTAGCCCCTGGGATAGCGCCATCTAGGGGTTACATCTTGGAGGCTCACCGCTGGGATTGTGTGTCCTCTAGTGGCCATATTTACGAACCACTGTTAAGAAAAAAATGGGTACCCCGACAGAAGTGGCTGTGCACCGGCTGGTGGAGTGGTGTACTGGGGAGGAGATTGACCCCCAAAATGCTATGCTTATCCTGGACATCCCCCTGGGTATCAATACGGACACTGTACAGGGAGTACTTTCCAAGGTGGAAGGTTTACAAAACCCTGTGGTGGTGGGTCGGCATGCTAATCTGCTCACCCACACTTTACTGGCCCTAGTAGAGTTTAAGGATCCCATAGATAGCTCCAAAGTGCCACAGACCATTACCCCAGAGGGAGCCCTCACTGCCTGGAGAGTGATAACTAAGTACAGTAAAGACCCGGGGGGAATGAGCCCCCACCACTGTCTGAAACTTTTGAGGAGAAATTTGCTAAATGGTTGCTGGGGGAAGGGAAAACTGTGGAGGACTTGAAGAAACTATTCTTGCCACCTGGGGGTGTTCCTCCCCCAACACCCTCTCCCGCTCCAGTACCCGTAATGGTGGCTGAACCAATGCAGACTCCCTATTTCTGCACCTGCCATTAGTCACGACTCTTACGAAGGTTGGGGATCTTCTGGCACCTCCCCAAGGGGAGGATGACTGGGAGACCTGGATGAGACTATGTTGCCCCAAGTACTAGAATGGCAATGCTCGGAAGCCGAAAAGTGAAAGAGGGTTAGTGAGAGCCTCCAAGGTCCTGCCCTGGCTACCATCCGTGCTAAACGGGCCAGTAACCCTGAAGTGACTGCACAGGCCTATCTTGAGGCCTTGGAGAATGTGTATGGGAGCCCAGATTCTGATGAGGATCTATGGTGGAGAGTAAGAAATGCACAACAGTACCAAGGGGAGTTGTTGTCTGTGTATGTATCTCGGCTGGAAAAATTGTTGCAAGAATGCCTCAGAAAGGGTAGTTTGCCAGCGATTGAACTGGACCGAACCAGGCTGGACAGGATCCTTAAGTCTGCCCCTTCTCAGAACTGCTGTTGCTTCAGTTACGCCTGGCAAATCGACTGGAATCCCCACCCTCCTATGATGAGTTAATGAGAGAAATTGAGGAGTTGAGAAAAGGCGACCTCGGGAGGGACCTGCACCAATAGCTGCGGCTACGACCCGAGTGACTGAGGGTGGCCCATCAAGTGAAGTTCAGGGGCAGAGGCTGGCAGTCAATGAGTGCTCTGACAAGGAAAAAGATATGCCACAATGGGGCGAACTGTTGAGAGAGATCCGGGAATTCAAAAACAGTCCCTTTATGAAGGCCACGCCTGCAAGTACGGGCCCTGACCTATATCCGACTGCGTCTGCTATGGGGGTGGGGGTACCCACCCATGTATCTCCTGCTGATAACAGCTCCGAACTCGATTCCTTGACCATGGAAGTGGAGAAACTGACGAGATGTCTCCAAATGCTTATCACGCCGCAGACAGAGATGGCACCAAGGTTTCCAGTTAGTAATACCCCCGCCCTGGCCCCAGTGTGGCGCCTCGGCCAGCTCAAACTCCAGAAAGTATGTTTTGCTATAATTGTGGGAAGGATGGGCACATGAAAAGGGAATGCCGGTCCCCAAAAGACACTGACAAAGTTGCATATAGGCTACAAGGAGAGCTTCGGAGAACAAATCAGTGGTTAAGAGGTGCACGAAATGATCCCAGTGAGGGCACCAAAATGCTAACTCACGCCCTTTGTGGCAAGGTCAGTTGCCCAGGCCCCACTATCGCCTCTCCAGACTGGTCCAGAATAGTGGGTCCTCCATGGAGACCACTGTAAAGGTGAATGGAGTGTCTACAAGAGCTGTATTAGACAGTGGCTCCCAAGTGACAATTATGTTCCAGGATTGGTATCAGAAGCATTTGTCAGACGATACCCTTACAACCATTAGAAGGACTGCATGTATAGGGGTTAAGGAGAAGGCCTACCCCTATTCCGGTATATCCAATTTGGCTGTCTTTCCCACCTCCGTGGCTGGAGTGGCTGAACAAGTAGAGACTCTAGCCTTAGTGTGTCCCCCACTGGACTGTATGATGGTGTCCCTTTGTTGACTGGAACAAATGCTCATATGTTCGGAGAAGCTGGCACAGTTGTGTTATGAAAACAGGGGTCAAAAACTAGTACAGCTTTAAGAGTTCCAGCTTTAATTAAGAAGGCCTATGAGGCACAGAGAGATGCTGAAAAATAGAACCAGAGGAACCGGTCGGAATTGTATGGAAGAAGGATCCTGAGTCTCTGATCCTGCGCCAAATGCCCAGTGTACCTTACAGGAGAGGTCCGTATCAGAAAGGATGTTAAGAATAAAATATTAATGTTGGATGCACCAGGCGATGGAAAATTGCCAGAGGGACTGTTGGTCAAGCCTAGTATTTTGCCGCTAGAGCCCATGCTTATGCCAGAAGGGTAATGGTCCAAGTTCATAATGTGTCTGAAAGAGACATTCGAGTAAATAGAGGTTGCATCCTGGCTAATGTGCATTGTGCAGACACTGCAGTGCTACCCAGCAGCAAGAGTTCGAGGAAGAATGACAGAGTAACGCCTGACTTGTTTGATTTCGGCGACTCCCCGTTGCCAGCTGAATGGAAAGTCAGGATCAGTGAAAAGCTTGACCAGAGAGACCAGGTGTTTTCTTTAAAGGAATGGGACGTAGGATGCGTGCAAGGAGCTGAGCACAATATCCGGCTGCATGACGAAAGACCATTTCGTGAGAGGTCTCGACGCCTGGCACCTGCTGACATAGATGATGTGAGACGGCATCTGCAAGAGATGTTAGCTGCTGGTGTAATACAAGAATCCAGAAGCCCTTATGCTTCCCCCATTGTGGTAGTGAGGAAAAAGAATGGGACAGTAAGGATGTGTGTGGATTATCGCACCTTAAACGCGCGGACTATCCCTGATCAGTACACAATGCCCGCATTCAGGATGCTTTGACTGCCTAAACGGAGCAAGTGGTTCTCTGTGTTGGATCTCCGCAGTGGGTACTACCAGATCCCGATGGCCCCAGAGGACCGTGAGAAGACAGCCTTTATCTGTCTGCTTGGCTTCTATGAATTCATGAGGATGCCTCAAGGATTTCAGGTGCCCCAGCCACTTTTCAACGATTGATGGAGCGTGCAGTGGGGACATGAACTTACTAAGTGCCTGGTATACCTAGATGATGTTATTGTGTTTGGCAGCTCACTGGAGGAACATGAGAGCAGATTATTTAAGGTATTGGACCGACTGGAGGACTTTGGCCTTAAACTGTCCATTGATAAGTGTCAATTCTTTCAAACATCAGTAAAGTATGTGGGACACATAGTATCCACCGAGGGAATAGAGACCGACCCAAGTAAAGTCGAGGCCTTGACCACCTGGCCACAGCCCAAAAATCTAAAAGAACTGCAAAGATTCCTGGGATTCTGTGGTTATTATCGGCCTTCATCAAGGACTATTCAAGAGTGATCCGCCCTTTACTTAACCTTACTCAAGGGTATCCCCCAACCCACAAAAAATACCAAAAGTCAGCGTCCCTCAAGACTGAAAGAGTGTATTTTCATCCAGTGAAGTATTTGGGGCCCGCTGGACTCCTGATTGTGAGACTGCTTTTCATGAGATCATATATCAACTTACCCATGCTCCAGTGCTAGCCTATGCCGATCCAAGAAAACCTTACGTCCTGCACACTGATGCTAGCTTGCAGGGTTGGGGCTGTGTTGTACCAAGAGCCGAGAATGGCCTGAGACCAGTGGCCTTTGCCAGTAGAAGCCTGACCCCATCCGAAAGAACTATCCTGTACATAAGTTAGAGTTCCTAGCTTTGAAGTGGGCTATTGTTGACCAATTCCATGAGTACTTGTATGGGGCTAAAATACTAGTAAAACTGCAATAATCCTTTGACCTATGTGCAGACCTCAGCTAAGTTGGATGCCACTGGCCATAGGTGGCTTTCTGCATTATATACATATGACTATGCTTCTCGATACCGAGCACGTCTGAACCACATAGATGCTGATGCTCTCTCCTGGAGGCCTGTTCCCCAGAATGATTGGGTCCGACTGGCAGAACCCGACATTCGGGCACTCTGCCGGAAGTTTGACAGGGAGGAACAAATGTCCACGGACGCAGTGGACTGCATGGTGGATTGCTTGGGACCCTCTGAGAACTGCATACCTGCTGCTTATTACCACTTTTCTGCAATAGACATTGGTGCACTGCCTCAGCTGGACAATGACAGTATTCGTCGGGCTCAATCCCGCGATCCCATGATCAAAGTAGCTTTAGAAGCCCTCTTTGCAGGAAAAGATTTGTCCAAATTACGCTCCACTGAATTGAGAACTGCACTGTTATACAAAGAAGGTCCTAAGTTGAAACTGATCAATAAACTGTTATACAGAGAAACAGTAGACAGAGGGGACAAGTAGACAAACAACAACTAGTGCTGCCCACTGCCTTCGAGACTCAGTACTGAGGTCCTTGCACAACCACATGGGGCACCTTGGTATAGACAGAACACTTGACTTGGTGAGATCCAGATTCTATTGACCTAAGATGGGGCTGATGTGGAGCAACACATTCGAACTTGTAGTGCTGCCTACAGAGGAAAGCTTTGCCCCAGAGGGCTGCCCCTTGTTAACATCACCACCAGTGCACCCATGGAGCTGGTCTGTATTGATTTTCTGAGTTTGGAGTCAGATCAAAGAAATATCAGTAATGTGCTGGTGGTCACTGACCATTTCACGAGATATGCCCAAGCTTTCCCCACCAAAGACCAGAAAGCATCCACTGTGGCCAAAGTACTTGTAGAAAACTTTTTGTTCACTATGGGGCTCCACAAAGAATCCATTCTGATCAAGGAGAGACTTTGAGAGTCGCCTGATCAAAGAGATGCTTTCTCTGTGGGAGTGCAAAAGTCCAGAACCATTCCTTACCACCCCAGGGGACCCACAGCCTGAGCGTTTCAACAAGACTTTGCTAGATATGCTAGGCACCCTGCACCCAAAGGACAAGCCTAGATGGAGCCAACAAATTAGCACCCTGGTACATGCTTATAACTGCACCAAAAGTGATGCCACTGGGTTCTCCCCCTACCGCCTGATGTTTGGAAGAGAAGCTCGACTACCAGTAGATGTGTGTTTTGGGGTCTCTCCTGATGGGGTTCAAGCTGACAACTATTTACAGTATGTGCAAAAGTTAAAGGCCCAGCTAACTCATGCGTACCAACTGGCTCAAACCATGGCTGCCAAAAGAAATCTGGCCAACAAAGAACGGTATGAGAAAAAGGTGAAAGCACAGGAACTCCAGGAGGGAGATCAGGTATTGCTAAGAAATCTGGGACTGCATGGCAAACACAAGATTGCTGACAGATGGCACCATCTCCCTCACATTGTAGTGGGCAAACTAGATGATCTGCCAGTGTACAAAGTAAGGCCTGAGAACAATTCAAAAGATGTAAAAACAATGCATAGAAATCATTTACTGCCCATTGGACAAATCCTGATTGAGTCTGAGCCCCCAGAAGATGCCCCCTCTGGACCAGTGACTAGAGCTGCTAAGAAAAGATCAAGAAGTCTGCACCTACAGAAGCAGAGTTAAAGTGTTCCCCTGCACAAGTCCCAGTTGAGCATGACTGTCAGTCCATATCAGAAGAAAGTGAGAGTGACTTTGAATACTATCCTTCTTACGAACTGAGTCAATTGTTTGGGGCAATCCCTAGTCAATACTGGAGACAAAGCTGGGCCTTCTGGACTGTCTAAGCCCCCAGCTTCATCCCTGGAGCCAATGCTCCCAGAAAGTGAAGTGCAAAGCATCAGATCAGATGAAATGGAATCATTGTGCATGGTTGAACTGTTTGAGCTAGCAGGGGAGGAAAATGATAGATTGGGGCAGACTGGTGATACACCCGAACAAGAAGAGTATTTTGAGTGCCCTGACAATCCACTGCCAGTGTCCGAAAGCTCTCCATGCAGCCAAATGTTGTGGACTCAGAAACTGTAACTCCTGGAGCTGAAAGTGCCCCCAAGTTCTAGCCTCTCTACCCCATGGAGACTCCTGACAAGTGAGGACAATGCTGAAAATGAGGCTCAGAGTACGGAGACTGTAACAGTTCCCCTAGAAAGACTGGTCGAGCTGTAAAGCCTGTGGTGCACCTCAGTTATGATTCACTTGGGAGGCCTGGGACTTGCCTCTCAATGTTGTCCATAAAAGTGTATGTGTCCCTGAGCTCATTGCCCAAACTGAGCGTCAGTGCTAACTCAAGTTACTTGTGTTGCCCTCTTAGTATGGTGCCTTGCCCCATCCAGCCCCAAGGTAACTGATAGGAAGGGCCCTCTCTTCAGGTTTCATGTACAAGAGGTAATAACTGAGTTATGGTACAATGTGTATGTAATACGTGTAAAGAGTGACGACTGCAATGTTTCAGAAATGTGTTCTTGGTAAAATGATATATTGACTGATGATTACATGTGTGAGCCTAATGCAAATGTATATGGTTGCAGTTAAAACTTAGGGGTACTTGCTTGACGCGACAAGCTTTCCCAGGCTAGGAAGGGTGTAACCCCCTGCAAATGGGGTTCCTAAAAGACTTCCAGGAGCTTGCTTGAATGCTCCAAGCCTGAATGGTGTTTGGCATTTAAGCCATTTATCAGTGAGTGTTTTAGAGCCTCTGGTACTGTCTCTTAAGAGCTGTCTGCTTGCAGACATAACTAGTTTGTATGGGGGACTGTGTGCTTCTCTGTTTGAGTACCACTCGAGCTGCTGCCAATTCACTCTATTTTGCAGTCACTAGAGTGCAAAGGAACCTATCTGAAAGATGTAACTGTTTGCCAGAAATCATGTAGAGTAATAATGAAAATACAGTTTGTCTAACCTGCTTTCTTTGCAGTCAGAACTGTGTCTCCCTAGTTCCCCATTCTGGTTTTGAACTGCTGAACTGGACCAATCAGTGTGGGTAAGCTAGCTCTAAAATGGTGCCTTGGACTAATCAGAACTTGGACTCATAATCTGAGCCAGCCACAAGAGGATTGCATGGGCAGTGACTCTGGGAGATGTAGTTTAGACTTAGGCGCCTTTTTGGACCAACAGCAGCAGTCTATTGTGAGTGACAGCCAATCCAGTCAAGAACTGGGAGGAACTCAAAGGAAGTGCCAGTTTTGTCTGTTGGAGTTTCAGTTTTAGCTTTGGCAGTGAAGGGAAAGAAACCCTGTGCTCCTTCAGTGCACAGTTTCAGTCAAAAACGGTGTAAGGCCCAGAGTTCCGGGTCTGCAGCTTGTAACTGCTTGTTAGGACTGAATCCATCCTGTGAAAAGAATCAAAGGATCTCTGAAGAGTAGAAACCAGGCTCACCCTGTAGAAGACTGGAGAAATTGTTGAATTACTTCGGTCTGTCAGGAACTGAATCTGCTGTGTGTTCTCCCGGGTATTGTGCAGTAATTGCGATCGGGATAGAGAAGCAGCCTGCCTGGTATAGTACTTTCTTTTTTACCATATAAATGTGTGAAGTCTCGTGGAGCTCAAGAGTAGCCCTGCTGACGTTGAAGGACCCTATCTTGTTTGGAGGTCGTGAGTACTAATTCAGGGTCGCTCCCTGTTGAATTGCCACATTAAATCCAAATGGAATCACTGTACTGCTGACTGTTTAAACTAATTTTTCTTTTCACTGTGTGAAAGGGCCCCTACCAGCTGCCACGGTTTGGACTAGCCACTAGGGCTTGGGTACCCAGGGACAGTAACTGGTAGGGATAGGCCTTGCACAGAGCCATAGGTAGATAGTAAAGTGATTAAGCTAATTAACCTGATTCCCCGTCCTTGTTATATGCCCCTAAATAAATCAGAGCTGCTTGTTTCAGCAAAGTTATACTGCCTGAGGTATTTGTCTATGTTAAAGTACTGTACTGTGATTGTTGCACTGTATCTTATTTCACAGGAGGTCCCAGTGCGGAACTAGTCCTGGGGTAAGTGTATACAGTGAAGGTAATTCTGATATATTGTGTGGGCCACTAGTGGGAAGAAAGGGGTTGCAGTGTCCCAGAGGGCTGTGACCAAGTAAGTTTAACTATTGCAAACCCTGACCTCTGGGTGGAGGCACCCGCCATTGGATCCAGGCCCCTCAACCTGTTAGTGGCAAATCAGGCAGGGGTAGTAGCCCCTGGGATAGCGCCATCTAGGCGTTACACTTGCAGGTCTGATGCATATACTGATACCTTTATGAGGATTTACCTGCCTTTTGAATATTTAAAAATGGGCTCATCTTTGGGACTCCATCTCCTGACTGTGTAGTAGTTATCAATGTAGGGGGGATATTTTGGGCTGGGTTCCTAATTGTTAATGATGGTATCTCTATTGACATTACTATATTTCCTATCCCTAGGTAGTGCTCAAGGCTGCTAGAGGCTGTTCTGTATATGTTAATCCTGTTATTTTAGAACATGGTACTTCCCCAAATGCTGTAACTAAGGGGAGGATGTCCAGTGATACCTTTGTAAGTGGATGTATGTGGACATATGTATCCTGTATTCCCCTGTGGAGAATCTTTGTAAATTTTTATATTGAAACTTATAGATAAAAATATGATAAAAAAAAGATTACTGCCTGCATATCTGTTTATGTATTTTTTTTGCAAGACTCTTGAATGACACAACACCAGTGGCCCAGTAGGTTTCATGCCCTCCTCTGCAGCCAGACGTTTGTAGGCTGTAGCACCACATCATGGTGTAAAACCAATGCTGTAGGGCAGTAACCCAACAAAAACTCATTCTGCATCTCATGATAGTGGTAAGGATTTTTTCTTTAGTGAAGGAACGCATGTCAGTTGTCCCAAAGGTGCTCCAGCAAAAATGGGAGGGGGGAGGGAGAGGGAATTTTTGGTCAGGAAAGGCATACTAAGCTAGAGCACGTGCCAGTTAAGTGACTTGCTTAGGGTCACACAGTATGCAAGTGGGGGCTGCACGGATTCAAACCCAGGTTTCCAGGTTTGCAGCTCAGTGCCCTTACCTACCGCGTTATATCAAATACAGAAACAGAACATCAAACAAACAGAATGAAGCTGGGCACTCAGCAAAATTTGCTGAAGAAATAAGCAAGGCTATATTTTTATTAAGGTAACAGCATGTCTGAAACCAGGGCTAACGCCTCTATATATTGACCTAACCATGTTGGTCATCTTCACGGGAGAGGAAGACCCCCTGAGGAAGACCAACGTGGGTGGGTCAATACACAGATGCATAGAAAGTGACAGCAGAAGGGGACCATAAGGCCCATCTAGTCAGCCCATAAGGATACCCCTTCCTGTAACTGCTATTTAATACATCTATCCCATGTGTTTTTAAAAGTTCCCAGTTTTTGCCTCCATCACATCCTGTTATTGGCAGTTCCATGCATCTACTATTCTCTCGGTAGAGAACAACTTGTGTGTGCTGCCTCTAAATCTGCCTCCCTCTAGCTTTATGTTGTGTGCCCTGGTTCTAGAGTGATTTTTGATATGGAACAGGTCCTGAACCTGCACCTTGTTTATTTCCTTTAGGACTTTAAATGCATCTATCATGTCTCCATTGGCTGATTGGTTCTGTATCACAATTCTTCAGCCTTGATTGGACACTTCACCTTTCTTCTGCCCTCTTAGTCGCCACTGCTTTCATTTGCCTAAGCTGCTTTATTTGTACAAACTTTCATATTGCTGTGCTGAATTTACTGCTCGGTTTACGTTATTGAATTCAGCATTCTATTTTGTTTAATAATGCTTAGTGTCTACTGTACTGTGATATATGTTGCCAAATGTCATTAGAGCAACAGATCTTATGCTCTTTTCTGCCCTGTAACCCTGCCTGCTCCTTTCTGCCCTATAACCCTGCCTGAGCTGATGGAGTAGCGCTAAGTACTCCACGGTACCCAATATCCTCTCTTTAAATTTCTATCTGAATTAAGTATCCTGCATTTTATCACTGCTACCCATCTCTGTCCTTTGCCCCGATTCTTCTTTATTTTTCCCTGTGCCTTTACATGTACTTGCTAATCATCTACCCCCAATAGCCCAAGGTGTTACAGCTCTTTTTGTCTTAATTTTAGAGCTCCTTTTTTGCAGAACCTTGGTTATGCAACCTGCCTTCCCACCTGCCTGGGCCAAAGGGATTAGCCTCCATTGTCTTTGTAGTTTTTGCTTTAAATTAACTTTCTGTTTTCCCCTCCGCAGGCCACCTGCTCTGAATGGGAGTCTGCCTCTAACTTCTCCTGTGGGAGCTGCGCCTTCTCCGGCAGCTCTTCCACTGTGACCAGTCTGACTGCCAGCCAGTCCGCCCACCCTGCTTAGTGGTTTTTATTTATAGGAACAAGATGCCACGTGTTTGATTTTTTTTTTTTTTATTGACTTTTCCATTTCAGCTTACAACTTCTAGCTACTAGAGGGCTACATCTTCTACCCTTGGGTAGTCTGCCTCTTATAGTTTAAGTTTATGGGATCAAGTAACTAAGTGTTGATGTCCCCACTTGCAGATTATACTTTATTACCAGTAGAGGGCCTCTTCCTTGTGTCTCCTGGTAGCTACTTGCCAACTTAGCTCACATTATGAAGCCTCCCTTCTCTCTCTACTGGCAGCCTCTCTGCTTGGCACCCTACTGTGTTTCGACTTCTATGCCTCTGTTCTAGCCACCGAGCAGAAGTATCTTACCGTTTGCTTGCCCTCCTTTTCTCCAGATTTATCCCCCAACAACACAGATGGGAGCTAACTCAAACTAACACCCTGCTTTATGCTATTCTCTCCAATCTAGAAAAGTGACAAATTGGCCTTTTCTTGCACTCTCTTTCATGGTCACCCACATGGATATCCCTCCCTTACCACCCATTTCTATCCTTGCTGCTTCTGGCAGGGGATGTGGAGACAAACCCTGGCCCCTTAAATGTCCCTATAGCCTATTCTCATACCATGTGGGCCTGCTCCCCGGGGCTTAAGATAGCCCACCTAAACATATGTAGCCTACTTTCCAAATACCCTGACCTTGAAACCTGGATAACCCTCCACAAGCCTTATGTCCTAGGTCTCACTGAGACGTGGCTTAAACCGCACATCCCTGATAATATCTACAAATGACCGGGTTATTCCTTACTGTGTTGCAATCGCCCTGGGAGAAAGAAGGGTGGTGGCATAGCTCTTTACATCAGAGAAACCCTAACAGACACCCTTTTGCTCTCATCAGACCCAGTATCCCCTAGCGAGTAGCTCACCTCCAAGTTAACTATGGGCTCCACCAAAAAAAAAAAATGCATCTCGGCTGTTGCTACAACCACCCTCGAAAGGGAATACACCTGTCTAGTAAATCACCTAACTAGCCTTGGAACTCTCTGTCCTCAGAGAGATACAGTTATTCTGGGAGACTTTAACCTAAGGAACTGTGGATTCAAAACAGGAGGTGTTTGTAGACTCTGTTTGCTGTAGCTGAGAGACAGAGAGTAGCCGCCAGCTTCCTTAACGCAAGGAGGCGATTTAATAGAGTACACTGAACTGAATTCTTAATTTTGGGGCCTGTGCGAGTAGAAGTCAGTGTTTTGGTTCTCTGTTTTTGGGTTTGACTTTTCTTAATGTAACTTTTATTTGCCAAGGAGGAACTCTATCTGGGAGAATCTCTGCAGTCATTTGTAACTAAACTTGTTACTTAAGCTCTGTGAAATAGTTGTCTGATAATGGGAGGAGCTGAAAGGGGCCTGAGGAACTGTAGATTCACAACAGGAGGTGTTTGAGGACTATGACTGCTTTAGGCGGGAGAGGGAGAGTAGCCACCAGCTTCTTTAAATCAAGGAGGTGGTTTAATAGAGTGCACTGAATTGAATTCTTAATTGTGGGGCCTGTGTGGGTAGAAGTCAATGTTTTGGTTCTATGTTTTGGGGGTTGACTTTTCTTAGTGTAACTTTTATTTACCAGGGAGGAAATCTATCTAGGAGAATATCTGCAATGATTTGTGACTAGACCCATTACTTAAAGTCTATGAAATAGGTGTCTGAAAGAAAGGAAGGCACTCACCAGGGTGGTGGTCAGGGTTGTAGCCGATTGTTTCTGGAGGGCATGGGTGTAGTCCCACCCACTCTGCCCCTCACCCCACCTGCCCCAAGCGCATCATGTCCTTTGTATCAGGGGTTCTGACATAACTCCCCCAAAAGTGCAAAGGGCATACACCCATTCATGTCCTTAAAGGTACAGCACACTGAACAGGGGGTAAACAAACTCACATGAGTGGCAGTCTTCCGGGAGATGTTCTGGAGGCTGCATTGCTGCCCTATTTGCAGGTACCTCTCTGTTCTGAGGGAGGAGGTTGCCCGTCACCATGCTGACCTGGCGAGGATTCGGCAAACCTCCTCCCCCACCCAGGGACCACCGAGGCCACCACCACTGCCTCAGAGGTTGCCAAGAAAGATGAGTGGTTGGACCGCAGTGGGCTCAGGGAGAGTGAGGATGGTGGAACAGAGGCGCATCTCTCAAGCTGTGCCTCTCCACAATTCATTCACCATTCTGGTGAAGCATAGTTCTTCTATGGAGGCACCCACAATGGAGACCAAGAAGAATGCCGAGAACCTCCACAAAAGAGACCCACCAGAGGGTGGTATGGGACCCCATAGGGGAAGGAAACAATTCCTGGTGGGGGACTCAAGCGTTAGGGGATAGAACTGGGGAAGGGGAGAAGGAGGTAAGATGCCTCCCCAGTGCCATAGCTTTGGAGGGACAGGAAGTAAATCCTCAGGATCGTGGGAGCAGCTGCAGGGGGGAGGGAGCCAGATGTCACTGTCCACCTAGGGACAAATGACCTGGCTGGGAATGGGATCAGAGCAGTGCAGCATGAGTTTGTGGAGTTGGGGAGGGGTCTTAGACAAGTAGCACACATGGTAACTTTCTCAGAAGTGCTACCTGTCTATGGCATAGGTGAGGCTAGGCTACACCACACCACTGGATTCAATGACTGGTTGAAAAACTGGTGTGGAACTGAGGGATTTGGCATCACTGGGGACTGGGAATCTACCTGGAGGGATACAGGCCTACACTGGCATGATGATCTGCATCTGTCACGGAGGGGCAACGGGATCCTAGGTGATAGGTTTAAATGCTTCATTGGTAAGCAATTAAACTATCCAAGTGGGAGGCACTGAAGGGAAGCAGGGAAATCCCAGCCTCCCTTCCCCCACAATACAGGGTAGTTAGTGAAGTAGACACAAAGGTAGAGAAGTCGACAGGGAGCAGGACAGGGTAAATCAAGAAAAAAACAAAGGCAATAAGAACAGGTATGGGCCTAAAAGGGATGAGGACATAAAAAATGGAGTGCAATGAGTACCAATGCCCATAGTCTGGGTAACAAGCTCCCTAAACTAGTGGCTTTGATGGAAGAGGAACACCTGGCTATCATGGCAGTCTCAGAAACATGGTACACAGAGAACAATGACTGGGATGTCAACATACTGTACCAGGGTACACAATCTACAGGATAAAAAAAGAGGAGGAGTAGCAGCTCTCTATATAAGGCAAGGAATCAAAGCAACAGAACTAATGGGTAAACAGGTAGGGAAGGAGGCGCTGTGGGTCACCCTAGAGACAGGAAATGGCACCACAATCTGCACAGGGGTTGTTTACAGACCCCCATCTCAGCCGAGGCAATGGACAAGAAAATGATAGAAGGAATCCTTAGAATGGCAGAAAAAGGAGAGACATTGTTAATGTGAGACCTGAATATGCCAGATGTTAACTAGAGCACCTTTACTGCAGTCACATCCAAGAGCAGGGGCATTCTTGATGCCATACAGGTGGCATTCCTCAAACAGCTAGTGTTGGAACCAACTCAGGAGGAAGCAATCTTAGACCTTGTACTCTCAAATGGGGATGGAGATAGGATCTCAGATTTACAACTGGGTAGTCAGCTGGGAACATGCGACCACCAAACAGTGTGGTTCACAATAAACACAGCTGTAGAGTCAAGCCATACAAAAGCAAATGTGTTGGACTTTAGGAGGGCTGACTTTGGCAAAATGGGAGAGTGCCTCAGAAAAGCACTAGTAAACAGGCAAGAAGGAGGGGTAGAGGAACAATGGGAAAAAAAATCAAAACTGCCATCACAGAGGCAACAAGCCTTTGTGTAAAGCAAATCAACAAAATAAAAGGAAAAAAGCCACTTTGATTCTCAAAAGAGGACGCAGGAAAGGTTAAGAACAAAAGGATAGCATTCAGGAAATAAGGAAACACACAAGGAGCAGGACAAATAACTACATCAGTTAAAGCAGCAGGAGGAGCCAGCCCGGTGGTGCTGAGGGTTGAGGCGCTGGACACCACACCTCGCGGCATGCCGGCAACCCGGGTTCAGGAATGGGCCCGGCCCTCCGGGGGTCAGCAGGGGAGGGAGAGGATTGAGCATCCAAATGACAGCTCTCCTCTTCCGGGAGGGAGGGTGGCACCTGCTTAGTGCTTGGCTGGCCTCTGGCAGAAGCCGGAGGCAAAGCAAGCACTGGAGCATGCAAGAAGGGGTTGGGAGTGCCGGACGTCAGCAGGGAACACCTTGACATCAGGGCGCTGGCCATTTCCTCAGAAAGGAGGATAAACACACCGCTGGAGCACAGACAGATGGAGCACCGGTACCGAACCTAATGGTGACTGCCTGCCTGACCACCAGGGGACCAGACGAGACACTGAAGATATCGGGACGTTGGGGTCCCGTCCCGTACCCACATGGGGGGTATATCCACGGCTCCATGGGGGAACTCCTGAGGATTCAGGTAAGGCAAGTTGAGGGGTGGTACCTTGGTATCTCCCGAAGAAGCGTAGCTCCAGGGTGAAGGGAGGCGATAAAAACAGAAAGTCAAAAAAAAAAAGGCAGCAGGAGGAAGGGAAGACCATCAGAATAGCAAAATCCCAAACTGAAGAAAAGATAGCAAACTCTGTTAGAAAGGAAGATAAAAGCTTTTATAGGTACATTAGGGAGCGAAGAAAGACCAAGGTAGGGATACATAGGCTTAATAAAAGGGAGGGAATTTGGGCAGAGGGTGACAGTGAAAAAGCAAGGATACTGAACTAATACTTCTACTCAGTATTCATGAGAGAAGAGGAGGGATAGGTACCTAAACCAAATAATAGAAATACTCTGGATGGGGGGTCAATACTAGTCCATTCACAGAAGAAAGGGCCCTGAAAGAACTTAAAATTGAAGGTGTATAAAGCAATGGGGCCTTACAGGATTCACCCCAGCATTCTAAAAGAACAAAGGGTAGTACTAGTAACACCACTGACTATTCTCTTTAACAAATCATGGGAGGATGGAGTGGTACCCGGAGGACTGGAGGAGGGTGGATATGATTCCACTTGACAAAAGTGAGAGCAGGGCAGAGGCAGGAAACTACAGACCTGTGTGGTAGGAAAAATGATGGAATCACTTCTGAAGGAAAGAATTACTGAGTACCTAGAGGCCAGTGGGGCTCAGGACCCCAGGCAGCATGGATTCACAGTGGTAAGATGTTGTCAGACAAATCTAATATATTTCTTTGACTGGGTGGCCAAAGTAGTAGACCAGGAAGGGGCGGTGGACATGGACTACATAGACTTTAGCAAGGCATTTGACATAGTCCCACACAAATGAGTAATATAAAAGTTAGCCAGCCTTGGAGTGGGTCCCAAGGTGGCAGTCTGGGTAAAAAATTGGCTGGACAAAAGGACACAGATGGTAACAGTAAACAGAATCCACTCTGATGAAAGGGGGGTTACTAGCGGGGTACCGCAGGGTTCAGTACTTGGACTGGTCCTCTTTAAAGTCTTTATAAGTGACATTGCAGAGGGACTGGAAGGAAAAGTATGTCTCTTTGCAGACAACACAAAGATCTGCAACAGGTTTGATACACAAGGTGTGGTGGAAAGGATGAGAAGGGACTTGGCAAGGTTGGAGGAATGGTCAAATGTATGGCAGCTTAGCTTCAATGCAAAGAAGTGCAAACTAATGCACCTGGGAAACAAAAACCCAGGGGAAGGGGGGGTGGAGATACTAACAACAATAAAAATGGAAAGGGACCTGGGAGTAGTCCTATCAGATGACCTAAAGGTGGACAAGCAATGTGAGATGGCAGTAAGGAGGCCTGGGAAGGGGGGGGAGATACTGGGATGCATAGGAAGAGGCATCACCAGTAGAAAACAGGAAGCTGTTATCCCTCTATACAGACAGTTGGTGAGACCCCATCTGGAGTACTGCGTGCAGTTCTGGAGACCCCATCTCCATAAGAACATAGACAGGATGGGGGAAGTCCAGAGGAGGGCATCTAAAATGATGCAGAGTTTGCACCAGCAGACATATGAAGAAAGATTAAAGGAGCTTAATATGTATACCCTCGAGGAAAGGAGGGAGTAAGGGGACATGATAGAAACTTTCAAGTACCTCAAGGGAATCAACAAAGACCAAGAGGGTAGTATCTCTCAGAAAAAGAGATGTGCAAGAAGAAGGGGGCACAATTTGAAGAGTGAGGGGGTCGGCTCAGAGGTAACATGAGGAAGTATTTTTTCACAGAGAGGGTTTTGAATGCATACAACAGCCTTCCTGAAGAAGTCGTGGAGTCAAAAACAGTGGGCGAATTCAAGAATGCATGGGACAGACATAAGGCAATTCTAGTGGGATGTAGGAAGAAGTAGGCTGTTGGTTAACTAGGATCTGCACTTTATCCATTAGGTAGAGAAATGGACAGACTTGGTGGGCCAAGCGGTCCTTATGTTCTGCCATATTCGATGTTTCTAAACTGGTTAAGCCCACATGAACTTGAATATGCCAACCTTCTCAAGTTTCATAGCCTAGTGCAAGTTAGCACCATCCCCACTAGGAAAAACACCTGTACCCTTAATCACTCACTCCTGAACTGGGAGGCCACAAATAGGGAGAAGAAGGTTCTGCAGGTGGGGACCTTGTCTGACTCCATCAGTGACCACTCCCCTAATTATATTCTTTGGTCAAACAAAAATGTGAGTCCTCCCCTCTAGTACCCGTCATTCCGTAACTTCCAGAACACTGACTCCAACAACCTACTTTATGATGTTTATGCAGTAAACTGGTCTGCCCTCTACTCCCAGATGGATGCATCTGTGGCAGTGAACTTCTTCACTGAAGCTCTCCTGATGATTCAAGATAAACATTTCCTGATTACAACTAGATGGGTGAGGGGTGGGTGCACCAGATGGGTCACAAAGGAGCTCTTGGCCCTTACGAAAGAAAGGGATTTAGCATGGATCTCCTACAAATGATCACCCACTCCCATCCTATGGCACAATTTTAGGAACCTGCGTAACAAATGCAAGCAGTCTGCTACAGCCAGTAAATGTGATTTCTACTGACTACACACTGAAAACCTTGCTAACCCTCAACAATTTTGAAACACCCTTACCTCCTTCCGTATTCCTCATTCTCACAGCCCTATAGTCCACCTAAATTCCCCCACTGGCCTACTGACGGACCCGGAGGTTGCACAAGCATTTAACTTAAAGTTTACTGACCTCTCTGCCCACTTTTGTAAACACCCTTCTGAGCAACCTCCTGCTCTAGTAGTGGGCACCAGTGACCCACCCTTTTTATCCCCACCCCCATGCTCCCCTCCCACCTTGCCTTTCTATTTCAGAGCTATCAAAAAAAAGTTCACCACCAAGCTTCTTAGGAGTCTCCCATCCAAGAGGAGTCCTGGATCTGATGGCCTCTACTCATCCTTGCTTAAGCTCGTAGCCCTTGCCATCTCCCAACCCCTGACATTCATTTTTAACCTCGCCATAGCCTCATCTACTATGCCTGCACCCTGGAAGACTGCCAAAGTGGTCCCAATTTTTAAAGCTAGGGACCCCCTCTCCTTTGACAATTACCAGCCAATCTCCATTCTCCCCCACCTTAGCAAACATCTAGAAAAAGTAATCCACCGTCAATTCTCCGACCACATAGGTAAATATAGCCTCGTGTTATCAGCAACACGGGTTCAGAAAGAATCGCAGCACCTCATCTGCCCTTGCCCTATTTAATGATCATGTCCTGAGGAATATGCGATTGGGGTAAACACCACTGGTGTGGTGTTTGTAGACTTGGCTAAGGCTTTTGACCTGGTCAACCACACCCTACTCTTACCAAACTCCACCAGCTTGTTTTTTCCCTCAGGACTCAGCAATGGTTCCACAGTTACCTTCTCGCAATCAGTGACTATTGGTACTACCATCTCCCCAGGTCTGCCCATCACTATGGGTGTTCCACAAGGTTCCATCCTGGGACCATTGCTTTTCTCCCTATTAACTCCCTCCCTGCTGATGGCCTAAATTGCCCTGTCCTACTGTACATCGATGACCTGGTCCTCTACCATAGTGACAAATCCATCCAAAACATATCCTATGTGCTGTCCCAAAATTACGGCCATGCCCACAACTGGTTCATGTCCAACATGCTCCTGGTGAAGGAGAAGAAAACCAAGGCAATGCTCCTTGGCCCCAAACCCTACCTAGCTAATGCTGCTAAATCCAACTCCTCCCTTTTGGTGCTCTCCCCATCTGGACCTCCACTGCAGGTAGTCTCCGATTTCAGATACCTGGGTGTAACCCTAGACCCATCCCTTTTATTCAGTGTGTACAAAAACACTGTAGTGTGCAGAATCAACTAAAAACTTGGGGCATCACATAAATAACTATTTAACCCCCCTGCCCAACTTTCCATTGCCCGTGGAAACCTGCTTCCAATCCTTGACTATTGTTCTCCAATTTACTCCTTGCTGTCTGTTACCCTTCACCTTAGACTGAACTTTGCCTATAATAGCATCTGCCATTTCATACTGATAGCCCCCTTCTCTACCCATCACTGTGATCTATACAAATCTCTTGGTTAGACCTCGCTCAAATGTTGTTTTGACTATTCTCTTGACACTATCATCAATGGCACATTACATAATGGTATAGTGTTCCCGTATGCTTCTCCCCTTAGGGCACGTACTGTCCCTAAGTGTCTGCATAGCACTTTGGTCCCCCCACCCCACTGGAAGTCCCCAGAGTCTCCACTGTTATGGGGAGATAAGCTCTACTGGTTGCCACACCATCTCTATGGACAGCCTCTCTCCAGTTATCCACATGGCCTCCCACCACTCCCACAAATCCAGTCTGAGAACTTAGTTACTTCTGGAATCCACCTGCTCATGCTCCCTAGGGGTGCAGTTATCTATACCCCCTCCCTCACTCCAGCCCCACCCCTCTTTTTTGGTCATTTTGTCTCCCCCCCTTACGTACTTGCTCTGTCACCCCTCCTCATCCCTACCCCTGCTACTTTATGTCCCTTTGCCTCCATCTCCCCCTCTCCCCAGCTCTTTTCCCTAGATGTTCTGCCTGGTCTTCCAACTTTCTTTCCCTCCCCCTCTCCTATTACCTAGTTACTTAGCAACCTGGTGTGCGCCTATGATTACAATGAAACTTATTTTCACTACTTTTCCTCCCTCTTCTACTACAGACCCCTCCTAGGAATCTCACCCTGTCACTCACCTCAGTACCTAGTATACTCGGTGAATGACTCTGAACTCGCTCTGTTGTTTCCTACCTGCACTTATCTCCCCGGCTTCTTGTTTCACCTCCACCTAGGTATTGTTTTGCTTGCATATTGTTTACCCTTCTAGGTTTTATTTGCCATGTCTCAGTTTAATATTTACCACTGATCCCATATTTTTGGGCTGCTCTATTTTGAAACTTATAACTGTACATCATGCATTATCTCTCCGTACCACTGCTAACTCTGTCAGGTACTGTTTCCTTGTGATTTATCTTTGTTGCCTGTAACCTGCTACTAATATTTGGCTTGTATAATATCTCAAATTGATTGTTCTGTGCCATTGTTTGTGGCCCGGGTTGTGCCTGAAAATGGTCCTTGGATCAGTGCACTTACCCAGTAAAAATAAATAAATAAAATGCCTCCCCTCCCCTCTCTTTTCACTGCTCCATGGAGTACATATGCAAGTCATGCAGACGCTCATCTTAAGATTTGTTGTGCAGTCCATGTATCATTTTTGTAGCTCTCCTCTACACTGTTACCAGTCTGTTTAATATCTTTTTTACGGTTCAGTCTCCAGAACTGGATGTTGTACTCCAGGTGTGGCCTCACCATTGATCTGCAGACTGGCAAGATGACCTCTCTTTTTCTGCTGGTAATCCCCCTGCCTATGCATCCCACTATGCCATTTACTAGCAGTGCCGCTTTCTCACATTGCTTGGACATTTTCAGGTCATCTGTTATAATTACTTCCAGATCTTTTTTTATGTTGAAGGATTCCAGGTTTTTCCTGTAAGTAGTAATCCTCTCCTGGATTAGTCTTTCCAAGGTGCATGATCTTGCATTTTTAGCATTAAAATTCAGTTGCCAGGTTTTTGACCACATTTCCAGAGACTTGAGGTCAGCTTTCATCTTCTGCACTCCACCTGGAGTGTCTGCCCTGTTGCTTATCATCTGTGAACAAACTCACCTTACCCTCGAACCCATTAGAAATGTCACTGATAAAAACACTGAATAGGACTGGTCCAAGTACTGACCCGTGGCACTCCACTAACTATACCTCTTTCCTCTGAAAGGGAGCCATTGACTAGTACCCTTTGGGTCCTGCCAGTAAGCCAGCTCCATGCCGAGTTTACCACCCGATGCCCTACTCCCATTCTGTCTAATTTGTTTAGTAGCCTTCTATGTGGGACTGAGACAAAGGCTTTTCTGAAAACTAGATATACATCTACAGCACCTACCTGATCTACTGTTCTTGTCACCCAGTTGAAAAAGTAAATTAGATTAGTTTGGCGTGACTTTCCTGTGTTAAAGCCATGCTGTGCTGTGTTTAATTTGCTGCTGTCCTCAAGAAAGAATAGAATCCTCTCCCTGAGAAAGATTTCCATTGTTTTACCCACAATAGAGGCGAGGCTTACCAGCCTGTAGTTGCTTGAGCTCATCTTGCTCCCACTTCTGTGTAGAGAAATGACTGTGGCCTATTGCCAAACTTGTGGGACCTCACCCAGTTGAAATGATAAGTTAAAGAGATCAGCCAGTGAAGCCACTGGCAACTGCTAAGTGATCATAGTCCCTTTTGGTGGGTACCACACTGGGGTGCAGATCTTAACACTGAGGTCTATCATTGGGGCCCAAGTAACTTTTAAACAATTCCACGTCATAACAGCAATCGTGGATCACCATTACGGTGCAAGTACATCACCAAAAATGAATTTTGGCGATGCACACTCGCAGTGAGGAGAAAAACAGTGCCCAAGACCTACAGGGTTTATTTTTAAGCAGAGGGCTTCACCCTATGACCCACTACTTAGGGATTCTTAACTCCAGGGTGGTGCATGTCGGGAAGGGGTGAAACACTTAAAAAAAAATAAATTTGAAAGTCACCTGCTTGGGGGGGGGGGGGGATGACCACCTTCCCCACCATGCTGGCGAATCAGCTCGGCAGCAGCCTGTCACACCCCCTCTCACACAGCATCCCACCCTGCCTCTTCCCATGCATGCATACTTCCCATCACAGTATTTCGCCTACCCCAGTTTCCGGTTGCCACCCTGCTAGGTAGCCAAGAACGCAGGTGCTGTAACTGAGTCACCATTTTTGTAGGTGCCCAATTTTGGTTGCCTTGTTCAGTGGATACCCTAGTTACAAACTTTAACTTTACTGCCTGGCTGCAGCTTTACAGTTGGTGCAGTCCTGCCCTGGGCTTAACCCCATGTTCCTATCTAGCTAGCTATGAAGTTCTCCCCCAAAGCTGCAGCTAGATAAGAACAGAGGTACTTACAGTTCAGACATTCACAGGGGATCTTTATGCAGGCTGGATTTGGTATAGTATCAGGTAGATATCTTGTTGGTGATACACCACAAGGCTGCAGAGATGACTGACTGTGGAAATGAAGAATGCTGGCCTTTACCTGTCGGGCCTTGCCAACTCTGCCTCTGAGGCTTTTCTAAACTGTTTTCCCCAAGTAAACCTCTCTCAGTCTTCCTCACCAGTTATCTTCTCAGTTTAAGGACAGAGCAGGCATAGTCCCCCTAGACCACTCTGTTGCACACCTTGGACACACAATTAACAGCTGGGCTTTGGCTCAGTCTCTAGTCCCAGTGCTCTCACTTTGGAATCGCTATACACAGCTGTGCTGGGCCCTTGCTCTGTATCTGCCTCAGCACACACACACACACACACACACACACACTGTCTCTCAAGTTTGCAGCAAAATGCAGTCTCACTCAGCACTTACCCCACCAAGGGGGAAACACAATAGCTCAATCTGGGTTCAATGTTGCAGCGTTTTTTCTCACAGGCTGCACACTTACTGTCTCTGTTTTCATACTGCAGCCCAGTAACTTTCACTTTCTCTACAGCACTTCTAACTGTCCATGGCTGCAGCAACTCTCTGATGCCTTGCCGTTCAAGACTACTCTTTCAAACACTCTGTCTTAAAATTTATTAAGTACTGGGACAGACCTGGCTGCTGGGTCCAAAAATGTAGAAAATGGGCTAGGCAGCACACAGCAGTCTATCATGCACTTTAACTCAGGCTAAACCTCCTTGTGGCAGGCAACACACTCCTTTTTGTTTGCTTGTGCGCATGAGCAAGAAACATGTTGAGACAGCTTGCTGGAGTTAGAAGGCTGTGGAGATGCGGCAGTGTTGTGACCAATGCCACCACTGCTTTTTGGGGCTTGTCTCTGTGGCACAAATGAATGAGCACACTGTCTATGACAGCAGCTCAAAAGCGTGCCACCAACTTGAAAGAAATTCAATGCTGCAAAGGAGGCATGCCCCCTCATTGTGAGGCATGCCTTGCCTGGTATAACATTTCAAGAAACATGGCAGCTGTCGCCATCCGCCTCTCAAAGCCGACGTGGGGAGTGCCCAATCCTCTTGTCAGGGTGCCCCCTCCTCAGTTCATTTGCCAACTGGGGAGCCCAATCCCAGTTGGTTTTATGTCCCCCTTGTTGGCATTTGTCTGCTGAGGGGATGCCCAATCCCCCGTGGCATCATGCCCCCCAAAAACACAGACATGCTTTCTTTGCCAATGGGGGGCCCAATTCCGATCCGCAAAGACCTGCAAAACAAATCTTTTTTTTTTTTAATGTTACCTGTAAAAGAGAAAAAAGTCCATCATGGTCACGATGCCCCCCTCTCCCAACCTGCACCCACCCTCTGCGCACACCACTTCCCCACAGCCCCGTCACCCCATACTTACCTCTGCAGTCTGGCACAAGATCTTTGGTGGAGTAGGAACACATCTGCACTCTTCAAAGCCGACCGCAAACTGAAGAAATGCCGGTAACCTGTATAATGATATCAATTGGGGGGGGGGGTTAAACTTAGGTGGATGTCTCGGCCATTTTTGTGACTTTTGGCTCTAAATTTTCAACATGAGGTTCTTGGAATCCCACCTCATGAACTCAGTCACTGTCAGTGTGCGTTGCGCAGTTTTTATGCATGCTCATAACTTTGCCAATTTTTTATATTTTTTACTCCAGATTTTCAACATTGTCATTTTTGCACACCACCTTATGAAGAGTACAGCTGTCATTTCTCACATCCTGCCCAAAACACATTTCCGCACCTGTGGCACACAATGAGAGCAGTCACTGTGCGAAATCAACGTTTATTTATTCATTCAATCTCGGATTACAAGTACCTTTGAGTGCTGGCGCAGCACATTTACAAAGGTTCCATGTCAATAGAAGGGGTTGCAAACAAACAAGAGGGAACTAAAAAAATAGAGATTCAAATATGCAATGAAACATAATATAATACAACAAGATACTTCAGTTTTACATCAGCAGGGGAGAGGAAATATCAAGATATGAAGGCTAGAGGGTATAGGAAACAAGGGGTCTAGATGGTAGTTGACAGGGATTTGTCAGGGATGAAGGAGGGATAAGAGATGGTGGGGGGAGTAGAAAGGAAGGTTAAATGGGAGAGGACAAATAAGGAGATGGTAGCAGAGGTCTTGTCAGGATATCACTAAGATCAGGTTTGGGGTGAGGCGAGGGAGAGTGCTCCATGGTGACATGGGTTAGTTCAAGCAATCACAGAAGCTTTCAGAGATGAGACACTGTTGGAGTGTACGCTTGAACTGTTTGAGTTTTATTAGGTTAGTTAAAACGTCGTGCAGCCCGTTGTAACAATGTGGAGCTCTATACAAAAACAATCCCTAGCATTGGGCTGTACAGCTCATGGGGACAAGGGGAAGATCGGTGGTGGATGTGCAAGTGTGATTGATCCTGTGGGATTTGCTCAAGAGACTTCCTGCACCTGGAGACAGTAGCCCAGGGAAGAATTGTTTTTGTTAGTAGGCACGTTTGGTATTTAATCCTACCACTTAGTTGGAGCCATCCAGTTTGAGCATATAGCTCACACGTGTGAGTGAGGTGTGTAGTGCCTGTAAGCAGCTTACACACCTTGTTCAGAGCAACAGCTAGTCTTTTTAGAGAGGTAGTGGTAGCAGCTCCATAGATGACCAGGCCATAATCAATGATGGACAGCACTGAACTGTGAATTGCATGCTTGAGAGCTTCCTGGGTAAGACAAGGTTCAGGACAGATTAAGAAAATCACAGTGCCACTGTTCATGAGTGGAGGTCCAAAAATGCCTATGTTGAAAATCTGGTGTAAAAAAGCCCCAAAATAATTGCACTACGGGTGTGCGTTGTGCAGTTTCTATGCAAGCCAGTAGCTTCACCAATTTGTTTTATATGTTCACTCCAGATTTTCAACATTACCATTTTTTTTTTTTTTACACCTCTTCATGAACAGTACAGATGTAATTTTTCACATCCTGTTCAAAATTAGTTTTTGCACCTGTGGCACCAAATGGCGCAGTTGCTGAGCAGAATCACCTTTCGGTTAATGAACTGATAGTATCACTGTTCATGCGGTGGGGCCACAAAAAGCCCATGTTGAAAACTTGGAGTGAAAATACCAAGAAACGCAGAGAGTGTTAGGGTTTCCAACCATAACGCCCTACCCTGTAGGGACTGACGGGCATCAGGGGTGTGACTTGGAATTATCGACACTAATGCTCACGCCATTCCACCCCTCACCCCCACCCTGCAGCCAGTGATGGGCATTGAGGTGTGCCTTGGACTCTTTGGCCCCAAAGTTCATCCCATTCTCCAATACTGCACCCATTTCAGAGTATTTCCTTATGAAATGGGGTGAGTGTAAAGCCTGAACACCCCAAGTCACACCTCGACACCCGTTGGTGTCTGCAGGGTAGGCTGAAGTGAAATGGCGTGAGCGTTATAGGCGATGACCCAAAGGCATACCCCAGTGCCTGTCCATCTCTGCAGGGTGGCGGTGGGGTTGACATTAGTTCAATACTTCGCTGCCATTTCTATTCTGCATCTGTCTAACACCTGCACTTCCAATGCTAATGCCAGCAAGCAAACATTCAGCACTGACAAATGCGTGTTATAGCTTGTGGCAGTCTCTTTTCTAATTGGCTGCATACTCCCAGACAAATCTGGTGTCCTCTGATTCTTTCCCAGCAGCCCCCTTGTCTTTGTCATCACATAGGGGTTGCTATTACTGTTTATATGCAGTCCCAATACAGACAGACCATTTTATTTACTATTTCTGCCCTTACGAGGACTGAAAACATTCGTCCCTAAGCCTGGAGGCCTGGTCATGTAGAACCCCAGCACTACTGCCTGCTATGGAGCCAGGAATATCATCGGCCATAGCCTAAATACACAAATGGAGCAGTGGTTCCTTTAAAATGTACTATTCTGGCAGCCATGCATGCACAGTGGGGTGTGGTTGCCATCTTCATTTCAGCTCGGTCCAATATTCTGCCCCATAGACTGAGCACTGATGCCAAAAATGCCCAGAGGCACTGAAACACATATTGGACCTTGGCCCCTATCACTATGTGGAACGAGGACCAAAGGAAAAGATGGCTGCAGCCATAGGAGCACCAGTAGGGCACCAGGGTCTGGAGACCAAGCGAGACCACTTAGGGATGCCGGCAGTAGAGCAGAGGGCGGGGGCTTACATGTATAATTGGTGAGGCTCCCTAAGCCTATTGTATAGAGCTCTAGATAAATATACTATACTGTATTGCCTGGTACTTAAAGCAGGCCCTTGTAACCTCCCTAAATACATACAGAGGTCAAAATTGGCACTGGCCCACTAACCAAATGCCGGTAGATTTTGTATTGGGCTAATACGATTTTCCTTTAAGTAGCCCTGTGGGCTTGTACTGAAGAATATAACATTTCAATAAATACACCAGCTGGGCCAGTGGATTTCCTCAGATACTAGCCCTGCTGGCTAGTGGCTGCATAACTTAATTTCTACCCATGACACAGAAATGAACTGACACAGTTAAGTCTGTCTTTTGAGATAAAATAGAAATAAAAACTAAGTAAACACAGCCCCCTCTCATCCTGATCTTGCTTCTTGCTCAATTAATTCATTTCCAGCCCTGTTCCCCACTTAGTGTCATCAAAATGCTTCATTACCCTGGTTATAAAGCAGGACCTTGTAACCCCTCAAAAATAACATGGAAATGAGCTGACACAGCTAAGTCTGTCTTTCTGGAGTAAAAAAAAAAAAGAAAGAAAACGGATTAAATGTATACTGCCCTCCTCTCATCCTGATCATGCTCAATTAATTCATTTGCAACACTGTTCCTCATGTGGTATCATCAACTGCAGCTCTGTTCTTCACTTAGGGTCATTAAAATGCTGTTTTGTGGGGGAGGCTGCACAGACAGTGTTGGAGCATCACAGGAACTGGAAACTGTGAGCAGGCTGATGTAAATTAAAAATATTTACATTAAGCCAAAAATGTTTTATAGCTCAATAGGACCCTCAGCAGGCAGCTCTTTTGTGAGCAGATCTCCCCCAAGGTCATAACATGTCAGCGTCTCTAGTAGAACATTTTTCTATGCCAGCACTTGAATATTTGAGCAATATACCCCGATAGGGAGTGGGCATATGGGTGGATTTACCACATCTGGTGTGGTTCAGTCATGAGGCGCAGCCAAGTGACTTAACCACACCAAAAGTGGTAAATCCACCCATATACCCACTCCCTGGAGGGGGCATATTGCTATTATACAATGTTTTACTGTTTTTATTTTGCTTTTTTACAAAAACAAGAAACAGATTTGAGCTATATCTTGAATTATTTTTATTGAAGTTATTGCTGCACGACAAACACATTGTGCTGATTTACAATACTGTGCACCGAGGGGGAGATCAAGTGATGCTCTCTGCACCATAGCTGCTCATCCTGTCGGCTCCTGCCACCCACCTTGTCTATCACCTCAATCGATGGACAATCCCTACATACAAGGGTCTGAAGTCTTGTATCTTGCTTACTGCCTGTCTGCTGTTTCTATATCTCCTCTTTGGAAGATTGCAATTGGCATTCAGCGGCCGCGATGGAGGCAGACATGAGGCAGGCACCGCCTCGGCTTATGCCACCAGCTTCCCCCAAGAAACAAGCCAAAAAGTCTAAAACTCAATCCCCACAAAGCAACAACCAACATGGGTCCTCCGCATCGGTCATTCCACTAACCGAGGATCGCTTTCTCCAGGAATTGCAGCCTTTTAAAGAGACTCTCTGATATTGAGGTGGAGCTAAAATCTCTCTGTTCTGACATGGGAAACCTAGACCGAAGGCTTACTGATTCAGAAGCATGCACAACTTTCTCGGAATCATGGCGAAATAAAATCGATCCAGAAATAAGCAATTTACGGCAACAAATCACTAAGCTCCAGCTGAAAACTGAAGACCTCAAGGGCCGCTCTCGTCGGAACATTTTAATTTTTGGCCTCCCAGAGTTGGAGAAAGGCTCTTCGACCATTGCTTTCATTCAAAGGTTCCTTAGTAAAGTGGTGGGCCCCTCTCCCCACAACCCTTCCTATCTTATTGAAATGGCCCACCACTCCCTTTGCCCCCAGCCACCTTATTCTGCTCCTCCTAGGCCAATCATTATAAAATTTCTGAGCTACCTGGAGAAGCATCACGTTTTGGTTAAGAATAGAGAGCTGGAGTCCATCACTTGGAAAGGGAAACATCTCCGATTCACGCAGAATCTCCCCTTGGAGACCATGCAAAAATGATCTACTTTCCATCCAGTCATCAACAAATTGATAGCGGCCAGCCTGAAGTTCTGGATGACCTACCCTGCCTGCCTACAAGCCTATGTTGTGGGCACTTGGCACTCATATGAATCGCTGAATCAAGTTTCCACTGAATTAGCTATTCGTCTGCCTGACCTCTTTAAGGCTCCCTGACTGTTCCATATTTAGCTGAGAGGTACACTTTTCATAGTATGAAGCTGCCTTCTGTGTATAATTAGCCTCTTACCTTATGCATAATTTTTCTGGACTTGGCCTGTAGGATGTGACCCCAGCAGGGGGTACAACTCGGACTTCCTGGCCTATCTTCCAGAGTGTTTTTGTCCCCGCTGTCACTGCCACATTCCTGAAGGGAACTGCTGCTGAATACAACGGCCTAGTCTGCCAGCCTCCCCAGTTTTCCTGTTCAGAACCTTCCAGGCACCAGGGGAGGTCATGGAACTTTTGGTCCAGTTTGTTTTTTGGAGGACTGGAATTCAAGCGGACTGCGTCCTATAATATTGGGACTCCCTCTACTGGTTCCTGGACTGCACCATCGTTCATGGACTTAAGGGGTCGCATCAGATAAACTAGCCTAACTGAACCGGTTTTGTCAAGCAGGAAAGAACAATGCTTAATATACAGAATAGTTCTTATCCTTTGCCTTTTCCTTAACCTTCATTTCTTTGGTTTTCCTTGGGGGGGGGGCACCGGGGTATTTCCCTTCTAACTGCTCTTGTCATTATTTTGGCCATTTTTATATGTCATGCCACCCACAGTGCTCTGAATCAATCTGCTCCTCCCTCTCCTCCTCTACTTTTGCCTTTCTGGAGTGCTTTGCCTCGGCAAGTCTGTTTCTTTTCCCCTCTAAATACCATTTCTTTTTTCTCCTCTGACAGCTCGGATGTTGTCTCACTCTAATTACTTCTACTCCTTACTCATACCCTCTTACCTGTTTCAGTCTAGAGTGTCCCGGTGGAGCCATGCATGGCAGTAGGCGAAGGCTCCTCTGTAGCAGGTAAGCCTTCGCCATTATTTCACCAGTAGATTTTACCTGTTCTCAACTCTGGATATTTTGTGTGGCATTAGCAGGGCAGATGGATGAGGGTTGGGGGCTCTTCGGGATGCTGAGCTCTATGGGAAATGAGACCCGCGTTCTGGCTAGTGGGGGGGGGCTGTACCTTCTCTTCCAACTCGCTAAATTCTCGCCACACCAGGGACTGTGAATTGGATTTGCTGATTGTGTAGTATACTACTCCTTCAAATATAGTATGGTTTCTTATTATGTCAAGACGCCCTTATTACACCTTGTTTCTAAATCCTCTCTCAGTCTTTTACTACGGGTGGGGGGCACGGAGGTATCTGGGGCCGCACGGATTGGTCCTCACAGATCCCTCTAACTGTTCTGTGGTTGGGGATTTGCTCATTCTGGGGGACTATTGTAAACCGGTTCTGTGCTGGGGTACAGGGGAGTGGGTGGAGGGGTCAGGGGTTTTGCCTTCCCCCTCCTGATGGAGGCTCAAGGGAGACTACCGATTACAGTACTAGTACACAAAGCAAATAGTCTCCACAGGCAGGGTATTAGCCAAGTATTTGCCTCTGGAGATTCTTCCTCAAGCAAAGGTGTAGCTATTCTTGTAAATCGTTCAACTCCCTTTCAGGTGCCCCAAGTTATTACTGACCCATGGGGGGGGGGGATATATGTTTGTTAAAGGCCTTCTCTATTGCTGGGAGCTAGTTCTGGGTAGCATTTATGGATCAGTGGGAGGTGATCCAGCTTTCTTTATGGACCTAGCCAGAAAACTGATCCCGTTCCTATCCTTCCCCTCATTTTGAGGGGTGGCTGGAACCTTCCCCCAACCCAAGACCTGGATTGCTCCAACTATCCTCTTAAGTCTCCTTCGGCTGCACAGCGAGCCCTGTTAGAGTGCATGGACCTAATGGGTCTTTGTGACCCCTGGTGGGTCCTTTACCCACAATCCTGTACCTATTCCTTCTTTTCAATAATAATAATAATAATATTTATATAGCGCCTTTCACAATATCAAGGCGCTGAACAAGACCATAAAAACATCCACAAATAGTACAAACACAAACCATAAAAATTATAAAATATATTCTAAAAGCATAATAATTACAATAAAATTACACATACCAATGGTACACCACACCTCATCTAGGCTAGATTACATCCTTATAAGTCTAAGTCTTTCTCTTCTCCCTGGTCTATGCAACACCGGCATAGACCTATTGTTCTCTCCAATCATGCAGTGGTCTGGTCAGTACTCTCCCCGGATACAGACCTACAGTGAGACTTCGCATGGAAACTAAATACTCAACTACTCAAGGATGACCACATTGTTTTCAGAATCTTATCCCTTATTCAGTCCTTTATCTATTTTAACCAGAACACTGTTCTGAGGGTGGATCATGAATGGTTTACCCTAAAGTACTTCATGCAAGGGGAAGTTATCCATCTGGCCTCCACTCAGAAGCATCACAGAGAATCAGAAGCTCTCTCTGTGCTCACCCAGATCTGCACTTTGGAGCAATATCTTTCTCCTACTTCCTCTTCAGACTCCTTGCAGTCCTTGCTGTCTCTTCGGGACAAGTACACTACTTTCTTGCAGGAAAAGGCAGAATATGCCATACTAAAGACTCAATCCAAATACATAGAACAAGGTGAGAAGGCAGGTAGGTTACTCGCTCTCAGATTACAGAAATTGGAGGCTTCAAGAATCATCCCCTCTATCTCCGCCTCAGATGGCTCTATTAAGACACTTCCCAGGGACAGTGCATCTGTGTTTGAGCAATTTTACTCTACCTTGTATGGCCGGCGCTCACTCCCACCAACTCCCAAGGAGATGGCATCCTACTTAGATTCAGCCCCACCACCTCACCTTCTGGATCACCACTGTGCCCTCCTATCCGCTCCCATCTCCTTGACAGAGGTGGAGTCTGCTATTAATATCTTAACAGTCTACAAAGTTCCTGGCCCTGATGGTTTCACCTCGAACGTCTATAAACTCTTTCCCAAAGATCTAGCTCCTCTTCTGCTCCGTCTTTATTGCTTTATGGTATCCGCCGAATCCTTAGACCCTTCTCTACTAGAAGTCACTATTGTCCTCCTTCTTAAACTAGACAAATCTCCCACTTGGCCTGCAAACTATTGACTTATTTCCCTTATTAAACTGTGATATTAAGATCCTAGCTACAAGAATTGGGAAGGTGTGGTCATGCCTACTTAGCCCTGAACAAGTCAGCTTTGTTCCTGGGAGATCTTCTGTTGTTGACCATCTCCATCAGATAGCCCATCTCTTTCAAGTAGCTAGCTTTTCCCCTGACTCCTATGGCTCTGGTTTCACTGAATGCTGAAAAGGCTTTTGACAGAGTTGACTGGTCCTTCCTTTGGTTAACTTTACAGAAGATGGACTCCCCCCCCCCCTTTTTCTGCAATGGCTGCAGGTGATTTACTTTTCCCCAATGGCCAAAATTTACTGCAATGGTGTTTTCTCCTCTTCGTTTCCCCTTTACACTGGTACCTGTCAGGGATGCCTCTCCCCGGCCCCCCTTTCTTTTTAATTTATACCTGGAACCTCTTATAAGGCGGCTTAAAGCCTCCCCTTGTATACAAGGCATCTCTATCTGTAATTTTGCACCATCTCTCTCTCTCTCCATTTATGCGGATGATATTTTACTGCATCTTTCAAATCCCGTATCTTCTCTCACTAAAGTATTGAGAATAATTGACCAGTATAGCTGCTACTGTAACTATAAACTGAATCTAAATAAAACTGAAATATACCCCTTAACCATTTGGTAAGTAGTCAAGAACTTGCGTGCTTTGGTATGAAGTGGTCCCCCCGTTGTATCAAATACCTTGGTATATTTCTAACCACTGATATCTCCCTATCGCAGAAATTGAATCTGAAGGACCTCTTAGGCATCATACAACAGGATTTATCATGGTGGAAGGACCTCCCAATCTCGTTATGGGGTAGAATTAATATAATTAAAATGAATGTCCTTCCCAGGCTTTTCTATCCTTTAAATATGCTTAACATCTGGTTTCCTTTATCCTTCTTTAAACATATTCACTCACTTATCACTTTGTTCATCTGGCTAGATAAGGACCCCAGGCATTCTTATCTCAAACTGGGGCTCCCTAACAAATTAGGTGGCCTCCGTGTACCAAACTTCCTGCTCTATTATTGGGTTAGTCACGTACACAAGTGTGGAAAGTGCTTGCTGGCACATCAAGGGCATTCGGGATGATTACACCCCATTTGGCCACAAACAGAATCAAGTATGAGTTCCATGCACAGTCTATCTCCTGCCACCATCCTTTTTTCCCCTCTGGAAATCTCTTCTGGCTGCACTGAGCTCATCTCCAATTGGCTCCTCTATCAAAGTCTTCTTACAACTCTGTTCCTATTTGAAGATATTCCCTTCCAAAGATTTCTCACAAGCTATTCTTTTCAACTTAAATATCAAGATTGGGAACTGCCCGTTAACCCCTGGTTGGCTTCCCATTCTCCATGGACTCAGAGTTTCAGATTTTTACTCTCAGACCTCCATCTGCACTTCTCCAGATTTGCTAGAGAAATGTCATCAGGGTCCAACCAGCATTTTTAAGATCTATCAATTACGACACCTGTTAGTGCAGCAATTTGGCCATTCCCTAAAATCTTCTTCACTCAGTGACCTTCTTAACCAGATCCAAGACCTATCGGCCAAGCCTCACAGTGTTTCTGCTTTGTACATGTATTTGCTTACCACTTCCCAACCCTCCTCTTTGGCAGGTTCCAAGATCTGGGAATCACTGATGCCAGTTTTCACCTTTAATTGGTCACATCTTTTGAAGGATCTTTACATTTACCTGACTCAGGATCAGCTAAGACTGACCCAGTGTCATATCCTAAATAACATGTACTGTACCCCAGTTGAATTAGCCAAGATGGGTCACCTCCCTTCCCCTGCATACGCCAGATGTGGTAAAGCGGATGGTACTCTCTTACATGTATTCTGGGCTTGTGAGAAGATATCTCCTCTGTGGGTACACATTAAAGAGCAGACTGACCCCCTCCTGGGGCTACAAGGTCTCGTCTCATCTGGTATATGCATTATTGGAGACTATTCCCAGATTCAGGTTAAGGAAAGGATATACCATATGACCCTCATTTTTCTTGCTGTCAAAAAACTGGTCCTTAAACACTGGCTAGACCAGTTGTACATTACATACAGAGAATGGCTACATGAGCTCTCCTTCTCTTTATGGACAGAGCATCTGATCGCTAGTTTACATCATCGACTCCCCTTTTTAATACAAAATGGGGCAAACTGTATGCCCTTTACTTGAACTGAGTGCCTGCTGAGCTCTCTCTCTCTCTGATACCACATTAATTTTAGTTTGTGTACATGCTTGCATCTCATGCATTACTTTTTTAGTTTTTGGTTTTAGGTCTTAGCTCACACTCCGTATGGGGAGGGGGATTCTTGGGTGGGGTTGGGCAGGAAGGGAAGGGGGGTTGATATTCTTGTTCATTGTTCTATTGTATTGTCCTGTTGGGGTGTTTATATAAAATCAATAAAGTTGCTTCAATTTCAAAACAAGTACTGCATGCCGAGGTTTCGTGCCGTATCAGTGATTGTGGCTTTCGTGTGCATGTTCCGGTCAGAAGTAACTAATGTTATTTATTTATTTATTTTACCTCTTAATGAGAGCAAGATCAAGTTTTTTTTTTTTTTTAATAGGTGGCCTTGTCTTGTGACGTGATGAAAGCTTCGGACTATGCGTGAAGATTGCCCAGAGGTTGCAGTTGAGTTCCTGGGCTGTTTGAAGTTTCATCACCGGCATTGTGTACGGCCATATTCCAATCAGGAGTTGGACTGTTTGGTGACATCGGAGATAACTGTATTTACACGTATGATTTTAGGGTTAGAAGGTTTGTTTGGTAATTAAATAGGATTTCAAAGTTGTACATTTTCAATTATTCAAAGGAGGTAGTCATGTTTTTTTTTTTAATTTGCTGTGGCTCCAGTTTGTAAGTGGGAGAAAAATGGCAGTGGTTTCTTTGATCTCTCAGGGTAGGTATCTCATCATCCACTGCCATCTTTGTGAATTGTTGCTTTCTAGTGATTGGAGTGATTCTTGGAGGAATTTTTGCTGTGGCTGACTGGTGGCTGGCACCTTTTCCAGTGGACACATTGGAGGATTTATCATGGTGAAAAGGTGCCTGCCAGCCAATCAGAATGCAGCATTTTTTATTTTGTTCTGTGCCCATTGTATAATTGCCTGTTTTTGCTAACTTTATTTGACTATGTGAATATCATAACAAAGCATTTGTCAATCCCCAATGTTTGCTTGCTGGCATTAGCATTGGAAGTGCAGGAGTTCGACAGATGAAGAATAGGAATGGCAGTGAAGTACTGAACTGACACCAACCCCACCCCCACCCTAAGGAGATGGACAGGCATTGGGGTGTACCTTTGGGTCATCACCCCATAACTCTCATGCCATTTCAGCTCACCCTATCCTGCAGACACCAACAAATGTTGAGGTGTGCTTTGGGGTGTTCAGACTTTACTCTCACCCCATTTCATAAGGAAATATGCTGAAATGGGTGCAGTATAGGAGAATGGGGTGAACTTTGGGGCTGAAGAGTCCACGTCACACCTTGATACCTGTCACTGGCTGCAGGGTGGGGGTGGGAGTGGAGTGTCATGAGCATTACTGTCAACAGTCCCAAGTCACACCCCTGATGCCTGTCAGTCCCTACAGGGTAGGACGTTATGGTCAGAAACCATAATGCCCCAGGCATTTCTTGGTATTTTCACTCCAAGTTTTCAACATGGGCTTTTTGTGACCCCACCGCATAAATAGTGACACTATCAGTTCAATAACTGAAAGGTGATTTTGCACAGCAACTGCACGATTTGGCGCCACAGGTGCAAAAAACACATTTCGAACAGGGTGTGAAAAATTACAACTGTATTGTTCATGAGGAGGTAAGTGTAAAGAAATTGTAATGTTGAAAATCTAGAGTGAAAATATTAAAAGATTGGTGACATCATGAGCGTGCGTATAAACTGCACAACACACACCCATAATGCAATTATTTTGGTGATATTTTACACCAGATTTTCAACATAGGCATTTTGGGATCTCAACTCATGAACAGTGGCACTGTGATTTTATTAATCTGTCCTGAACGTTGATTTCTCCCAGCGACCGTGCGCATTGTGCCCCACAGGTGCAAAAACATGTTTGTGAAAAAACGACAGCTGTACTTTTCATAAGGTGGTGGGCAAAAATGACAATGTTGAAAATCTGGAGTGAAAATAAAAAAAATTGAAGTGAAGTGCAGTGTGTGTAGAAACTGCACAAGCATGCGCTAGTAGCATGATAATTTACAGGACTTTTTCACCAAAATTTGCAACATAGGCTTTGGGAGCCTACTTCATGAACAGTGACACTATAGTTTCCTTAATCAGTCCTGAAAGGTAATTCCGCGCAGTGACCATGAAATCACCTTTCAGGACTGAATAAGCAAATGACAATAACTGGGTTCATGAGGTGGGGTCCCGGAACCTCATGTTTAAAATCTGGAGCCAAAAGTCACAAAAATTGCCGAGATATCCACCTAAGTTGAACCCCCCCCCCCCCACTGATGCCATTATGCAGCTTACTGTGATTTTCTTCAGTTCGCTGTCGGCTTTTGAAGAGTTCAGGCGTCTCCTGCTCCACAAAGATTGTCATGCTGGGCTCCAGAGGCAAGTATGGGGTTAAGGGTGTGGGGAGGTGGGGTTCGCAGAGGGTGGGTGTGGGTTGGGGGCATACACGACCATGAGGGACTGTTTTCTGTTTTACAGGGAGGGGGACGAACGTCAGAGGAATTTTTTTTTTTACAGATTTGCTAACACATTTGGACACACTGGGGTGGGATCCCAGTGTGCCACCTGTGTTTTTGGCAGGGGTACTGAAGCCAGCGGTGATTGGGCACCCCAACGGCAAACAAAGTGTTTCTGTGTTTGGGAGGCATGATGCCAGGGGACTGGGCACCCCCCCTTGGCAGACAAATAAAACAAGGGGGGGGCACTATGCCAACAGGGATTGGGCACCCTCATCGGCAAATGAACTGGGGAAGGGGCATGCCGACAGAGGGATTGGGCACACCCAACATCAGCTTTCTAGAGACTGATGGTGGACGACAGGAGCTGCCACCATGTTTATTGAAATGTTTCAGCAGGAACGGCATGTAAAGGAGGCACGTCAGATCTGCTGCTGCAGTGACGAACCTGTCTCTTACTGTAGCGGCGGACTTCTTTCAAGTTGGTGACACGCTTCTCAACTACTGTCACAGACTGCATGCTCATGCTCATTGGAGCCAAAAGTCACAAAAATTGCCGAGTTATCCACCTAAGTTGACCCCCCCCCCGGAGGAGGGCAGATGTGATTCCCCTTCACAAAAGTGGGAGCAAGGCAGAAGCAGGAAACTACAGACCTGTTAGTTTAACCTCAGTGGTGGGGAAAATGATGGAATCACTTCTGAAGGAAAGAATTGTCAAGTATCTAGAGACCAGAGGGGCACAGGACCCAAGGCAGCATGGATTCACAGAGGGAAGGTCATGTCAGACAAATCTGATAGATTTCTTTGACTGGGTGACCAAAGTAGTAGATCAGGGAGGGGCTGTAGACATGGCCTACCTAGACTTTAGCAAGACATTTGACACAGTCCCACACAAAATATTAATATACAAGTTAGCCAGCCTGGGAGTGGGTCCCAAGATGACAGCCTGGGTAAAGAATTGGCTGGAGAATAAGACACAGACAGTAATAGTAAATGGAGTCCACTCTGAAGAAAGGGGGGTTACTAGTGGGGTACCGCAGGGTTCAGTACTAGGACCGGTCCTCTTCAATGTCTTACAAGTGACATTGCAGTGGGACTGGAAGGAAAAGTATGTCTCTTTGCAGATGACACAAAGATCTGCAACAGAGTTGATGCACAACGTGGGGTGGAAAGGATGAGAAGGGACTTGGCAAGGTTAGAGGAATGGTCAAATGTATGGCAGCTTAGATTCAATGCTAAGAAGTGCAAGGTAATGCACCTGGGAAACAAAAACCCAGGGGAAGAGTACACAATGGGGGGTGAGATACTAACAACAATAAAAATGGAAAGAGACCTGGGGTAGTCATATCAGATGACCTAAAGGTGGGCAAGCAAAGTGAGAGAGCAACAAGGAGGGCTGGGGGGATACTGGGATGCATAGGGAGAAGCATCACCAGTAGAAAACAGGAAGTTATTATCCCTCTGTACAGACAGCTGGTGAGACCCCATCTGGAGTACTGCGTGCAGTTCTGGAGACCCAATCTCCGCAAAGACATAGACAGAATGGAAGCTGTCCAGAGGAGGGCAACTAAAATGGTGCAGGGTCTGCACCGGAAGACATATGAAGAGAGACTAAAGAAGCTTAATATGTATAGCCTCGAGGAAAGGAGGAGAGGGGGACATGATAGAAACTTTCAAGTACCTCAAAGGAATCAACAAAGTCTAAGAGGGCAGCATCTTTCAAAAAAAAGAGGTGTGCAAGAACAAAGGGCACAATTTGAAGATAGGGGGCGGCTCAGAGGTAATTTAAGAGTATTTTTTCAGAGAGGGTTGTGGATGCCGGAACGGCCTTCAAGGAGGTTGTGGAGTCAAAAACAGTGGTGGAATTCAAACATGCATGGGACAGTCATAAGGCAATTCTAGGGGGTGGGGGTAGGAAGAAGTAGGCTGCTTGTTAACTAGGATCTGCAGCTTATCCATTAGGTAGGGAAATGGGCAGACTGGGTGGGCCAAGCGGTCCTTATCTGCCGTCAAATTCTGTGTTTCTATGTTTCTATTCACTGGTGCCACAGAGACAAGCCCCAAAAAGCAGTGGAAGCATTGGCCACAACACTGCCACACCTCCACAACCTGTTACTCCACCAAGCTGCCACAAAATGTTTCTTGCACATGCACGCAAGCAAACATAAAAAGTCAATTGGTACTCAAAGTGAATATTTGTCCCATCCCTAAACTGTTCATATTTAGGTTGGGTGTGCCACAGCCAGTCCATTCTGTTGCCCCCGAGGACTGTAGATTTTATTTTAAAAATATAAATACTAAGAAAAAAAGTTACAGACTCAATGCAAAACTGATTTGATACTGGTGTAACCCCCCCCCCCCTTACAAATGGGGGTTCCCAAAAGTCTTCCTTGGACTTGCCTAAATGCCCACTGCCAGACTGGTATGCTGTGTCTTACTGTTTTAAAAGTGTTTGTATGAGAGTGCCTTTATAACCTCTGTGTCCTGTCTCTTCAACAGCTGCCTATATTGCAGTGTATAATTAATCTGGGTGGGGGCTGAGTGTGTCTATGCTCAAGTCCAGCCTGGGCTGCTGGATAATCGCTCCATTCTGCCATTGCTAATTGCGCCGAGGGAGCTTTATCGGCATCTGTAACTGTTTATCTACTTTAGTAGCAATAGTATGGAAGCTTGTCTAAACTGCCTTCTTTGCAGAATGGACTTTTGGTATTGCACCACTATTTTGGTTTTGAACTGCCAGTCAACACCAATCAGTGCCTCTGGGGACTCTAAAATGGTGCCTGCCCCAAGGGGTCTTTTGGGAGCAAATTTCTGTAGGAATTGTAGTTTTTACATTTTGGCACCAAAACAGACCTGGAGGGGGAGCCCTTGCTTTCACAGATAGATGGATCAATGACTCAAACCTTTTGGCCTGAAGGGAAATTCCCAAGCTGCCTGCAGCAGTGAAGCAGAAGTGAGTTAGAGCTGGAAGAGTGAGCAGCTTGTGCTGCTTGAGCTGCTGCCTCACGGGGTAGTGTGGGGACTTGGCGGGAAGTCTGAGACTGGTCTACCTGCCTTCAGCTCTCCCGAGCCATTTCATTGTGCCCAGATTAATGGGCATGACAAGTGGTGAGTCAGTCTGGAGTTAGAATTTGAAGAGTAAACAGCTCGTGGGACGGCCTGGTGGTGCTGAGGGTTGAGGCACTGGATGCCACACATCGTGCCACACCAGCGACCCGAGTTTGGGAACAGACTCCAGGGTTTTAAATAATTGATTAGCAGTTTTTTTCCTGAGACAATACTAGCTGTACAGAAAGCATTTATACAGGTTTTCTGGAAGTGTTATGTTTGTTAAACACACTGAGGCAGGTGCTATGCATTTTCACAATGTTTTAGAACTTTAATGAGTAAGACGCTAATCAATTTTTAGAGTTAAATAAAACCCTGGACTCACATTGCCAGGGGCTGGTGAGGGAAGAAAGGATTGAGCGCCCTGCGACTGCTCTCCTTCCTTCGGGGTGCGTGAGGGCCATGCACCATGCCGCAGTGGTACCTAGCAGAGGCTAGGTGCACTTGGACGGCAGCAGACTCAAAGGGAGGAGCACAGTAGGCATCTGCACATCTGTGCGATGCCACTGCATGACCAGCTCCTCAGGGGCACAAAAGATACTGGTGGAAAATCGGTGGGGCGACCTCAGCGGCTAATGGCCAGCCCTGCACCCCTGGAGTTGGGAGGCATCTTCAACAGCTCTATTGCTGCAGGTCCCGGGGGGGGGGGTGCTGCCATAGGCTGGAGTGTGTGATGGGGCATATAAATTCACACGCCAAGACTCACTCCAGGGGTGCGGATGCCAGTGGCCAGGGGTCAGTGAGGGACTGCTCCAACCAGGATAGAAAAATCATGACGTTAACATAAAAAAAAAAAAAAAAAAGAGAGTAAACAGCTCGAGTGATTCGAGCAGCTGCTTCTGCGTAGTTCGCGTGGGAGATTGGTGGAAAGGCTGAGTTTGGCGTGTCTGCCTGTTGTCCTTCGAGAGGGAATCCTTTGAAAGGCTTATCAATTGGACTGTATCCAAAATGGAATGAGACAAAGCCACTGAAGAGTGACCAGATTTAAACCTGAAGAAGACCGAAGATTTGCTATAAACGATCGGGCTGTCAGGACATCCATCCACCATAGAACTCCTGGTTTAGCTCAGGGACACTGATATTGCTGCTGGACTGCTATCCGCATTGTGGTATGGTGATTGCTTTGCTATAAATGTGCTGCTTGCTATTAGCGGGTGGCGATTTGGTTCCCCATTGATTAATTGTGCCACGTTTGCTGGAAGCTGCATCCAGCCTTCCCAGACTGATATCCAAACTGTCTTACCTGGCCTGGGCCCTGCCACACTGGCCCAGCCAGCTACTTCAGGTGCAGAGAACACCATCGACGAGAGATCTGCCGGGGGATCAGCCCCCTGCTCAGCACCATGAACAGGAATGACACCACAATGAATTGTGGGCCCTGCTTCTCCTGGCAAACCAGCAAGTCATCCTGCAGTCTCCATTTCATCCATCCTGTGTCCTATACTGAGTAGCGTGAATAAACACCAAGGTAGCTCCCTGCAACAACAGTTCAATCAAAGTGTGTCATTTTATTTAATTGCTTTGTCTAATCTTCACAAACTGAGCTTCCTGGATCCAGATTACAAATTGTGTGTGGCTGTGCATGCCTTTTCTTTTCATGACAGGGCCCCAACCAGCTGTGACACCGGCCTACCCTGGGCAACTTTCCAGGCTAGCCCACCTTACTTCCAACTGGGTACTCAAGGCGTGTGACTGTGCAGGGACTAAAAGTGCATGCATAATTGCCTGACTAGATCAGTTATAGAATCAACCAACCTGATTACACCCCTCCCTTGTTCAATTCCCCTGAATAAATCAGATCTAACTCTTTTTGCATTTAATCTGACTGTGGTTCCAGTTTGTACCGAAAGCACTGCACCGTTGTTATATGCTGTGTCTAACCTTGTTTTACAGGGGGTCTTCAGGGTCAAACTGGTGGAACCAGCCCTGGTGGTAAGTGCAAACAGTGCGGGGATTTGTATGATGAATAGGGGCTACTGTGAAAGTGCTTGTTGCATGTTGTATAAGCCACTAGAGGGGAAAGAGGGAGGTTACAGTGTCCTGGAGGGCTGTACCCAGGTTAGTCTTGTTATTAACAACCCTATCCTCCGGGTGGAGGCACCCGTTACAGTACCCAGGCCCCTCAACCTGAAACTAGCCAAGCAGGTAGGGGTAGTAGCCCTTGGAATAGCGCCACTTAGGGGTTACGCTAATTTGTGTAAAATTAAGTCGTTTAAAGACCATGGGCTATGGGTTGATATGTGGCAGTAACAGTTCTGCCCAATGTGCATTCATTTACAGAAAATAAAACAATATATAAAATGAAATTGTGAGAATCTCACATATCAGAAGTTGCATGTAAAAATATATATTGTGACTTAAAAAGGAAATCATATGTCATGCCATTTTTAATCTTCAATATTTAAAAAACACAAAGCAAGCTATCATCAGTCCTAAAAAATCTTAAATGGCAGTGGGGAAAATGTTTCTGAAACGTATAAAACACAAAAAATTTGAAACACAAAAATAAGACAACATTAAGCTAAAATAATCAAAAAAATTGATTTGTTGTGTGTATGGGAACTCTTTCAATAACACTGTTTTCTTTTGTAAAAAGTTAAATAATTTTTCATAAAAAAAAAAAAAAAAGATGCCATACCACACTTCTGCTTTGCCCTTTCACATCAGCTTCCTTACCTCCAGCTTCATGATCCTGTTTTAGTCTCCAGCACCACCTACTTACAATTCAGAACTACACTGCTTAGAACCTCTCTTCAGAGTTTGTGACTAGAAGGATGTCAATAAATGTTCCCAGAAAACAAGTTCCCTCTGTAGCTGCCTTTGTGTGCTCCAGTTTCCACCACAGCTGCTCACAGAAATAAAAGTACATTTCCTGTCCACCTCTGAAATGTGTCCCTAAATTATTTAAATCAGCTAATTAATATTCATAGCCTCTGCAGCATGGGGAGGGGTTCCCAAATATAGTAATCACTTAAAGAGACAGTGAGATATCCAGATTTGAGGTATTAGGATGACTGAGGCAAAGTCAAACACCCCCTTTCAGTAAAGATGGAAACACACAGGGCTGCTCCTAACCTACAGAAGGGTTGTGGGAACCCAACTTCCCAGTATCAAGGTGGTAGGGGGAGAGGGTGAGGGAAAAAAGAGCTGCATTTAGAACATACAAAAGATCCAACAGGGAACAGGACAGGGAGGAACACATGAGGAAATCCAGGGAAGTGAGTAGAACAGTAAGGGCAGTCAGTGCTTTGAGAGAACTGAGGCGGGCCCAGGGGATCAAAGAAGGTGAAAAGTATTTCTTCAGGTATATAAGAGAGAAGAGAAAGAGTAAGGATTAGATTGTTAGGAACAAGAATAGCAGTTGGTGGACAGAAAAGGGTGCAGAGCAGGCAGAAGTACTCAGTGAGTACTTCTGTTCACTATTCTCCAAGGAGAGGGATGGATCCATACCTAAGGGGAAGGGCGGAGTGGGGGAAGGGAGAGAGGAGATCATGGATGGGGAACTCACAGGGAGAAGGGTGATGGAGGGCCATAAGTCCATGTGAGTTGATAAGGTGCCTGGGCCAGATGGAATTCATCCTAGAGTACTGAGAGAGTTGGCAGTATTCCTGATGAGGCTAATGGTGGACCTGTTCAACACCTCTCTGGAAACAGGGTGCATACCCAGGGATTGGAGGGTGCTGCATGTGGTGCCCCTCCATAAGAGTGGGCCAAAAATGAACCAGGTAACTATAGATCAGCCAATCTAACCTCAATTGTAGGAACGTTAATGAAAACTATCCTGAAGGAAAGGCTGGTAGCCAGCCCAGTTGGGCTGAGGGTTGGGGCGCTGAATGCCACACCTCACGCCACGCTGGCGACCCGGGTTCAGGAATGAGCCCAGGCCATCGGTGGTCGGCAGGGTAGATAGAGGATCAAGCATCCATAGACAGCTCTCTTCTCTCTCTGGGGAGGGATCCAGGGCCTGCCAGACACAGCAGTGACCTCTGGTGGAAGTCAGAGGTACTGTGCATGTCAGGGCTGCAAGTAGAGGGATTAAGCTGTGGCAGATGTCAGGGGGATGTCATTGCACATCTGAGCTCTGGGAGAGTGGGCCTAGGGGAGAAAACAAGGAAAAAAACCCTACCACCAGGGAGGTGGCAGCAAACTCCAGTAGCCTGAGCCCACACGCCCAATGTCAGATGCAGTCTTTGACTTCCCCCCTGAGGAACCCAGACTTTTCCAAGGAGACAGGAGAACCGCAGTCCTGATCCCAATGTCATCATCTGGAGAGCGCAGTTCAGGTGGGTGGTCAGGACCTACAATGCTGAGAGATGAAGCCTGAGAGATGCCTCAGTTAGGTAGGTGAATAGACTGTAAAAAAAAGGAAAGGCCGGTAAAATTTCTGGAGCTTTATGATCTCCAGGACGGCAGACAGTATGGGTTTGTTTCTGACAGATCCTGTCAGACAAACCTGATGGACTTTTTTGATTGGGTGACATGTGCACTGGACAAGGGTCATGTGGTGAAATGTCCAATACCTGGACTTCAGCAAGGCCTTTGATTCAGTGCCACATGGTAGGCTGCCCAGCAAACTGAGCAATCTGGGAGCAGGGAGGAAACTAGTTAGATGGGTCAGAAGCTGTTTTCAGGATAGATGGCATAAGGTAGAAGTAGGAGGGTGAGGTATCTGAGCCCAGAGTGGCCACAAGTGGGGTCCCACAGGGCTCGGTGCTGGGACCAGTGTTGTTTAATGTTTTCATTGCCTATATTACAGAAGGGATAAAGAGTAAGATCAATCTTTTTGCTAATGACACCAAGATCTGTGCCGAGGTTGATGGAGGGGAAGGTGATACAGTACTCCAGAAAGATTTGGCAAAACTGGAGGAATGGTCCAACACATGGCAACTTGTGTTCAATGGCAAGAAATGCAAAGTCATACACTTGGGAGCCAGGAACCCCAGAAATAGTTACTGGTTGGGGGGAGTGCATTTATCCAAGTCAAAGGAGGAGAAGGATCTGGGTGTACTAGTGACAGGGGAAATGAACCACTCAGCCCAGTGCAGGAAGGCAGCAGCAAAGGCCAACAGAATGCTGGGGTGCGAGGGAAAGTCATCCTGCTCCTTTACGGGTCCCTAGTGAGGCTGCACTTGGAATACTGCATGCAGTACTGATGCCCCTACTTGAAAAATTACATCAAGCTTTTGGAGGGGGTTACAGCACTGGGGAACAAAAATGATCCTGGGGTTTAGAGATAAACCTTATGAGGAGAGACTGAGAGAACTCAACATGTATTCCCTGGAAGATAGAAGGCAGATAGGAGATATGATTGAGACCTTCAAGTACCTGAAGGGTATGAACAGAGTAAGCACTGAAAGTATTTTCAAATTAAAAGGTGGAAGAGAAACCAGGGGGCACAGTCTCAAACTGGAAGGAGCCAGAATCAGGAGGGAAATGAGGAGGCACCATTTCATTGTAATGATGGTGGCAGGGTGGAAATCACTGCCAGAGGCGGTGTAGAACTGTGCTCAGCTTCACAAGGGGGTGGGGCAGGTTCAGAGGCAAGGTTCAAACTGTGGGAGTGGGGCAGGGGTGGGAGTGAAGGACACATGGGCAAAATTAATGGTGGGTGGTAAGGGGAAGTGGGGCAGCTGTAGTCTGAAAGACTAAAGTGTTGCACACTTCAAGCAGACTAGACAGATTGTTAGGAATGTATCTGTCTGCAATTTTGTATGTCCGTATGAAGTCCCCAGCATGTACTAGCATTCTTGTGGCACAACAGTCAGCTGACCCACCACAATTTACATAAGCCACCACCACCAACATTCTCTGAAGTAGTGTTTGACTCCCAAGCCTACCTCTCTGTAGTATATGGTAACCTACCCAGTAAAAAGTCAGAATGGTTTAGTCCATATCTCTTGATTCTCCTTCACAAAAGTGGGAGCAAAGCAGAGGCAGGAAACTAGAGACCAGTTAGCTTGATCTCAGTGGTAGGGAAAATGTTGGAATCACTTCTGAAAGAAAGAATTGCTGAGTACCTAGAGGTCAGCGGGGCACAGGACCCAAGGCAGCATGGATTCACAGCGTGAAGGTCACGTTAGATGAATTTAATAGATTTCTTTGACTGGATGATCAAAGTAGTGGACCAGGGATGGGCTGTAGACATTGCCTACCTAGACTTTAACAAGGCATTTGACACAGTCCAAAGTAAAATATTAATAAACAAATTAGCCAGCCTGGGAGTGGATCCCAGGGTGGTAGCCTGGGTGAAAAACTGGCTGGACAATAGAACACAGAGGGTAAGAGTAAACGGAGTCCACTCTGAAGAAAGGAGTTACTAGCATGTTACAGCAGGGCTCAGTACTGGGTCTGGTCCTTTTTAATGTCTTTATAAATGACATTGCAGAGGGACTGCAAGGAAAAGTATGCCTCTTTGCAGACTACACAAAGATCTGCAACAAGGTTGATACACAAGGGGAGGAAAGGATGAGAAGGGACTTGGCAAGGTTGGAGGAATGTTCAAAAGTATGTCAGCTTAAAGTCAATGAAAAGAAGTCCAAAGTAATGCACCTGGGAAACAAAAACCCAGTGGAAGAGTACACAATGGGGGGGATATTAACAACAACACAAATGGAAAGGGATCTGGTGCTAGTCATATCTGATGACCTAAAGGTAAGCAATCAAAGTGAGAAGGCAGTAAGGATGGCTGGGAGGATACTGGGATGTATAGGGAGAGGCATCACCAGTAGAAAACAAGAAATTATTATCCCTCTGCCAAGACAGTTGGTGATACCCCATCTGGAGTACTGTATGCAGTTCTGGACACCCCATCTCTGCAAGGACATAGACAGGATGGAGGCAGTCCAGAGGAGGGCAACTAAAATGGTTCAGGGTCTGCAACAGAAGCCATATGAAGAGAGAGTAAAGGAACTTTATATGTATACCCTCAAGGAAAGGAAAGGAGGGAGAGGGGGACATGATAGAAACTTTCAAGTACCTCAAGGGAATCAACAACATCAAAGAGGGTAGCATCTTTCAGAAAAAGAGATGTGCAAGAACAAGGGGACACAATTTGAAGATAGAGGGGGAGGGCTCAGTGGCAATGTGAGGAAGTAGTTTTTCACACAGAGGGTGGTGGACGCATGAAATGGCCTTCCTGAGGAGGTCGTGGGGTCAAACACTGAGGGGGAATTCAAGTACTCTTGGGACAGACATAATGCAATTCTGGTTGGAGGGTAGGAATAAGTAGGCTGTTGGTTAACTAGGATCTGCAGCTTATCCAATAAGTAAGGAAATGGGCAGGCTAGGTCAGTCAAGCAGTCTGTATCTGCCATCAAAGTCTATGTTTCTGTCTCCCTGCAATTTTTGGGCTAGTGATATGTCTTTGGGTGGTGTATGGGGTTTTGGAAAGGCATGAGCACTGTGTGTAGTTTTTCCCTTACTGAGGCATGATTATTAATCTGATGATTAATCTGCCGTATGATTATTGAATAAACCTCAAAGCTGTTAGAAGTTACTTACTGTGTCCAGTTGTTCCTGAAACCAGAAGCCTGGCAAGAAGCAATTAAAGTGAAAGACCATATGGTGTTAGAAGTGAATTTACAGTGCTGCAGTTGCAAATAAGAAGAAAAGTTTTCACTGGCAAGAAAAGAAACAAGACAGTTTTTTGTGAATATGCAGAGCTTACTGAGAGACTGTATAACATAATATTTTTGGTGGTATGGAACAATTTAAGCCAAATCTGCCCCTATTCCTGAATGGAAATCTTGCGGAAAACTGGAGAAGATGGGCACAGAGCTAAAGTCTGTACTTCACAGCCACGGGGCTAGATAAGTCAGAGGGCATGAAAATTGCAGTCCTGTTGCACACAATTGGAGATAAGGCCCTAGACGTGTACATTACCCTCAATGTCACATATGCTGACCCACAAGCTAAAAAAAGCAGCTGAGGTTATGGAAGCATTTAAGAATTACTGTGAAGCAAGAAAAACAACTGGTGTTGGAGAGGCATCAGTTTTGGGTCCACCTGTTCAACTAGCACTCATTTATAGACAAGTTTGTCACAGAGCTGTTTTAACCGAATTATAACAGTTTGGAGGCTGTCTTATAGAGTGGAGAGTACGATTCATACTAACATACTAAAATGCCAGCAGAATAGGCCTAACGGTCTTTCATGTCTGCTCGTTTGGTCAGCCCCCACCCTGGGTGCTGACCTTGCTGTCCCCCTCACCTTCTCTGGCTTCTCCCATCCCAGTTCTGGATATTCTTGCTGCATTGGATTTTGCTTCCTGAACCCTTCCCCTGTACCTGTCCCTCCCCCCTTGAACCCTCCACTGTCTCTGCCTCCACCAGCCCCCTAGGTAGTGCATTCCATGGCTCCACCACCCTCTCAGTGAAGTAGCACCTCCTCCTTTCTCCCCTGAATCTTCCCCCCTCCAGCTTCCACCCATGCCCTCTAGTGGCCCCTTCCTCCTTCCTTCACTGATTCAGGTTAATTTAAAATGAAGTTTGTCATACAGCTTAGACAAAAAACACAAAACTTTGAAATTAAGGAGACTGAGGACCTAATGATCTGTGATAAAATTGTTTTCAGCATCTTGGACAATAGACTCTGTGAGAAGCTGCTGGAATCTCCAGACCTCATGATGGCCATAGTGGTGGACATTTGCAGAGCCAAAGAGGTAACAAGGGCACAGTCACGAGCAATGTTGGTGGGTACTGCTGATCAGTTAATCCACGCTGTGGAAAACAAATTGCGACAGGATGGTAAATCAGGCCAAAAACCAGACTGCTAGCAGCCAACACGTGAGGCACATGCACAATTGAACATTTGTGGTAGGTGCAGCAAGGGACATCAGCCAAAGACTTGTCCAGCATACAGACTAGAGTGCTGCAAATGTGGTGGGCTCAACCATTCCGTAGAAATGTGCAGGCCCAAAAGGTCCAATAAAACACATGAAAAATAACCAGAGGAATGGAAGCACTATTTGTAGGTGATGCAAAAGAAAATGTAGCCCACCTGGTGCAGTGTGCCACTGGGCTCCCCCCCCCTTGACGTCTGTCTGTTACCCAGCAAGGGTCCTGGGTTCTGCCACGGTGACTATTTGGGGTTTGTTCCCAGAAATAGTAAAAATTGAATGGTGCCTCCTCCCAGAGTAAAGTATCAGTGGGCCAGAAATCCATTTGGCACAGCCCCCTGGGATACTGCGCCTCCCCACCTCCCCAACCAATCACTCTGCACACTGTGTCCCCCAGTACTTTGTCTCACCATATAACACATGACTCAGCAATAAACACATGCAATGACATTCACTAGCACAGCAGATTCAAACAACAGATTCACAGCTTTATTTAGGGGGCAAGGGATAAGGAAAGGGATACGTGGGTACTGGGTAGTTGTGAAAAGAAAAACATAAGTGAAATATGCAATGTGAAGCTATGAACCAGTAGCCAAGCCCTCCACCACTGGTACCAGTGCCTCAGAATTGTCCCAAGAGGTACCCTCTAGATGCAGGCCTAGTATGGTGCCACATTTTGGCTGACATTTGGGGCCTGAAATTGCAGAAAATCTATGTTGAGAAGAAATACAGATAAATTCTCCTGTCCCCCTCCCTGGAACCAGGTCTGGGGTACTCATGGTTTGAAGATTTCAGCACCAGGGGAAATGGAGCTCCTCAGTCTCATGCAGTACAAATAAAACAGGCTGGCCATGTTTCCTACATCCAGTTGGAACTTGCTTGAGGATCGTGCAGCTGGCCACCTTGATTTTAGTTCTGTCCGCTTGTCACCTTCAGCTGCATCTGGCCCGCTGCAGAGCACAGTGACAGGAAAACACCAACCCCAGAAGACCAAGTCCTAGGAGTGGCTCCACAGCCCAACTCCCATTATCGGAGTGCCCTAGCATTCAGGTGCAACACCCGTGATCTCCTGAGACAGTGAGTCCGACTTGTGAGAGGTTAGCAAGTTCCCTCCTTTGCTTTGGGTGAGGACTCCCAAATGGTGGGTGTCCTCCTGCTGTCCCTGCACTGAGCTCTCAACAATCACAGATTTCAGGCAGTCACTACAGCGAAGTCCAGTGCCAGATTGAATGGGTGCTTGCCACTGAGCCAATCAGTGTCAGTGAAATCAAGTGAGGGGAACACTCAGCAGCAACAGCCCCCCTGCACACCAGTCCAAGGTCTTAGTTTAGCAGTGTCCAAACCTTTTCTTCAGCTACAGCAAGACCTCAGCTCTCAGTCACTTTAACCAGTTCACTCAGGACACACACGATTTCTGGCTAGCACCCTCATGACCAGAGACACTCTGCCTCTTCAGGAAAAATGCAATTTGCAGAAGAAAGGGTCCTGAAAGAACTCTTAAAACTCAGGAAGGACAAAGCAATGTGACCTGGCAGGACCCACCACAGAATTCTAAAAGAACTAAGGGGAGGCCTAGTGACACCACTGACTACCCTCTTTAACAAATCATGGGAGGATGGTGTAGTACTAGAGGAAGGCGGATGTGATCCCCCTTCACAAGAGTGGGAGCAAGGCAGTGGCAAGAAACTACATGTTAGGTTGACCTCAGTGGTAGGGAAAATGAAGGAATCACTTCTTAAATAAAGAACTGTCAAGTACCTAGATGCTAGCAGGGTACAGGGTCCAAGGCAGCATAGATTTACAGCAGGAAGGTCATGTCAGATGAATTTAATAGATTTCTTTGATTGGGTGACCAAAGTAGTAGACCAGGGAAGGACTGTAGATTAGGGATGGGCGGACCTGTCCGCATGATATCAGAACCCCCCCTGGATCTAAAAGGATCTGACGGACCCGGGTAGATCAGGACACTGCTCCTCAGTGTACCGGGTCTGCGTTGCTGTATTTTTTTTTTACTTTTAAAAGTTTTTTTTAACCTGGATCTCTTCTCCTGTCTAAATAAAATGCTAGTCATAAAAAAGTATTCTGCTGCGCAACACTGCTAATGCACCTGATTGAAAGGGAATTCTGCACACACAATCGCACAGGCTTGAGAGAGGGAGGGAGAGACAGTTTGAGAGAGTGGGAGCAGGCCTCAAACCGTCCACAGCAATGTCGGCAGCGCAGCGCTGGTAAATTAGTCCCAAGAGAGTTAAAGGTGCCTTTCTATTTTATTTTTCTAATATTTGCATGGTATTCTCCAGCCAGGAAGGTGTGAGCAGCAAGACCAGCAGTGACCAAGGTAGGAAATTATATTTTAGTTGACTTGCGCTCTAGTGAACTGCTCATAGTCAGCGTGGGTAAACTGGCCAGAAGTTATGGCTCAAGGGTGAAGTGATGAGTTAGGGTGTTTATGCTCTGAACAGTGATGGTCAGCGGGACGTGGTTTAAATTTGTATGTAAAAAAAAAAGATGTGGAACCACAGTGTGGACCACGTCAGCGAACGTCTGTGATGATGGTGTTTTCTGAGCATGGAATTTAGAGATTGGTACTGCTGTTTGGTACATAATGAAATATGTTGGTGAACTCCTTTTAAATCTGTTGAGCCAGTTCAATGGAGTATAGATCACTACTGCTATGGCTGTTGTGTGTTTGGAATTTGAATTTGTATGAAGTTTAACCTGGTAACGCACACCCTTGGAATCTTTTGTCTGCATACAGACTTGTCGAACTTCAGCCCTCTGTTTTTCTGAGCTAGAGAACTGTAGGAATTTGATGCAGCTGCTGTTTATCAATTTTTTTGTCACAGTTCAATATAAATTTCTGTTTTAAATGTGAGCGTTGTGGGGGTCACGTGACACGCATGGAGGAGTAGCTGCAGCTTTCAGGGTCTCCCTCTCCTTACGAGCGAACCTGCACTTAAACAGTGGATTTAACATCTAACTTCGACTTGTTCGGGTGGATAAAGAACCAGAGACAGCAGCGGAAGGCAAAATTGATCTGATCGCCGATCCAAGATGCAAGTATCCGATCAAGAACTTGAGGCCAAGCGGCCGCGCCGGAGCTCGTTGTCAGCAAATGCGCCAGAGGAAATTACGCCTGCTAAGATTTACGATGATCTAACAACCACTAAAGACGCCCTATTCAGATTAATTGATGATATAGCCGAATTCAAGCCGGCACTAACTCAGCTAGCCCGTCGGGTGACGGACGCTGAAGCCAGAATTTCATCAATAGAGCGAGCCTTGGAGAAAAGTGGGCCTACAATTACAGAGTGTAAATGGGGCCTTGGGAAGCTGGAGGATCGAATCGACGATTTAGAAGGAAGGAGTAGGCGTAATAATCTAGTTCTATTAGGCCTCCCTGAAGGAGAAGAGGGGCCCAACACAATTTCTTTCTTGCAAAAGCTTCTGAAAAAGTCAGCGGGACCCTCTCCCAACGGACCTGATTACATCATTGAGAGGGGCCACCAAGCTCTCAGAGCCAAACCTTCTCCCTCTGATCCACCAAGACCCATTATCTTCAAGTTGTTAAACTACTTGGACTGTGAACACATTTTAAAGAGAGATCAAAAATTAGCTGCTTTTCAATGGGAAGGCAAGAGGCTGCGTCTAGTCCCAGATTTAACGTGGAAAATGAGACAGGCTCGAGCAAATTTTCGACCATTCATTTCTAAGTTATGGGCGGCGGGGATCCGTCACCGCATGTTATACCCGGCGAAACTAGAGATCACGTCTAAGGAGGGAGTCAAACGTTTCGATTCAGCTGAGGAAGCTTTAACCTGTTTGGAGACTTTGTTTCCCGATTTATTTGCTAAAAGATGAACACTCTGATACCTGTCTCCTTTTGGGTTTAAAAAATTAAGATTGCTAAGTGGGGCAATGTCTTTGGGTGTAATGACGTTTTATCTGGAATTTTGGACTTTTTGGTTTTGTAATCTTAGTTGTAGGCTAATTTAAAATAATGTTCTTCCTTTTCTCCCAAGGTCTTTTGGACTTAACATGAAGATTGTCAACTGTTTCTTTTGGCCTTGGTGCTCATTTGGCCTGGCCTCACGAGTGATAGGTGGGGCGTAGTATACGAACTTGACCACAGGAGGGAGCTCTCAGTTCATTAATGCTATGCAATTTTTATACACCTCCATTACATTATTTCTTCGATGTCCCAAAAAGCATCAGCTTATTATATCTGCAAATGTTGCATAACTTGAATGTTATAAGGTTTAAGAGTGCTGAAGTAGAATAGTTTAATGGAGGATATAGTTCTCATACTGTTAAAAGTTAGCTTACAGTTACAATATGCTTTTTTACATGTCATCTATATTCATATGTTTAACTTTGGCCCTATTCCACCAGGGAATGCCTCAGTATCGTGGCTGGTTTTTAGCCTGCCTCTTATTAGAAACCAAGTATTTTCCTCCTTTTCTCTTCTCCTCTGTTTTCTGTTAAGTTATAATTTTTTAGCCACAAGTACAACAATCTTATCCCTATATATAGCCTTCCCTTTCCCTATTTATTTGAATTAGTTTATGCAGGTTCGTACTAATAGTTATAAAGATTTTATTCCAACTTTGATAAGGAGGGGGATGCCCCGCCTCTATAGCGCACCATGAACCATTGGCTGTGGAGTGGGCTACGGGCCTGGGGAGTTAGCTCTAGGGAGTCTTCTGAAGGGCGTGTGTCTTTCCTTTTTTTAGATAGGGGGCTATTCAGGGATTATTTAGTTATTTTCGGTAGGGTTTTGGTTTGTAGGGGGGCAGCTATCCTTGCTTTCTTCATAATAATAGTTCCTATTTATGGCTAATGGACTGAATATTCTCTCATGGAACATTAAAGGGGGGAAAGACAATTGCAAAAAATTTGTTATATTAAATCACTTGGCTCATTATAATCCAGCAGTAGTGTTTCTACAAGAAACCCATGTTTTTTCTGATGGTTTATCTCACTCTAAGAAAAAGTGGGTTGGTCAGGTCTTTGGAGCCGGTTTCTCCTCAAGTAGCTGGGGAGTGGCCATATTGATAGCGCGGGGGGTTCCGTTTACCCATTTGGAAATAATCTCTGATCCGAATGGTAGGTATATATTTGTTTTGGGTAGACTTAGTGGGTCGAATTTAGTGTTAGGATCAGTATACGGACCTAATCAAGAGTCACCATCTTTTTTTGTCCGTTTGGCAATGACTTTGGCCTCCTTTAAGGAGGTACCAATACTATTGGGGGGAGACTGGAACTTAGTCCAGTCTAATAAGTTGGATCAGAATGCATTAACAGAGTTTATTTCGTCTTTAGGTTTAGTAGATCCATGGAGGACATTTAACCCGTCTTCCCGGGATTACACCTTCTTTTCTCCGGTCCACAGGTCACTTTCGAGAATCGATTATTTTTTAATAAGCCAACAATGCTTATCTGGTGTTTTGGAGACTGTGGTCCTACCTAGAGTTATTTCTGACCACTCCCCTATAAAAATGTGTTGGTCTCCGTCATCTAATCCCTCGAGATCTTATTCATGGTCATTAAATAACAATATATTAAAAGATTCTTGTACTTTGACTCGCTTTCGGGAATTTTTGGCTAACTCAATTGAAGTCAATTGGGGTTCCATTGAGGCTGCGGATCAAACTTGGGCAGCACTCAAATCAGTTTGGAGGGGAGAGTTAATACGGTTAGCATCCAAGCGCAAGGCCAAAGACATAGTTCAACTGGATAATTGCCTGAAAAAAATTAGGGCGCTGGTGGCCATGCGTGAGAACTTAAGATCAGAGAGTCAAGAACAAGAATTAGTGGCTCTGAGGACTTGGTATGCCAATGCGTTGAGGGAGAGAGTAGTGACATCAGCTTCCAGACTTAAGCCTTTGTACCTAGGCCAGGGTAGCAAGGCTGGGAAATTGCTGGCCTGGCAATTAAAACAAAAAACCTCTGCTAAGTGGGTAGCAGCCCTAAGGCACCCTGTATCAGATAACCTGATTACAGCCCCTGAAGGTGTACTGGAGATTTTTGTTGATTTTTACAAAAACTTATACTCGAGTCAGCCGCTTTCTTTGCAAGGAATGAATAAAATGGGAGAGTTTCTAGCTAACATCTCCCTCCCTCAATTATCTGAAGATTCTGGTCAGATTTTAACAGCTCCTATTTCTGACGATGAAATAGGGCAAGTTATTGACTCGCTCAAAATGGACAAAGCACCAGGTCCAGATGGATTTACACCTTTTTTTTTTAAACTGTTTAAACAACAGATCGTACCATTATTGAATCAACTTTATACCTTCTGGGTCGAACAAGGGATTAAAGATAAAACTCTATTTGAAGCTAGGATTACTCTTTTACCCAAACCTGGCAAATCCCCAGAATTGGTGAGTAACTTTAGGCCAATATCCTTGTTAAACCTCGACGTAAAAATTTTTGCCAAGATTTTGGCTTGTAGGCTAAAAAAGGTGTGGCTTGATTTGTTAAGCCCAGAACAAGCTGGCTTCGTGGAGGGCTGTTCCTCGGCCGACCACTTCAGGAAGCTGTTTTATTTAATTTCTGCATCTGTGAATCCAGATATGGAAGCATCTCTGGTTTCACTAGACGCAGAAAAGGCTTTCGATCAAATCGAATGGACATTTATGTTCGCTACCCTGGCTAAATTTGGTATCCCGGAAAGATTTACACGCCTGGTTCAAATTCTGCACACTTGTCCGTCTGCTAGAATTCAGTGCAATAATTTAATCTTGGAAGCTTTTCCCTTAAGGAGAGTAACCCGCCAAGGTTGTCCCCTATCTCCTTATTTATTTAATTTGTACATTGAACCCTTAATAAGAACTATTAAGATGGAGCAACTAATTCAAGGGATAAGTTTAGGTGATTTAGAATTCAAACTGTCAGCATTTGTAGACGATTTATTATTGCACGTCCGAAATATGGTCACTTCGCTCCCACATGTATTAAAACTAATTGCTAGCTTCAGTGAATTTTCTGGATATAAACTAAACCTATCCAAAACTATGGTGTATCCACTCTCTACATATCTCCAAAAGAGCTGGTGCCTTTCCTTGGGGATGCAGTGGCAATCAGAGTCTCTATTGTATTTGGGTGTCCGTGTTCTAGGAACTTGGAGGATTTGGCCAATTTAAACTTTAAACCCTTACTCAAGTCTATAAAGAAGACCTGGATCGATGGTGAAACTCCCTTTAACCTTCTCGGGGAGAATTAATACGGTTAAAATGGTGATTTTACCTAAATTTTTCTATCCTCTTTTGAATTTAAATATATACCTCCCCAAATCTTTTTTCAAACCCTTTTATAAGCAATGCTCTGATTTCTTGTGGGGAGAAGGCCCTCCACATAGGGCCTATATTAAATTATGTCGGCAACGCAAGTTAGGTGGTCTTCAGCTACCTGATTTCTACACGTAGTATTTAGCAGTCCATGCAGCCAGAGCTGCTCTGTGGGCTTGTGACCCTGAGTTATACCTTCCTGGTCTTGCCCTTGACCGAGCCTTTTCTAAGAAACTTAATCTAGATTTGGAGTCCCTTCTATACATTTCATGGGCCAAGGTTCCCAAAACGGCCAGAGATACCCCATTAGGATGGGACATCAGGGCCATGCACCAACTCTGTGCGAGACTAAAAATATCCCAATTTTTTGATTTATCTCAACCCTTATTGAGGAATCCCAACTTATTAATTGGTAAACAACCCATCACAAGATTTTTTCAACCCCCCCTCCCAAGATTCGAATTGCAAATCTTTACTCAGGCAATTCGATGCTGCCATTATCGACATTGCTTGTAAAATTTGGGGTCAGTCCTCAATTTTCATTACGAATGTTTCAAATCCAAAGCAGCGTAAGGTCCTTTCTGAGCAAGAACCAATGTTCTGATGGGGCAGGGATTTTATTCAATAAATTGAGTGAACTTAGTTTATCTGGCAAGAGTGTTTCAAAAATTTATAAATAAATTTTAGCAAGACTTGACTCTACCTCCTCCCCGTCCCTTTATATTGGGAAATTAATATGGCATTAGACTGGTCAGATACGGTATGGGAGAAAATTTGGACTGACACTTACTCTTATGTCAAACAAGACAGGTTAAGAGATATTCAATTCAAGTTGTTACATAATCTGTATTTGTCCCCTGCAAAATTGCACCGAGTAAACGGCCTGTGTTCTCCCATATGCAAGGACTGTAATGACCCCTTGGCAACTATGATCCATAAAATCTGGTTCTGCCCCAAAATATGTGGGCTCTGGAGTTCAGTTAAACATTGGATTAGTCCGTATACAGATTTATCGGCTTTTTTCTAAATTGAAATTTGTATATTCGGGATGTATATCACATCCCATGCAATGTCCAGAAATACCAAATGGCATTGATTGCATCAGTTACTAAGTTGTTAATTCTGCGCCATTGGCGAGATGATTGGACCCCTACATTTAGAGAATGGTGGGAAGAATTTCTGAATGCACTCTATGCTGAAAGATTAGCCTTTATGCTGGTTAAGGCACCGACCAAGTTTTTCAGATGTTGGGGTGGCTTTATTCAAAGCCTTAAAGATAAATTTGGTTTTTAAGGGAAAGTATTCTTTATGTTTTTTCGACTGCCTATTCCCCCACTTTTTTTTCTTGGGCTTCTTATATCCTTTCGTCAACCCGGTTTTTTTCTTCCTTCTTTCTTTTCTTTCTTTCTTCTTTCTTCTTTCTTTTTTCTTTTTTCTTTTATCCTTTTCCTCTCCTTGAGCCTCCTGTCTTTCTCTCCTTTAAAATTTAGGATGCAGCCACAATGTATTAATTTATATTGTTTTAAGTCTTCGCTATGGATTAGTAGTTTGTTATTAGGATAGCTGTGGGGTAGGGGAGGAGGGTAAGAGGGGAGAGTTTTTCATTTTATTTTTGGGTTTCAGTTTTGTTTTGGGGCCATATATTTGTCTGTAACCTAATTCTATGTGATGTGTGTGTTGTATATGGTACCTGTTCTCAATAAAATATAGTTATTTGCAAAAAATGTGAGCGTTAACAACAGTCCTGTCTCTTTGTTCATGCAAGATGGATGTGACAGTTTTGAGTGATTAAAGCTGTATCCTTCATAATGTAGGACAAACCTGAGAGGCATGTTAACATGTTGTAGCTGCACTGGTTTAATTCTACTACTTCACATTCTATTCACCATCATTGTGACTGCTTTGAGCATGGGTGTACATTTTAGTTGCTTGTACGTGTTCATCTGAGCTGTTCAGCTCTCTTGAGGCTGTACTCAGTGTGCCAGCAAGTGTGCTTCTCTAAGGGTGGTCTGCTTTGTTCTGGCATAGGCATGGAGGGAAGGGGACTGGGTGTGTGCACTGTGTGAATTTAGGTAGGATGGGTGCCAGGCAACATATGGGAGAATTCATGTTTGTACATAGGGGGGTAGGGGGTTATGCTAGGGCATGTGGGAGGTGAAGTTTAAACTGGGCAGGGTGGATGCTAGCAACTGGATGGAGGAAGGGGTCCACTAGGGAAGGGTTAATGCTAGCAGATGGATGGGCCAGGAGTGTTCATAGTGGGGCAGGATGGCAGCCAGTAGATAAAAGGGTGTCTGGGATTAAATAATACATGTGCTGAGTTGACGTTAGAATAGTGGATGCAAGCAGAGGGTGTAGGGGTATACATACTGGGGCAGGGTGGGTGGCTGCTGATGTGAGGGGGCAGCAGTTCACATATCTGGACTGGGTAGGTGTCAGCAGGTGAGAGAGAGACAGTGGTGTGTAATACATTGGGGGACAGGGTGGGAGTTTGAAGGGCAGGGTTGTGAAAAGACGAAAAAAATACTGGAGTTGAGTGTATGTCAGTAGATGGGATGAAGATCAAGGGAATCAACATACAGAGGTGAGGAGACTATCAACAAATAGGAGAGGCAGGGGCTCTGCATACTAAGACAGGGAGGGAGCCATGGTGATACTATACTACCAAACAGATGGTAAGGGACAAGAGTATTTCTGGATACCCTGTAGCCAAAAAAATGGGAAACCAAGAAGAAAGACATATAGAATAGAGTCAGAAATGCAAACAGACACACTCAGATTAGAAAATACTTTATTTTTGATTTTCTTACACATTTCTTGGTCATTTTCTGGTATTAACATGAATTTCTTAAGGGTTCCGATTTGAATCAGAATCGATCAGAACCAATCAGAACTCTGGCATGGATCCTGATCCTGATAATAAGGGTCAGGACCTTTAAGGGTCTGCCCATCCCTACTGTAGATATGACCTACTTAGACTTTAGCAAGGCATTTGCCACAGTACCACACAAAAGATTAATAAACAAATTAGCCAGTCTGGGAGTGGGTCCCAGGGTGGTAGCCTAGGTAACAAATTGGCTGAACAACAGGATGTAGAGGGTAACAGTAAATGAGGCACACCCTGGAGAAAGGGGAGTTACTAGTGGGGTACCACGGCATTCAGTACTGGGACCAGTACTCTTTAATGTCTTTATAAGTGACATTGCAGAGGGTCTGGAAGGAAAAGTATGCCTCTTTTTAGATGACACAATGATCTGCAACAGGGTTAATAACAAAGAGGAGTGGAAAGGGACTTGGCAAGGTTGGAGCAATGGTTGGGAGTATGGCAGCTATGTTTCATTGTAAATAAGTGCAAAATAATGCAACTGGGAAACAAAAATCCAGGGAAAGAGTACACTATGGGGGGGAGGGTACTTACAACACCAAAAATGGAAAGGGATCTAGTGGTACTCATATCAGATGACCTTAAGATAGGCAAGCAATGCAAGAAGGCAGTAAGAGGGACTGGGGGAGTTCTGGAATGCATAGGGAGAGGCATCACTAATATACAGCAAGTAGTTGTTATCCCTCTGTACAGACAGTTGGTGAGCCCCTATGTGGAGTACTGCATACAGTTCTGGAGAGGCAGTCCAAAGGAGGGAAACCAAAATGGTGCAGTGTCTGCACAAGAAGCCATATGAAGAGAAACTAAAGGAGCTTAATATGTATACCTTCAAGGAAAGGAGAAAGTGGAGGGACATGATAGAAACTTTCAAGTACCTCAAGGGACTCAATAAAGTCCAAGAGGTTAGCATATTTCAGAAAAAGTGATGTGTAAGAACAAGGGGGCACAATTTGATGATAGAGGGAGGATGACTCAGGGGCAATGTCAGTATTTTTTAATAGAGAGGGTAGTGATGGGACAGCTTTCCTGAGGAGGTTGTGGGTTCAGAAACAGTAGGTGAATTCAAGAATGCATAGGATTGACCTAAGGCAATTATAATGGGGAGTGGGAGGCGACAGCAGAAAGTAGACTGATGGCTAACTAGGATCTGCAGCTTATCCTATAGATAGTGAAATTGGCAGACTAGGTGGGCCAAGTGGTCCTTATCTGCTGTCAAAGTCTATGTTTCTATGCAGTCCACACAACCAAACGACCTTTCAGCAGTATCTGTAGACTTAAATAATCTGCTCAGCCTCTTCATCTAGCTCAATTTCCCAGTACGGGGTGTCTGTCACATTTAGTTTCTCCCAATGCTCATTAAACAACTTCTCAGTACCTTGAAAAACACAATCCCAGTTAAGTCTCTTTTTCTCTTTTCCCGTTCTCAACTCAGTCCTGTCTCAAGCAGCTGGGTAATCCTTCAGCAACCACAGTCCTCTGATCAGGGCCTGGGTAAGGCCCTGAAGTCCAATGTCCATTTTCACAACACTGTCCTGACTTGTACAGAGCCCAGCAGCAGACTGAAGAAACCCCACAAAGTCCCCTTTGTATCAATCGAAATCCCAGTGTTCTGACTGGCTGTTGAAGCCTTTCCATATTTGATATCCATAGTGATCAATATTCCCTACTTGTTTATTGAGGCATGATCTAGGTGCCAGAATTAGTCCCCTCCTTTTCCCAGGAGTCCTTCTGTGTCATTTTTGGGTGCCTTGATCATTGATTGGCTGCAATAAGGGATTCAAATATCACCAAGTCAGATCCCAAACAATTCCTTGTAGTCCCATTCAGTTTTATGCAATCTATCCCCTTCTGCTGCAGCCCAACATAAACCTCTCAGTGCACCAATACCCTCTTCCAGGTTATAGCCCCATCTGCCCTCCATTAAATGAGCCCACTCTCAGGATGGAGGCCCCAACCATTTTTCTGTTGCTGTCACAGAAACTGTGTCCCTCCAGGATGCAGGCAGCAACCTCAGTAATATGCATGGGGCAGCTCATTAATATTCATGCATCTCCGAGCGGTCTGGCTAGCCAAGCTTCCTTTTCACTGCTCCCCAGGCCTTTGCCCAATTCTCTTCCTGGTCTCCAAACTTCACAAACACAAGGGGGCATCGGGACCATAGACAATACCCTCGCTTTGGTTCCACAATGGCGGTCGAAACAATAAAGTGCTTTGTGCGCTTTGGTGAACGCCAGACAAAAACAGCATGCCGGCCACCTGGGATGAAGGAATTGCACACAACGGGGCAAAAAAGGGCAACCTGCTGGTAGAAACTAGGGACAAAGTGAGGCATCTCAGGTAAGCCCCCGCAGATGGATTACAAAAACAAGAAAACATGTGGATGCAAGCACCAGATGAAGGGTGGTACACAACCTTAAAGATAATAGTACACTCAAATAAGTTCAAGTTGGACACTGTGGCTGAAGTCAACATACTGACTAAAGAAGTGATTGCTTAGTTTCCATGTAAGGTACAAATAAAGCCAACCAGCACTGTCCTAATAGCATATGGAAGAGCACAAATCAGGCCAAAAACCAGACTGCTATAAAAGAAAACAAGAAAAGGTGTGGATGTAAGTACCAGATGAAGGATGATACACCACCTTAAAGATAATGGGACAGCCAGTTAAGGCACAAGAGGGAGAGGCTAATCTGCAGTTTTACATCACTGACACATCAAGAGGTTCCCTACTGGGTCAGCATGGATCTGATTCGTAAAGTAAAAGTGCTTAAAATCAAGCCACCAAACACAAAATAGGAACTTCTCACACAATATAAAATGGTGTTTGAAGGCCTATAATTCACAGGAGTTTAAGACATGCATGCTGACCCAAACGTAACTCCTGTAATTCATGGGTACAGGAAGGTCCCATATGCAATCACAGACAGAGTAAAACAAACACTGGAACAGTTGGAGAAAATTGGGGAGATTAGCACTGTAAGAAAACCTGTACCCTGGGTAAATACCCTTGTAATTACCAAGAAGAAAAAAAGGTGAGATGAGGGTGTGTTTGGACCCGAGAGACCTAACTAATGCTTTCAAAAGATATCACTTCTCTGTCCCCACATTGGAGACTATTCAATATAAATTTGAGGGTAATTGTTTTTTTTTTCACAATTCTAGATGAAAAAGATGGTTACTGGCAGATTAAGTTAGATGAAGATTCCGCAGATCTACTGTATGTACATTCAGCACTTCATGGAGGAAGATACAAATTTCACAGACTTCCTTTTGGAATAAGGTCTGCGATGCGAGTGAAGTATTCCAGCAAAGAAATGTGGAACACTTCAGGGACATACTAGGTGTTTTTGTGATAGCTGATATCATGCTTATAGCAGTGGCTACCAAGGAAGAGCATGGTGATATTCTGGGGTAAGTGATGGGCAGAGCAGTGGAACTCAATGTGAAGTTCAATAGTGATAAAATACAGTATTTGGAGAGTGAGGTGAGGTGAAATACAGATGTGTCAAGCCAGGATGAAGCATATAAATATAGAAACATAGACTTTGATGGCAGATAAGGACCGCTTGGCCCACCCAGTCGGCCCATTTCCCTACCTAATGGATAAGTTGCAGATCCTAGTTAACCAACAGCCTATTTCCTTTAACCGCCCACTATAATTGCCTTATGTCTATCCCATGCATTCTTGAACCCCCCCCCATTTTTGAATGCTTGACCTCCTCAGGAAGGCTGTTCCATGTATCCACCACCCTTTCTGTGAAAAAATACTTTCTCATGTTGCCCCTGAGCCATCCGACCTCTAGCTTAAAACTGTGCCCCCTTGTTCTTGCACATCTCTTTTTCTGAAAAATGCAACCCTCATGGATTTTGTTGATTCCATTGAGGTACCTGAAAGTTTCTATCATGTCCCCCCTCTCACACCTTTCCTCGAGGGTATGCATATTAAGCTCCTTTAGTCTCTCTTCATATGGTTTCTGGTGTAGACCCTGCACCATTTTAGTTGCCCTCCTCTGGACTGCCTCTATCCTGTCTATGTCCTTGTGGAGATGGGGTCTCCAGAACTGCATGCAGTACTCCAGATGGGGTCTCACCAATTGTCTGTACAAAGGGATGACAATTTCCTCTTTTCTACTGGGGATGCCTCTCCATATGCATCCCAGTATTGCCCCAGTCCTCCTTACTGCCTTCTCACATTGCCTGCCTATCTTTAGGTTATCTGATATAACTACCCCAGGTCCCTTTCATTTTTAATGTTGTTAGAGTACCTCCCCCTCCCCCTCCCCCATTGTGTACACTTCCCCTGGGTTTTTGTTTCCCAGGTGCATTACTTTGCACTTCTTTGCATTGACTCTAAGCTGCCATACACTTAACCAACCTTGCCAAGTCCCTTCTCATCTTTTCCACCCCCTTGTGTATCAACCCTGTTTCAGATATTTGTGCCATTTGCAAAGAGGCATACTTTTCCTTCCAGTCCCTCTGCAATGTCACTTATAAAGACATTAAAGAGGACTGTCCCCAATAAAGAACACTGTGTTATCCCACTAGTAATCCCCTTTCTTCAGAGTGCACTACGTTTAGTATTACCCTCTGTGTTCTGTTGTCCACACATATTTTTTACCCAGGCTGCCACCCTGGGACCTACTCCCAGGCTGGCTAACTTGTTTTTTTAATCTTTTGTGTGGGACTGTGTCAAATGCCTTGCTAAAGTCTATGTAGGCCATGTCCACAGCTCCTCCCTGATCTACTACTTTGGTCACCCAGTCAAAGAAATCTATTAGATTCATCTGACATAACCTTTCCACAGTGAATCCATGCTGCCTTTGTTCCTGTGCCCCACTGACCTCTGGGTACTTAACAATTTGACAGAGGCAATATAACGCTTTGGTTTAAGGCTATGACCTGCAAACCTAGAGACTGGGTTTGAATCCCACAGCCCCCACATGCATACTGCATGACCCTGAGCAAGTCACAACTTCCTTGTGCTCCCACATTGCACCTGTAAACAAGCTTTTAGTTTAGTGTGTCTCTCCTGTTAAAAACAAAGGTAAAAAAAAATATTCCTTTGAGAAGTGATTCCATCATTTTCCCTACCACTGAAGTCAAACTAAATGGTCTGTAGTTTCTTGCCTCTGCTCCACTTTTGTGAAGGGGAATCACATCCACCTTCCTCCAGTCCTCAGGTACCACACCATCCTTCCATGATTTGTTAAAAAGGATAGTCAGTGGTGTCACTAGGTCTTCCCATAGTTCTTTCAGAATTCTGGGGTGAATCCTGTCAGGTCCCATTGCCTTGTCCACCTTGAGGTTAAGGAGCTCTTTCAGGATCCTTTCTTCTGTGAATGAACTGGTATCAACCCCCCCCCCCCATTCAGAGTGCTTCTATTGTTTGGTTTAGGTATATCCCCCTTCTTGTTTTTTGTGAATACTGAACAAAACTATTCATTCAGTATCTCTGCCTTTTTACTGTCACCCTCGGTCCACCACCTCCCCGTTATTAAGCCTCACTATCCCTCCCTTGGTCTTTCTTTGCTCCCTAATGTACCTATAAAAGATTTTATCCCTCTTGTTAACTGAGTTCACTATCTTTTACTCAGTTTGGGCCTTTGCTATTTTAACTACCTTTCCCACTTCTTTCCCAACTCGGTAGTGGGAAAGATCATGGAAGCACTACTGAAGGAGAGATTGGTGGAACATCTAGTTGTCAGTGGACTACAGGACCCAAGGCAGCATGGTTTCACCAGAGGGAGGTCATGTCAGACCAACGCATTGAATTTTTGACTGGGTGACTAGGGAGGTGGATCAGGGAGGGCAGTGGACATGGCCTATCTGGACTTCAGCAAGGCCTTTGACACTGTGCCACATAGAAGACTATTACACAAACTGGGGAATATAGGTGTGGGCAGGACAGTAGTGTGGTGGGTAGGTAACTGGCTGGGTGGCAGGACCCAGAGGGTGGTGGTAAATGGCTGTCACTCCACAGAGGAAGAGTGACCAGTGGGGTACAACAGGGATCAGTGCTGGGACCGGTCCTATTCAACATCTTCATCAGTGACATTGCACAGGATCTAGAAGGCAGAATTTCACTGTTCGCTGATGACACAAAGCTCTGTAACAGAGTAGACACACCAGAGGGTGTAGACAGAATGAGAAGGGACCTGCAGAAACTTGAAGAATGGTCAAGGGTTTGGCAGTTGAAATTCAATGCAAAGAAGTGCAAGATAATGCATATGGGGCACAAAAACCCTGGCACAATATATCAGTTGGGGGTGAGGATATAGCATGCACCAAGCAGGAAAGGGATCTTGGGGTTGTCATCTCTGATGACCTCAAGGTAGAAACAGTGTGACAAGGCATCAGGTAAAGCAAATAGGATGCTGGGATGTATAGGCAGGGGCATCACCAGCAGGAAAGGGAGGTCATAATTCTGCTATACAAGACACTAGTGAGGCCCCACCTGGAGTACAGTGTACAGTTCTGGAGACCATACCTATGTAAGGACATAGACAGGGTAGAGAAGGTTCAGAGGAGGGCAACAAAGATGGTGCATGGATTGCATCACAAGTCCTATGAAGACAGGTTGAAGGAACTGAACATGTACTCCCTGGAGGAGAGGAGGAGAGAGGGATATGATGAGACATACAAGTATCTTACAGGGAGAAACAGGGTGCTGGAAAACACTTTTTAAGCAAAAAGATGTTCCAGGACTAGAGGGCATGGGATGAAGTTGGAGGGAGGACGATTCAGAGGAAACATGAGAAAGAATTTCTTCACAGAACAGGTGGTGGACAAGTGGAACACCCTGCCAGAGGAAGTGGTGGGGGCTGAAACAATCACCGGATTTAAGAATGCATGGGATAGACATAAAGGAATTCTAGAGGTCAGGGGTAAGGGGAAACGGACTTCTAGGAAAACAAACTGAACTTACAAGCTCAAATGGGCAGACTGGGTGGGCCATAGGCCCTTATCTGCCGACACTGTCTATGTATCTATGTATCTATGCTTTAACTGATAGAGTTCTGTCTCCTGCTCCTTCTGTGATTCCTTATACTTTCTGAATGCTACCTTTTTGTCCCTAATCTTCCCCGCCTCCTCTTTTGAGAACCATAGTGTTTTTTTCTTTGTTTTGTTTTATTTGCTTCACACAAAGGCTTGTTGCCTCAGTGATGGCAGTTTTGATTTTGCCCACTGTTCCACCACCCCTCCTTCCTGCCCGTTTGCTAATGCCTTGGTACTCTCCCATTCTGCTAGTGTCAGCCTCTGAAAGTCCAGTACCCTTGCCTTAGTATTGTTTGACTCTATGGCTGTATTTATTGTGAACCACATTGTCTGGTGGTCATTTGTTCCCAGATGGCTACCCATGTCTAAATCTGAGATCCTCTTACTGCCACCAGCTGAGAGTACCTGGTCTAAGACTGCTCCCTTCTGAGTGAATTCCAGCACTAGCTGCCTGAGACATGCCTCCTGATGGGCATCAAGAATGACTCTGATCCTGGATGTGGTTGCAGTAAATGTGCTCCAGTTAACAGCTGGCATATTCAGGTCCCCATCAACAACATCTCCCCTTTATCTGCCATTCTGAGTTTGCCTCCTATTATTTCCTTTTCCATTTCCTCCCCCTGAAATGGGGATCTGAATATAACCCCTGTGTGGATTGTGGTGCCATTTCTTGTCTTCAAAGTGACCCATAGTGCCTCCTCTCCCCCCTGTTTACCCTTCAGTTCCACTGCTTTAATCCCTTCCCTTATATAGAGAGCTACTCCTCCTCTTTTACCCTCCCTTTCCCTCCTTTAGATTATGTACCCTGGCAAGCTGACATCCCAGTCAGGATTCTCTGTGTAGCAGATTTATGTGACTGATATATCCAGGTGTCACTCTTCCATCAAGCTACTAGTTCAGGAAGCTTGTTAAACAGACTATGGGCATTGGTACTCATTGCCCTCCTTTGTTTGATGGCCTTACCACTTTTAGCCCCATCCATGTATTTACTGCCTTTGCCTTTTTCTCCATTTATTCCTGCTCCCCCATTGATGTCTCTACCTTGGAGTTCACCTTGCTAACGATCCTGTTTTGTAGGGGAAGGCTGGGAATTCCCTGCTCCTTTTCAGTGCCCCCCCCCCAGTTAGTGTAAAAGGTTGCCAATGAAGTATTTAAACCTATCATCTAGGATCCTGGTTCCCCTCCCAGACAGATAGAGACCATTGTGCCAGTATTGGCCTGTATTCCTCCAGGTGGACCCCTAGTCACCAATGAAGCCAACACTCTGTGGTCTGCATCAGTTTCTCTACCATTCATTGAATGACAGGGTGCAGAGTACCCTGGCCTCACTCATGCCATAGACAGGCAGCCCTCTGAGAAGGTTATCCTGTATGTTATTTATCTAAGGCCCCTCCCAAAATCCACAAACTCTGCCTGCACATTTCTGATCCCATTCCCAGCTATGTCACTTGTCCCTAGGTGGACAGTGACATCTTGCTCCCTCTTCTATGCAGCTGCTCCCACAATCCTGTTGATTCACTTACTGCAGGGGCCATTGTAAGTCAAAGGCAATTAAGCCCTTTTGTCACGCAGGATTTTGTGACATGTCATTACTGCATGTTACTGTGCTTCATTGTGGCTGACATATTTGTGCATGGGGCATATAATAACCAAAAATGGGCTACGGTCTGATGAAGCCAAATTAGTAGCAATAGCCAAGTTGCCCTCGCCCAAAGATAAATAAGCACTACAGAGACTGTTAGGAAAGACTCAATACTTGTCGCAGTACATTCCAATTGTTGCAAACCTCACTGCACCACTAAGGCAGTTACTCAAAAAATATGTTATGTGGCAGCCAGCACAGGAAGAAGCCTTACAAAATGTCACAGAGACTATTTATTCAGCACCATTATTAAAATTCTATAATCCAAAGGAGGAAATCAAAATCCAAGCAGATGCATCTAAGGATGGACTACGTGCCTGCCTACTACAGGTGAACAGGCCGATAGCTTTAGCATCTGGGTCTGTTCATGAAAAAGGGTTACCAAAGTGTGACATGGGAGTGAAAGTTTCAAATCAACCATAGAAAAATTGTGTAATACAGGTTAAGATACTATGACCCATATATGAAAAAGAATCACAATGTTTTAAGATAAAAAATGTTAAGGTTCCTAAGAAAAATTGGGTCTAGTGTGATGATTGTAACAACAAACACTGTGATGAGTATAACAGTACACATCACACACTGTGGTGAGTGTAACAAGACACACCACATAACACTACAAGTGTAATAAAGGGTGACCATAAATTAATTGTGTAATGCAGGTTAAGATACTATGACCCACATGTGAAAAAATCACAATGTTTTAATGTAAAAAATGTTAAGGTTCCCAAGAAAATTGGGGTCTAGTTTGATGATTGTAACAACACACCGTGATGAGTGTAACAAGACACATCACACACCGTGGTGAGTGTAACAAGACACACCACACATCACTGCTAGTGTAATAAATGGCACCACATGACTGTTAATGAGTAAAAAGGTTTACTTATGTAGACTGAAGGCTTTTTAAACATGACATTACATTAAAAAACAACATGTTTATTATAATTACACTACTTTAAACTATTCTACATGGCACGGAACACTCAAGACCATTTGGCAGGAAAGGAACCGAACACTCAAGGCCATTTGATGGTACAAAAGAGTCAGCATGCACACTCCACATGATCCTTTAATCATGGAACACTCAGGACAATTTGATAGAACTAAAGATAGGCTAATATAGAAAGACTTTCAGAAATGCTGCACTCTGATTGGCTGTTAGGAGTCCAAAAGCCTTACAATAATTCCTGTTACACTGTCACATGCAGCCTGATCACCATGGCATACATTTTTATAATTGCAATAAGGCACTCCCAAGAGTTAAATTAACAGTCTGTTAAGTACCCCCACCAGTGTCAAAGGCACCAAAAGTACCTCCCCAGCCACAACACACTAGCAGGGAAGCCGCATGGTGCTCATGAAGGCTAAATATGAATGCTCACACAGGCAAAGTCAAAAGACTGGTTGGGACACACTCCCAGCCTATCATAATAACCACAGTATAACTACACCACTTTTTTTATTTTACCCAGACACAATAATTCGGAAAATCGGAAGCATCAAGGTTGTGTGAGTATTCATATTTGGCCATAATGAGACCAACATCAAAGGCAGCAAGAGTATCCCCCCCCTCCAAACCACCACCCACCAGCAGGGAAGCTACATGGTGCTCAGGAGGGCCAAATATGAATGCTCACACAGGCAAAGTCAAAACACGTTTTCACTTTTTCTGTATACAGTATTACTATATAACATTTATTACAACATTAAAACATAAAAAACAAAGCATTCACAGTTCACAGTACATTAAGCCTCCAACCCCACCCCCGTACAAAATGCGTGGACAGCAATTACAAAGAATGCCCAAAATTTTATTTCAGTCACTGCCCCTCTCACACTTGCTTGTAATGACAAAACAATGAGATCTAGCTCTTCGTCTAATGAATCCTTGCACCAGAGCATGAGTAAAATTACTCCACTATTTACACAGCTCAGTTACAAGGAGGTCCTGGTAAGGAGATTGTAAACAATACCAAAATAAAAATAATACAACAGGACACAGAAGGTAAATCAAAATAACGGAAACAAAAACATACCCTGGTAAAATCGAACATCAACTAAGTTAATAGCACATTTAAAATGTATTTTATTCTATGGTAACCAGGTAAGGCCCACTAGGTACAGGTGCCTGTGTTCAGGAATGACCAGGGAGCACAGAGGAAGTTTAGGGATTTAGGGATTTGCTCAGAGTCATACAGTATGCAAGTGGAGGTTGAAGGAATCAAACCCAGGTCTGTCTGTTAGATGTACTAAGCTTATTCACAACTTCTACCTTCTAGACTATACATTGTTGCTGCATTGGAGCACACACAGTTAGCATCACAATGAAATTTATTGCACTAGAACTCTGACATCCAGAACAAAACACCAGGATGCTTGAACAAGCATTTAATATTGTTGCTGCCATGCAATCTATGCCTCTGAGTTAAAACTGTCCACAGGAGACCTCCACTGCTAAACTCTCTCAAAAGGAGAACATGTACAAACAAAAATGCTGGTAAATGGGCCGGGTTCAAACCACAGAGCTTACATACTTGACAATACAGGGACATAATCCTTTTAAAATGTATACTAACTGGTTCCATTTCTAACCTCATTAAAGACATTCATGAGAGAACGTGATGGGCAGTCAGACACACCGCAGGTTTTGGTGTGTTTGTCTAACTCCAGCAAGTTCAGTCAGTGAAATGAAAAGCCCCCATCTCCAAAATTGAAGAACTTGCATACTAATTGCACCAGTGAACAATCGATCCTATAGGATTGATCTTGGTTGCCCAATTCGCTAATTGTTACTTGTCCCCCATGATGGTTGTAACTAGTCACTCACCTCGTGATGGGTGTAACACTGAGGAGTGGCAAAGACACCGCTCATTAAGTCTCATTGGATGTGAAGGAAAAGAGAAAGATCCGGTTAGAAACATAACTTTTATACTGCCACCAACTCAAACTGCTTTTCTGGCACAGACACAAGACAAGTATCACACTGGGCTACCAGGCTGACTCCCCACCTGTGATATGCAAACATGAGCAAGTCTAGGACACCATGTCAGGTGGGGGATCAAATAGCCACATAGCATCGTTGTGCTAGGGGCCATGGACAAATCAATGTTTTCTCTAAGAAGCTGAGAGATCCAGGGAGCAAGGAAAAGTGCAAGAATTTTAAATGACTGGAAGTCAGTGTGGGGTTCACTGTGATGTGTGTAACAAAGTAGGACACTACACGTTACACCCATCACGGAAACTATTGAGCATCTTTGCAGCCAAAGGGAATAAAGTAAAGGGCCAGGACAGTGTGGATATCTTAAAATAAGATGTTTTAAGCAACACAGTATTTTAGTTTGAATACTGTAAAGTAAAATGAGTTCACAGTAGCAAAACACAAACACGTTGGTTTTGATGTTACATTTTGAGGAAAGAAAATCAGCAGTAAATTAATTAAATTGAAAAAATATATATGTTAGGGATGTAATTGCAAAAAAACATGTTACCTACCTCTACTACCAACTACCCTTAAAAAGCACCACTTGTATTAGGGAAATATTTTTTTTATTTTTGTAACACAATTCAATCAAAGTGATGGGTGACTTGGTAACCCCTTTTTGTGAACAGAACCATCTATGTCATTGTCCAGTGCTGAAAGAAATTAGGCACAAATAGAAAAAGAGTTGTTAGCAACTGTGTTCTCTTTACAGAAATTTCATCAATATGTTTTGTGGATGGTCAGTGAAGTCCAGTCAGATGACAAGCCACTACAATCTATACTGAACAAATCAACAGGAAAGGCTGCAGCAAGACTGCCGTGAATGCTATTACAGATACAGATATACAACATACTGTACATATAACATATACTCCAAGAAAAGAGGCACTGATTGCAGACACCCTGTCCAGGACAGTACCAAGAAAACCAACAGAGGGAGACATTAACCTAAGAAGTGAAAAAGTCATATACTCAATCCAAGCAACAGGGTTCTATGTCATAGCGCGATGCCAAAGGCGATCACCATTATAAGCGAGTCAAACACAAAATCAATTTTGGCACTCTGACTCCTAGCGCTAACAAAAAACAATGCCTGGACTTGTGTTTTTACATTTATGTGGGGTATGCATGTCGTAGGAGCAAAACGTAAAAAAAAAAGAACTACAATTCGGGCCAGGCGCAGCAAAAACCATCCTGTGCCCAGACCTGAACCCAGCACCCTAGCTACCAATGCTGTGAGCTGACCCGCTACACCATGTGGCCAGCTCAACAGCGTACCAAAGCGCCACCACTCAAATCCCGTCCCACCTCTAGCCATGCGTGCTCGCTCCCACTCAATTGCGGTCATCCACATCACGAGTGACCAAATAACAGAGATGCTGCTTGACAGCATGTTACACAGGCCAAATGAGGCTACAGTGAGTGACAGTGATTTACAGTTGCTGAAAAAAATGCACCTCAAAGGATGGCCTAACAGGAAAAAGTGTCAGTATCAAAATTCAGCACTACTGAGCCATGAGACAGTACATAGAAAATTAACTCGTAATGGTGGGCAAAATAATCATCATACCTAAAGAGCAAAGAACAGACATGCTATGAAGACTTTACACAGCACATCAGGGAATACAAAGGTTGAAGGCCCAAGCCAGAGCTTTGATTCATTGGCCAGGCATGAATCAAAAAGTAGAAGTGATGGTTGAAGCATGCGGGCCTTGCCAGGAGCTCTAACTCAGCAATCAAAATGAGCCTATGCTTCCACATGAAGCACCTGACATGCCATGGCTAAAGCTTCGTGCAGACATCTGTGATATTAGGAGACACTCCTACTTAATTGTAGTAGATTATTTTCCAAAATACCCTGAGGTTTTCAAGATGCTTAGCAAGACAGCAGCTACAAGTATTGCAAAGTTGAAGGCTGCATTTGCAAGACATGGAATTCTAAAGGAACTGGTAGTGAATCACGTACCTTTCACAAGTAATGCCATGAAGCAACTTGCAAAGCTGTGGGAATTCAAAATATCCCATTCCAGCACAGGATACCCACAATCTAATTGGTCTAGCTAAAAAAAATGACAGAGAGAGTAAAACAAATCTTTCTGAAGTCTATGCATGATCAGACAGATCCACATATCACATTGCTCAGTCATAGGAATACGTCAGTCACAGGACTGAAGTGTACACCTTCTCAGCTGTTAATGGGCAGAATGTTGAGGATGAGATCACCTGCAAATGCAAAAGCATTATGGCCTGAAATACCAAAGGGAGCACATAAACATCTTGAAGGCTACAGAAAAGACAGAAACAGTATTATGACAGGAATACTGCTCTGCTTACTCTGTTTAGAGAAGGGGAGAGGGTATGCATAGAGATTTCTAGTGGGTGGCAACCTGCTACAGTGGAAAGAATCCATGATGAGCCAAGATCCTGTACTGTGAGTGCACCTGCCAAAGACTGATACTGCAGAAACTGGAGACACCTGAGGAGAGACCGAACAGTCACTGTGGAGGGTAAACAGCAACAAGCAGATGAGTCAACTGAATCTGTGTTGTCACTAGCAATGGAGTCCAGGGACAACAGAGAGGATCAGGACACTTGCCAAGAGAAAGGGCAACCTGAAATGGAGCCTGATGTTTTCAATGCACTTTGCCAGAAACTCCTGATGCTATACCTGTTGTGCACTCTACTCAGATGACCATAAGAGGGCATCAAGTCAAAGTTCCTGAAAGATTCAGAATTTGTGTCATGACTTGAGTTGGTGGTAAAGACTTGTTTCATTAGAGCTGTGTATCATTAATCACAGACCCTAACATGCCACAAGCTAAGACTCAGCTATTATGCTATTGATGACTGGCAATATTTTTGTCTTTGGTATGGAAAAAAAAAAAAAGGTAATTGCTTTCTTTCACTTGAAGAGATGACCTTTTGGCTCAAAGGTCACCTGCTTGCCAGGAAGGAAGATTTTCATTCCCGGGTTCTTTTGACAGATATGTGCCAATAGCCATTTACCTACCATAAACATGCACTACAGAAGCAAATTGCTTGTGATCTCAGGAACTATTATAAGTATATCACATTTTATGAGGAAACTGGATATATTCACCAGGCAAAACCACTCTAGCAGGGCACGAGGTCATAATGTTGCAAGACATTATGCTGCATGGCAAAATTGCACTGCCAATACAGCGTGATATTGCCATATGGCATAATTATTTTTTCTGTGGGGGCTCCACCCTGCACACCCCCATTATGGGGGGGCTGCACCCCCAGACTCCCCCACTAAAGATTCTCAACTTTGGGAGGGTCCAACTTGGGGATCGCACAAATAGTGAAGAAAAATAAAATGTCTGGGACTGGGAAT